>JASAOG010000120.1:1528920-2187841 GCA_030265305.1 Biomphalaria pfeifferi | reverse complement strand
AAAGAGCTTACATAGTCGGAGGAAAACGGTTTTGTCTGCATGGAATGTGGCAAGATATGCAGGTCACAGCCGGGTTTGCGTGGGCATGAGAAACACTTAGCTTTACTCTTCGGAATCGAAGTCATTGGGTTAAACTGAATAGTGTAAATCTGAAAACAAGGCTATGCAATCATTAACTATAATTAATGCTATACAGGATAGCTACTATCCAGGTATCCAGAAATAACATAAAATAATTTTTATATTTACACATACATTGAAACAAGCTTGGGGGTTTACATTACCTATCGACCCACTTAGGGCTCCTGTCTCTCAAGACGTAGGATGTGATCAGATGAATCACTTGCGTAGATTGCTTTTACCTTTGTGCATATAACATTTGGGTACACCCACACTTTATATATTTTTTAGATTAGTTTGCCATTTTAGCTGTCGTGTATGTGTTTGTAATGTTATTACAGCGCCTTGAGCCTACATTTTGTTTGTTAACAGCGCTTTATAAATAAAATTATTATTATTATTATTATTATTATTATGTTAGAAACGAACGAGCAGCCATTCTCTGGCGCTGCCAGGGTCGAGTTTCGCCAAAGAGAAACAAAATTCATCGTAGTCCCTATATCAGTTTCCACTGAGGAATTTTCTGGTGATGTGGCAGGTCTGCAGAAGTACCAAACTCTGACAGGCAACGAAGATGTTCCTAGGAATGTTAAGGGCCTTTAAGGAGTTCGTAGTATCATTTGTTATTATCCCCTTGGTTGATATAACAATGGTGTATATTGTTATTTTGGAAAAGTTCCATAGACGCTTGATCTCCAGCCTATGTTCCCATATTTTCTGTTTTTCTAGCTCAATGTTTCTTAAATTATTATTATTATTATATTTACAGTTTATAAATCATATCATACATTGTTGTTTTTTTCTCTCCCCTAATTTTAATAAAAAAAAAAAAAATTACTGACTGTGATTTCTCGGAGACATTGCCGAGTAGATCATAATGCACTTTTATTGGATTCTTTTCGTCTGTCCCAGACTTGCTGATCTCCGTCTCGACAGGTCTGGGAAACCAACAATTCTCGACCTGTATGGTGACATGTATGCACTACGCAAGACAGCAGGGTTTCTGTCCAGGGCTTTTGCAAGAGAGGATTTAAGCCTCTCAAGCCTTCACTCACTTGGTGTTTGATGATGATGATCAAAGTAACGTACTATAAAAGATAAAAATAAATCTGAACCTATTCAACAAATACTTCAGCCGTTTTTCTTCCTAGTTTTCCTATTGAAATATACTTTGCATTAAAATAATGATTCTTTCAAAGTAACACATAAGACAAACAGGTTAACGCATCCACTCAAGACTATATACTACTGTTGAGCAGTCAAGGTTATTGAGAAGTTGTTTATAGTTTCATGATCATATACACTGTTCATTGTAATATACCCGCTGGAGTTTATCAATTATAAATTCATAGTCGCAGATATAGGAGCATTAGCGATTGGACGAAACAACATCAGTTTTTCATGTTCATTGCAAAGAGTGAAGATCCAAAATTGTTCATAGTTCATGAATTTGTTGGTTGTTGACAGATCAGCTTGAACTCCTATTGTTCTAATGTGTTTATATGTCCAACACTATATACTTAAAGCTAGGCTAATCAACAATGTTCCTGGACATAGCTCAGTCATCCTCACGTTGCGGATAAGAAGTGAGTTCGGCGCCCTATTGTATACAGGTCCAAAGGAAGTTTATTAATCTGACCGTTTCTCCTCATCACCATCGGAGAAAACTTTTACAGATAGGAAGAACTGCACCGCCTTTTTTAAAAAAATTCAGTACAAGAGATTACACTGCCAACAACACATAAGACAAAAACGCAAGCTTCCGGTTTACACAATTAAGGTTAACATTGTTTAAAAACTGTCCAGACTTGACGATCACTAGGTTGTCCATTGTCCGCCTGTCATCGACACATGTACGTACACGAACGAAGTCCTTGACATTGGCAATCTTTCGGAATGATCTGTCTTTACATTTTATGGAAGCCCAAAAGTTTCATGTCATATAGGTGTGGTTTTGTTGGTGCGTTTACCAGCCGACAAGCTCGAATTCCTATTGTAACTGTTTGTAAGTCCACAAAGTGGGCTAACCTGGTAATTAAACATTAATTCAAATGAGGATAAAAAATGTTAAAGAAAATATAATAAAAATATATTGCATGTGTTTTAGAATGGTTAAAGGCATTATGAACAAATTTGATAAATATTAATGAATTATTGTATTTATTATTGCAATTTTTCATTCAACTTTCACTTTTCACTTAAAAACTAGTGGCTAAAAAAAATTGTTCACCCTTTCATATATCAAGTTAATTGACGACAGTATACACAGCAAAGTCTCTCACTGTTAACTCTTTCTCTCCGTAATTATTTACCACATTCTGGTGGAATCAACGTTGGTATCGTTAGTTAGGAGAGAAAGAGTTAAAAACGAAATAGTGACTATGATACCTAAAAGTTAGCCAGCCCCCCCTTTTTTTTCTATAGCTATTCTAATAGGCGATACATTTGGACAAGCTTTTAACACAAAATTGAAGCTTTTTTTTTCAGCTTACAAGACAATCCATTTTTTAAATAATATTTCTACCGCAGAGGTTTAAAATCCTTTCAAATTTAATTGACACAAAAATAAAGGCACATTCCTCATCCCATATGCTAGGACAAATTTGAACAAATACTCCTTCTTCCCTAGTGCTATTAGAGCATGGAATGGGTTGCTTGAGCTCGCCAGGAAAACCAGTGACTTGGCAGAATTTAAGTCATTCGTTAATATACATGACTGAATGCATGACGCGTAGGACGTAATCATCTTCTTTTTTGAAGTAACGTCTGTATAATAAGATAATTGTCGAGCAATGGAGTAACGATAACAATAAAGGCAATGTTTTCGATTCCGAAGTTTCATAAGGATGAGTGCAATGTTTCACATGACTACGCAAACCCAGTTGCGACCTACATACTTATCAGCATCTCACGCAGACAAAGCCATTGTCCGCCGGCGGTCTTTTTTTTTTTTTTTGTTTCTTTTCGATATCTGCGACTGTCCCCAACAAGATCTTGGGGTCTCAAATGTGTGTCTTGCTGCCTTTTTTGACAGCTCTTTAACTGTCGCTTTCAGAGTCCATCTGCTGCTTCCTCTATGCCAGTGAGGGCGAAATGGCGTCTTAGTGGATCTTTATAGCGCATACGGGGGCCACCACTGTAACGCCGTCCTTTAAGCTCGCCAAAGAAGATCGCCTTTGGCATGTGGTCCTCTCCCATGCAGGATAAATAAAATTGAAATTGAAATCATGTAAATAAGCAGCATGCATTTAGAAATAATAATAATAATATTTTATTTTTGTATGGAAATTCGTTTACAATTTGTGCATTAAACAAAACAAAACATTGATACTATAAAAAAAAATGTACACTCACACCATACTCACTCATAATTTATATGTGAAAAGTTTATATCAGATAGCTTTTATTTAAATATTTGATTGCCAGGGGAACAAAAGAGTGTTTGTGTCTGTTTGCCTTTGCTATCGGTGTCTTGTATCTCTTTTGTGATGGTAAAATCACAAAATCCTGACCCAAAGGGTGGTTTTTTATTTTTAGAATTTTGTTAGCTTTTTTATGGATGTTTGTCTCAAACAGCTGCCCAAATGAGGTTTGTTTTTTTTGCCAATGACTTTACCAGTAGCATTAGGGATTCTATGAAGTTTATTTTTATTTTAATACTCAGAAAGCATTTATAATGACCAGGGCACGTATACCGTATGGGAAACGAACGTATGCCAAAAGCAGTCCTTTTTGGTGAGCTAAAAGGTGGTCGACGTAACAGAGGTGCCCCATGGAAACCCTTTAAAGATCAGCTTAGGCGCCATTTTAGAATAGAGCTCCTTGTTGCAAGCGGCCTCGGAACGAGACAGCTGGAGGTCACTCACGAAGACCGCGGGATACACATTTGAGACCAAAAGAAAATCCGCTGCCTAGGAGAGACGCAGACGGCGAAAAGAAATTCTTAATCGACCACGGACAATGGTTATGCTTGCCCTGGTAGTGGCAAAATATATAGGTCACAGCTGGGGCTGCGTACTGCACTCCTCATTCATCTTCGGACTCGAAGACAAACCTTATGCATTCATAATGTGTTAATATCATTATCACCGACTGTTAATTTTGGGATTGGATTGTAGCCCACACTGCTAGACGAATGTATCATCATGTAGCCGTAATATTTCATAAATGTAGACCTTTCAATAACTTGAAATAAACTTGAACAGACTTTATTTTCAACAGATTTGAATATAACTTTTAAATGTACATAGGCTCAACTTGAAAAAATATATAGTAGTAACACAAAATGGAATGATCACTTAAACAAAAATCTAACTCGCAATTAGAATAGTTGAATTATTAGCCCCATCACAAGAAGAACGAAAAAAAAAAACCCAGATGTTGGTCGGTACTGAACTATATAATATACCACACGTCTATTATTCGTGTTTCCGTCCAATCTCGCACACGTGACTACTATAAACATCAATTATGACAGACCATGTTGTGGTTTCATCAGAAACCCGTCTGCCAAAAAAAAAAAACAACCACTTCCTTTTCTCGTAACCTTGGAAACACACACATACACTGATGTAAGTATAACGAGAAAGTAAGTGGACCATGTAATAGTAAATATGAACATTATATTTTTAGACCAACATTCGTAAACGAAAATTAGGCTACTCTTTTGTTGATGTAGATGTATGTAATATAGGAATTTTGGTTGCGTTTATTTGCATAAATATAAAGTGTACATTCTTAACCCTAAAGATCACAGTAGAGTTAGATAGCATATAAAAATGAACGAATAAAATTTATTAGTCTCATTTGTTATTTATTTCTATGCCTATGGCTAATATGTTGACTTTAGCAATGAATAGCTAAAAAATAACAGACTTATGTCTTCAATATTATGTGTACAAAGAGTAAGTAAAGTTCCCCATAGGGTTAACGAGCAACAGCAAATCACAAGAAATGTCCATAAGGATCAGTCTTAGTCTTTACTTTTCCCCATATAGTGTTAGGTACCCATTAGAACTTGGTTGGACTCAGATGCGCCCAAAGATCCCGAAATAAAAAATCCCAATCTTCACCAGGATTCGAACCCGGTACCCCGGTTTATACAGAGGTAAAATACTTGAACTTTCATCAAAAAAATTCAAAAGAAAGGAATAAACTTGCGGAACAGTTGTTTTTACAAAGCTTATATCCTCTCACTCTGTCTGTCTGTCTGGTAAAAAGTTTAAACATATTTTTCTCCTATTTCCAATCCTCGGACCATGTTGAAACTTTACACAATTATTCATTAGACCTGACAAGACATAATTCACAAAAAACATTACCCAATTAGTTAATAAATTGTTGGTGATTTATTATTTTATTTGATATGGAAAAAAAGGGAAATAAATGCTAATGTGAGATGCGGATGTATGAATGGATTTAATTCCTTTATTACGTTTTAACACGTTTTTTTCTCCCACTTCCCATTCTCCTAGTGCTATTAGAGCATGGAATGAGTTGCCTGAGTCAGCCAGGGAAAAACAGTAACTTGACAGAATTTAGGTCATTGGTTAATAAGTATGACTGAATGCATGACGCGTAGGACGTAATCATCATCTTTTTTTTTTAAGTAACGTCTGTATTATATAAGATAAGATCTATTTGAAATTTCGCATAATTATTCATATTCGATGATAATACACGAACCAAACCAAAAATTAACCAATTAGTTAACCATTTAGTACTAATTAATAAATTTTGTTATATATCGCAGAATGGAGTTAAACCTGTAATTTTCAAATAAATGGTAGTAATTAATTTCCCTTAGATAAGCTTTGTGTTTTACAAGTATTCTTTTATCTCTATTGCTTGTTGTTACAACTTTATATCCATGTTCAACTTAAGACCTCTTTTTCAACTATAAATACGCTATTAGCAAAACGCTTTAGGCTTTAAATAGCGAGTAGAGGGCCCTACAACACATGAAGAAAAAATAAAAAGATCTGGTTGATCGTGTGGTAGGCGCTCTGGACTACCTTGTCGATGACCCCCCCCCCGCCCCCCCCCCCCACTCCTCCAATTCGAAATTCAGGCATTAAAACAACTTGCGCGATTCAACACACAAGATGAAATAAAAGATGAACTGCGAAATCAATGAGGGTGACTGGCTGGTCATGTGGTATTTTCTCCAGAGTACCGTCACGATGGTCCGGAGTTCGATTCCCGCTCGCCGCCATCTCCCCCCCCCCCCCCCCCCCCATGTCCTGTGGGAGGTTTGCTAGGATTTTATAATCTTTATTTGTGAATGAAGAATTGAAAACTTGTGAATAAAACAAAAATGTGTTCCCTTATGTAGAAAAAAAAACTTGAGCTGATTTAATTTCATGTTAAAACTTTTTTTTTTTTTTATACCTTTTCTTTCTTCATGTTTTAGTGTAATAATATAGACAATACAATAAACATTCAGGTATGTGACCCTGTGGGACCAAGTAAAACAAAGGACGTTTGGGCCACGAGGCCTTCCTTCATCAGCTACAAAACAAACAAAAAAAGACAAAACACTTAAGCCTATTTTGTGTTCACTGTTTAGTATAAGAATATAAAACTAATGTATTTTATCAGTTGCACAAATATACTAGTACTTAAACCCGGCTTTTGGTGGCAAAAAAAAAAATAAAAATAAATGTGAAATAAATATTTTGTTTATTATAAACCAAATACATAAAAATGTTCAGCATATTTTGTAAAAGAACCTAAATTTGCATTCTTTAAATGACGTTCTATCTATATTAACGTTTTCCACAATATTAGATAAATACTTTAACAATTCCTTATTCTTTTCTTAATTAATAATATAATCATTTCAAAATTCATCGTTAAAGAATTTTTAAAAAAAGTCTTGTAGATAAAATAAAATTTGTAGATTTAATTCTAAAGTTCACTTTCGATAGCAACATGAAACGGTGCGTAATTGTGTGTAGATATGTGTGCGTGTGTGTAAATATATGTGAATATGCGTAAATATATGTAAAGATTTGTAAATATGTGTTTATATGTGTAAATGTGTGCGTCTGTGTGTGAATCGCTATGCGAGTTAGACTGCAACCGTAGGCAACGATAAATCAAATCAGCATGCCAAATGATTAAAAACATATTGTAATTAGGCTAATGGAATGATTAATGATTATTTTACTCGACACGCACACACCTAAACACACACACACACACACACACTTTCTAATCAACATTGTCCAACAGAACGATCTTCTCCAAAATTCAATTCAACAGCTCCCCCACTCCAGTCGTCACCTGCTCAGTCCTAAACCTGCTCACACCGGGGATCACTCGTAACGAGAGGCCTGCACATAGGTGTGTGTGGGGGGGAGGCCTGCTCATAGGTGGCTCCTCAATGGGGGAGGCCTACTCTCAGTGGAGGCCTGCTCATAGGGGACCTCCTCATAAGGGAAACCTGCTCATAGAGGGGCTGCGCACAAGGGAGGCCTGTTTACAGGGGGGAGGGGCTTGCACACTGAGAGCCTGTTTGCAACCGACATACTAATACATCTGCATAATTTATTTCTTCATCGAACTATAGCGCATGAATATCAACAACTAAATTCAAAACATTTATTCTGCTCACGAAGAGGCGACCGCTAGGAACGATTACCTAGGTGTAACCAACAGTGGACTTCCAATTACCATATAGATCTAAAATATTTTAATCAATATTTTGTATTTCTTATTTTGGGGGGGGGGGGGGAGCGTTCTTACTTGTGGCGCCCTAAGTTAGGGACGTTTACATCTGCTAACTGTCATGCGGGTGTTTTGAAAGTCAAAGCGATATTAAGTAGATGGGTATTTCCAATCCAATAGATTATTCTTGTTTTTTTTTTGTTTTTTTTTTCTTAAATATCATATTCTAACTGTCAATCCAAAAAAATTTTTTCCCGTCTTGAGTGTTTCACTTTTATAATAAAGCTAAACTTTATCAGTGAAGGTATAGTGATACATGAATAAGTTTCTATTTTTAAAGAGATCAGAAGCGGCACCTCTAAAAAGGCCGAGGATAGGCAAAGAAGTAAATAAAGACAACTTAGATCTATGTAAGTACTTTCTTTTAGCCTACTGGATCATACAATGTATGTATACATGTATTCAGCCACAATGATGTCATTTCACATTATATAAGCTTTTATTTATCAACTTGAGTGATATATTTAACGAAATCTCTGGATAAATGTCATCACCTATCTTTAGCAATATTTCACGTTTACACTTTTTAATTGCAAAGCTTACATCAACTCAATCTGTCTGCTGAAACGTATGTACGTTATTTTTCCCATACCAGTAATGGATAAAGCTTAAATTTTGCATAAGTATGTATTTTTTATGACAAAACAAGACTCAATTTTAAACAAATTAACCAATAATTTTTTTTTCGTATCACACAAGGAAAAGAAATTGTACTTGACTTGTGTGATGGTATAAGTTGAATTAGTTCCCTTTATATGTTGTAGAGAAAATTAGGTCGAAAGTCACTCAGCCACTAAGCATTCAGACAAACAGCATAAGAATATAACAAAATAACTTGAAAATAATTTCAATCGAGATTTGGTGAGTTCGAAGCTGGACTCAAAAGTAGACTGCAAGTGAGTTATCATGGCCTGGTCCCGTCGAAGTTTGAAACTAAGAATAGATAGTTATAAATGCTCCTACTTCCCTAGTGCCAGCTAGAAAAACCAATGACTTGGCAGAATTTAAGTAATAGGTTAACATGCATGACTAAATGCATGACTAGATGCATGCCTAGATTGACCTAGGAAGATGCACAGGACGTGCTTTTTCTTTTTTTTTTGGAAGTAAATCTGTATTTTATAAGATAAGCACTCCAAACTCTTAAGCCATGAAGAGAATTATATATAGAGATAGATAGATATAGATGATTAGACTCAAAACTCAGGCCTCTGACTACAATAACAATCTCCCAAGGGACGTCACTCTACTTTCACTAATAGACCAATGAAATAATCATAAATAAACATAGTAATTAGTAAATCTTTCCACCAATACTATATAGAAATACAAACATCAAATTCACCCCTTACCAAGATAAGCTCTTAAAACTTACTGTACCTTATTAATAGCCTGCAGAAATAGCTAACTTACGTTTTGTGTAAAAAAAAAAAAGTAGATCTAGTATCAGATAAGGAAAAATAGGGGGGAAAATATATACATGCATATCAAAGTAAAAATGAAACTTAAAGGTATACAGTATAAAATAGTACAAAAAAGTTCCCCTTTCAGATCCTACAATGTATAGGGTCATCTGTTTCTTTTGCCCACGGCTAACGAGGGTGGCATGTGGCCTGCACAACGACCAACCGTCTTTACGTTTCCCAAACTAATGTCAGGTATCCATTAGAGTAGGTTGGACTCAGAGGCGGCCGTCTTAAAGATCCCGAAATTAAAATTCCACTCTTTACCAGGATTCGACCTGGGACCCTCCGGATCGGAAGCCAAGCGCTTTACCACTCAACCACTAAGCATTCAGACAAATAGCATAAGAATATAACAAAACAACTTGAAAATCATATCAATCGAGATTTGGTGAGTTCGAAGCTGGACTGCAAGTGAGTTATCATGACCTGGTCCCGTTAACCCACGCTGAGAGGCCACAGCTGCAGAAGAAAAACACCTCTGACGGTCCCTGGTTTCAGATAACGCTCATCTGATGTTGCTCTGTATCCCCCCTCCAAGACGGTGTTTGACAGCTTTTTATAGCATGGGTGTCTTATTTTTAGACAGTACCGAATTTATGACAGGGAAAGACTGTGCGACCCCCCATGACTTCATCATTAAAAGAGGAACTTCGAATTTCAAGCAAATAAATTTTTGAAAGAAATATGTATACATGTGTTAAGCATTTTAAAAATATGGAAATAATATTACATTTATTCTGTTTCTTTACAGTTACGACATGTAGATATATCTATAAAAATTGTTAATTATTAAATGCATTTATATTGGAGCAAAAAGACGGTAGGAACCTTTACACACACACTAATGCCCAGCACCTCCACTAACTAAAATACAGCGCTGTAGAAAACACTACCACATGGTTTGATTTTGCTTACCAATGCATTGTTACGGCCGAAGACAGGCGAAGTCGTCTTAAAAAAACTTAAATTGACGACATAAGAGTATTTAGATAAGCACTTGATGTATACAAAAATGTATTACCTATTGCGTCTATTATCTTAACCAACACATAAAATGATGACGTAATTGATTTAGGGTCTGTGATGTCATATTGCTGACAAGTTGACTTCCGGAACTAAGCACACAGTCATCACTCTCTAGTTATGCAGAATACAGCCTTGTTATTTTTTTTCCCAAAAGATCAGCCTTCTATGCTATATGAGAAGACTGTAGTTTGAACTCGTATAGAAAATAAACATATCACTACAGCAGGCAGTGGTTTTGTCTAGTTAAATGTTACAACATATATAGGTCCCTACTTTCTCTGCAAAGCCACATTGAAATAATCATAATCAAACTCCATTTGAGTGAGGGCTTGAGAGGCTCAAATCCTCTCTTGCAAAAGCCCATGGGCAGAAACCCTGCTGTTTTGCGTAGTGCATACATGTCACCATACAGGTCGAGAATATTTTGGTTTTCCAGACCTGTCGAGATGGAGATAACAAAGTCTGGAGCAGTCGAAAAACGTATGAGACACGGTTTGAAACAATCACTTCTTCCTTCATGGAGTTCTTGATTCTTAGACAGTTATTTTATACTATTTATTTTTCATGAAGATATTTTCTTTCTCAATCTTGTTTCTGTTCTTAGTCTTTGAATTTCAAACATGTTTCATTATTATGAATGATAAGCTATCAATATTCTGACGCATTCCTTCCGTGGAAGCATTAAAATTCAAATACTAAGTTTTAAACATCAAGTTTCGTACACAAAACAATAGCCTAAATATTGGACTACACATCCTATCATTTAAAAATGATCTTTGCTTTTCATGTGATAATATGAGATGTGGGTTGTAAGATGTGAGATTTGGAATGTGAGATGTAAGATGTGAGATTTGGAATGTAAGAAGTGAGACGTGGGTTGTAAGATGTGAGAAGTAGATGTGAGATGTGGAATGTAAGATGTGAGATGTGAGATTTGATAATGTGTGTATAGGAGATGTGGGATGTGACATGTGGAAAGTGGTATATAAGATGTCACAATGTGACATATGAGATTTTCGATGACAGATGAGGGATGTAAGAGAAAATTGTGATTAAAGAGATGATGTGAGGATGTGAGATGTGAGGATGTGAGGATGTGAGACGGTTCTGTATTTAGAGGGTGCCACGTGTCTCTCGTCATCTTGACATCTAGACCAGATCTCCACCTCCCCCCACCCCACTCTCCCGCCCTGGCGCTGAGGTAAGGCAACGCTGACCATAAAAATGTCTCCTACCGTATTTCCTTAATTTGAAACCTGGCCCACCCACTCATTCCCCGTGGGTCCTCCCTTGACCCTCCTGGCCTATCTGGTCAAATTAAAACTAGGGGAGGAAGAACTGAAGATAAGCTGAACTCTGGGTAGGAAAGAATTCTCATGACAAAGAAACGTGCTCCATGTTAGAGCAGTCTACTACTAATGCGGTCCGTGTTAGAGCAGTCTACAACTAATGTGGGACGTGTGGCTCAGTAGCCAAAAAAAAAATTGTTAGCTATCTACTAATCCCGACACCAGGGCCGGCCTTAGCCATAAGCAAACTAGGCAACCGCCTAAGGCCACCAATTGATGGGGGCTTCGCACAAGACTTTTAACAATTATTCTGTAGAGAAGAAATATCGAAACCTGTTTCAATGTTACTGTTGGAGCTCACCAGGTTTGAAATCAATAAAAATAATGATTTTCGAAGTTTATTTATTTTTCTATTTTATTTGGGGGCCACAAATTTACTTCACCTAGTGCCTCCAATTATCTAAGACCGGCCCTTCCGACTCGAACATATTTGTGCTCGCTATGCGCCTAAAGGCAGTGAGTTGATATAAGCTTTGTAAAAGTACAATTTGCGTACATTCTACGAGACAAAATAAATGTCATTGTCTGGGCCAGTTCTGAGCCATTCTTCCATATGTTCTACTAGTTATTAACATGAGTGTGAATACATAGAAAAATGACGTCAATTTAAAACTCTTCTTGATTGAAGATTTAAATATTGGGTCTACGCTGTGATGATTGGACAGGTAATTGGAACATCAGTCATGTAATAATCCTGCAGGTGCAGAGCTTACACTGAAGCTTGAAAATTTTTTAGGCTAACAGCTCTGATGAGATTCCAAAAATGCTAAACATGCATATGGTAATAGTTCCCCGGTGTAGGAAATACCTTAAACATGTGCACTGTTTGTTTGTTTTTGTTTTATTTATTTATTTACTTTTTAGAGATTTGTAGCTGAAAAGTAAAAAAAAATCCCTTTCAGACCTTGTCATCTATGGGGCAGATGATGTTAAGGTCATCTGTTTCTTTAGCCAACTGTTAACGAGCAGGTTATCATGTGGCCAGTACAACGACCAACTGCCTTTACTTTCCCCAACTAAAGTCAGGTACCCATTAGGGTAGGGTGGACTCGGGCATGTCCTAAAAATCCCGAAATTCAAAATTCCAGTCTTTACCTAGATTTGAGCCAGGGTCCCAGGTTCAGAAGCCAAGTGCTTAACCACTCGGCCACTGCGCCCCCATTGTGGCTGAGTGCCATACTTAAATAAGAGGACTCGAGTTCTAATCTCTATGGACAACATGATTTTGAGCTACATTGTGTTTACTGAACGACTAGAGACAGCACAGACATTTCCCTGTTCTCTTGAACTTCTATGTCCGTAAAAGAAACTGGACCAGAGCGCACTGAGCATGCTAAAGTACACTGATACCGCGCTGTTTGCAAGGTGCAACAAGTCTCAGTACTGTCATCTCATCGGGATAGGCGCCTGAGATAGGACCGAAATGGGGATAATAATATATTACAAAATAATCTTTGACTTGTAATCATCTAACTTTCCTTTAGAAAGAATATTAAATCTACGTCCAAAGCCAAAACCTTCTGTAGATCACACCTCTAAAAGCATTATTAATACTACATCCCAATTCAAACCTCCTGCAGGTCAGACATTTAGAATGATCATTAAGCCTACGTCCAGACCCAAACCTCCTGCAAGTAAGATCTTTAAAATAATTATTAAACCAACACCCAAACCTAAGCCTCTTGCAGGTCAGACTTTTAAAAAGATTATTAAACCTACGCCCAAACCTCTTGCGGGTCGGACCTTTAAAAAGAATTTTAGTCTGCATCCTCAACCGAACCATCTCTGCATGTCGTCAGGATAACGGATGGGTTTGAACTCGTATCCATCATGAAAACAGTCTTAATTACAAATTACACGGCCAGGCAGCCCTCCGATGGTCTTTCCTCCTATCTCAAAATAAAGCTGAAGAAAAAAAGGTTTGAATCTTTTCTAGACAAATGTCCACAAGAAAAACAAGTTCAGTCTCTTAAAATGAAATGTACTGACTGCATAAGTATTTAAGTCCTAGCTAGTGTTACCACTACATTAGAGCAACGAAATGGAAGGCTATACCTATCCATTTCGGATATAAAGCTTTTATCCTGTATTCTAGCATCGGATTGAATTGTTTAAATTAGCATGCATCACTTATTTAATTTACCTTATACATGTTCTCAAGAAAACAGAGATGGTATCATACTAATCACAGCTTCCAGAACATGCATAAGTAACACACTAAAAAAAAAATACTAGACTAAACGGTACGATGGCTGCATGGACGTCTGACTTCCGGCACGCCAAACAGACTCTCATTCGGTTGGTCTCGATCGTTCCGGGTTAATACCCTGCCTGCTTCTATCCCCCGTCGTCCGGAGAGGTTTGGACTAGGAAGTAAATTATCTTCAAATCTGAAGGAACATCCGAAACATGTAAAACTAACAAGCGAATGCTGATAATATCAATGTTAATGTGTTATACCAGCCGACCGCGCCTCGAACTGTATTCACCGTGGTCCCACGTTTGAACCCACGCCCTCTGCTTTCTTCTTTCGTCTAACAGGACTTTCGGACTAGGCCATAAAAACAAAACGTATAAGACAACTGAAAATAAGACGATTGTTGTATTTTTATATAACCTTCTCCCTTAATTATTTTTGATTTTGCTACTTGGGCGTTATAAATTATATTCTTGTATAAAGGCTTACAAAAAGGGCCTACGTTGGCCACATGTGCAAAATTTTTGGGGATATCATAATTTCCCCAAATTTGGCATCTCTGCTTTGACTGACTACCTGCCAAATCTGTGAACTAATTTTTTATTTTTTTTAAATCAAATGTTGAAAAATAAGTCTGGCGTCATTGGCTCCAACCACACAAACACCTTAACGTCAGCCCTGGATCGTCTGCTACATGCAATCTTCTTCACGTCTGCTGCGTGCAATCATCTTCACGTCTGCTGCATACTAGACCCAGCTGAAAATAGCAGTCGACCGTCTTGATTAAAGAGATCACTAAACTTAAGACTTCTGGTTGCACATACCTAATTACCTCCCTTGTGCTTCATATAAAAAAAAGCGTAGATGCTTTTGTGTTTTTTTGTTTTGTTTTTTTTTCCTTTTGGTCTTTATTTATCCCCTTGGAAAAGCGTTTTTACAAAGTTTACGTTGTTTTAAAAAGACATGCAATTGTTGTTTCTCTTGCTAGTAATAAAAATACATGCACATATTGTTGTAATGGAAGCGTGGTCGAGAGGCCATGTGTCCTTGATCTTGGCTTGGCTACCTAGAAGGAGGCTCGAGGTTCGACACCCGGCTCGTTACTGAGCGCCTAAAGGCAGCACGGAAAACCAACTCCTAGATACCCCCTCCCCCCCCCCCCCCCCCCCACTGGTCAACAAATGAGATTGGACCAAAAGCGCTCTGAGCATGCTATAAGCATGAAAGTAGCGCTATATAAAAGCTATAATAATAATAATAATGGAGAATGTGTGTGTGTGTCTGTGTGTGTTTCTATGGTGACGGCGGGAAGAGGTTGGCGATTGGCTGTGATTAACTGTACTCGTTCTCCTCAACGTTTCCCAAAGTGATAAAGTCTTCAAAAAAATCTCAACAAACATTTTACATTCGACAGACAATGGAAACTGTTTCTCAGAATGTTCGAGCCCATGTTTCTTGTATATTAGTTTTTCATCTATAGCGGATAACTATAAGTAGCTAGCTTTTTGAGGTGTATCCTATAATACTATAGGAAGTGTTGATCAATAAAAGATTCCCCATTGATCTCAGACAACATGCTTCACTACATTCAAGAAGAGCGTTAAGACCTATCTGTTCAGAACATTTTTTTTTTTTTAGATTAGTTTGTCATTTTAGCTCCCGTGATTTTGTTTATCAAAGCGCTTTGAGCCTACATCATCATCCTCATCTTTCCTTTGCGTTCCTTATGGAACATAGTGTCTCAGTAAAAATGCGCTCTCCACGGTCTCTTGCTAGTTTTTTAATGGGTTCCCAGCTCTTTCCTGTCCTCTCGGCTTCATCTAGTATACTGCGTCGCCATGTTCTTTTTGGTCTTCCTTGTGCCATGGGGGTTCCACTCTAAGGTTCCACTCTAAGGTTCCACTCTAAGGTTCCACTCTAAGGTTCCACTCTAAGGTTCCACTCTAAGGTTCCACTCTAAGGCCTGCCTAGCTCTGTTGTAGGTATCTTTTCTAAGGGTGTGACCAATCCATCTCCACTTCCTCTCTAAATCTCTTTATTTCTCTGTCCACCCAATCTCCCACAGTTTGTTGTTGTCTATTTTGTCATACCAGTGTATTTTTAGAATATTTCTCAGGCATCTGTTGAAGGTCTAAACTTTTTTTGTTTGTTTTTGCTTCAGTTGCTTCTCCATGTTTCAGAACCAGACATCAAGTTTGTTAATAGCTCTCTATAAATGAAAGTATTATTACTATTACTAAAATTATTTTTTTTTTTTTATTATGTTAGAAAAGAACGAGTATTCATTCTCTGGCGCTGCCAGGGTCGAGTTTCGTTAAAGAGAAACAAAATTCATCGTAGTCCCTTTAACAGTTTCCACTGAGGAATTTTCTGGTGATGTGGCAGGTCTGCAGAAGTACCGCCCTCTGACAGGCAACGAGGATGTTCCTAGGAATGTTAAGGGCCTTGAAGGTGTCTGTGAGGTCAGTTATTATTATCCCCTCGGTTGATATAACAATGGGGTATATTGTTATTTTAGATAATTTCCATAGACGTTTAATCTCCAAGCCTAGGTTCCCATATTTTCTTTGTTTTTTAAAATTATTATTACTATTATTATTATTATCATCAATGTATTTTTAAACATTTAAATTTTTTTTTTCAAATTGGTAGCACTGTTAAATTAATTTCAAAACTCTTATGCTTGAAGCACAAATCAATTTATTACTTTGTTGGCAACAGTGTTTTCAATACGGCGTCCTTGACATTGTTTCGTATTTGCATTCAGTTCAAAATCGACCCCTATCTTCCTTTTTCTGTTTTCTTTTGCTTTTCCTTGTTTTTTCTCCTTGCATCGCCTCCATAGTTCTTCATATTTCTTCATCTTCTTTTTCTGTTTGTACTTTATTGTACGACCATAAAGAATTTAAATCGGATCGTTTAAATCGAAGTGCGAACAAAGGGATATAACTTTGTTAAAACATTACCATGAAAATCTCAAATTAGGATAGAAAATTACGTAAATGAAGGCAGGAACTGTTGTTTGTTTTTCAATTTAACTTTGTGATTAGAGGTATTAATTAATGGATGATGTTTGACTGTCAATAACACATGACAGTCTGTCTGTACGCCAATCGTTATGGACGGCCTCATCACTGACCAGTGACGTCGCAACCTGCATGCAGTTAAGACCAGTAGCTCTTTGCCGCGTCAGAGGTCGCGGACATAACTCTTCATAAGATAACTTCTAAAAGGGCGATAACACGTTATAAGTTTACTTGCCGAAAGAAGGGACATAACATTCAAACAACAGTTGTTTTGATTCCTCAGTCTCGGAAGTTCTGTACGACTTGAAGATTTAAGTCCTAGACTAAACCTCATACACTTTGACAGTGGTTAGAAGCGGCCAGGGTTCAAACCATAGTAAAGACAGCCCGAAGCGCGTACCACACCAACCAGGCAGTAATCCATATGTATCTATGTAAGTATGTATGTATGTATGTATGTGTATGCGTGTGTGTTTGTGCATGTGTGTGAGTGTGTGTATGTATTAGTGAGTTCTCTAGCGTTGATGTGTTGATGCGTTATCACCAGTTGAAAAGCACAGATCAACAGCTCACAACAGTGCCACAGTGATAACGAATGGTGGTGAAAGCTAGACTCTTTTAGCATTCTATTGTAGGGCGCTATCTTGTCGTCTTGGCGCCCTATCCAGAGATGCAGACAGCGATGGCTTCTAAAAGTGGGTCAGTGGTGGACGATTTGTATTTATTTTATTTTTATATTTTTTAAGTAATTCAAAGTTTTTGACATGATTGCCGAGTGATAAGACACTTGACTTCCAAACCTAAGGTATAGAGTTCAAATCCAAGGGAATACTGGGATTTGATTTGGTATTGGGATTCTACCTAAATTTTTGACATGCTGGGGAAGTTGGTTGCTGTACTGTCAACACTGTAAGGGCTGAAAAGGGATAAAACCTTTCTAAGTAAAAACAAGATTAGAGAAATGAGATTCTCATAATAGAGAAATGAGATTGTAAGATTAGAGAAATGAGATTCTCTTAATAGAGAAATGAGATTCTCATACTAGAGAAATGAGATTCTCATAATAGAGAAATGAGATTCTCATAATAGAGAAATGAGATTCTCATAATAGAGAAATGAGATTCTAAGATTAGAGAAATGAGATTCTAAGATTAGAGAAATGAGATTCTAAGATTAGAGAAATGAGATTCTAAGATTAGAGAAATGAGATTCTAAGATTAGAGAAATGAGATTCTAAGATTAGAGAAATGAGATTCTAAGATTAGAGAAATGAGATTCTCATAATAGAGAAATGAGATTCTAAGATTAGAGAAATGAGATTCTAAGATTAGAGAAATGAGATTCTAAGATTAGAGAAATGAGATTCTAAGATTAGAGAAATGAGATTCTAAGATTGGAGAAATGAGATTCTAAGATTAGAGAAATGAGATTGTAACATTACAGAAAAGAGATTCTCATATTAAAGAAATGAGATTCTAAGATTAGAGAAATGAGATTGTGATATTAGAGAAATGAGATTTTCATAATAGAGAAATGAGATTGTGATATTATAGAAATGAGATTCTCATAATTGAGAAATGAGATTTTGACATTATAGAAATGAGATTCTCATAATAGAGAAATGAGATTTTGACATTATAGAAATGAGATTCTCATAATAGAGAAATGAGATTGTGACATTATAGAAATGAGATTCTCATAATAGAGAAATGAGATTGTGACATTATAGAAATGAGAATCTCATAATAGAGAAATGAGATTGTGACATTACAGAAATGAGATTCTCATAATAGAGAAATGAGATTCTAAGAAATGAAGTATTTAATGAAGTAGCTTACTTAAACACTATGCCACTAGTGCACGGAGTTTCATCTTGAGCTAAGTTTGATGAACGGCTTAGGGCTGCGCGGAACATTTTCACCCAGAAATAGCATTCGTCACCCATCCCACATTGGAGCTCCATTCATACGCATTGGACGTATTTATCTTCTCAAACGTCTTTAATTTATAAGATAAGATAATTGTGTATTGTCACTCGAAATATATTAGTGTACTTAATTGTCAGATTATTCACTAGCGACTCATTATTTTATAGTTCGTCCATCGTGGCTTGATGATGACTATTTTGTCATCCAAGGGGCTGAGGGCTTTGCACTGTGAGACATAGTGAAAGCGGATTAGTAGAAATAGTCTCAAATGCGCTCAGAAAAAAAGATAGTTAGCAACTAAAAGTTACGATAAGAAAGAGAGATATTCTAGCAAAATCATCTTACGCTATCTAGAGTTTAGAATAAAATTAATATCTTATTTTTAACTTTTCCCGAAATAAACAAAAAATTGCTATTAAGCATTCTATGAGTGAAAATTTCACTATAATAATTATTTTTTTTTAGTTTATCGTAAATATTTTTAAAATAGAAAATACAATCCTTCTATTACATTCTCGACCATTCCATCAAACATTAAAAAAATTTAGTTTCAATGTTAATTGCAAATAATGACTCAGTAATCCAACTGGCATTCGTCTCACTCTCGTCTGCTATCGCTCTTAGTAAATCAAACGCATGCGTATTTCCTGTCTGCTGCCTTTTGCACTTCCGGTCAGTCCTCGCGAGTATCTTCCCGTGCACTCTGATAGCCTTGACCTAATTTTAACACCGTGCGTATACAAACACAATGCGTTGAGCAACTAATCTAAGAACACGCTAGCGGAATTACATAAAGTGACGTGTTTGTGTACTGACACTAACATTAAGGTTTGAGTTCGAGTCCAAGGGCGTGCAGTATTTTACGTGGCTGTTTCTTGTGTAGTTAGAACATGTGAAATACACTTTGAAAAGAATGACTCTGGTCGAACGTAGTAACAAGTCTTTGATCAAATTGATCAAAATATTTTTTTTTTTTTAAATTACCATCCTGCTAATAGCTTTTATATAAGAATAGGACTATGACTGCTTTATTGATCCTTATGGAAATTTGTTGTGATTACAAGGACTCTTTTCTCATATAAAGACAACACACCAGAAACATACACGTAAATACAACAGACACAACATAAAGAGTTCATTCAGCGATTACACACATTTATCTTGGTCCTTTTCATGTTTCCTGATCAACGAGTGGCGTTGATATAGTCTGACCGAGTGCTTATAGCATGCTCAGAGCGCTATGGTCCAGACTCATTTGTGTCGAGCCTCGAGCCCCCCTTCTTAGGTAACCGAGAAAACCCAAGAATAAACATATTTAGCCTCTCGACCACTCTTCCCTACCACCAAACTTTGTAGATCTCATCTTATTCACACCTTTCAGTAATTTCTCAAAAAAGGAATGAAAAAGAAAGAAAGAAAAAGAAAAAGGAAGGAAAAGAAACAAAAAGAGAAAAAGAAAGAACAAAAGAAAGAAAAAGAAAGAAAGAAAAAGAAAAAGGAAGGAAAAGAAAAAGAAAAAGGAAGGAAAAGAAAAAGGAAGGAAAAGAAAAAGGAAGGAAAAGAAAAAGGAAGGAAAAGAAAGAAAAGGAAAAGAAAGAAAAAGAAAGAAAGAAAAAGAAAGAAAGAAAAAGAATAAAGAAGGAAAAGAAATAAAAAGAGAAAAAGAAAGAACAAAAGAAAGAAAAAGAAAGAAAGAAAAAGAAAAAGGAAGGAAAAGAAAAAGGAAGGAAAAGAAAGAAAAAGGAAGGAAAAGAAAGAAAAAGGAAGGAAAAGAAAAAGGAAGGAAAAGAAAAAGGAAGGAAAAGAAAGAGGAAGGAAAAGAAAAAGGAAGGAAAAGAAAGAAAAGGAAAAGAAAGAAAAAGAAAGAAAGAAAAAGAAAGAAAGAAAAAGAAAGAAAGAAAAAGAAAAAGAAAGGAAAAGAAAAAGAAAGAAAAAGAAAGGAAAAGAAAAAGAAAAAAAAAGAAAAAGAAAGGTAAAGAAAGAAAGAAAAAGAAAGAAAGAAAAAGAAAAAGAAAAAAGAAAAAGAAAGAAAAAAGAAAAAAAGGAAAAGAAAAAGAAAGAAAAAGAAAAAAGAAAAAGAAAGAAAAGAAAAGAAAGAAAGAAAAAGGAAGGAAAAGAAAAATAAAGAAAAAGAAAGGAAAAGAAAAAGAAAAAAAAAGAAAAAGAAAGGTAAAGAAAGAAAGAAAAAGAAAGAAAGAAAAAGAAAAAAGAAAAAGAAAGAAAAAAGAAAAAAAGGAAAAGAAAAAGAAAGAAAAACAAAAAAGAAAAAGAAAGAAAAAAGAAAAAAAGGAAAAGAAAAGAAAGAAAAAGATATGGTTTCAGTAGCTGGGTTGAGCATAGAAATAGTTAAAACTTTAAAGTACCTTGGATCTGTGTTAGACAGTAGATACAATTTTATTACAAAAACACAGATAACATCACCAAAAAAGGGCAACAAAGATAAATGCTTCTAAGAAAAATGTTATCCTTTAAAGTTAGCGGAAAAGTCTTCTCAATATTTTACCATGCTCACATCTGGAGTACTTTAAAGTTTCAACATCACTGCCTGGTCTGGCGATCTGAACATACAAAATAAAAATAAACTTGATAAAATTGTAAATGCTGCTAGTTAGATCATAGGCAACAACCAAACCGCACTTGGACACCTATTTGAGAAAAAACATTGCTAAGAAAGCTATGCAGATTTTAAGCATAAAAGTCACCCTCTTCTTCATGATTTGAACATTTGACCATCACAAAGATATAAGACACCGATCACAAAAACAAATAGACACAATAAATCTCGTTTGTTTCTATGGCGATTTAATCGTTGAACAAATTGTAGCCTACTGTTATAACTTTCACGTGTAATGTGAAAGAGAAACTGGGGTATGAATGTATATCTTGTGGGCTATCGTAAAAATGTTTGCTCTAATCAGGTATTTTTTTTTTTTGTAATGCACAATTGTAAAACAAAATTTCTCAAGGATAATAAGCATTATTATTATTACTATTAGAAAGCTTTAAAAACTCCTTTATCCCACTTTCGGTCAGAGTGTTACAAGATCAGCTGTCGTCTTCGAGAAGTACATAGAAGTCTAATTCATAAAGCGCTGGTTATGAGTGTGTATGTGTTTCCGTGTGTGAATGTTGTTCGTGTTTGCATCTACAGTAGTTTCGCTGAGGTTGTCAATTGTAGTCAAACTAAATTTCCATTTGATTGGATCAATAAAAATTATCTTATCTATCTTATCTTATTATTATTAGGCTATTACTATGTTAAAAACGAACGAGTATTCATTTTCTGACACTGCCAGGGTCGAGTTTCATTAAAGAGAAACACAATTCATTGAAGTCCCTTTATCAGTTTCCACTGAGGAATTTTCTGGTGATGTGGCAGGTCTTCAGCAGTACCGCCCTCTGACAGGCAACGAGGATGTTCCTAGGAATGTTAAAGGCCTTGAAGGTGTCTGTGAGGTCAATAGTCATTATCCCTTCGGTTGCTATAACAATGGGGTATATTTTTTTTTTTATAACTTCCATAAACGCTTAATCGCCAAGCCAAGGTTCCGCTACTTTCTGTTTTTCCTTTCAGTGTTTCTTAAATTATGAGATAGTGGAACGGCGATGTCAATAATGGTAGCCTGCGGACAATGGTTATGCTTGCCCTGGATGTGACAAAATATGTAGGTCACAGCTTGGACTGCGCAGCCACGAGAAATACTGCATTCCTCACTGATCTTCAGACTCGAAGACTAGCCTTATTATTTATTTATTTATTAATTATAATTATCTTTATTATTATTATTATTATTATTACAATGCTTTTTTAGAAGGGGGCTGATGACTATGTCTTTGAATTTTCAGAAATTTAACTCTATTACTTAATATCCAACAATATGCTGGAGACTCTTGTCAATGGGAGTAAACATTCACGTACTGTGTTTTTGTTAAAAAACAATAACACAGACCTCAAGCTAAAAACCCTAAGCTAGAGAACACACACTTTACTTTAAGTAATAACAACACAATATCGTTTAAATAAATAATAAAATCCCTTTTAAGTAGATTTAACATGAAGCTTCAAACTTATAAATTATATTGACTGTATGAACTATAATAAAAACAATATCATTTAAATGCAATAATAAATTCGATGAGTAGATTTAACATGAAGATTGAGACTTATAAACTATATTGACGAGATTTCTGTCAAATTTCCGTACATTTTTTTCTTCTTTTCTGTATAGTTTTGTAGTTTTGTAAACTAAAACGTTTAGTAGCTGAAATGGAATTAGGGTGTATCCTCTAAAATTTTCTCCATATGTAGAAAAAAATATTTCGGAGAATTCAACCTATTAAAAAAAAAAAGTACTGTTTGCACCTCGTTTGGGACCTTTGCTCCTTCGCCATATTTGACATGTTGGTATCGAGTATAATGTAAAGCAGAAATCTAAAACTCACAGAATTAATGAACTACAATTTTGTGTTTACTTCCTGGTTCAACTCCTGTAGGACTATTTTTAGGATGAGGTTTCCACTAAGTGGGAACAAGGCACTCGTGTCAAGTTAGATTATTGCGTGCAATAGTCATTATCGTTTGTTATCTAGGCTACTATATGTTATACATTTGTCAATCTATTTGTAAACACTGGTCGCTCTTAGAAACAAAGTAATGGACCTCATTCACCAATAATAAACAAACAACATTTAGCCACGTGATAATATTGAAAAAACAACGAAAAAAACGTATCACGTGACAGCATGCGTGTATTACGTAAGAGATAAAAAAATTAATATGTTATTGCGTGTTAACCATTGGTGAATAAGGTCTAATAAGTATAACTCATTATCTGTTTTAAAATTAGATCAGGGTTTGTGTTTGTAATTATTGTTTAAAAAAAGAGATTTTAATCTAAATATCATTTACATGCACAAATGCACACACACACACACATGTATATATATTTATTTATTTCTATTTCACTCTTCCCCTTTCGTGAAGATAAATAAAGATATTGTCATCGTGCTGGCCACGACTTTGCTGTCTCCAACTTACCAACTAACCCCCGATACTGATAATTCGTAAATATCCTAAATTTAAAATCGTGGTCTTAGAACTAGGAAGTCTTGAGGTGTTCGAATGCCATCACAAAATAACTCACAACGTGTGTCTAACATCTTGAAATTATAACATTATCAAGACAATATCTATTCATTATAGCGTATTAGAAAATCGCCTTAGACGAGTAGAAGAATATCTCAAATAATACTGAAATTTTAAAGATGTTTAGGACATGCCAACTCCGAATTCCTGTATTTTGTAAACTTAAATATGCCAACTAGGAAATAATGTAGAATTTTAGTGATAGTTAATATACGGCAGGATTATCCGCGTGTAATCGTAGAGATGCCCAAATGTCAGATCAGAAATAACCCGCTTACAACCAATAAGAAATACAGACTACTTCCTTATATATAAATATCGTATTTAAAAAAAAACAACTGTGTTGATGTATCTTTTAAACATAAATAGTAAGACGCGTAGAAGTTTGGGTTTAATTGGGTATTTCCTTTGTGACGCGACAGTACATTGAAACGCTAGAACGGAAGTAGGTAAGGGACATAATAACGGACAAGAGAGAGACCTTTTATGATAGCTTCTAGCAGACGACATATACTGTACCCATCTTTTTTGTAATAAAGTTTTGTATTCTAAAAGGATGTAATTATCCTCTTATTTTAAAGTAACGTCTGTAATAATTAGGATAAGAAAAGGCCGGATTAATTTAATTTATTCTATATCAATTTGTTCTGTTGGTGGTGCATTAGGAACTCGCAACTACAAGTAATGCTATTTCAAGTAAGCAGACTCACAGCTTCTTCAACAAACACCTCCCCTCCACTAGCAACCATAAACTACCATTTCAATTATTATAGAAAACTACAACATTTTTATACAAAGTGAACAGAAATGCAACATTGTTATGTCCCTTTAAAGGTCGGGTATTGCTCTCATTAGTATGTCTGGTAACAGTAACACAAAGTAGGACCTATATAAGAGTATTTTGTCTTGATTAAAAATTTGTAAATTCCGTGAAAAAAACAACAACATGGTTGCTTGTTTAATTTAAAAACAAAAGGGTTTGTTATGAAAATGCATTAACTGTATCAGTTGTCGTTCTTATGTTTACATGTGCTTGTAACTTGTCCGTAAGAAAATGTCTGAGATGTGTGTTTGTGTAGTCATTCAGTGTACTCAAGCCTCATACTAAGCGGACCTGGTTTTGGACTCTAAATTGTGTTATTGTGTTCATTTCCTGTTCTGTGCCATTGTACGTCTCGGGAGACGATCGTTTCTGTATGCATCCTCTTTTGTGACTAAAGAGGCCAATCCTCAACTCAAGAAAACATTAAGACACTGGAACAGACACAAACTAGAGCAGTGAGATTCATAACAAACGAATATTCACATTTGACTAGAGTAACACCTTTAGTAAAATCACTAAATTTAGAAAGCCTTCAAGATTGAAGACTTAAAAGTAAAGTAGCAATTATACATAAAACACTGAACCATAATCTTATTATACGAAAACAAAATTTAATAAAATACTCTGAAAGACACAAAGATAAAGGCACATTCCTCGTCCCATATGCTAGGACAAATTTGTACAAACGTTCTTTCTTCCCTAGCACTATTAGAGCATGGAATGGGTTGCCTGAGCTAGTCAGGAAAACCAGTGACTTGGCAGAATTTAGGTCATTGGTTAATATGCATGACTAAATGCATGACGCGTAGGACGTAATCATCTTCTTTTCTGAAGTAATGTTTGTATCATATAAGATATGATAAGAAAATCCTTCATACATAGCTGCGGTCACAGGTTGGACATATGTAATCACCAGGCGCCGTTGCATTTTCACCCTTCTTTCCACTACTGTTGTGTATAGTATCTGCAATCCGAGACCCTTCCTTTTGCTAGTTCTCCATGTGCATCTATCCAGTGCCACTTTTTTCCCAGCTACTAGTGTCACGTTTGCATACATCCGTATAACATAAAAGTGGGCGACCAGCGGCTCTCCTGCCTTCTGTTGGATCGCCATACAGAATGTCTTGTGGAAGTCGACCTTCTGGCATTCTATGAACGTGGCCAAGCCAGCCAAGCCGTCTGCTGCTGACAACATAAGGGATGTCCTGGCACTCTGCTCTTAGTAGCATTTCCTCATTGGTTATCTTATCTTTCCACCTTATTTAAAGATCCGCCTTAGGCATCGGAGGTGGAAGACATTCAGCACTTTTTCCTGCCATGAGTAGGTTGACCATGTTTCACTTCCGTACAGCAAGGTGCTCAACACACAGGTCCGGTTGACTAGGGCTTTAGTATTGTTAGTCAGTAAGGTATTGTCCCACACTCTTTTCTGCAACCGTGACATGGTGCCCATTGCTTTGGCTATCCTATATATATTATATTCTATAATTTCAGAAGACCAAGAGTACCCGTTGCTGGTCTTTTCAGCACGGTACAGATTTTGGTGAAATCAGACCTACCATTGCACTTTTTTTTTAGATCTAAATTTCGAAAACGGGTGGATGGACGGACGTAGGGACAGACATAATGATAAGGGCAATCTCTTTTTTTTAAAGGTTCTATTAAAAATACATTGAAAACTTTATTATTCTAGTTCTTTTTTTTTAAATGGTTGTATATAGAGTCTAGATCGGGGTGACATATTATATTTTGTAAGTTCGAAACCAGGCAGCGAGGCAGATAGTTTACAAAAATATTTTAACAATCTGATCTTTAAGTTTCTACACATGAAACATCAAATGTGCCAATCAATAACTTTGCTCCTCCCATTCGCACCATTATAGATATTTAGAAATTTAGTTTAATCAATCACTCCGCCCATTTTAATCTAACACAGCTCCTCCCTCGTTTCAAAATGAATCCCCCCCCCCCCCCGAGTTTTTTATTTTTCCAACTACTGTCTCTCCCTCTCTCTCTCTCTTAATGAATACCACAATTTTAAAAAAAATCGAAAAAAAAGATCAATTATGCCTCTCTCTGGAAGGGAGTGTTGCACCACCCAACTCCCCGCCCCCTCTGGTGCATGAGGGCCACGCAAGAAGCAGTAAACGTCACAGACCCGGCCTCGACGTGCTCGCCGACCTGAGGCCCATTAAAGACACTACATCAGGGACGTCGCGGTGACGGTTATTAGAGACGGGCCTGAAACATCGGTGAACAATAGATTGAGCTGGGGGGGGGGGGAGAGGGGGGCCTTTTTTTTTGGTGGGAGGGTAGCCCCCGGTAGAGGGAGTGAATGGGGTAGTCGAGAGTGTGTGGTGCGTTATTGATCTTGTGAGGCCAACTGATCGATGAACAGGTGAACACAGCCCCAGCGAACACTACCTGTATGTCTGAAGGACTGTTGAATAGACTTGTAGTATTTACTCGAGTGAATTTTAGTAAGGCACATAACATTTCATTCCTAACCCTTTAAAATAAGCTCCTGCCTGGACAATCTTTTTTTTATGTCTTTCTTACTTTCTGTCTTTATTTTTTTATGGCTTCCTTTCTTTTGTTCTTACTGTTTTTCTTTCTATATGCTTTTTCTTCCTATTTATCTTTTTTTTCCTTTATGTCTTTCTTTCTATATATCTTTCTTCCTTTATGTCTTTTTTTCTATATATCTTTCTTCCTTTATGTCTTTCTTCCTTTATTTTGTTTTCTTTCTTTATGCCTATATTTCTTTTCTGTCTTTTTAAAAATTTTTCTATTAATCTTCCTTTTTTTTCTCTTACTTTCTATCATTCTTCCAGTATTTTTTTCCTATATGACTTTCTATATGTATTTCTTCCTGTCTTTTTTTTTTCCTTTCTGTATTTCTTTCTTTTGTATTTCTTTTATCCTTTATGCTGGAAAAAGCGTGAAGTACTATAGTACTATTTAGAACCGGGAAAAGAAAGAAACGGATAGCGATGAATGTTACATCAGCATAGCGTGTCATAGCGTGTCATAGCGTGTCACAGCGTATCATAGCGTATCATAGAGTGTCATAGCGTGTCATAGCGTGTCACAGCGTGTCATAGCATATCATAGAGTGTCATAGTGTGTCATAGCGTGTCATATCGTATCATAGCGTGTCATAGCGTGTCAAGTATTTCTCTTGGAATATTCAAAGACGGCGGGAATTATTTCATGACCGATACCACCAGAAACAAAAAAGCAAAGTTATAATAATATCGAAATCTTATCTTCTTCTTTTCTTATATGATACACCATATGTTCACATTGTGATGCGTTGTGTAATCGATTTGGCAAATGCTTTGGTACTTGTTGATATTTTCAGAAGTCAAACTCGATGTCCAATGTGTGCCAAGTAACCTTGTTTGCGTGAAGAATTTCTTGTTACGAAATAAAATCATTCTGTTCCCCATACAGAAAGTATGAAAAGATTTGAACACACGCTATTCACACACAAGACAACTTTAGTTCAAAATAGACATGAAGCTTCAAACTTATGGACTGCTCTCGTTTAGCGTCTTCCCTTGTGTTTATAATCTCTAAAATTATTTTCTTCAGAACCGTCTAATTAAACAAATAACTAATTGTTCTTAACTCCTTTGGGGTGTTTTGCTGATTGGGCAAAGCCGCTTGGGTACGGCTTGACCACCTAACCAGGAGGCTTGAATTCGAATCCCGACTTGAGCAGAGCTGTGTTTTCTGAGCACCTAATGGCAGCATGAAAACCTTCTCCCAGATACCCCTTCTCGAAATAGTCCAAAACGGATATGGCCATAGTGCACCCAGGAGAGGACCATAGTGCACTCAGTAGAGGACCATAGTGCACCCAGTAGAGGACCATAGTGCACCCAGTAGAGGACCATAGTGCACCCAGTAGAGGACCATAGTGCACTCAGGACCATAGTGCACCCAGGAGAGGACCATAGTGCACCCAGGAGAGGACCATAGTGCACCCAGTAGAGGACCATAGTGCACCCAGTTGAGGACCATAGTGCACATAGTAGAGGACCATAGTGCACCCAGGAGAGGACCATAGTGCACCCAGGACCATATTGCACCCAGGAGAGGACCATAGTGCACCCAGAACCATAGTGCACTCAGTAGAGGACCATAGTGCACCCAGGAGAGGACCATAGTGCACTCAGGACCATAGTGCACCCAGGAGAGGACCATAGTGCACCCAGGAGATGACCATAGTGTATCCAGGAGAGGACCATAGTGCACCCAGGAGAGGACCATAGAGCACCCAGGAGAGGACCATAGTGCACCCAGCATGCTATAAGCATGAAAGATTCGCTATATAGAAGCAATTTAAATAAAAATAACTATTCTTTAGAGCTGTGTTGCAGGGGTTCTCAGCCTGTGGATCGCGACACCCTTGGGGGTCAATTGACAATTGTGTGTGCGGGGGGGGGGGGTCGCGGCAAAGTGGGGGATTGTAAAAAAGAGTCGCCGAGCATAAAAGGTTGAGAACCGCTGCTATATTGGAAAACAACAGTTATTTTTAGAACTGTAAACATGTTTTTATTGTTTTATAATTAAAACAACCTTGACCTTGACCTTATTACGTGACAGTATAATTTCATATAATATAGGGGACAATTGTTTATTAGAGTCAGCATGCATCGAAATCTATTACAAATAGTGGGACAATGCATTGTTCTAACATTATAGTGAAGAGTTTTGTTCGACAACATTTAGACAAATAGTGACTGGGATTCGAACAAACTTTCTCTTTCTCTTCATCATAAATTCTCTTTACTACCCCTAGTCTCTCTTCCTCCCCCCCCCCCCTCTCTCTCTCTATCTCTTTAAAATCTTGCCAAGGCTTAAGTTACTATTTTTAATACAAAAAATAATATGTAAATCAAAAAACATGTTCAGGTTATGACATCATAATATATTGTCGTCTGTCACTTGAAAACCAGAGTTGTTTCCACTTGACATTGAAAATTTACTAGATCTTATTTTATATTCTTACTAGCTTTAATTTTACCCGGCTTTGCTCGGGGTTTTTTCTTTCTACAAATGGCATGCATTTATTCCGTTTGAATAATCAATAATGAACTGAACAAAAAGATGATAATTTTTTAAAAAATCAATTCATCTAGTATTTTATAATCAAATCGAACGCGTGAATGTAATTGTTTATATAACATTGTTAGTTTAATTTTATGTAGCTCTAGATTTAGATTCTAAATAATTTGATTGCCACAGTAGTCTAGTCAATAAATAAAAACTGTGAGCCTTTTATATTAAAAGACTATAAACATTGTGATGTGAGCTTGTGTCGACCTAGGTGTAATGTGTTGACCTAGAAACATTAGCCGTGTTTCATTCATCATTTCGTAGCTAAGTTGCTAAGAAGTCTAAATGCGCATAAGTAAATCTTTAAAAAGAAAAGTAAACTGAAAATAAAGACTTAAAATTAAACTGAATCGGTAACTGTAGGCTTAAATGCTTTAAAAAAACACATTGGAAAGTATATTGTATTATGTAATAGTTTATTAGTTTAATGGTATGCCTTTATAATGTGCGATATTATGACATCTGACGTTCATTTCATTTGTATCACTACGCGATGTAATGGAGCCGCAAGTTACGGAAAGTATGGCAAGACGTTTCAAGCTATTTACATTTAGAGCGAACGATTTTATGTAAAAAATGTTTTGTAAACTCAAATTTGTAGGAATCTTTTCCCTAATTTCTTGTGTGACTAAAGAGGCCAATTCTTGATACACAGCTGCGGTCACAGGTTGGCCATCTGTAATCGCCGGCGCTGTAGCATTTTCACCCTTCTTTCAGCTGCCGTTGTGTATGGCATCTGTAATCCGAGACCCTTCTTTTATGTTCTTCTCCATGTGGATCTATCTAGTGCCACTTTTTCCCAGCTGCTAAGAGTCGATTTTGAAGAGCTTCGTGTCGCGTTTCCATAAATCCGTATATATAAAAACTAATATGCTATTTAATCTCAGCTCAACAAATATTAAAGTATGCGTCCTCTGTTTCCGACCTCTGGACTCAATAAAACAAAGAAACTAGAACGGACGCAAAAAATGTATAATTAAGATTTATGAATGGACACATTTGATTAGAGTAACGCCTTAAGTAGAATCACTAAAGTTAGAGACTCTTCAGGACAGAAGACTCAAAAGTAAAGTAGCTAGAATACGTTAAACAAAAAATGAACCACAGCTTACAAATATGAAAAAAACCCAGACAATAAGATTCTAAGACAGACACATGCACCTTTCTTATTCCATATGCTGGAACATATTCCTTCTAATGCTTTATTTTGCAAAATGACATGAAACGGGTAGTCTGAATAAGACTTTGGAAAACCAATGACTTTGCACATATACACATTGGACGTAATTATTTAATTATTTTTTGAAGGATATATATATATATGGCTCCTTTTGTCTCGAAAAACAATGGATGCTCCCAGATGAGTCACTGGTTTTGGTTTAATCTTAAGACGGGGCAGAATCTGGTGTGGCTAATCAAGCCAATTCTAGAGCGGCAGACTTTGCCACAATTCATACATGCGTATGCCTTTGATTCAGGGCTAGCGGACAGGGCAGCTTTCTTTTTTCTCTCTTGATTAAGGCCGCTTCTGTTCTTTTGTTCTCAGCGAGGGTTGTCCCAGCACGCACAGTCTGTCTCCATGCACTCCGGTCTTTGGCTATGTTTTCCCACATACTTTCGCTGATGCCTGTGGCTCTCATGTATCGCTTGCAGACATCTCCATATGTTAGTCTTGGGCGGCCCTTGGGTCTGACTCCTTCCACAAGCTCAGCATATAAGATATCTTTTAGGATTCTACCATACACATATATGGGCGCGTCCCTTGTCTCCCTATTGCCACATTGGTTCTCTTTGGAAAGCATCAAAGGCTCCTCGAAAGCTCCAGACAAAGGTGACTCCATAATGGGCATACTCTGGCAGAACTAACTTACTAATAACCTTGTTCTGCTGGAGGCTGGTGTGGACAGTATCAAAGCATTACTTACCACTCGACAGCTGCGCTGGATCGGACTCTTATCCCGCATGCCAAAAGGCGATCTTTTTTTTTTTTGACGAGTTTTAAGAAAAACAACGCAACATAGGTGCTTCTTAAGCGCATTTTTGCCCTCACTGGCATAGACAAATCATGGATGGATGGATGGATGGATGGATGGATGGATGATAGATAGATAGATAAATAGATAGATAGATAGATAGATAGATAGATAGATAGATAGATAGATAGGTTGCAACTGGGTTTGTATAGACACGTGAAGTACAGCAGTCATTCTAAATCTTCGGAATTACTATTATTAGCTCCTGAATTAAATAAGAAGACACATAACTGTTGTAACGATACTAGTAGTTCTCTTTAGCCAGTCCCTCTTAGTACTTCGTTACCAAACATGCAGATCTATATAATAAATGACCAACATTTTTTGGGGGGATAGAAAAGGGTGGGGGGCTTTATAATTTCCGGTCACGTGTGCCATGATCCAATACAATACTTTTTTTTCCCCAGATTCCTTTCACTGTGGTCAGACGTTTCTACGAACTGGATAACAGTACTACTGGTCGAAACTGACCTGAGGGTCGTAGCTTGAGGATCTCTTTTCTATATAGTTTTTTTTCTAAAAGTACATCTAAGAACTGGATAGCATCGCACTACTGGTCGAAACTGACCCGCGGGTCGTAGCTTGGGGATTTCTTTTCTATATAGTTTTTTTTCTAAAAGTACATATAAGAACGGGATAACTTCGCTCTACTGGTCGAAACTGACCTGCGGGTCGTAGCTTGAGGATCTATTTTCTATATAGTTTTTTTCTAAAAGTACATCTAAGAACTGGATAGCATCGCGCTACTGGTCGGAACTGACCCGCTGGTCGTAGGTTTGGAATCACTCGCGTATATAGATTGTCTAAAAGTACATAAGACGTAATAGATAGGGAGTACGACAGAGTGCAAATCATTCGTCTTGCTAACGAAAAGGGAGATGAGTCTAAATCATTTGTTTTGCTAACGAAAAGGGAGATAAGCCTAAATCATTTGTCTTCTCCCTTGGTCTGCATCGGGTTGTGTCACCACGACACTAGACGTAGGGCCCTAACTTATGAAAACTGTTACATTTAGGGGGGGAAAAAACGTAATACTTACCCTATGTAAACAAAATGGACAATCTAACAAGAACACTATTTTTAAAAATAATTAAAAAAAAAAAAAAAAACTTTTCTAAGGTGAAGAACCGCAAAATCACTGCCACATCTTATCTATCTTATCTTATATAATACAGACGTTACGTCAAAAAGAAGATGATTACGCCCTACGCATCATGCATTTAGTCATGCATATTAACCAATGACCTAAATTCTGCCAAGTCACTGGCTTTCCTGGCTAGCTCAGGCAACCCATTCCATGCTTCTACAAATTTGTCCTAGCATATGGAACGAGGGATGTGCCTTTATCTTTGTGTCTTTCAGAGTATTTTATAAAATTTAGCTTTTGTATTTGAAGATTATGGTTCAGTGTTTTATGTATAATTGCTACTTTACTTTTGAGTCTTCTATTCTGAAGGCTTTCTAAATTTAGTGATTTTACTAAAGGTGTTACTCTAGTCAAATGTGGATATTCGTTTGTTATGAATCTCACTGCTCTATTTTGTGTCTGTTTCAGTTTCTTAAGTTTTTTCGTGAGTTGAGGGGTCCCAAAGGTTGTGGGATATTGCTCAGTACGTCAGGGTTTAACTCCTTATTCTGTTAAAAATGTTATTCATATATTGTCAATCTACTATGAATAATTGTGCAGAATTTTATGTTGTCCTCCCATCGCTTTCTCTACCTCCTCACTCTCCTTCCGATACTTTTCCCTGAAGGAAGCAAGCCCCGAAGAACTTATAATGTGGCCATAGAGGTTTACAATAGTTAGCAAGTCATTGTGGGGATTTCAGTCTTGTTTGAGGAGTTCAACTGAAAACATCATATTGGCACTGGCGACTGAGAATTTCACGTGGTTCTTCTCAAAAATACTCATCTTAAATTTCCTGAAAAAATCACGACGTCAACGTGTTTTTTTGAACATTCAAATCTCTAAACTGAAAACAACATCAAATGGAGAAAAAGTTCAATTCAAATTTATTTATCGAAAGATCAGCTGTGACATCGGATAAAGGACATTCATTCATCAACGAACATTGATCAACAAATACATAATTTGAAATAATTTTTTTTTATTATTTTGTGACGTGACGCAGAGGGGGGAGGGGGGGGTCTGAGAATTAGTGATACTTTGTGACACGGGAGGGGGGGGGGTCTGAGAATTTGTGATACTTTGTGACACAGGAGGGGGGGGGGTCTGAGAATTTGTGATACTTTGTGACACGGGAGGGGGGGGGGTCTGAGAATTTGTGATACTTTGTGACAAAGGAGGAGGGGGGGGGGGTCAAAAACGTCATTTTTGCGTGACGTCATTTACGAACGACCCCTTAGCAGGATATCAAGAGAGAGGCTTTTACATTATCCAACCAGCTTTTCTTTGGACGATGTGGATATATATTTATCAAAACGAGTTTGATTTTTATTGACATAAATGAAAGCTTTTTAAGATTAATGTACATTTTACCTTTACCTGTCCCTTGGTCTGCTGGACCGTTGGGGCACCACGCAAGATTCGTCGACCGTCCTTCTCCATTCCTCTCTGTCCTTCGCCCTAGTTAGAACCTCATTCAGTGGCGTGCCCGTCCATTCTTTCATGTCGTCCTCCCAACGCTTTCTCTGTCTGCCTGTCCTTTTTTTTTTACTGGTACTGTTCCCTAAAGGGATGTCTTAGCGGAGCCCCGAAGATCTTGTAATATGGCTATAGATTTTTAGCTTGCGTTTTTTTTTTTTTTACGATTGTTAGCAGGTGATCATGGGGTCCAATCGCTATATAGTTGTAGAATAACATTATACGTTGTTAAGGAGTTAAACTATTTAAACTGCGTTAGCCATTAAAATAAAAAAAACGCGGTTCTGTCTCTCGCCTCTTGTTGACTTCCAACAGTCTTTCATCCCTTTTTATCTCCTCATCAGTGTCAATCTTACTCAAGTATTACATCAGAATACGTCAGCCAATACAAACCAATTCAATAACAGTCATCATATTATCACAATGCTTCGATTTTTCAATATTATGTTTGCATTTTTTAGTATTAACAATTTGAATCCAGACTGTAGTCGTCATTGTTAATATATGGTTTTATTTCCTGTCGTTGAAATTTCACATTTTTGTGCATTCTGTTCGTCTTTCTTTAGGTCTGTCCGCATGTTCGTTTTATTCCTTTACTCTTTCTGTCAACACCTAGGTCCCTTAGTCATTTAGTGTTGATTAAAATCTATATATAGACAAGCCAATAGTATGACAGATTGTCTTCATTGAAAGCCTGATCACAGCTTTTATCTATCCCGTGTCCTTCCGCAATATCATAACGCTCGCATACTGTCAACGGCTGGGGCAGCTTCCTTGTTCACGTGGTGACATCTCGTCTGCTCAAGTTGTGACATGTCGTCTGCTCACATCTGCAAACGGAGACATTGGCTTGTCGTTCATTTCGACGAGGCTGCCGATCACTGGCTGAAGGCTTTATCGTCGCCCCTTTCCGGCCACAGCTATGTCACCACTGGGTCTGCTCACCATGACAAAGTGTGATGATGAGTGACAAGAATAAAAAAAAAAGTTGAGCACCCAATTCAGAGGTTGATAACTTTCAACCCATTAACTAGCCGCATCAACCCAGCCATTAAATCTCAGGGCCGTGACAATGACTTCCAATAGAAAACTAACACGTTTGAAAGTGAACTCTTAGATGTTGGGAGAATGAAGAGCTCACAAGCAGGGGAAGTAAATAAACATATAAAGATATATGAAATGAAAAAACTGTCACAATGATGTTAAGTACTGAGCAGCATGTTTCAACTAGTAGATTGTAATAGAATACAACCAAAATGTTTACGGGAGTATTTACTAGTATGAAGTCATTGGATTAATTTATATGTGACTTGTGCAGATAGAAATAATTGTATTATTATTATTACAATATCATTATTACTGTTAATATTTTTATGTTAAAATGGTTCATTCTCTGGCACTGCCAGAGTCGTGGTTCGTTGAATTAAACTAAATTGATAATTGCCCCTTTAACAGTATTGGAAGCATTGTGTAGGAAATGGGTCGCTTGCAAACATTACAATTCCTCCTGCACTAAAATCTTGCAGAACAATAACTGATATACGATTTAAACATTATTAGCTTATCTTATATAATACAGACATTACTTCAAAAAACAAGATGATTAATTCCTACGCGTCATGCATTCAGCCATGCATATTAACCAATGACTTAAATTTTGCCAAGTCACTGATTTTCCTTGCTAGATCAGGCAACCCATTCCATGAGGCGATCCATTCCATGTGGATTGTGTGGGAGTTGTTTTTTTTCCCCCTAATTTTTTCGTAAAGCTTATAAAATCAGAATCAATATCTTCTTTTGTATGCTATTGTCCCCAGAATAACAAAGGTTACTTAGTCGACAGATCGTTGAATATGTTTTGTTTTTATAGTTCATGATCATTTTCACTGCTCATTGTAATATACCCGCCGCAGCACAGTAGGAATGAGCCAGCCAGGAAAACCAATGATTTGGCAGAATTTAAGTCATTGGTTAACATGCGTGACGAGACTGACCTTGTAACACGCGTAGGACGTAATCATATATATTTTTTTTAAATTAACGTCTGTATTTAATAAGACAAGATGAGATCAGTTATAAATTCATTATCGCAACTATAGGAGCATAAGCGAATTATCAGAACAAATACGATATATTTTATTTATGTAACATTGAAAAATCTGGTTGTTGATCATTGTGCTTATATAAAAGTAAAGTAGCAATTATGCATAAAACACTGAACCATAATCTTCAAATACAAAAACACAATTTAATAAAATACTCTGAAAGACACATAGAGGAAACCATATTCTTCATGCCATATGCTAGGACAAATGTGTACAAATACTCCTTATTCCCTAGTGCTATTAGAGCATGGAATGTGTTGCCTGAGCTAGCCAGGATAACCAGTGACTTGGCAGAATTTAAGTCATTGGTTAATGTACATGGCTAAATGCATTACGCGTAGGAAGTAATCATCTTCTTTTTTTAAGTAACATCTGTATTATATAAGATAAGATACATTAGTTTATATTATGTTTAATTTTAAGGCAATTAATAATAGTATTATTTTATTGCAAATTTTGTATTGAATAAAATTGCTAATTGTGTAATTTATTTTTAAAGGAATTTTTATGTGAATTTTATTGATGTAAAATGTTTGCTGTAAAATGTTTGACATGTTTCGGATGTTCCTTCAGAGTTGAAGTGAAGATAATTACTTCCTAGTCCAAACCTCCCACAGGACGACGGGGGTTGGGAGCGGGCAGGGTTTGAACCCGGGACAATCGATAAATCTGAACGACAGTCCAGCGCGCAAACCACACGACCAGGCAGCCATTGTTAGTTTTTTTGTTGTCGAGAAAGAAATACTACAAGATTTTTTTTTTTAATTTTGTCTTTTACTTTTCATTACAGATCGACGTTGAATCAAGTTTTGTATCACGTGACGTCCAGACTTTGCATAGATCATTGTGCTTGATCTGATGCGACACAAACAGAAACCAATCTACAAGAAACGAATTACTGACATCTAGAAAATGATATTGCATTCTCTAAAAGCCGTCTCAAGCTCTCTATATAATATATGGACATATAACTTCAGAAGGGAACAATAATTGTCTTCCTCTTGAAAAAATAAATTGTTTATCTAATTTATTGTTTTTTTCCTTTGCGTAAGGATAAATGAGCAGTAGTGATAAAGCGATGTAATGAAACTACACACTACACTGCATTCTGGGAGCAGGTAGCGCATGAATTATCTGCACTTCTTTTACGACGCAGCCCATTTCTGTCAGTTACAAACAAGGGCAGACAACAGAGAACAATATATCCTATTTACGCCCCTTGTTAACATACTCGACACATAAAAAACTGAAATTAAACTAAATTATTTATATTAAAAAAATAATATTTTATTGGTGTTATGTCAGATGGCGAAACACAAAAGAACTTATAATACAGTTTAGATTTATTTATGTTTTAAAATGCCAAGCAAGTTAGACAGCATGCAGTGATATTAGTAATTTAATAGCAACGCGTGATTATGATAACCATTTCACCAAAGGTGTCTGTTACAGAGTTATTAATTGTGTCTATATAGATTAGATACATTGAAATCAGCTTAAAATTTCGAATTCCATTTTATAATGTGGGTTTAAATAAAACTGATTTTTTTTATTTCTATCTGGTTTCGATTGATGGGAAATGTTTTTCTGTGTTTAATTCTACCTAGGATTGTGTTTATATTCAATTAAAAAGTTGGTATAATCAAAACCAAGGACTCGATTTTAGTCAACAAGAAATTAGATAATTAAAACATAGGATTGGGGGTTTTTTTTGTTCCAAGACGAACAGGATTATGAATCCCTACGCTTTTCGAGGATGGCACATTCCATCGGCGTATTCCGAGTCGGCGAATTGCGAGAGGAGCTACCCCAGCATGTACACGCCATCGTGGTCGGCCAGCTACTTCTCCCCCCCTACAGTCTACCCGTTCCAGTCAGACTCCGGCGGCGTCAAGCAAGGCAACAACGGGGATTGGAAGCTGAACCCCATCAGCTCCGCAGACAGCCCGACGGTCCCCAGGGACTCGAACCTCATGAAGTCGGGTTACGAGGGCCTGCTGTACAAGAGCGCCGCCTCTAACGCGCGCGCGGAGTACGATAGCTGCGCCAGGGAGGACCCGACCAGGTCGTGCTGCGCCATCTCCTGTTCGTGTAACAACCACCAGAGACTGAATGTTTTGGATAATGGATGGAGAACCTCTGAGATGTCGCCGACCCTGGATTTCAACAAAGCGCCCAGCATGTCCCCGTACCAGACTCTATGCCAAAGAGGTGAGTTACGATTTTTGTTTTTCTTTCTTAAACTTTAGTGAAGTCTGCAGTGGCGTCACTTAAGGGGTGCTAAGCGTGCGGGAACTACCGGGCCGTGTGAGCCTTATTTGTATGACCTATAGTATCACTTTGTAAAAAATCTGGCATTCTTTATAAAGACCTTCAACTTGTGCTCTAACAAACGTTGACCTGTGAACTTTCCCCCCCCCCCCCCCCCTTTTTCTATAACCATGGAGTGGTTCAGTGGTGGCGCAAATGATCGCGATGGAGTTTTTGAGATTTCAATTTATTTTTTTTATGTAAATTCCTGTTCGAAATAAATAAAACAGGCAGACGTTAAGACGAAAAAGAAAGAATTAAACCCATTAATTTTTTTTGAAGCCCCTTTCCATTGACACTTTCCAGTTTGTTCTAGCTCTATATTTGTGATTTGTGGGACTTAAGGTTTAATAGTTTGTTGCATGCTGAATCTAACATTGTAGTTTTGATAACATAATCTTTAAAGAACGTGAGAGAGGGAAAATAGACAGAAAAGAGAGAAAGACAGAGAGAGACAGAAAGAGAAAGAGAGAGATAGAGAGAAGGAGATGAAAAGACAAACAAAGAAAGAGACAGAGAAAAAAAGAAATAAAGAGACAGAGAAAGAAAGAGACAGAGAAAGAAAGAGACAGAGAAAGAAAGAGACAGAAAGAGACAGAGACAGAAAGAGACAGAGACAGAAAGAGACAGAGACAGAAAGAGATAGAGACAGAAAGAGACAGAGAAAGAAAGAGAGACACAGAGCGAGAGAGAGAGAGAGAGAGTTGCGGGTAACAATGGAAAGGAATGAATAGATAATCAATTAAGCGCAATACAATGCGACATTCGACGTTCCTCAAGTGAGAACGCATTCCAATGTCTTTCTTCCCTCAATAACCTATTAGACGCAAAAAGAAAAAACAGAAAAGAAAGGGGGGGGGGGGGGAAGCGCTGGGACATGCAAGTATAGCCGTCATCATAGATTTACTAGCTACCTGCCCGTCCTCAATCCATCACAGACACGCAGCGTGTATCATAGACCTGGTATACGTTGACGTTGGCCCCATTCATCCCTTACACAACAGCCAACAAGGTCTCCAGTTTTTCTCCCACCCCTTTCCAACTCACCTCCTTTGTGCCCAAACAATTTATGATCAAGGAAGTTTAGGCATGGGCAATGTTACAATTATCTCCCCTTGTTTATAAGATATATATACGCTTTATAAGAGATAGGACAGACTAATTATTTTGTTTAAAAGCAAAATTCATTACATTGATTTACTTTAAGCACTGTATATCCACAATTTTTTTTTCTTCCATGGTTTAAGAATACAAAGAAAAAAGAGCAAAGTAAATCAGAAGTTTCTTCCCTTTGTTTTGTAATACTGTATTGAGAAGATTATAAAGAAATATAAAGAAAATGTTCAATTAAAGTCCCTTTATTACAGGACTTATTGTCTCCTCAACTCAATCTATTCTCTAGCGTGGAATGCTGACATCACTGTTAATGAAGTTTGGTCACCTTACTGTATGCTAGTCCCCTTAATTGATGCCAGTTACCCTACTGGCTGCTAGTCACCTAACTGTAATATTCTTTGTGCCAAAAGTGTGATAAAAAAAAAAGTTTATGGAGTTTGAAGTTCGGGCCCTGAGGGCGCCATACGTCTGACTAAACTTTTTTTTCCCGCACAAGTTCGTCATGATCAAAGCGGACAGTCAGAAGCTGCGCCAATGTCAGGATGACACAAGTTTAATTCTCCACTGATTCTATTACCATTTTAGCTTTGAATATTTCAGAGAACTTACTACATTGGGGAATGAGGCTATTGATATTTTGAAGGAATGTATGCGTCTTTACCCTTGCTTGTCCCTTGGTCTGTTAAACCGTCGGGGCACCACTTATGATCTGTCGACTGTCTCTCTCCTTTCACCTTCCCCTGCCCCTTAGCCCGATGAAGCGTTGGGGCAACACACATGATCGGTCCACCAACCCTACCTCTTTCGGAATGACTAGAATATCCTTTTAATGACAGGCCCGTCGATTGCTTTCTCTGTCTGCCTCTTCTTCTGAATTTTTATATGCTGTAATATCGTCAATTACCGGCAGGTTATTTTAATAATGACTTTTTGATATTCGAACATGGTGGTTATAACCGTTTGTAATCTTTTTTTTTTATTAATATTTATTGATGATTTTATTTTGGTCTACGTTTAATGTGTTTCCAAAAAAAAAAGGCAAAGAATTTTTATGTAATTTATTTACATAACCTGTAAATCTTACACCCGATTTAAAACAAACACATCATCTACATAGTCAGTGAAGGAAATTTAAACGAATCTGGTATGTTCCATGAGATAAGATGAATGTTTTGCTTATAGCTAATTAATACAAAAGAACACATCTGCTATATTAAAACACAGACATTATTTATCATTATGATTTTTAAAAAAATAGAATTCTGCATAAAGAGAGGCATTTTGACTGTCTGCACCAGTTATCCCTGAACTGCGGTCAGCGGGCCATACCCTGCCCGTGACGCTATGTTATCCTGCCTCTCTGTCTCTCTCTCTCTCTCTTTCTCTCTCTGTCTCTCCCTCTCTTTGTCATCTTCCCTAGTACTATTAGGGTTAGGGTTGCCTGAATCAGCCTAGAAAACCAATCACTTAGCAGAGCTTAAGTCTCTAATTAGCATACTTAGGACGTAAATGTGTACTCTTTTGAGTTAACGTTAGTAATTATCAAAATTAAAAAACAAGATAAGACAGTACAAGATAAGATAATATAAGACACAGCTGTTCACAAGGTCCTCTCTTATGTCTCTCACTACCCAGTATCGCTGAAAGTAAAAAGAGACTGTAAAGACTTCACTTCGTGTGACAACAATAAAACACAACTTTAAAAACAATCGGAGAAAATTGTATAGAGAGTTAGCAGACAAGAACAGAATATTGCCTCACAAAACACACGCACTACACACACAAGCTAGTTTATAAAGATAGTTCGTGTGGAAACAGAATCGAGCCCCGGTCCTCTCAGTCGGGTAAAAACGACATGTAATAACTATTCAGCAAGACTATCAGAAGCCATGAACTACAAAGGAGGGGCGGTGGCTGAGCGGTTTAGGCGCATGAACTTTCGAATCGGAATTCTGATGAAGACTAGGATTTTTCCTTTCGGGATCTTTAGGGCGCCCCTAAGTCCTCCTATCTCTAATGGGTACCTTGAGTTAGTTGGGAAAAAGAAAAGGCGTTCGGTCTGGCCACATGACACCCTTATTAACCGCGAGCCACAGAAACAGATGACCTTCACATCATCTGCCCTATATATAGTAAAGTCTAAAAGGGGAACTTTTCACATTATATGAACTACAAACTATCAACAACCCCCAAACCTGTCCCTTTCCCTACAAAATAGAAGAGTGACTGTCGTAAGTGTCACTGATATTATTGTATGTTTAGCCCGACTGACAAGATAGCATAGGGTGTACGGAGATATATTACTGTCATTACTATTATTTTTATTATTACTATTATTATTATTATTATTCTCATTATTATTATTAGTAGCACTATTATTATTGTACTCATTATTATTATTATTAGAAAAGAGCGAGTATTCATTCTCTGGCGAAGCCAGGGTCGAGTTTCGTTAAAGGGAAACAAAATTCATCGTAGTCCCTTTATCAGTTTCCACCGAGGAATTTTCTGATGATGTGGCAGGTCTGCAGAAGTACCGCCCTCTGACAGGCAACGAGAATGTTTCTTTTATTATTATTATTATTTTGACATAGTTGATATTAATTTAATTTCAATGACTAATTGTTGAGAAACTATGGTTCACCCTAATTGATGGTTCTGTAAGGTATCGATCTCTGATTCAAGGCCTCAAGGAAGAACGTTTTTTTCCCTTCTGTTCAATATCTAAGAACACTGCTTAATACATTACAAGTAAATGCTTATTTAAAATGTTATTATCTTGTATAATACATATATCAATAAATAACAAACGAACAAAATATTCTTGTTTTTTTTTTTCTCCAATCAATTGCATTAGCACACTATATAAACGTGTTAACGGATTAGCCAGTACATTATCAAGACGTTGTGTATAGTCCATAATTATTTCCATTGTTTGTTGCAGGGGGGCGTTGTTAGGAATTTTCCATCGTTTGGGGGGCCCAGGGGGCTTGACCTCATTGGGGTTTCTGATTTTTGCGTAATTATTAACTTTTAATGTAAAAAACACTCATTTGAGGGGGGGCCACTTGAGGGGGGCCGGGGGAATTTTCAAATTCTCCCCCCCCTCCTCCCCCCCCCCCCACCCTAGCCACGCCACTGGTTCATTGGTTTCTAAAGGCCGCATTTCATGAATTATGAATCGATTGTCGCCAATACAGGAACAAATGGCGAGTAGACAGAACACGGAGAGCAATGTTTACTGTTGGTCACGAGGTACAAAGACATCAGAGTTCTGACCACACGCACATCTGTAATTGAAGTCTTTAGTTTAGTGGACAGTTTAATTTACGTTGTTTTTTCGTTTTAACCAAGTATTACAATGACATAAAACACAAGAAAAACACATAAAATATAACGGTCCTCTAAAAGAGGAAGGTAAACGTCATTTATTAATTTTTCATTATTCCTGGTTAATTAGATTGTTAAAGTTCCACTTGCAGACACTTCTGAAGTTTTGTTAATTCTGCGTGTGAGAATTGGTGTCATAAGTGTTTTTTTTTTTTTTTTTTTTATTAATATTGAATGGTTGTAAATATGGTGTATTTTTATGGAATAAGTGCTAGCGTATCTAATTTTAAAAATTAAACAGTTCGCTTTCAGAAAACAGAAAAAAGTAGGTGTTGCACCAGAACTATGCAGGATCTAAAATATTAAAATTTTTGGATTTTTAATATATTTTACAGTTTGTGTGATCTACACGAGATGGACGCACGGAGGGACAGACAAACCACTAAAAACTATAGAGACTTTTCGGCGGCCGCTAAAAATGAAATCACTTCGCTTGTAAATTTTCGTGTATTTATTTTAAGGTGTCTTGGAGCTGTGTGTGGACTCAAATTTACGACCGCGACCTGTACCGGAAGTTATCTTTCTAAATTAACTGTCGTCTGCATAATTCAACACTAACAAAAAGCGAGATCCCGGCCATCATGGCGCGTGACCTCGGCAGGTCTATTAAAGGGTTATTAAATCTTCTTTATGTCGGCTTATGACACAGTAGGTCGATTTATGACGGAAAGGTCACTAGTGTGACAGGAATGCGAGGACCTTTACCAGCCGGGGCCAGCGTGAGGGCGGAAAGTCACTCAGTGTTTTTGTTGTTTTTTTAAATTGCATTACGCAACGTGTAGGACTTAACATTGTGAAGAACTAAAATATAACTTTAATGTCTTTAAGTAAATCATATATAAATGTCCATTTTCAGGCCATACGAACTAAAGGGCAGTTGATGTAGAGGTCATATGTTTCTTGGGAAAACGGTGAACGAGATGGTCATATGTCCAGCATAACGACCAAACCGTCTTTACTTTCTTCAACTAATGTCAGGTTCCTATTAGAATTGGATGGACTCAAGGGCGTGGCTATAATAAAAAAACGATATTCAAAATATTAAAATTGGACTAAGATTCAAACTAGAAACCTCTCGGTTCAGTAGCCAAGCGATTTACAACTCTCCCAGGTCTCAAAGACGTTATGTAATGGACTGTTTCCCTTTCAGAACTTGGATCATTAGTCCAAATGATATGGGGCAGATGATGTTAAGGTCATCTGTTTCTGTGGCCAACGGTCAGCGAGCAGGGTGTCAAGCGGCCAGCACAACGACCAACTGCGTTTACTTTCCCCCAACTAAAGTCAGGTACCCATTAGAGTTGGGTGGACTCAGGGGAGCCCTAAAAATCCCGAAATTCTAAAATCCCTGTCTTCACGGAGATTCTCACCCAGAACATCACGTTTGTAAGCCGAGCGCTTAACCACTCAGCCACCGCTCCCTCCCCCCCAATTAAAGACATTATGAGTTTTACATAATTAAATAAACAAATTACAGTGTAGGATGATGAATAGTAGATGTGTAATGATAGTAATTTTATGAAATTAAAACAATATTTCTTTCAAGTTTAAGATTAAATAATGGTCTGAATGTTTCGTTTAAACTTAGGAAATGAATTAAAATCAAAGCCAGTGTTTCTCCAAACTGTGTTCGCGAGGCTTGACTCGGGGTTGGAACAGTTAACTAGAAGACCTACACAAGAATTATTCCTAAGCGTACAGAGAAGATTGATTTATATTGCTCTTCTTGGTAACGAAAAGAAACTATAACTGTTATTGAACAGTGAGTCTGGTGTGAATGTACATTGTGTTTTTTTTTTTATAGTTATAATGTTTATTTGGTGTAATGCACAAATTGTAAGACAAATTTCCTTACGGACAATAAAGATTATTATTATTATTATTATTATGAACCAGGGCCTGCCCTAAGACAATGGGACCGATGGCTCCGTATTGGGCTCCGCGCCTGGCAGGGGCCCAGCAATCGATATTATTAATATCTCTATCAATTAATGTTTTTTTAAAGAGGCAGAACGTAAAGGGTTAACATATTTAGTGTCTCATACAACGGACATGAAGGGTTAACATTTTTAGTGTCTCATACAACGGACATAAAGGGTTAACATATTTAGTGTCTCATACAACGGACATTAAGTAACTAAGCCACTGGCGCCTATTTTGAATTGCTTCTTATGCATGTTGTATAATAAATGTTGGTGCAATGATCTAATTCAAAGTAATAGATGTTATTGTTTTTAAAAATAAAAGAGGAGCCTCGCAAGCATCCATTAAATCGGGCCCCGCTTATTCGTAAGGCCGGCTCTATTACATTGATATGAAATCTGTTCAATTTGACACAAAGATAGAAAGGTCAACTATTAAATGATTTCTGATCAATAGTGTCTAAAGAGTATCTCAATAGTCTAAAGAGTATCTCAATAGTCTGAAGAGTATCTTAATATTGTCAAAACTATTTTACTTCTGTTTTCTACAATGTATTTACGAAAAGCAATATTTTATTCTGTACTATATTGCAACAAAGACAGAACATAGATCTAGATATTGGCGGCATGATGTCCCACCAAATAGTAGAATCGAGCTTAACAAAACCATGCCTGATATCAAAAAGTCAAGCTCCTCAAGAACACAGTAACGTTAAAGTCTTTGGATGCACAATGGCTGAGCGGTAAGCGCTTGGCTTCCGAACCGGGGGTCCTGGGTTCGAATCCTGGTAAAGACTAGGGTTTTTTTTTTATTTCGGGATCATTGGGCGCCTCTGAGTCGATCCAACTCTAATGGGTACCTGACATTAGTTGGGGAAAAGTTGGTCGTTGTGCTGGCCACATGACACCTTCGTTAACCGTAGTCCACAGAAACAGATGAGCCTATAGACCACAAGTTCTGAAAGGGGGAACTTAAGCCTTCATTTTTCTGATGCTGGTGTCTGTATATTTTATTCTATTTTTCTATTCAAAAATAAAAATAAAAATGTAGAAAATGGGAAATAACCCAAACTAAAAAAAAACAAGCTGGAGAGTTTTCCGAAGATGGTATGAGTTCTGTTAAAGAAAAAGGCAAACACTGATCTAGGCTATTAGTGTATCCAAGTAAGGGACAACCTTTTTTCGTTCTGGGAGGGGGACAGAGTCTATCAAATTTTGACACACCTCACAGAAAATTGTTACGGTCATGTTGACCTACGTCTATATAAAAACTTGACCTGCGACTTCACGTATCCCTTAGTCGACCGTCTTTCCCCATTCCTCTCTGTCTTTCGCCTTGGATAGAACCTATTTCAATGGCGGGTCAGTCCATTCTTTGATGTTGTCTCGTAGTTGACTTATAAAGCTAGTCACGGAACAGTGGAATAGAGTTTTCATCATTGAGCTGGGATGTGTGGCCCAAAAATCACTTGGCTATGGCTCGGCTATCTAACAAATTGGCTCGAGTTTAAGTCCTGATTCTTGCAGAGTTGTGTATGCTGAGCGCCGATAGACCTTTCCCCATATCCCCCCCCCCTCCTCTTTCCAAACTGGTCCACAATGAGATTGGACCATAGCGCACTGAGTATGCTGTACACTTGAAAGATGAGGTACATAAAAGCAATTACTAAATATACACAACACAATATAACCCAGTCATTTTACTAAGAGAATATAAGATAAGATAAAATAATTTTATTGATCCAATCAAATGGAAATTCAGTTTGACTACAATTGACAACATCAGCGTAACTACTGTACAATATCAGGATAGATGAAAAATTCGAACATTCACACACGAAACACATACACATTCACAACCAGCGCTTTATGAATTAGACTTCTATGTACTTCTCAATGACGACAGATGATCTTGTAACACTCTGACCGAAAGTGGGATAAAGCATCGTGTTTAAAAAAAAATCTTTTGCAGAACTCGAAAGTGTCATGTTATTTTAATCTATCAAATTTTCCGAAATGATGTAATTGTCTTCATGCATAGACAGTGCTACTAGAAGGTTTTATCGTTATAGGGGCATTACCACTTAGCCAAATAAGCAACATAAGGCCTAGATTTCTCAAAATAGGTTCACTGTATGCATGCGTACAGTACCTTATCAAACTTGATGATTTTGAAGACAGATGGGCATAGAATTGGACGCCCCATTGTATGCTATACAGTTTGTGGGCCGTATTGAATAGAATTGCCCTGGCCGATTTTGAAACCAGCCCGCCCCTATGGGGCCCGCATGAAAGGTTGACTATGTAAATTAAGAATTTCCCGATTACTGGCTGCCTATCAAGAGCGGAGATAGGGAGGGGGCCCAACTCGCCACCCCCAAAGGCCTCCTTTGCCTATCTTTGATAATAGTGAAGCTGCATGCTAAGAGACTGTAAACTAACTAGATAATAAACATCGGAGTTCTCACGGTGACGATGTGTCTCTCAGACTTGCGTTGTTTTACTACAGTCAGGAGTGTCCAACTTTTGCGATCGAGAAAATGGATCGCTAGATTAGTTGCTTATTTGTTTTCAATTATTCTTAAGGGCGAATAACTCTAGCATGACAGGAGCAGAAATAAGGCGCAAAAATGATTTGTTCATATATTGGCGGCAAACAAAATTGATTGGCTGTGTCGACTCGCAACATTAAAAAAAAATCTGGCCAAAGGTCTGTCATTTTTCACGCAGTTACGACATGAAATCCGAAAGAAAAAAGATTTAGGCTATATCCGGTTGAGTCATGGGTATTATTTTTTTTAAATATCTAGATCCATTAAAAAGGATTTAATGTCACAGGTCTTTAAAACCAATTATTGAACCGCCACATAAAACCTGATGCTTAGTTCTGCTTCGTCAAAATGACATTTAGAAATCAGAAGCGATTTAAAAAAACAAACTATTTTCTGAATTGTGCATTTCCCATACACGCTTGAAAGTATGATCGTAGTTTGTTTTATGTGATTACGATTGCATGAGATATAGGCCTAGAACAATAAAAACAACACAAGACACAGATATTTTACAAAGAGAATTAGATGCATTACAGAAATGAAAATCAAATCGGAGCATGTCTTTCCACCCAGAAAAATGTCAGTTGTTAAGAGTAACAAAAAACTAAAACAAATTAATTCCACTTATCTTATTCATGGCAAACCAGTAACACAGACTAAAAACGCGAAATACCTAGGTGTTATAATAAATGAAAAACTGTCATGGAATCCACATATTGATGAAACTATAAAAAAAATCAAACAAAGCATTAGGGTTTATTAAAAGAAATTTCTATAAATCAAATAAGAACATAAAACTAAAATGTTATTTAACCTTGGTTAGGCAAATAATAGAGTATGCATCCTCCGTTTGGGACCCCTCAACTCAAGAAAACATTAAGAAACTGGAACAGACATAAAATAGGGCAGTGAGATTCATAACAAACGAATATTCACATTTGACTAGAGTAACACCTTTAGTAAAATCAATAAATTTAGAAAGCCTTCAGGATAGAAGACTCAAAAGTAAAGTAGCAATTATACATAAAACACTGAACCATAATCTTCAAATACAAAAACAAAATTTAATAAGATACTCTGAAAGACACAAAGATAAAGGCACATTCCTCGTCCCATATGCTAGGACAAATTTGTACAATTACTCCTTCTTCCCTAGTGCTATTAGAGCATGGAATGGGTTGCCTGAGCTAGCCAGGAAAACCAGTGACTTTGCAGAATTGAAGTAATTGGTTAATATGCATGACTAAATGCATGACGCGTAGGACGTAATCATCTCTTTTGAAGTAACGTCTGTATTATATAAGATAAGAATTACAGAGAGATTGTATTTTGTACATGGTCATTCAAGAGAGCCAGGAGAGAGGTCTTTCTGAGTACTACCAAGGGAGATTACTTTCGGAAACATACTGTATAGTCTAACAAGGGACGCAACGTCCTGATGAGCTAACTTATTACACAGATTTTCTTCTGTCCCTTTTTACAATAACTATAACTGCAAATATTTTTTTTATTATTATTTAATTACAAAAACATACCCAAAAAAAAACTTTAAAAAAACTGTCTACATCTTAAAGACTTTAGAGCGATATCTTTTTTTGCTGAATGTTGGATTCTTTTTTTAATGAATAATTTCTACCCCTCCCCTTTTTATGTCAGAAGTCCCCCACCCCCTATACAGAATCTCGGTTTAACTTTAAAATATACTAATGATGGGCTTTTAAATCTAGACTATTAAGAATTTTCCCAAAATATTTTGGAAAATTAATTTATTAAATTCTTAAATAATATGGGCCTACACCCGAAGAAGAAATTCTGTTCAAGGCAAATATTTTCTAGTTCTCTTAGACAAATTGAATATAATATTTATTAATATTTGGACACATTCAATATCAAAACGAGAGTTTTCCCAGTGTGGCCAACGAGCTAGTAATTATTTTCCCAACAATGTAGAAATTCATCTACAGTCAATAGGAAGGTATATTGTTAATCAGGAACAAGGATCCTCGATTGTGCGACCTGAACAGAGGAATCCTAAAAAGACTTTTGTCGAATTTGAAGCTGACAATTCAACTGAAGCTAGTCTGTAGCTAAAGTATGAAATGCTAAAAAGTTGAAATGCCTTGTTGGGTGATTTATCTTTCTGGCCAAGCATTTATCTTCTTTTCAAGTCTATGTCTGATGTAAAGCCTACGGATTAATAATAGACGCTAATGTTATCTCTCTCCATTTTTTTTTTTTACATACATATTTGCTGTTTTGTTTATAACATTACTGAAAGAAAAGTCCTTCAGAGGTAGGAGCCATCATTAGGAACCAGTGAAAGACTGGAGTACGTTTCTTTGAAGAATTCCGTTATGGTCAACGCGGTTAATTTGGTCAATATCTGTCTGTCTTGTGCAAAATGTGTGCATATTATTTCTCCCACACCCATTCTCGGGTCAAGTTGACACTTTGTTCATTGTCCTTAACGAAAACATGAACTAATTTTTTTTTTAAATTAACTAATTAAAAATGGTAATTAATTGATTTTGTTGATGTATTAAAGGGAAATACATCTTACGGTATTGAGATAAATATGAATTTCTTTCCCTTGTATAAGCTTATTATTATTAGTATTATTAGTATTATTTTGCTTGTTATCATGCTTTTGTATAGTACATCTTTTTACTTATAGCATGCTCAATGTGTAAGTCTTTCTCTCCTTATTGACGATACCAACTTTTATTTTATCCCGCCTCCCCGCCCCATTAAACTAAATTGATTGTGAATTTATAAACGTTAATTTGTGTTGTGTAAAAAGAACATGCACTCTCCCATAATTCAATACCAAACATAACATTTTCTGATAGCAAGCAAAAAAGTTATGGAAGTTTAATCACAACATGAAAGTGAAATACAAATGAGCAAAAGAATTAATACCTTTAAAATGAGGAAAATAATTACGGAGAGAAAGCGTTTAAAGTCCAAACTCAAATGTGGGGAGGGAGGGTATCAGGGAGAAAGTTCCCGAGCTACCTTTAGACCCTCAGCAAACACAACTCAGCTCAGCTTAGCTAGGTAGCTGAGTGGCTTCAGACTTACACTCTGGGCTTAGGCTACAACATTTTATTGAGGTGTCTTTCATCGGTTGTTTCTCTCCCTTTTGACGGACTCCAACATATGTTTTGTTTTTTGTTACTCCAAATCCGAGAGAGGACTGCCATTTAAAGGGTAACTTAAAGCTACCCACCCAATTTGGAATGGAGAGGTTGAATTATTTACTAAAACGATTTTAATATTAACAGTAAATATTTTTTTAAAATAATATATGTAAAAACATTAATACCAAGATCAATATTAAAAGTTATAGTATGTAGCTTTTTCTCATAACATATATTTTAATGGGGGATACCTGAATCATTTTTCTGTCTCTAGTGGTTTCAATGGCTAGGATGGTTAGGTAGTATGTCTTTGATATTAAATAATGTTTCTTTTACTATCGTTGTATTTTTAGGTTAATCAATTGTTTGTGAATTAATACTTGTGAATTATGAGAACTTACAAATAAAAACATATAGGAAAAAAAAAGCCCACAAAAGAGGCAAGATGGCCCATTCAAGAGGCACATTAAGCCCAAAAAAGAGGCCCAAGGATTCCTATGATGATAAAGTTAAATAGCGCAAATTCTGAGGTTTCCTTTAAAAAAAAAACAAAACTTTATACGATGGCGTCTATGTTCAATCAACTTTTCCAAGGGTGGGTATCACCAAAAAAAAAAAGAAAAAAAAATACTCAGGTAGTAGTCAAGTATTGGGGGTCAGGGATATTTGATATTGTGTTGATTGTTCTGGGGTAGAGGATACTTGTATCATTTTTCTGTCTTACTTAGTCTCAATGGTTAGGTAGTATGTCTTTGATATTAAATAACATTTCTATTACTATTAAAAAAAAAAAAGAATATAAAGAAGGGGCTCACTGATAGTTAGCAACGGCCCTGGATCTTAGTGGCCGTGTTGTATGCACTCTGGACTGTCGTCTCGAGTTCAAAGCCTCCCGCTAACACTGCCGTCCTTCGGAAGGTCTAGGCTTGGATTTTATTTCCAATCGGAAGAAACATACTAAACAAACACCAATAAAAACACACATACATTATATAAATTAAATGCCTGCTTAAACGCTTTATAAAAATTGCAAAAGAATAGTGCTGTTAGCAAAGTTCATAAGGTCAATAAGGTACTCAGGGACATCAATGCATAAAAATTCTAATTTACATACAAAACAGCTCATTAATTTGCGAAATGCACTAAATAACATTCTTCTAGCGAACTCCCTCAAGATGTGAAATCAACATCCGGATTTATGGCGCATAAATTTAGCTCTAAAACTCGCACAAATCTCGTTTTAAAAAACACATAAATGAATGTAGACCTAAAATGCGTTAAGCTATATCTTCGTGTCAGGGGCAGTGTGGCTTGTTTTAAAACACTAGAACTAAGTGGGGGCTTCGTGTGAGGCAATACCGCATCTTGCAGCTCGGAGCCTCTACACTCTGACACCAGCGCGTCAAACTCCCACTTCAGATAACGACCTGCTCTTGACGGGGGGACGCTGTATATGATCAGCTAAAATATTTCTGGTGGGACCATAAATCTTCGCAGCGTCTTGAAACCTCCCCCCCCCCCCCCGGCCCGCCTCCCCACGATTGGGCGTGAGTACAGATCTCTTGACACCTCTGCCTCTTTCGCCCTCCTCTTTAGAATGAGGTGAGTAGAAAGTCTCATCCATGGATAGCGCTGCAGAATGTCACGCAGTCATCCACGGATTACATCCGATACTTAAAAAAAAAAAAAGAAATTAGCAGATGGGGTTTATCGACCCCCACGAAGTGAGACTTCTTTATCTTGGAGTTTATAAGTTTATAGCTTATGAGGTGACAAGGGTGGATGGGAGATAACTGGTGAGCGAAGGAAGAGAAAGAGAGAGAGAGAAAGAGAGAAAGAAAGAAAGAGAAAGAATAAATGAACAGAAGGAAGAAAAACATAAAAGGAAATACTTTTTTTAAAAAGCAAAGTTAAGAGTAGTTGTATCGATGGACCTCATTCACCAACAGTAAACAAACAACATTTACCAACGTGGCGCTCTATCTCTTCTATATAATTTACGATCTCATGTTTAATTCATGATGGCTGTCACGTGACCGTTTGTTTCATTGTTTTCTCAATAAGATCGAGTGACTAAATGTTGTTTGTTTACGATTGGTGAATGAGGTCCATTAGTTTGAATCAGTCATGTAGTTATATTTATGTATAGTAGACCGAGAAGTAAGTTACGTTCCCCTGTCAGACCTTGTGGTCTATTGGGCAGATGATGTAAAGGTCATCTGATTCTGTGGCCTAAGGTTAACGATGGTGTCATGTGGCCAGCACAACGACCAACCGCCCTTACTTTTCTCCAACTGATCCCAGATTAGAACTGGGTGGACTCAGATTCGACCAAAGATCCCGAAATTGAAAATCCCAGTCTTCACCAGGATTCGAACCCGGGACCGCCAAGCCAAGCGCTTTACCGCTCAGCCACCGCGCCTCCATCGAGAACGAGACTAGAAGTAATATATCCTTGCGATTACAAAAGTTTTACCAATTGTTTTTTTGTTGTTGTTTAGTTCAACTTCATATTTTTAACTTTAATACCATATACTTGTCTGGATGAGTTAGAATAGGGTGGGGGAGAAAGAAGGGGGTATCTGTGTGATCGATTTTTAAATGCATTTATATTTTTAAGAAAAACAAAAAGAGGTGAAAAACCTGAATTCGAACTCTAGGGCTAAAGCCTCCTCAGCCTCATCAAGTTAAAGCGCTAACCACTCTGCCAGGGAAATGCTTATGAAAATATGAGGTTTTATAGTTATCTATTGTTAGTTTTAAACTTTTCTCTCTACACATGTTAAAGAGGATTAATTCAACCTATACCACCTTATCAGTCAAGTACAATTTATTTCCCTTGTTCAAGATACTAAACAAAATAATTATTTACCAATTGTTAATTAAATAGCTGGGTTAGGCTTAGGGGAAAAAAAATTATGCAAAATTTCCGCTTGATCCGAGATTGGATGTGGGATTAATAACGTGTAAAAAACTTTTTACCAGACAGATAAACAGACAGAGAGATATAGGCTTTGTAAAAAGTGTATAATACAGTGTACATTGGTGCTTTAGCTAAGATCATTATGGACTTTCATACTTAAAGCTAATTACAGTAATCTGCTCTTTGCCATATAGTCTGCGCATGCGCGCTACACTGTACTTCGGTCGCCTTGACGATCCCGGGTTCAAACACTGCCCACTAGGAAGTAAATTATCTTCAACTCTGAAGGAACATCCGAAACATGCTAAACATTTTACAAAACAAACTAGAATACGCCCTTGCAAACGAGCTATGACTTTTATATTCATTCTGTTACCTTAGTTTGTTTTTTCTTTAATTTATATCTTTTATACGACATTAAGGTTTTAGCAAGCTTCTTTCTCCACTTCATAAATTATATTTTTTTAACCAAAAACACTCTCGCCCTTTACGCCTTTCTGTTTCTTTAACTACTGGGCGCTATCTGAAGGGTACCAACATATACTCGTAAAGGGGCGCGATGAGCGAGTAATTTTCATCTTGGTTTAGCCCAGCCCCCCTATATGTCACTTTGGTGGTCCCGCCATAAAATTTATTTTATTTTTTTTATCTTGGTTTTAGTGATATCATTGCATCGGCAGGGGGGTGCTGAGAGGGGCAAAAGATGGAGGACTGCCCCCCACCCCAGCTGTGTGTACTCTCTCACCTCTCCAGCATGTAGCCCCCCCTACACATTACACACTCACTATTCTTGAATTTAACCCACGCTTCAGTGCTTCCATTGAATTTTAGTGTTATTTATCTGAAATTTATACCAGCTCATTTCAGTCAATTGTGGCTGCTGACACCTGGTTCAGCCAGCAGGGAGTGTTGGAGCTGTAGTACTCAGGAAAAAATTTTAGTAACTGAGATCTGTGGTTTTGAAATATTTTTGAACAAGTACCACTGTCAATGAAACGTTGTTTTTTTTTCACCGAGTTCTTTTGAAAAAAAAACATTATAATTATTATTGTGATAACGTTATTATTAGATATTGTTTTAAAAAAAGAATTACAAATTTCAAACGACTGAAAAGACATGCTAGATTTTTTAACACAGGTCAAGTTTTCCGGCTTACGAGAAGAGCTTCAAGGGACACTCCGATGGTTTTTCAAATTTGAGTTATTGACATATTTGAATTCTGAGTAAAAAGTTGTAAAAGTAAACATTTTTACCATTTTTTATTTAAATGCTTAGAAACATTTATATTTAATAAATTCTTGACATCTCAAAAAAAAAAAAAAACGGGGTGCTTTGAGATTTTGTTTTTAGGTTAGGCATACGTCACTTCCGTCAACAATACTGAAAAGGAAACTAGATTTCACCAATCGTGTCGCTTCATTCGTACAGGCTCTTGGGCTTAGTGACGTCCATTCCAGAGCTATGGTACAGTTATAAATACATGTATAGGTAGATCTAAAAGCATTAGGATAACCAACTCTAGAAAAAAAGTAACATTTTCATCTAAGTCTTTCCCTGTCCCAAGAAGTAAATAGATTGTGCGTCTGACTGATTCGAACAAACTGGTCAGTGTAAGGCTAGTCGAGACTACGTGTAGTCGGTCATGACAAGACAACCAAGCGATAGTGTTTGTTGTGTGTTGAGTGGTCAGGCGAGAAGATACACACTGCCGTGGTTGGTCAAGCATGTAAATCTACTTTTAATACGCATTTTTTCTTTGCTTACAAGATTCTAGATCTAACTGCATACACGAAAATATATTTCTTTTACGAGAATGTTAACTTTGCTGTATGGTCTCCCGTTATACAATAAGTCAACATATTAAATAAGTAGGCTGGTGTGACGTCACATAGAAACCTGGTGAATGTCTGACTGTTTTGGATACGCATGAAAATTACGTCAGAAAAAACATCAATTACTAAGTTATTATTGCAAATAAAAAAAAAAAGAATAATATATTTATTATCTGTAAATCAAAACACATATTATATCAAAAATTGTCAAAACTATCGGAGTTTCCCTTTAACAGGCGAACATTTTCATATGCGCCGAAATCGGGGTGATGCTCTTCCTGGCCATGGCCACATTGTTATTTGCTTGTCAGCCTTGGACGCTGATTGCAGAGCTAGAGAGGAGGATCCTGTCAATGGAATTGAGATGCTACAGAAGGATCTTGGGTATCACTTTTAAAGACCGCATCACAAACCAAGAGATAAAGACAGGATTACTGCAGCGATTGGACCACACGATGACCTACTAACTATCGCAAAAAAAGAAAAAGAAACGCAAACTAAAACTCTATGGCCATATTACATCTTCGGGACTCGCAAAGACCTTCCTTCAGGGAACAATACCAGGAAAAAGCAGACAGAGAAAGTGATGGTAAGACAACATAAAAGAATGCACGGGCCTGCCATTGAAAGGGGGTTCTAACTAAGGCGTTAGACAGAGAGGAATGGAGAAAGACGGTCGACAAATCTTGCGTGGTGCCCCAACGGTCCAACAGAGTATGGGACAGGTAAAGGTAAAAGTATATTAGCACCCACATATGGCTGCCTGGTCGTGCGGTTTGCGCGCTGGATTGTCGTTTTCATTTATCGATGGTCCCGGGCTCAAACCCTGCCCGCTCCCATCCCCCGTCGTCCTGCGGGAGGTTTGGACTAGGAAGTAACATGGAACATCCGAAACATGTAAAACATTTTACAAACAAAACGAAACTAATCGCAATAGTAGCCTTCAGCGAAGGCAGTCGTCACAGAAGGCCAGAACACTGACCCGCGACCTCGCAAACTCTTGAAAGTTTAGACCGATAGCTTGTTGCTACGTCATTAGAGCCGCCGCTTTGTTCATATTTTGACAACTCCCTGATGACGCCCAGATACGAAGTAATTTGACAAGAACTATGAGATTATCGCGTGACTGCACTATGCAAACTGAAGACCACAAAAACAAAACTTTTTACAAAATGCCTGCAAGTCTTCACCGAGTGATATCACAAGTAATTTATTTTGGGATATTTTGAAGCCGCGATTAATGTCTCTAAAGATACTCAAAGAATTTTAAAGATTAGCGTTGAAGACTAGCGTCACCAGTGAGGGAAAAACTTGACTCGGCCACAATGTTTTTAACAAATAAAATGTGCTAGTCTCAGCTTCCAACTGTTTCAACCCAGACCTACAGCTACCACTGCCACCACGACGACACCCGAAACTGCAGCCAGAGTTTATCCACATTTACATCCTTTTAAGACATATGACCAGCGGTTCTCAAAACATTCTCAATGTGACCCTTATGATTACTAAAAGCCTCCTTTTGGTTGTAAATAGGTCTAGAGTGCTTTTTCTATTTTATACTTAACCAAAAACGTTGCATGAACTTTTTGACAGTTAATAGCCGCAGCAAGAGTATATTTTCGTGACCAAATCAGTTTAGAGACCGTTGGATAAAGCTCTCAAGCTTTGCAAGAAATTTAAGTACGCTAGACGTCAATCTAAGGTATCCCGAAATCCCTTTCTTAAAAATCACGTGGGTTTTTATTAGGTCAGCCTGGTCCTCCCCCCCCCCCCCCCCCCCCCAACTAACCGAAGAACGAACCACCGTCTGCAACTAATGCATCATAAAACTTACAACACGAAACCATGACAATAAAATGTGCTTGAGACGAGCTTTAAAGGGGGAAAAAGATTTCTCTATTGTCGATGACTGGAAATTCGAGATGATAGCAGGGCCGGTTTTAACAGGATGAGAAGCCTGGGGGCCATCCTGTCGTCGGATGGAGAAGGCTAAGTAATTTAATCTAGACTGCCCTCAAATACGGGACCCTAGAAAACAGATCCGACATAGAGGCCAGTCTTGCTAACAGCAACACTCATTTAGCGTGGGGTCCAGGAAATATATAGGGACAAGATATGTCGTCAGTAATTCAATCCATTTAAAGGTATATGGCAATTATGGCTGCGGCTGGCACAGATAAATTTAAATTGAAGCTTCTCACGGAAGGAAAGAGATGGAAATGGGTGAAAACTGGGTAAGACGGAAGGAGCGGGTTCAAAACGACTTATCTCCAAGCTGTGGGAGCAAGTCAACTAATTTAATGCGGCATGGTGGCTGAGTGGTGAAGCGACTGTCTTTCAAAACGAAGGCTCCAGAGTTTGAATCCCGGTAAATAATAGTTTGACTATCGGGATTTTTAGGAAAAACTCTTTGATGTGTCCTTGGCATACGTTTGGGAAGTAAGGGCGGCTGGTTGTTGTTCTGGCCGCATGACATCTGCCGTTAAATGTTGCCCATAGAAACAGATGAGTTTCACACCATCAGCCCCCATAGACCGCAAGGTTTCTGATATAATGCGTTTTTGCATTAAAATTAAAATTTGTATTAGTATATTAGTATATGGTATTAGTATTAGTAAATACTTAGATAATTAGGATGTAGTGATAATTAGAATCTATTAATAATTGGAATAAACTAATTATAGGGATAGCTTTTAAAATGAAATATATTGATGATTTGGAAATGTTATTGATATGAAAATATTAATAACTGGCATTTATAAATAAAAAAGAATGTGTTGATAGTTGGGCTATATAGCAATTTGGTGGTAAATGGAATATATTGATGATAAGGATATGTTAAAAAATGAGATATTTTATTAAATGGGATATGTTGATAAATGGGATATGTTGATAAATGGGATATGTTGATAAATGGGATATGTTGATAAATGGGATATGTTGATAAATGGGATTTGTTGATGAATGGGATATGTTGATAAATTGGATATGTTGATAAATGGGATATGTTGATGAATGGGATATGTCGATAAATGGCATTTATGGATAAATGGGATATGTTGATAAATGGCATATATGGATAAATGGGATATGTTGATAAATGGGATATGTTGATAAATGGGGTATCTTGATAAATGGGGTATGTTGATAAATGGGGTATGTTGATAAATGGGATTTGTTGATGAATGGGATATGTTGATAAATGGGATATGTTGATAAATGGGAATTGTTGATGAATGGGATATGTTGATAAATTGAATATGTTGATAAATGGGATATGTTGATAAATGGGATATGTTGATAAATGGGATATGTTGATAAATGGGATATGTTGATAACTGGGATATGTTGATAAATGGGGTATGTTGGTAAATGGGATATGCTGATAAATGGGATATGTTGATAAATGGGATATGCTGATAAATGGGTTATGCTGATAAATGGGTTATGATGAAAACGGATATAACGATCAATGGGGATATGTTGATAAATGTGGATACGTTGATATTGGTGGACATAGATGTCAACGTGTCAATCATGAGGGATCGATAGTCTCACCAGATCGAACTTCTCGTTCTGTACTGAGTGCCAGAGCGCGTAACGTTGGAGAGATGCTGTAACGCCACGCCCACAATGGCCCCGGCTGATCTCATTACCTCACTGCCATTGGATTGGGGAACGAGTACATTGTATTGTAAGGCTGAGCTCGAAAGAGACCTTACTTTTTTTCCCCCCAAATACAAGTCTTAAAATTCGGTGGCCACACAAACTCTGTCTTTGTTACCTTGATTTGTCTTGGCCTCATTATGCCCTCTCTCGTTCCCTCGTTCATTCACCTACTCTTGAAGAGAAGAGTTCGCCTCTCAAAATCTCAACAACTCGTGTACACATCTTACATTCCATCAAAACGCATCTTACATTCCACCAAAACGTATCTTATATTCCATCAAAACGCATCTTATATTCCATCAAAACGCATCTTACATTCCATCAAAACGCATCTTCCATTCCATCAAAACGCATCTTACATTCCATCAAAACGCATCTTCCATTCCATCAAAATGCATCTTACATTCCATCAAAACGCATCTTACATTCCATCAAAACGCATCTTATATTCCATCAAAATGCAACTTACATTCCATCAAAACGCATCTTACATTCCATCAAAATGCAACTTACATTCCATCTAAATGCATCTTACATTCCATCAAAACGCATCGTACATTCCATCAAAACGCATCTTACATTCCATCAAAACGCATCTTACATTCCATCAAATTGCATCTTACACTCCATCAAAACGCATCTTACATTCCATCAAAACGAATCTTACATTCCATCAGAACGCATCTTACATTCCATCAAAACGCATCTTACATTCCATCAAATTGCATCTTACATTCCATCAAAACGCATCTTACATTCCATCAAAACGCATCTTACATTCTATCAAAACGCATCTTACATTCCATCATATTGCATCTTACATTCCATCAAAACGCATCTTACATTCAGCAAAACGCATCTTACATTCCACCAAAACGCATCTTACATCCCCTCAAAACGCATCTTACATTCCATCAAATTGCGTTGTTGTTTTGCCCCTATTTCATCAAAGTGTCTTCATTCATGTTTAGTTATCATTGACCTGGTACCATTTTGTTTGTCATTACTGTTCTGTGTTATTTATTGCCCAGTTCTGTTTTCTGAAGTGTTGTTATTGATTGATTGTTATCATGTCCCCTCCTCAGCTCGAATCCCGAATCGTAAATGAATTTGGATGAATTATCTCCCCACTTGAAAATCCTGCACTTCTGCGACTCGCTCCATTAATTATAATCCGTGCTACCAGGTTGGCTTCCCCTCCCCTACTCCACCAAGCATCAGGTTAAGTAGGTTGCCAGGTTGGTAAATGGTTGTGTCAGACAGACAAAGGTTTTCCAATTTTACGATTTTTACATTTCATAAACTGGAAAAGTATTTAATGCAGTAACCTTAGACCTTAGCAGACGATCTGTCCATAGGTGTGCTATAAGGTAAACACCTGACTGGCAACAAATAGTATAAACCAAAGATCACTTCATAGAGTGTCCTGTACCTTCGCTGTTGTTGCTCTTCTGTAGTTCGGTTAAACCTGTGATGCCCAAAATATGACCCGAGACACAAATGCTGGAAATAGGAACGGCCCGCAGACCAAATAATAGTCACAATCCAATCACCAAGGCCTTTAAGTCTCAATTTTTTTTTACAAAGGTCTTTAAGTCTCCGTTCTATCACAAAGGTCTTTAAGTCTTAGTTCTATCACAAAGGTCTTTAGTCTCAGTTCTATCACAAAGGTCTTTAAGTCTCAATTCTATCACAAAAGTATCTTAGTCTTAGTTCTAACACAAAAGTATTTAAGTCTCAAATCAATTACAAAGGTCTTTAAGTCTCAATTCTATCCCAAAGGTCTTTAAGTCTCAATTCTATGTTTCATCAATTATCTATCCTTTTTTTATCTTCTAGATTACAGACATTACATCGAAAGAAAAGATGGTTACGTTCTATGCATTTCATGTGTCATTCTAGTCATGCATGTTAATTAGTGACAATATCAGGTGACCGAGCCTCGCTCGGATGAATAGTTGTTTAAACTAAGTCATTTTGGGAATATTGTTGTAACTACGAAAATGAACGATCGGGTAAAGATTATCAATTCGAAGAGTTGATTTTTCGTTGTGTCAGTTCTCAATGTAATTGTACATGGCGATTAGAATAGAAAGTCCCCCCAACAGTAGGCCTGTAGAAAACCACAGCTCACGTCTTAACGTTTTACATTGCTTCTTTCGCGTCAAACTAATGGGCTATTATAGGCTTGGAAGAAAGTCTTTGCAGTGTAACCTCAAAAATGGTTACTCTCTGACATTTAATATTGCAATTAATATATTCATTATGGCTCTGAGACATGGACACTTTAAAGAAAACAACTAAGACTTCTTGAGTGCTTTCACCAAAGATGCTTGGGCTCCATCATGGACATACGGTAGCAGGACCGCACTACAAACAACGATGTCTTTGCCAACGCCGGTATGGACAGTATAGATGGACTTCTTATGGTCCGACAGTTACGCTGGGTAGGGCACGTATCCAGTATGGGAGACGAACGTATGCCAATGGCAGTCTTTTTTTGGTGAGCTAAAAGGTGGTCGACGTAACAGAGGCTCCCCATGGAAACGATTCAAAGATCAGCTTAGGTGTCAACTTTCCTTGGTTGACATAGAAGAGAGCACCTGGTTGCATGCGGCCTCCGAACGAGACAGCTGGAGGTCACTCACGAAGGCCGCGGGATATACATTTGAGACCAAAAGAAAATCTGCTGTCGAGGACAAAAGCAGACGGCGAAAAAAAATCTAAATCGACCATCTGCGGGCAATGGTTATGCTTGCCCTGGATGTGGCAAAATATGTAGGTCATAGCTGGGGCTGCGCAGCCACAGGAAATACTGCATTCCTCACTAATCTTCGGACTCGAAGACAAGCTTTATTATTATGGCTTTAGTAAGAATCATCAAGCAAAATCTCTACGTTATAGTGTAAAACGTGCACCTAGTAACAAAGTAAAATCGCCATTTTTTCCTAAGAGACTTAAAAACATCGCATTAGTATTCTAAAGAAGTGTTATTGTGAGGCAACTCTGTTACTCCGACAACCTTTCAGCTTACTAAAAAAAAAGATTGCAAAAAATATGTTCGTCCCCATACGAAATAAGTGCCCTGCAAAGCGTGACTGTCGGATTATCAGAAGTTCATACCATTTTGCAAGAATATCGCTGTTTGTATTGCTGTCTTTGGTGAAGTCGTTCAAGAAGTCTTAGTTGCTTTCTATAAAGTACTCATGTCTCAGATCCACATAGAGGGGTTGAGAGAATCACTGGTTGACACTGATTTTTGTAGACAGGCGGAGCGATTTATTTCGCCACACTCTCGCTTGGAGGCGTCCAAAAGCACGACCATCCCTGATCACATATCAACCTCTCTTTAAAGCAATGCGTCATTTGATACTATGCTTCCCAGATAATGTGAAGTTATCTACCACTTTAAGAGATGTCTATGCGCGGTGATCTTTGGGGCTGAGTAGATTTTATTGGGTGACTTCTGGAACATGACTTCTGTTTTACCGAGGTTTATAGGTTAACCAAAAAAAGCAGCAGCGTGATGAAAATTCGTTGACCGCGAGCTGGATATCATCAGGGCCAGCCTTAGGCCTATGCTGCCGCAGTGGACCCCGAAGCTTCAAAAGCCCCGCTCTAATTCTAGGTGTAAATTATTAAATTAAACCATTATAATTTATAATAGGGTTCCCTTGGTCTCCTTGTTTTCAAGGAGCTCCTGGAAATTTCCTGAAACTCATAAAAATGTCCTTAAAAAGACAAAATTGCCATTTTGGGGTGTTAATCAATATGGTAAACGCCAGTCCTACGCATGATATAAAAAAACGGCATCGTCAGCTTTCATTGAATAAAATTGTAATGCAAATACGAATTTATTTTCTAATACAAAATCTTCATTTTCACTTATTAATCCTTATCCCAACCCTTACTGGTCCGCGAGCAATCCATTTGACATAGGGCCCCGCAAATGTTAGGGCCGGCCCTGGTTGTGCAAGTAATGCATAGATAAGCTATGTTATGACCATTTCCTATGTTTTGGTATGGGACAGTAGACTTCTTAAGCTTAAACACATTGCAATAATTCATCAGCAAAATAATAATAAAGTAAAAGCTACCTACGGGTGTACGCATTTAAAGTGTAAACAATTTATAAAGCCTTTAAAACACAATAACTAATCATTATTTTTCTTCCATAGTTTCATAATGGATCAATGTACAATAAGATGGTGCGCAAATGTTTAATTACGCCAATTGAATCATTAAAACGTGTTCTTGTTTGCGAAGAAATGTCTTAGTGTACTGCTGTGAGCCTAGTGACGTAAGCGGTGTCAAGTTTTTTTCCCATTGACGTCATATAGAAAATCTCATTCATAAAACATTCTAGCCAAAATTAATTTTTAGAAAATGTGCCATTTTCAAACCGATATAACGGTCGACTTCGAGTTTTCACGATGTGGCCAATGAGTTGAGATTTTTTTTCTCACTATTATGCACATACCGTGAAATTTTAAAGAAAATCGTTAGAGCCGTTTTCGAAATAAAATTTATATATACATATATATAAACATATATAAATATATATACAAGAATTGCTCGCTTAAGAGTATAGGATAAACTCCGCTAAGTCGTTGTTATTTCTGGCTGATTCAGGCAACCCGTTCCTTTCTCTAATAGTACTAAGAAAGAAGAAGCATGTATTAAATTAAATATTTTATTATGTTTTTTTTTTAATTTTAAATTCTGGTTCAGTATTTTATATTTTTGATTGTCTACTTTCTGTTCTTCTATCCTGAAGAGTCTCTAAATTTAGTGATTTACTAATGGTGTTACTCTAATCCAATGAGTGTATTATACCATTAAGGTCTTAAAATTATACCCTACCAAAAAAGGTCTTAAGGCACAACCCAATCAAAAAGGTGTCAAGACACAATCCTATCACGAAGGTCTTAAAACTCTATTTTTACCATAAAGCTCTGTTAATGTACTCAGCAATGTTCTGTCTTCAAACTCTATTCTATCATAAAGCTCTGTTAATGTACTCAGCAATGTTGTGTCTTCAAACTCTATTCTATCATAAAGCTTTGTTAATGTACTCAGCAATGTTGTGTCTTCAAACTCTATTCTATCATAAAGCTTTGTTAATGTACTCAGCAATGTTGTGTCTTCAAACTCTATTCTATCATAAAGCTTTGTTAATGTACTCAGCAATGTTGTGTCTTCAAACTCTATTCTATCATAAAGCTTTGTTAATGTACTCAGCAATGTTCTGTAACTCTCACATCTATAAAATAGTAAAAATTGAAGAGTGTATTCCCTTAGTTGCTGCTAAGCTAGTCACTTTACTTCCTGTACTTACGCTGGATTTAAAGATGTTTAGATGAACACAATAAAACATTAAAGATTATAGTTGTCTTTTTCGCCTAAGACAGCCTACTCACAGTCTTTCACTCTCTCTCTCTCTCTCTCTCTCTCAGACACACACACACACACACATGGAGAAAGAGAGAGAGAGAGTTTGCGATTAATCCAAGAAACGTTTGTTTTTTTTTCAATCAATTATTCGTTGTCATAGAAAAATGCCGCCTCAAAATTGAACTTTTTAAAGGATTACCCGTCTTTTGGATAAATACGTCATCGAGCAGACGACAAAAGAATTAGCATACCACCCACGCAATCCAAAAAAACAAGTTAAAAAAAAATATTTTGATGGTTTTATGTCTACCTGAGTGTATCTCACGCTGGAGAAGACCTAACCCTTAAGACATAAATGTCGTTCAATGCAAAAACAAGCAAAAATATTATTAAAATCCTTTAAAAAAAAAAAAAAAAAAAAGCTTATCTTAAGAGGAAGAACTCCGTCCTTAAAACTATATAAGCTATTTCCATTATTCGATTTCAAGTAAATTAATTAATTACCAATAATTAATTGACTAATTGAGAATTTTTGTTTATTGATTCATGTCCTGTCAAGTTTAATAAACAATTGTTTAAAGTATCAACTTGATCGGAGAATGCGTGAGGGAGAAATAGCGCTTACAATTATTTAAGGGGACTAAAGTTAACATATTTAGCCATATCTGTGAATACTGAAGTATTAGATTCCGTTGTTTCTATTAAACAAAATAACAAATTACCAGAGAGTTAATTGTCTAATTGGTTACTTGTCTCCATTGAGACAGATTGCCACCCGATGCACCGGATGTTTAACTCTTTCTCTCCGTAATTATTACCCCATTCTGGTGGAATCAACGTTGGTATTGTATGTTAGGAGAGAAAGAGTTAAATAAGTTAGCAATAAAACAACAAGAACGGTAACTGTATACGGAATATTAGCATTCGTAGAGCATTGCAAAGGACACCTCATCGGATTGGGTAAAGTTGTACTACAAGGTATACTGCAAAGATTGTTAGCAATTGGTTGTTGTTGTTGTTGTTGTTTTAAATCTACAGCAGTGTTTACCAAACTTTTGCCTTAACGGAACACTTCGCACATTCTGAGTATTTAGCGGAACACTTCGCACATTCAGAGTATTTAGCGGAACACTTCGCACATTCGGAGTATTTAGCGAAACACTTCGCACATTCGGAGTATTTAGCGGAACACTTCGCACATTCGGAGTATTTAGCGGAACACTTCGCACATTCGGAGTATTTAGCGGAATACTTCGCTTATTTTTTAATAGAGACATTAGTTCACGTTGTCGTCAAACTAGTTAATTATTCAAGTAGCTTGTGGAACGCCTGTTCCGGCCTCGCGAAACACTAGGGTTCCGAGGAACACAGTTTGGGAAACACTGATCTAAAAGTTGAGAAACACTGGATTATCTTACTGAAAAATAAATAGCATGAAATATTTTCAAAAAACTGAAATAAACATTGTTAGAATTGTTCCTAAGGGCCCAGGACTGTCGGTATGGACAAAAATGATTGAGACGCCTTTCATGTGTCAGAAGTGTACCGGTAGACAGTCCAGACAGTAGACAACACCTGCCGCAGTACGCCGGCCATTTTCTTCATTTCTTCTGTTTTCACACCCAACTATTTATTATTGTTTATTCAAACTCGTTTCCTTATTCCAACATGTAAAAAAAAAAATGGATGCGGGTCAAGACGACATTACGTCACTCAATCCGCTCCACAATAGAGTGTTATTATAACAAAGCTCAACTCACTCTGTCTGTCTGGTTAAAAGTCTGTACGCGTTATTGCTCCCACACGCAATCTGGGATCAAGCTGAAATTTTGCACAATGGACCAAATTCACCAATCATAAACGAACAACATTTAGCCACGTGATAATATTGATAAAACAATGAAAATTACGTATCACGTGACAGCCTTTATGGATTGCATAATTGTATAGAAGATATAGAGAACCATTGGTGAATGAGGTCCATTATTTCTTCAACAACACAAGAATCAATATTAAAAAAAAATAACAATTAGTTAATAAACTATTGGTAATTAATTTATTTTGTTTGGTATCTCAAACAAGGGAAAGAAATAGTACTTCCCTCAAATGGTGGTATAATCTGAATTACTTGTTTAGTATCTCAAACAAGGGAAATAAATAGTACTTCACTCAAGTGGTGGTATAAGCTGAATAAGTTCCCTTTATAGGTCGCCGCTTTTTAAAGTAAATTTGAAACAAACAAAATCTTCTATAGTCATAAGCACCTTACTAGTGGTTAGTACGTCGGCTTGAGAAAGCTCAAGTAATAAATTCTAATTTAGGTCGTTCCATTTTGTTGTGTGTGTGTAAATGCTTTAAAAAACCAATCACCCTACCCTCCCTCCATTTACCTAACAGACAAGTGATAGGATCATAGCGTGTTGGGAAAGCTAAAAACATGAAATAGCGCGAAACAAAAAAAACAATCGGTAAAACTATTTCTAATCGCACTGACTTATTGTTGTTGGTCTAGATCTGTTACAAAATTAATTGCATGTCTGATCCAAAACTAATTGATATAATAACACTACCCTAAAACTTTATTTGTGTTAGTTTTTGTGTTGTTTTTTTTTACCGAAAGTGTTTTTTCCCCTATGTTATTCTTGTTTTAATTTATTTGTCTTCAAAGAAAATTCAACATAGAAGGGGGAGGGGAGAGGGGGCGAGAGTGCAGCAAGGGACAGAACTGTCGAACGGTTGGGACATTGTTTGTTTTGTTTTTTTTAATGACGATAACTCTTGCTTATCACTTAAATATGTCATGCATTAATTATTTATGGCCTCCCTTTTAGTTTGTTTTTTTTTAACTATGAAGAGGAGTAACCGAGGCGACAAAACGGAATGAACTAAATCCTTCAGAAGTTGTCTTCCCTTGAAATTTGTTTGCCATCAAGCTTGTAAAAGTACTAACTACTGCGACAAACAATTCTATGATTTTGGGGCGGAATATGACCTTTGACCTACACAAAACGACGTCATCATTCGTTTGGTGTCATTCTTGTATAAACTTATAATTTAGAAAACGTGGCTTTCAATAAATAATCTCAACTGGATTATTACACGCATTATCGTTGATCAATTTGGAGATATAGATCATAATTGCAATCTACTACTACAAAAGTTCGATCAGCAATTAGTTTCTTAGGATGCAAATACTGCCAAATAGCTCTACATCTGTTGTCTCAGGCTAAAGAAGCTGAGATATCATTAAAAAACGCTGAATTATTCCTAGAATCAAAATTTATGTTTGTGTCTTTGTTTTTTCTTACAAAGCTTTTATCAACTCACACTGTTTAGTAAAATATTTCTTTCATACCAAATCTCAGATCAAGTTGAAATTTTGCACAAATAATTCTAGTGTCAATCAGTTAATTAACTTTGTAAATAATTATTTTGGTTGTTATCGAACAAGGAAAAGAAATTAGTGCATGACTGATATGTTGGTATAAGTTGAATAATCCTACTTTGTATGTCGTATTTTTAAGTTTTAAACAAGCCAAATATAAACAAATACTTTAAAATAGGCAGGCTTATTTAAGTGAAAACCGCACAATTACTACAATTGCTCTCAATAGTGCAAGATTCGTCTCATTTTTTTCCTATATAAAACATAATTAGCACTAATTAATTCATTAATTGGTTAATTATTTTTTGATGTGCGTTCTGTCATGGATAATGAATACTTGGGGGCAAAGTTTCAGCTTGATCCGAGTGTGGAAAGTGGGAGCAATAAGGTGTACAGGATTTGTACCAGACAGACAGACAACAGTGAGTTGATATAAGCTTTAAAATTAATACCAGGAGTTTCCGAGAGTACACAAGAGAACGTCTTAAGTCATAAATAATAGTCTGACTTCAGCACAATTTCACAGCTGAAATTCAATGAGATTCCATGACAATGAACTTATGACCCCGAAATAATGTGACGACTTGAAGAGATGGGAAACTTATTAATTGAATACCAGAATAAAGAGATTACTAAAATTGTTAATATTAAGGTTGGTCGTTTTGCTGATCACAGGACATTTTCGTAAACCGTGGGCCACAGAAACAGTTGATCTTCAGATCGCAAGGTCTAATGAGGTTTTACTTGACTTTTTTTTAGCGGCCCCCGAAAGGGGAAAAGATGCTATTACTTTTGTGTGGAATATCTGTCCTTCCATTCGTCCTGTTTAGATCTCGAGAACTAGAAAAGATATTCAAAATCCGACATCATAATATTTTTTGGCCCTCAGTCTAGCAATATATAAAAGTTTACCATCAAATTTGGAAAGAAGATAGATGCCTTGGGTGGATTTGTTAAACGCGTGGTGGATTAGCATTGAAATTGTATTCTAAAGAGGGCTGGGGCCAGGACACATCCTTGTTTGACTCCGCTGTTTATACTGAAACTTTCGGAGCAGGCCTGGATGGTTAACAATGTTTTACTTCAGCCAATGATTCTGCAACAGATTTGTGACTTTCTAAAATGCTAATTTCTAAACTTTCCAGTCTCTTTACTTGGGTACATTAACTCAGCAACCTAGAACGTAAGTACTTATGAAATAACTGGTAGAATGTATAAGAAATACTAGCAATTATCACAAGGGTCAAAGTAAGATCTTGAGCTTTGACCCATGGCGACTGAGGTGGAATGGAAACAATCATTTTTGGTGCTTCAGTATTCACAGACTGATAGCCTTGAGGCCCAACATCCGTAGATGCTACCATGCTTTCTGTTTCTACAACTCCTGACTTCTGAACAACTATGTTTAAGCTCATCTGGTATTAGTCCTTTTTCTCCAGAAATACCTTTTTCTGATAATGTGGACTAGACATAACTTTTAAAAAAAAAAAAACCTTCTAAGCTTTAATTCATCAATTAGATACAGAGTTTAAAACAATAAGGTATATAAAAGAAAAAAAATTAAAAGGAATTTGGGTATGTTATTTAACAGTTTTGCAAAATGTTCAGCAACACAAGCTATTTACAAGACTTAGGCCGAACATCAAAAGGACTATCTGGTGCACCCCTAATGTATATATATATATTTATATCAAAGTTTTATATAATATAATAGATTGTTTTTTTTCTCTTTAAAAGGAAACCTCAGAATTTGCGCTATTCAATTTTAGCTTTATCATCATAGGAATCCTTGGGCCTTAGGCCTCTTTTCTTTGCCTCTTTTTTGGGCTTAATGTGCCTCTTGTATGTTTATTAAGGAACCTTTTTTTTCCCCCATTAGGATATCCTGTATTAATAAAACTTGTTATAAAACTCAGTATATGCTGTTAATACATGATTTAAAATGAGTACGCAATAAGCGGAATAAAAGTAACGTTTGCAACACATATATGTATATAAGCTTTAGTGTCTCAAACTTTTACTATTGTCGTCCCTTCCCCTCCCTCTTGCCCTGCAAGCGGAAAAAAAAAAAACAACTTCACCACCCTTTAGCCAGATGGTGTTTGGGTGAGAGCCGTAAACAACGTTGTTGGGATGGGGGGGGGGAGCAGTTAAGGATGTATTAAAAAAGAAAAAAAAAGAACAAACTTTGAGCCCATAAATTTTTACAATATGTTAGGAATCCAAATTCACTTGTAACATTTTCCCACAAAGCTATACCTATGCACAGGAGAAATGTTTCGTACACACTTCTATGTGTTGTGTTGACTAGCGAAAAAATATTTTTGACAATAGCATTGGCGAAACATCAAATTTCTTTCCAGTCAACAAGGGGTCGAAGAACTGCTCTAATCTCCCCCAGCGAGAGCCGGTGCGGAGCGGAGGAGCCAAACGTTTTTCTAAGCTTCAATAATATTGCTTTTTATTTCTTCATCCATCATTCACTATTTATTAGAAGCAAAGTTCTTGCTCTTGCTAAAGTCAGCAGCTTATCAGCGTCATAATATAGAAATTAAAAAAAAAATTCTGTTACTTGTTAATATCAGCTTCACTTTAAGAAACATAAATACAATTTAAATTCAAAACAGTTTGTTAAAAAACATTTTTTTCCTTATATCCACAGAAATGCAGCAGTCAATACATTTGCCCTCCACTTCTATAGCTCCCACCACTGTCACCCTACGCAAGAGGCGCCGACCCTATTCCAAGTTCCAGATCGCAGAGCTGGAGAGAGAGTACGCCAGCTCCACCTACATCTCCAAATCGAGGCGCTGGGAGCTCTCCCAGCTGATCAACCTGTCGGAGAGGCAGATCAAAATCTGGTTCCAGAACCGCAGGATCAAGGCTAAGAAGCTTCAGAAGAGGGAAGACCTGGGCATTCCACAGAGTTCTTCTAGCATGGGCACGCCGCAGCACCATCTTTTACAATCTTCCCTCTCAGTATCGTGAACAAAGTCGTCACATTTTTTACACTTGCCTGGAAGGACTATAAGAGTGACGTAGACTTGTTCTGACCCAAACGAAGGCGACCACTGCTTTTTGTTTTGTTTTCTAGTTTTCACCAAGAAGGCGTTGATTTTAATGTAAAAGAGTTGATAGAATGTCTGAGGTTTAAATCCAGGGATTAAAATCGCATCTTGATTTTCCCTGGCTATAATGGGATGGAGATTTCCATAAATCCTTCATTTTGTGAAATAAATAACCATTGTGATTAACACACTTTATCATAGTAACCATCTGCCAGAGAAACTGTGTTCTAGTTTGGTTTCAAGATTTAGAACTATTGACTAAAAACGAATTGGCCAATGTTTCCAATGTGACAAGTGTAACTGAAGTTCATCGATTGAATTCCATTAATAATACAGTTCAGTTTATTGACCATAACTCTAATAATAGGTTTGTGTCAGAAAATTTAAAGAGGTCGGCACATCGCATCTGTTCGTAATCCCAAATGGACTATATCTGTAGACATTGCAGGATGAACATCTGTTACAATGTATATTATTTTAAAAAGCAGAATACATGTAGCACTTAACTGCATTGATGGTTTTCAACATTGGTGATAGAATGAAATCTACAGCCTGTGATGAAAAGATTACGAAGTTTTTATCAAAACTAAAGGAAATTCAGTATACTACTGTTTACAAACCGAAAATAACATCATCAAATCTATGTTGAAAAAAGTGATTACTAATACACGAATAAAACTGTAATCCATGACAGTAAACTACAGCGATGTGGGGAGAGTGTTGTATCTCTTGGCGGTAGTAGTGTTTCCAACAATGCAAAATAAAATATCAGCTATAAACTTATGAAATCTACTCTAGGTAATTGTACATGATCTACTGATTCTACTAAAAAGAAAAGTAAAGTTCCCCTTTCAGACCTTGTGGTCTATAGGGCAGATGATGTAAAGGTTATCTGTTTCTGTGGCCTAGGTTAACGAGGGTGTCATGTGGCCAGCACAACGACCAACCGCCTTTACTTTTCCCCAACTAACGATAGGTACCCATTAGAGCTGGGTGGACTCAGAGGCACCCGAAGATCCTGAAGTTAAAAATACCAGTCTTCACCAGGATTCGAACCTCGGACCCCGGTTCGGTAGCCAAGCGCATTACCTCTCAGCCACCGCGCTTCTATCTGATTCTACTCTAAGTGAATAATTGTATGTGATCTTGGTGGTCTTAATTTCTTGAAGCTCCTCCTATACAATTAAAGATGCGCCTCGTCTCACTTCTGATGAATTAGGACATAACTGTGTAGTCTGATCTTTCACTTAACATTTATATTATATTTAAAGCTCTGGTATTTGGAGCCAACTGATGCCCGCTCACACTGCCAAGTCATCTTCGCTACTAGTCGAACATTTTTCAGCAGTGAGAATCTCTCCAGAAAACTGGACACGGTAAACGAGCATTGGTTACCATGCAAATCGTTTGGCTACCGCTATAATGGCTGCCTGGTCGTGCGGTTTGCGCACTGGACTGTCGTTTGGATTTATCGATGGTCCCGGGTTCAAAACCCTGCCCGCTCCCATCCCCCGTCGTCCTGCGGGAGGTTTGGACTAGGAAGTAAACTATCTTCAACACTGAAGGAACATCCGAAATATGTAAAACATTTTACAAAACATAAACACACGCAAGTTGGCATCATTTAAACACAATGTCAACGACCATAAGTGTAAAAAAAAAATACTTTCCCCACTTCAGCCCAGAAATACATGGCGCCGAGATTAGGAAGGAGACGCCTAGATTGGAAAGACGTGGGGACAATTGGAGAGACCCTCCCAGATCTGAGACGCATAGAAGAAGCTTGCTGGTAGCTTATACACTAGACGGTAACCACAGGTAGAGCTGAGATGTTACTCGGACTTTCAAGGTCAAGCCAGATGACTACTTATGCTTCAATATGAGATGTCTAACTGCAGCGATACCAAACCTAACCCGTCCAGGGGATTAAATAAATCACCTGTCGCCTCAGCGCACCGAAAATAAAATCGTTTCATCCAGTGGAATTTGATCCACTGCGGCGTCTGCTTATAGCACATGGGACCGGATATGGCCTGCAGCCCGTAGATTGGACACCAACTACAGCCGCAATAAGAAGTAACGTATTGATGTCGTTTTGCTGCTTGGTCAATGGACCTCTCTATAATCGATTACAATAAAGAGCTTCTTATTTATCGACTCGATTCGAGTCTTTCCACTCTTCATACAATCCGTCTCGATTTAATATGCTTATAGAACCGGAAGTGAAATTCAAGGGTCATTAGATTATGGAACTACTTACTACCTATTCGCAACACAAACCTGCCGACACACTTAAAGCGACACATTAGAGTGTCTTGACTTTTAAGCAAACATAAACCCGAAGTTGTGTCAGAATTTTTCCATAGGCATTAAAACAACAGTCTGTGTTAAAAAAAACATTGGGAGACAGAATTCTTTGACAATAAGGAAACTACTTGGGCTTCTATAAAGTAATTTGGCAACAAAGAAAGTACTTGGACAATAGAGAAAACATTCGCGATGAGGAAAGTACTTCGACACTATGGAAAAAACTTTAACAATACATAAAGTACTTTGGTAACAAGTAAAGTACTTCAACAAAAGAGAACGCATTTTGGTAATCAGAAATTTGGTACGACAAAAAAGCATTATTTTACAAAAACGCTGACAATCCAGAGGATGCTTACAACAAAGATCAGAAAAGATTGCTTTCTAAAAGACACACTGTGGTTTGATGTGTCTCATGGATCAGACACATTGCTGCGTCCCGACACATTCATTTCTTTAATCACTTTTAAACACTTCAGAATCTCAGCATTTTTTGTTTGTTTGTTTGTTTGTTTAGCAAACACTCAACATTTAGGCAGTTACTGTAAATATTTCATCACAATTAATAGAGAGAGCCTATTCATTGTAAATACTGTAAACTGTCTAATGTGTGACAGACAAGAATCTCATCTTTAGAAAGTATTGACAGTGCATGTTTTGGGTGTATGGCTAGACATAGTACAACTCAATAAACAGTCAGCAAAACAATAATGCGACTCATAATAAATTGTTTGTATGTGTTTGTTGTTCGCTTTATGGATCTTTTATGTAGATTGTGCTATAACAAGTTTGTGTTGGCAGGTATGGTCTTGTTTTTTTTCTTGTTTTTTTATTTGTAGAAAATCTTGTTGTTTTTTTTAAATCGATAGATTGAACTTAATGTTTTTAATGTCAGACAATGGTTCTCAATCTGTGTAAATACTATAGTGCTAAGTGTGCCATGAATGTCTTCAATCGACACTCTTTGTGTAAACCTTTGATTTAAATGTTTCTCTAAATGTTTGCATGTATTTTCAAAACAATATTAAGTGAGTGTTTGCATTTCAAAATTTAAATTGTTGTTCAAATATTAAATGGCATTTTTGGTTTCCAAACCAAAAACTGGTGGACAACATTGAGCATATTTTGTTTTAATAGGAGATTGTTTTATGTCTTTGAATGAGCAAAGTCGGTGAAATGTTCCTGTAAGTTTTGCCCTGATAATGAAATTTTCAAGTTAAAGTTAGGAATAAATAAAACAGATTTTAATTCACAAGACTATACAAACAAGAAAATATTTTACATTAAAACATGTGTAGTTGTATCAAATTATTATGTATCAGTCATGTAATACAATTTGTAATAGAGCTAAACTAATAATAATAAATTATACCACCACATCAGTAAAGTACAATTTCTTTCTCTTGTTCAAGATACCAAACAAAGTAATTAAATACCAATAGAAAAATTATGTTTGGTTTTGTCAAGTAAAAGAAATAATTGTGCAAATTGCAGCTTGATCCGAGGATGTGTGTGTAAGAAAATAGCGTGTACAAAGTTTTCACCAGACAGACAGACAAACTGTTGGAATTTTCATTAAACACTTGATGCCCCTATCACTTGATGCCCCCATCACTTGATGCCCCCATCACTTGATGCCCCCATCACTTGATGCCCCCATCACTTGATGCCCCCATCACTTGATGCCCCCATCACTTGATGCCCCCATCACAGAGTGAGTTGATATAAATTGTGTAACAAGCCGAGAACGTTTCTTCTTCGTTCTCTTTAGCGACTTGAGGAGATCTGGGAAGGGGAGGGGGGGGGGGGGTCAGCGAACAAATCATTATAGAAGGCCTGAACAATGTCCTTCGACGTTGCAGCTTGTGGGCAGTTTAAACCGATAGCTCGTTTCCACTTCTTAGATCCGACGTCATGATTGTCAAGGTACATTGTTCTGAGCTCAAGTCCTATTTAAGTACTTTTAAGGCTACCAAGTTTCCAGGATCAGGGTTGGAACTGGGGTTCAATGTGACCACAGTCCGGGAGGGGTTTTCCACACGTCCCGCTGTCTTCCTGTCTCCATCAAAATTTTAAGACTTTCTTTCAGTAAAACCTATTTAAATCATCCTACACAATTTTTTAAAACTATACATAGAAAGGTATAGATAAGCTCAATTTTTTTAAATCACTTTCTTCCATTATTTTTAAAACTTCAACACATAAAACAAATTATTTCCTCTTATCAAGAATAGCCCAATACTTTCCACATTAATTGACAAATGTCTCCACGACAAGTTTGAGTTCCACCCAGGGTTCGAGATTACAAGATTGGAATAGGGTGAAATTTAGAGAGTACAGAGATTATCGCCCCCAGTTTTTTTGTCTTGTTTTTAGGTAGCGCGTCTTTCGTGCTATAGGCAGCTATTGCAAGCTCAATGCACTTTGGTCCAATCTGTTTTGTGGACATGTGGAAAGCAGCTCTATAGGAGGTTTCCGACAACTCAGCCCAAATAAAATTTCAATACTAAAATATTGGTCGATATATCGAGCTCCAGCTCCCTCTAAAGATGCATTAGGTCATTGTAGAAGTGTAGAGTTATTGTAGAGCTATTGTAGAGTGAGAGTCAGTTTAGAATGAGAGTCAGAGTAGAATGAGTCAGAGTAGAATGAATCATAGTAGAATGAGAGTCATTGTAGAATTGCAGCAGTCATTGTAGAGTGAGAGTCAGTGTAGAATTACAGTCATTGTAGAGTGAGAGTCAGTGTAGAATTACAGTCATTGTAGAGTGAGAGTCAGTGTAAAATGAAAGTCAGTGTAGAATCACAGTCATTGTAGAGTGAGAGTCAGTGTAGAATGCATGTCAGTGTACATGGAGGTCAGTGAATAATTCAGGTCTGTATTGGCCTCAAATCAGTTTAATATGCTTCTTTAATTTTTTTTTATCTGTTTCAAATGTCCATGTTATGTGTAGTCAAATGTAATATGCTAAATAATATGGATATAAGAATTGTACACTTCATTCGAACCAGATGAACAGATGAATCTTTTTATACATGTGTGGCTCTGTATGTGTAGCTATTAGTCTTATCATTTTGTATTACCAAAGTCATCATAAGAGTACACATTTGTAAGCATATCTTTTTACAGCATCTGTTTTCATGAGTTCGTTTACTTTGTGCTTTAAAGAGCTGTGACTGAACACTTTTAAAAATGTTGACACAAAATTTTAAGTAAACATTTCATTGTGGCTTTGTTTTTATTTTTGTTTCCCCTTGTTTCTCTTTGCTTGCATTAATCATCGAATGAAATGGTGTGTTCATCAAATTATTTATTATGTTTTTTTTTTAATCCTATTTATAATTTGTTTCTTGGATTATGTTTTTGTTTGTTGATTAGAGTCAACTTTTTTAAAAAAAACATGTTTTAGTTTTTTTTGAAAATTAAACATTTTTCTTTTTTTTTATTCGGCGATTTTTGTGGTGTTTTTATTCTCAAATTTAAGTGTGTTTGGAACTATGTGGCATTTTTACATCTGAGGGACAATTTTTTCCCTTTGCAACTTCTTGTGTGACCAAAGAGGCCAATTCTTGATACTCAGCTGCGATCGCTGGTTGGGCATATGTAATCACCAGGCACCGTTGCATTTTCACCCTTCTTTCTGCTGCTGTTGTGTATGGCATCTGCAGACCGTGACCCTTCCTTTATGCTCTCTGTCCATGTGGATCTATCCAGTGCTACTTTTTCCCAGCTGCTAGTGTCGATTTTGAAGAGCTTCATGTCGCGTTTGCATAGATCAGTATACCGTGAAAGTGGGCGACCAGCGGCTCTCCTGCATTCTGTTAGATCGCCATGCAGAATGTCTTGTGGAAGTCGAGCTTCTGGTATTCTACGAACGTATTTTTTGGAACTAATCATATAGGATCAATTACACATTTTTAATTACACATCAATAATAGAATATGCCATAATGGAGTTGGGTGGTTAATACAATTTTAGATGTTTAACCTGATCACCTCAACATTCAATTGCATTCTGGAGATAATTGTATATGTTAAAAAAAGTTCCCCTTTCAGACCTTGTGGTCTATAGGGCAGATGATGTAAAGATCATCTGATTCTGTGGTTAACGAGGGTGTCATGTGGCCAGCACAACGACTAACCGCCTTTACTTTTCCCCAACTAATGTCAGGTACCCATTAGAGCTGGGTGAACTCAGAGGCGCCCGAAGATCCCGAAATTTAAAATCCCAGTCTTCACCAGGATATATATGCTAAAAAATAACAGAAAACATTTTGTAATAGGCATTGGTCTTGTATGATGGCCGTCTGGCTTCGACGGATGACTCAGACATAGTTACAGCGTAATGTACGGGTGTATTCATTAGTATTATTGTAAAGCCTTCTTCAGTCATGAGGATTAGGGTTCTTCTGGCAGAACACTATTTCATGTCTCTGGAGACCTGTTTTGAAGAGGCATTCCCGTGTCGCAGATTAAGGAGGCTTTCGCTTATGTGGAAGAGGAGCCAGTTACATTTCGTATGGCTCGCTTTTCTTCCAGAGCTGAGACCCACGTTTTTTCGCTGTCCATAGCTGTGTTGGTCACCATCTCTCTTCACGTAGAGCTACGTATGTTATTTATAGGCTTAATTCGCTCAATAACTAACAAGATCGAATCCTACCACAAAGCGAAGGTCCAGACCTCCTGCGTAATAATAACACAAACAAGCTAAACCCCACTATCCGTGACGTGACTAAATGTTGCGTTCAAAATCCGTCAACTTTGGTGCGTCTCTATACCAACAAAGTGCTTGTCAATTTCTTCTTCACGAAATATACTTATTTTAACATAAAATAGTTATCAATTAAATATCAAACATAGACTATATTTCAAGAAAGAATACACGCTTTATAATTCAAATTTAATAACTTATTGATAAAGTAGACTAACATAAAACCTGAAAAGTATGCACTGAATGGACGATAGGCATTAGCTAATCTCTTCAATATTTAGGTTGCCGAACTTAGAAATCGAAAGTTATCTTATTTTAAGGTCCCGTTAACAAATCTCATGTAAAAAATGTTTATTCTACTGTGTGGACAATCGAAGCTCAAAAGTATAAAAAAAAAAAAACTTTCTGTTTCCAGTTCTGTGGCAATATAAACTCGTACAACAGATGACAAAACATTAAAAACTCCACGTTATCATATTACCAATGATCAATATCACATCATCACTTACAAATTATCCTTTACAAATCATCAATTACTCATCATCTATATCACATCATCAGTTACACATCATCAGTTAAACATAATCAGAAATAACGTGTTCAAACCTTTTACCAGACAGACAAACAGACAGACAGAGTTGATGCAAGCTTTGTAATGATACGAACAAGACAGTTCCATTAAAATGTACTATGTCACCTTTAAACTCCCCGATATTAATTGGAAACAATATCAGAGGTAGGTGTCCACCAAACATAACGGTATAGGACAAGAAGAACCAAAAAGAGAAAGTAAGCCCCCTCCTCCCAAAAAAAAAATAGTAGCTTAATCCCAAAAAGAGGCATGACGCTCCCCAATAAAGGCCTCATCCCAGAAAAAGGGACAGAAGCCAAAAAAAATATGATAAGAATTTTGTTTAAGTCCTGAATAAATAAATAGTTCTTATAACGCCTGGCATTAGTATGTGTTATAGCAGTGGCGTCGCTAGAGTATATGATGTCCTCGGTGCGACAGGATGGCTCACTAGCAAAAGAAAAACAAGGTTACAAAGACAGTTTGTGTGGAAACACAAATTCAAAATCTGCCCCCGAAGTGGTCCACCCAGGCAGGTAAACAAGGCAGGTTTCAATATTTTCAGAAAGAATATCAGAATGAAATTCTATCAAAGGCAAATAACAGAGAAGAATGGAGAAAGAAGTTTGACAGATCTTATATGCTACCCCAAAGATCCAGCAGAACAAGGGATAGGTGAAAGTGAATGTAAAGTTAGATGTAAACCTGGCCTAACTGATTTTCTATAATGATTATCTTATTGATCTAATTGTTTTGTATAGTGTCAATCTCTTATTCAAAGCCTTTTAAAAAAAAAATTCCTAAAAAGAAATAATCCTAAGTTAGGTGTCTTATATATGCAATATTGCCCTGCAGTTCACACGATAATATGAAAAACTACTTCTTATTTGTTTTTTAAAATTATGTTCCATTTATATGCATATTAAATAGATTTTTTTCTCTTTAAAAAAAATAGTAACCATTTTTTGTAACTTAGCAATACATTTGTAAAAAAAAATATTGTAAAAATGTGTATTTTTATGAAAAAAAAACGGCTTGCATAGTTCATTTAAAAATTAAATTTTTCACTTTCAGAACACAAAAAAGTTGCCGTTCATCAGAACTTTAAAAGGTCTAAAACATCAAGATGTCGGATTTTCCATATCTTTTCTAGTTTACGAGATCCAAACGGGACGGACGGACGGACAGACATACCACACACAATACCCTTTCGGAGGCCGCTAAAAAAACGAAATGCATCACCAAAAGGACGTTGTTTTTAAGAACTAATATTTATTTATTGTTAAAGCATTGCTATTTTTCCATTATTTACCAAATTAGTGAGTCGCAATCTTTTCATCATTGATCTCAATTAATTCTTCATCAACCTAAGTCAGAATAAAACAAACTTCGCTCGCATATATGCAGCACTTACCGCCAGGTTCAGAACTATTCCTATAAAGACAATATTCAGAACTGAATCATTTAACCCAGCAGTTCTCAACCTGTGGGTCGCAACCACTTTGGGTGTCGATTGACCATTTGATAGGGGTCGCCTAAGACCATCGAAAATATGGATTGGTATTGTCTACTCTTCTATTGCTGTATGTGGGGGGGGGGGGTCGCGGCAGAGTGGGGGATTGTAAAAAGGGGTCGCCGAGCTTAAAAGGTTGAGAACCGCTGATCTAACCGATATCTGAGATGATGCCAGTGAAAGACTAAAAAATCTGTACCCCCGTATTTGCCCATGACAACGTAACCTTAACATTTGGGAAAAATGATCCAGTTTTGTGGTGTCAGATGTACTGTCCAAATTGTCGAGAAATAAATAAATATAGTACATTTGATTCTACCTGGTTATCAGCTTGCATTTAAGAAAGAACATAAGAGATTAGCATAGTAGCTAATAATTAGATTTGTAGTTAACGTTTCAAATGAATTTGTTTGTCTTTGTTCATGTATGTGCAATACATTGTTTTTACTGAGAAGGTTTATTCTTAGTATGATGCCCCTCACCACTTGATGCCACTAGAACTTGATGTCCCGACAACTTAATGCCTCTACCATTTCATGCCCCTACCACTTGATGCCCCTCACCACTTGATGCCCTCACCACTTGATGCCCCTACCACTTCATGCCCTTTCACCACATGATGCCCCTAACCACTTAATGTTCCTAACCACTTGATGCCCCTCACCACTTGATGCCCTTACTACTTGATGCCCCTGCCACATCATGCCCCTAGTCACTTGATGCATCTACCACTAGATGCCCCTCACCACTTGATGCCCCTTTCACTTCATGCCCCTACTACTTGATGACCCTGCCACTAGATGCCCCTCACCACTTGATGCCCCTCACCACTTGATGCCCCTCATCACTTGATGCCCCTCACCGCTTGATGCCCCTCATCACTTGATGCCCCTAACCACTTGATGTCCCTACCTGTTGATGCCCCTTATAACTTCATGCCCCTACCACTTCATGCCTTTTACCACTTGATGCATCTACAACTTGATGCATCTACAGCTTGATGCATCTACAGCTTCAAGCCCCTACCACTTTAAGCCCCTACCACTTGATGCCCCTAATGACTTGATGCCCCTACCACGTCATGCTCCTGCCAAGTCATGCCCCTAGTCACTTGATGCATCTACCACTTGATGCCCATACCACTTGATGCCCATATCACATGATGCCCCATGCGGTCCGCACTACCCACTTGGTAAGCTGTGTTATACCCTACTTAATCAGTGTGTTGTTTGAGTATTTGTGTACAGTATGTATTTGTCTGTACTACATAACGCTTAATATTTCAAAGATACTCACTTATTATCCTGTCACCGGTCCTATGGGATTCTACCGCCTTCACAGGAAGCATTATCCACTATTTGAGTCGAATATCCATGAAATAATAATCCAATGAATGAATGAACTGAAAACAATAATCCACCGAATTCCCACAAAGACGTCCAAGAATCACTACACAGGACAGAACGTCTTTTGTTCTCAACACACTACTGGTGTCTGTAAAGTCACGAGTTTTTCATGACGCACAAACACAGGCACACAACCGTGTCTTCATTTTGACCTGTCTACAATTGTCCAGTAGGGGAATGATATGAGAAGTTATACATGGAATCGAAACTTTTTAATCAGTTTATGGGAGGAAAATAAAAAAAGAACAGACGACACAATGAAAGACCACGAATACGATGGAATGACAAGGTAGATCTTATCTTATATGATACAAACATTACTTCAAAAAAGATGATTACATCCTACGCGTCATGCATTTAGTCATGCATATTAACCAATGACTTAAATTCTGCCAAGTTACTGGTTTTCCTGGCTAGCTCAGGCAACCCATTCCATGCTCTAATAGCACTAATGAAGAAGGAGCATTTGTACAAATTTGTCCTAGCATATGGAATGACGAATGTGCCTTTTATCTTTCTGTACATGCAGATCTACAGCAACTCAAGAGTTCGCGCATGGAGACGAAAAGCTCAGGAGAGATCTGAATGGAATCCGCCATGTACCCTCCATGTACCCTCCATGGGTTGTAGCGCCATTGGGATGAATGAATTGGCAGAGGGGGGGGGGGGGGGGGTATACAGCATATTACAAAAACAGTTTATTCTGTGTGTGTGTTTGTACGCAGTGTATTAGTCTCTGTGCTCCGCTCTCGAGACAGAACAGACGCCATCAGAGGAACAAACGACCCGATTTCTGTAGAGCACGAGTCGAGTTTTCTCTTGGTTAAGGACGATTCCCCATCACCGATCCATTAGTCTGTTGGACTGTTGAGGCATCACGTAAGATCTGTTGACCGTTGTTCTCCATTCCTCTTTGTCTTTCGACTCTTTCAATTACACGCCCGTCCATTTTTTATGCTGTCTATCTGTCACGGATGAATGTGTGTATGCATGTATAATCTATTTTTACAATCTGCGATAATGACCGAAGTGTGTTTTGTTGTCAGACAGAGACCAGCTTGTGTGATATGCAGTAAAGCTGATTAAAGTTTATGTGTTTGATCTAGTGATTTAATTGTTTTATTTAGTTAGCTAGAATTGAACCAGGGACACCTAGACGTATCGAGACCTAAGGTAGATTCTATCGAGTTATAAGTAGATAGAGTTATATAATAGGAAAGCTGTGACACTATCTATCGATGCTATATTTATTTCATTTTATCACAAGTTGATTCTGTCTATATTATACTAAAAGGTATATACATGTATAGTCTTGTTCACAAGGAAGTTACTAAAGGTATTTCAAGTTTATTAATTAATATATAATACTCCTAAAGCGGTTTAGTTGTCTACCGGCAGTTTGATTCTACAAGCCTACGCCCCACAACAATATAATACAAGACTATCTATCTATCTATGTATCTATCTATCTATATCTAGTGATGGGAACTAAACTAACTTTTAAAAGTTAAACTAAAACTAGTTATCAACTAAAATAAAGTAGTTAAACTATTAGTTTATTATGAATTTCCAAATATAGTTAAACTAAACTAAAGAAAAATTATTAAACTATAACAAACTTTTTTTTTTGGGGGGGGGGGGGGGGCGGGGTTGACCTAGAAATATTTATCCATAATAAACTCAGTATTAAGGAATATGTTTCTTACATAAACGTTACTGCACACTAAAATAAAATGTCTCAATAAATATGTGTGCTTGTATTTTTGCCTTGAATTAAAACCTTTAGAAAAGAATGGCACTCTTTTGTTTTTCCTTATATTAACTTATTATACAACTGAAAATTTAAAAATAAAACAAAAAAACAACAACAATGAAATAGAAACGAAATAGTTGGAGTTTTAAGAAACTTTTGACCTATAACTATTTCATAGTGTAAAATACATGCTTGACTAACCATGCCGATGTGCTATTTTTTGTCTAACCACTAAAAATACAACTGACACTATTGCCTAACTGTTAAACGCGCAAGGGAAAAAAAAACAGGGTGGTCTTGTCATTATGGACTGCACACTCAGTACACAGTAGTGTACGTCTACCTGGCCAGTTGTTAAACTCAATTGGATACACCGTCTATTTACTTTCTGGGCTGGGAGGGTGTGTAAACTATTTTAGTGTAAAGAACATGCTTGACTAGCCATGCCTCGTCTGACCACTCCACATTAAGCAAAACACTATTGCATAACGCGTAATGAAAAAAATGCAAGGTAGTCTTGTAGTATCATCGACTACACACGTACAGTACACTTGGCCTACGTGTGTATGTCTAGCTGACCAAACGTTAAAATCAGTTGGACACAGTCTATTTACTTTATGGTCAAGAGAGGGTGTGGATTAAGATTTTGTTTTATAGAGTTGGTTATCCTAATGCCTTAAGATCTATATAGGCCTAACTGTAGATTCTTAGATCTCAATAATAAGTCTTAAGACTATAAAAGGGTGTACTTGATGTTTCTGCAGTTCATAAATTATTGTTTGCCGCAAATGAATTGATTAAAACCACGAAATATTGACCTAACTCACTAATCAGATTCCCACTAGAAACAGAAATGGACCTCATTCACCAATCGCAGACAAACAACATTTAGTCACGTGATCTTATTGATAAAACAATGAAAAAAACTGTCACGTGACAACCATCATGAATTAAACATGAGATCGTAAATTATATGGAAGAGATAAAGCACCACGTGGCTAAATGTTGTTTGTTTACGATTGGTGAATGAGGTCCATTAAACACCATCACGTGGCTCAAAAAGAACATTCGGAACAATTCCATTCCTAATATTGCATAGTAGCTTTTAGTAATAAATATTTAACAACATTTTTATTATATTGCTACTTTCAGTTGCGAATATTTAATCAGGTGACTTCTACCAACATCTTACTTTACCCTCTTCAAATGAAGAATGACTAAATAGTTGTTAACTGCATCTTTTTTTTTTTATAATCAGAGTAATTGATACATATGGCTGCCTGGTCGTGCGGTTGTTCGCTGGACTGTCGTTCGGATTTATCGACGGTCGAGGGTTCAAACCCTGCCCGCTCCCATCCCCCGTCGTCCTGCGGGAGGTTTGGACTAGGAGGTAAACTATCCTCAACTTTGAAGGAACATCCGAAACATGTAAAACATTTTATCACATGACCCGAAAACAGGGATGTGTGTTGTTTGAACCCTGACTACATGTTGAAAAGTTGTACAAATTTTAATTAAACTTTTTAGTTAGTAACTAAAAAAAATTAATTAAACTACGAGTTTAACTAAACTTTTATTTTCTAGTTAAACAATGGCCTTAACTTATTCTTTTTAGTTAAACTAAAAGTGTCTAACTTTTTAGTTAACTTTTGCCAATCACTATCTATATCTATCTATCTATATCTATCTATCTATATCTATCTATCTATATCTATCTATCTATATCTATCTATCTATATCTATCTATATCTATCTATCTATATCTATCTATCTATATCTATCTATCTATATCTATCTATCAATATCTATATATATAATTCTCTTCTTCCCTAAACAGGTCAAACAAGAAGTAAAGGAACGATCACTCTCTTATTTCTGGGGGAAGGGGGGAGAACACGTTTTCACAGCTCGCAACAGATGGCTGCGCGCTGGACTGTCAAACCCTGCCCGCTCCCATCCCATGCGGGATGTTTGGACTTGGAAGTAAACTATCGTCAACTCTGAAGAAACATCCGAAACATGTAAAACATTTTACAAACACTAAATAGCAGGGCCGGACTTAAGCATTGTGGGGCCCTATTCGAAACGGATTTCGCGGGGCCAAGTTTGGGTAGGGAAGCGGACAATAAGTCAAATTTAAGATTCGTCTTTGCATTTTATTCATTCTTTACTACGTGCAGAATTATTCTACGAGCCTTGCGTATAGCAAATGTCATACAGTATATCATAATAATTCTGTTTCCCACATAGATCCCGCTCAATAGCAAGAATTACCAAATGTTTCAATCTATCTTTGAGAATTGTTGACCTCAAGTAATTCTTCATTAGTTTGAGGCGCGAGAAGTTTCTTTCACCTGATTACACAATTACGGCTAATGCATAATGCCGTTTTTATTAATAGCGCGTAGGATAGCCGTTTTCCATATTGAATGACACCCCAAAATGACAATATTTTTCTATATATTTCCGTATATTTTAAGGACTTTTTGGTATATTTTGCAATTTTGGGAGATTTCCAGGAGCTCCTGGTAAATCGACAGGAGTGCACGGGAAATCTCTTGTAAGTTATAAAATGGTTTTAATTTAATAATTTATGCACCTTGAATTAGCGCATGTTCCATGAAAGTGCGGATCCTTCGGTCACATAGGTTGCAGTGGCCTAAGACCGGCCCTGCAAAATAGCGGCGTATGCTATTCCGCCGGTCGACTAGTATATTTATATTAGATTTAGATATCTAGAATAGATGCCAATCGTATTAAATATCATTCATTTTGGATTATACGAGCGATATCAAGAGTGCATAGACAACCCGCTGTCCTCCTTAAGTAAATTTGGTTCGAACCCTGCCCGCTGCCATCTCCCACAGTCCTGCGGAAGGTTTGGACTAGGGTGCAATCACTTTCAATAATCTGAAGACGTACGATAGATACATAACCAAATAGTATTACACCAGAAAAATTTCTTTTGAAATACGAAGGTCCTCAGCAGATTTTGGATACACATCCGAGTAAAACATAATAATGTTAGAGCGTCAAAGACTCAAAGAGATATAAGTGAGTTTGTGTGACTCGATTTCAATATAGAATACAGAAATTCTGGGTAAAGAAAAAACAGAGGTACAATTTTAAAGAAAGAAAACTGTACACTGCTTCATATATAAATATTTGTTTTGATTGTTTCCCCTGCAGAGATTTCTACTTCGTAAAACAACTTGTTAAAATAAAATAATAATAATTTTTGGTTTTATTTCACATTTAAAACCTAAGTGAAATTTTAAAACATACTGGTGTTGTTATTTTGGTTGTCATACTTTCTTTGTTGTATAATATATAGATAAAATTTGTTTTATGATTTTCACTCAAACAAGTTACATTAATAAATGATTATTAAAAAGAGAATTAATCTTAATTATATTGCTAGCGCATTATTAGAAAAAAAATACTGTTACGCCCATGTATAAAATCTCTCTCTCTCTCTCTCTCTCTCTCTCTATATATATATATATATATATATATATAAAATTATAGTTTGGTGATATAGATCCAGACTAGGAAACGTCTATAATAGACTATTATATATATTGGATCTAGTTAGAAGTTTAGTCTGTCTATGTTGTTTGGATAAATCGAATAATTATTATGTACATGTTGTTACAAATTCAAGCTAGCAGTCCAGCTAATGATTTCAACACAAGGGAATGCACAAAATGTCCCTAAACGTCAATTTATTTATTAAACTCTTTAAAAAAGATAAAATTTCATTTTAAGATGATTTTATTTAGATAAATTTTAAAGATAAAACCAGAGGTATCCATGTGTGGCCAATTGTTGTTGTTTTTTTCCCCAAAGCTTTACATAAACTGTCAAATTTCTTGGAAAATCGTCGAGACCCTTGTCCAGGTTCCACCCATGACGAAGTTTCAAGCTTATAGGAGGAATAGTAAAAAAAGTTTGTAAATATTGTTACGTTCTCTCCTAATCAGGCATTCTGTAAATACTGCTAAACACACAACACATCAACAATTTGATCACAGGGCTCCAAATAATCTCGTGCTTTAATAATGGTCAATTGAAACAGCCAATATGACACCATTGGCAATACATCAACACTAAAGATGCTATACTGTACATCACCGTACTAAACTAATAAACTCTACTGTCTCTATCTCTTCCTGGACTCGTATATTCACTTCAGGACTCCACCAGGACCGACTTCATGGCAGACTGATCTACTCGCTGTCCTGTCTTGAACTGCACTGCCTTACACACACTGTGTCTCTGGTCCACGCAGGCTTATGATCAGATGACCATAGCCCGGGTTCTATTCACGTGCAAAGTTCATGCCAGTACTGTCCCTTGCCCTTCGATATAGGACGCTAAACTGTATTACTGGCCTGTGTCACATATGTCAGCAGATCGCACACAGTTAACCCTATTGCGTCGCGAATAGGGTTACAACAATATATAGTTGACGTCAGAACTGTGGCGTAGCAACGAGCTATTGATCTCCACTCGAAACCATTCGTTATATATGGCCTAAACATGGACCTGCTACGTCACAACATGTGGGCAGATTATACCAACAGCTTGTTGCCACCTCCTACATATCTGTGACGTGGCAACGAGCTATTGGTCTAAACTGCCCACAGGTTGTGACGTTGTAGGTCAGTGTTTTTAGACCTTCCATAACGATTGGTCTTCGCTCCACTGTCCCCATCGTCGCAGGTCAGAGGTTGAGGCTTCCTGTACCGATTTCTCTCGAAGAGGAAAAAAGTATTCTCTTATATTATTTCACACTTTTTGTTCTATATATTTATTCTCCTAATGCAACAGTTCCCTATAGATCTACTTACCTTTCGTTCTGTCCTTAGAGCCAGTGGAAATGTAGACGTAGCCAGTAGTGTCCATATGGGCCAACTATGAAGTGAACGCTATTTGATCAAAGGTAAGTAACTGAGGAAATTATAAGATTAAATTCATGAAAGAGTTATGCATCTTGGAAAAAAAACGAATTAATCTAATATATAAAATTGAAAGTATGGTACCGTATATGTAGGCCTATTTGTATAAGTGTATGTATGTACCACATAGAATTAAAAACAGCTTAACCAATCTGAATTTATGCTCCTTAGATCATGACGGAGACCGTAGTGTAAGTTTAATGTCCCTCCCACATCCGGAGGGCACTAAAATTAGAAATAAACCCACTGAAATTTATCTTTCTTAAAGAACGACACTTTGAACAGTTGTTCATATTTAATATCAATATGTCGGCTGAACGGGTAAACTAATGTCTACTTTTTATTTTCCCGGCAGAATAAAACAAAAAATGTAAAGGAGACGTTCTCCATGTTTGACGTAGATCTAAATTCGACTAGATCAGGGATATCAAAGCTAAGGCCCGCGAGTCATATTCGGCTTGTAATATAATAAAATATTGCTAATGGTAAATTTCTACAACCAAGCATAATCACTTTTTTCGTGTTTTTATTAGGGATGTGTGACACAAATTTAAAAAAAAAATTGACCGTATTGTGATATCCGCTGGCTGAATGGAAAGTTTTTTCTAACTAGAGGAAAATTTGTCTAATTTATAATTGGTTTCTGACATTATAATAATCCGTAAATGAGTAAATTGTTTTTAACTTAAACTTTGACCCTTAACCTATATGACTCACGATTACTTTAAAAAAAAGAGGCTTGTCTTCGGGTCCAAAGATCAACGAGGAATGCGGTATTTCCCGTGGTTACGCAGCCCCAGCTGCGACCTACATATTTTGCCACATCCAGGGCAAGCATAACCATTGTCCGCCGGTGGTCGATTAAGATTTTCGTTTCGCCGTCTGTGTCTGTCCTCGTCAGTGGATTTTCTTTTGGTCTGAAATATGTATTCTGCGGCCTTTGTGAGTGACCTCCAGCTGTCTCGTTCCGAGGCCGCATGCAACCAGGTGGTCTCTTCTATGTCATCTAAGGCGAGTTGGTCTAAGCTGGTCTTTATAAAGCGTTTCAGTAGGGCACCTCTGTTACGTTGACCACCACTTACTTATTTAGCTAATATCTATGACATGTGTAACGGATGCATGTGTAAATCAGGTGTACTTGAAGTATTTCTAAGGATATTAAATCATACTAATTGCGTGTTACCTTGTTGAGTGTATTTCAACTGCGAGCTCGAGACATGAACATCACGTTACCAGATTGAACAGGTACCAACAGGAACACAGACTCAATGACTAAGTTGACTCAAGATGAAAATTCAATAACGTTTAATACAGAATGGGCCACAGTCTAGTCCGTCACTAACAGCGATGTTTTCCCCTCAAGAGTCTAGCAGAGACTGATCCCTCAAAGTCAATCTTAATCTCTTGCCCCAAAGTCTATGTCGTCACTCTAAAATGTACGTTCACTGTCGGTCTAATAAAGTGCGCAACCCAACTAACTAAACTAGCTATGTAACACTTGCTAACAAAAACGTAAATCAGTAAATTAATCATTTTACAACATTATCCGTTGAATTGTTATACTAAGCTATTTAAATCAAGCTCAGATACAACAGTTATTTACCAAACTTGACATTTTGATGACTTTTGTCTTCTCGTGGGTAATAAACTGAAGTATAAATCTATAGTATTGACGAAACTAATTTAACAAAAAATATAACCCTTTGAAACCTTGCGATCTTTAGTGGTCATCTCTTACCATGGCCACTGTCAACGAGGGTGTCATGTGGCCAGCACAACGACTTTTACTTTTCCCCAACTAATATCAAGGCTATTAAAGCTATTTGGACTAAAAATCCCGAAATTAAAAATCAGTTTTCACCCGGTTCGGAAGGCAAGAGCAATGGTTGACAGAGGCTTGTGTGGCCAGCACAATCAGTAAACGTTGATGTCAGGGGGAGGTATGGCGAGAGTGAATGTTAGTTTGATATTTTGGTATGATAGTTATATCCACTTGTATATGTATTCTCAGGTTGTGAATGTGAACAGTCTTGAACGTGTTGTGAACTGAATGGTTAAGTCTTCGTTGAATGTCTTGATCCCGGTCCAGGAAGGTTGGACGTTTACTTCCTGGATTGGTGTTTGAATTTTTTCTTGAGAGTGATATAATTGTGGGCTTTATTTGATATTAAAGAGTTTTTGGTCATTGAGAGCTGGAGTCAGAGTTGAAGTATATTAAGTATTAATTGTTCTGATTTGTGTAACTAATGTTCGCGTAGCAAGTATTAATGAATTGTAATTGAATATTCATACCCCTAAGAAGCCATGTCAAGTCAAAGCATTTAAATGAACCCCTGACAGTTGATAGTAATGTAACATATGATCAATGTCTTCACCTCCAATCATGTAAATCTTTACCAGGACGCATCCTTATCATCTAACCATTACGTAATTGTATAAAATTACCAGTACATAAACGTGAGATGCGTGGTCGAGAGGCTAACTCGCTTGGACTTGGCTTGGCTACCTAGAAGGGGGCTCGAGGTTCGAAACCCGACTCAAGCAGAGTTGTGTTTACTGAGCGCCTAGAGGCAGCACGGAAAACCTTCTCCCAGATGCCCCCTTCCCCCACTGGTCCACAAATGAGATTGAACCATAGCGCTCTGAGCATGCTATCTTAACTTATCTTATATAATACAGACGTTACCTCAAAAAAGAAGATGATAACGTCATACGCGTCATGCATTTAGTCATGCATATTAACCGATGACTTAAATTCTGCCAAGTCACTGGTTTTCCTGGCTAGCTCAGGCAACCCATTCCATGCTCTAATAGCACTAGGGAAGAAGGAGTATTTGTACAAATTTGTCCTAGCATATGGGACGAGGAATGTGCCTTTCAGAGTATTTTATTAAATTTTGTTTTTGTATTTGAAGATTATGGTTCAGTGTTTTATGTATAATTGCTACTTTACTTTTGAGTCTTCTGAAGGCTTTCTAAATTTAGGGATTTTACTAAAGGTGTTACTCTAGTCAAATGTTAGGGTTAGGGTTAGGGTTAGGGTTTGGGGTTAGGGTTATGAATCTCACCGCTCTATTTTGTGTCTGTTCCAGTTTTTTAAAGTTTTCTTGAGTTGAGGGGTCCCAAACGGTGGATGCATATTCTATTATTGGCCTAACCAAATAACATTTTAGTTTTATGTTCTTATTTGATTTATAGAAGTTTCTTTTAATAAATCCTAATGCTTTGTTTGATTTTTTTATAGTTTCATCAATATGTGGATTCCATGACAGTTTTTCATTTATTATAACACCTAGGTATTTTGCGTTTTTAGTCTGTGTTACTGGTTTGCCATGAATAAGATAAGTGGAATTAATTTGTTTTAGTTTTTTTGTTACTCTTAACAACTGACTTTTTTCTGGGTGGAAAGACATGCTCCAATTTGATTCCCATTTCTGTAATTCATCTAATTCTCTTTGTAAAATATCTGTGTCTTGTGTTGTTTTTATTGTTCTATATATTATGCAATCGTCTGCAAATAATCTGACTTTTATTCCTGAAGTAATGCAATTTGGTAAATCATTTATGTAAATTAAAAATAGTAGTGGACCCAAGACTGTTCCTTGAGGTACACCTGAGTTTATTGTTATCGGTGTTGACTTAGAGCCATTTATTATTACAGTTTGTTCTCTCCCTATCAGAAAATCTTTAATCCACTGATGCAGTGGACCATTAGTGCCAAAATATTTTAATTTTTTAAGCAAACTATGGTGGTGAACTTTGTCAAAAGCCTTAGAAAAATCTAGTAAGATAGCATCGATTTGTTCACTTTTATCTAAACTTTTTGAAAAATCATCAATTAGTCCTATTAGTTGTGTTTCACATGATCTATATTTCCTAAAGCCATGTTGGTATGGTGTGATGACATTATGTTTGTCTAAGTGGTTTATGATGTTGCTACATAAGCATGAAAGTAGCGCTTTATATGGGCTATCATTTATTTAAATGAAAGTGTTATATGTTTTGAAAATGAGAAATGGATGTAGTACTACCTCTCCCGTGGCGACACTATTGGCAGCGGGTTAATGGAAAAAAAATTGACAAACATGATACTTAATGATTACTTATGTAAAACTGTGTCACCAGTGCCAGGTGTGAATGCAAATATGTTTAAAGAGCGTTTTCGCTGATCCACGCACAATGGACAAAGACAATAAAAAGTCTCACCATCTACTATCAAAGTACAGGGAAACAAACCTTGAAGAACACCACATATCTTAATATTGTACAATTTATTTCCCATTTCGATGTAAGAAAACAAACTAATTATCACTAATTCATTTATTAATTTGCTAATTTTTAAAAATTAAAATTGATTAATGTTTTGTTAGGTACCATGATTAATTATATAAAGTTTCATCTTGATGCGAGAATGAGTCTAGGCAGAAACAACGTGTACAAACAGACAGACACGGACGGACAGAATGAGTTGATATAAGCTTTAAAAAAAAAACTTTATCAAGAGACAAGTAGTAGTCTCTCAGTAGAAGTCCATCAGCTGGACATAAGGAAAATAATAATTAGTAACAAGATCGCACATTTATGATTTAAGATTAAACGTGTAAATTCATATGAGTTCTAGTCTAGATATAGTAGATTCTATATCAAGATTCTAGACTAGACTTGGATCTATTTCTAGATCTAGACTTAAGTCTAGTTCTAGCCCTAGACTAAGATCTTGAATCTAGATTTAGATCTAAAACTAGCTCAATATATGTCTAGTTTGTATGACAAATGACAATGGAGATATAAATTTTATTTGCGAGAGGAATGTCTGGTCCAAGTAGACCTACTCCAAGTCTTTCAAGCTAGCTAGCTCTCTAGCTAGCTCACTACCTAACTTAAATAGGTCAATAGTTTTTTTTATTTATTTTTTTTTTGGTGTTGCCAATTTATCTATCTTTTTTTTAGAAGAATAAATCTTTTTTAGTTAACATGTTATTAATGAGCTGAATTATCTAGTGTAACATTGTGAACTTGTCTCTGCCTAAATATTTTAAAAGACCGTCAACTTTTTAAAAAGATACCTCATTCAGTCCTTATAATCTATGGGGGCAATGTGAACGTTATCTGTTAACATGAAGTTAACAAGATTGTTAACATGAAGTTAACAAGATCAGAGTACTGGTTACTGCTATTTGTTTCTTGACTAATAATCATTTTATCCTCTTATAAATAATTGAGTACTGAAAATAGGTATAATAACTCTAGACTTAAATATCTGCAAGTTTTGTTGCTTTTTTTGGACACAAGGTAACCACTATAACCATAAAGTTACCACGGTAAAATTGAATAATTAATAAACAATAAAGAGCAAACAACTCCTACTTTATTCATAACTTTTGTGACCAATGGTATAAGTTATCTCCCTTATATTTTTTTATTTCTGGAAAACAGGAATAAAGAAAAAAAAAAAAGGGGGGGGGGTGCGGAACCATATTATTTATATTATTACTTATACAGCGTTAGCTTATATGAGGGCACTTGCTATGTTGTCATAGGCGCGATTTAGTCGGCGCAATTTAGTTCACGCCATTTTGTCGGCGCTCTTTTGTCGTTCTCTTGTATGTTAGGTGACGATCAATATTATATCACTCTAAATATATAAACACACATCCCATGGCATACCCCCGCTCCTCTAAATTTCTAGATTCGCTCATGCTTCTAGCATGTAATTCTAATTTTCTAAATATATCAGCTTCGAGCGGGAGGGAGGGGGGCAGTTAGACTTAGCTGGCTACCCACATGGAATAAGGAAAACTCTTAATTCAACCCCCTGCTACTGGAAGTTAGACCTCAACATGTGAAACTCTTCGGGACTCAACTCTGAGGGAAAATCAGAAGACAGGGACCAGTGGTATAGCTAGGGTGGGGAGGGGATCCAAATTTGAAAATCCCCTCCGAGGCCCCACTTGACCCACTCGAGGGGTTTCCCTAAATGAGTGTCAATATTATGCCATTATTTCATGTCATGATGTCACAAAATAGAGCAGTGAGATTCATAACATATGAATATTCACATTTGACTAGAGTAACACCTTTAGTAAAATCACTAAATTTGCAAAGCCTTCAGGACAGAAGACTCAAAAGTAAAGTAGCAATTATACATAAAACACTGAACCATAATCTTCAAATACAAAAACAAAATTTAATAAAATACTCTGAAAGACACCAAGATATAGGCACATTCCTCGTCCCATATGCTAAGACAAATTTGTACAAATACTCATTCTTACCTAGTGCTATTAGAGCATGGAATGGGTTGCCTGAGCTAGCCAGGAAAACCAGTGACTTGGCAGAATTTAGGTCATTGGTTAATATGCATGACTAAATGCATGACGCGTACGACGTAATCATCTTCTTTTTTGAAGTAACGTCTGTATTATATAAGATAAGATGTCGAATGTCAAAATATACGATGCCCTTAAAGAGGTCCAGCGCCAGGGCTCCCAAATCCATAGCAACGTAACTGTTAGCGACCTTTAGGGAGTAGGCAATTTTCTGTACACAGAGATTTTGATCCCAAAAATCCCAGAACTGTATTAACACGGGATTAAGTTAAACAAGGTTACAAAATCGGCCCCCGAAGTATTCTACTTAGAGTCTTCACCAGGATTCGAACACGGGACTTCTGGTTCCAAGTGCTTTACCACTCAGCCACAGCATCTCCATATATTCGTTTAGCGTACACTTATATTTTTTAAAATAATAATTATTAGCCTTATCCAAACATCAGAATTAATAACATGTTACATGTAATAACTAGAAACTAAAAAATATTTATTCTTCTAAAAAAATAGACAAATTGGCAACACCAAAAAAAAATAATAATAATAATTCTTGACCTATTTAAGTTAGGTAGTGAGCTAGCTAGAAATGACTTAAAAGACTTGGAGTAGGTCTACTTGGACCAGACATTCCCCACGCTAAATAAAAATGAATTCCTCCATTGTCATTTATCATACAAACTAGACATAGATCGAGCTAGATTTAGACCTAGTTTTAGATCTAAATCTAGATTCAAGATCTAAGTCTAGGTCTAGAACTAGATCTAAGTCTAGATCTAGAATTAGATCTAAGTCTAGTCTAGAATCTTGATATAGAATCTATTATATCTAGACTAGAACTCGTATGAATTTACACGTTTAACCTTAAATTACTAGACCTAGGCCAATGTTATAATCATGAATAGTAGGCCTTTTGTTACCGGGTTATGCCATTACTAATGGTGTACTATGCTGTTCGTATCCGATACTATTGTTTACATAGTAAATAAATCTGCACCCCTAAGCTGTCTGAAGATAAGCTATCGCCTTAATTAATTTTTTTTTTCAAATTATTAATGCATTAGTTATAAATATATCTAGATCTGGGCTCTATTTAGTCTTATTTAGACTGTCAAGTGTCGGCCCCTATGATGAGGATATTTCAAAACTGCGCGCTATAAAAGTAGTTCATTTTTTAAACTTAAAACTAAAACAAATTTCTTATTAAAATTCTTTTTTAAAACAACATTTGAATCAGTATTCTATTCAATGAGTTAGTTTATAAATGGAAAATATATTTTATAACGAACCATTGACACTTTTACCATTTTGACCTTTTAGATTTTTTTTGATACCAATGCGCGAATCTATGAATGAAGCTTGAGTTATTAATGAAAAGTCCATGACCTTTGAGAAGAAGTTACCTCTTCTGAAGTTTTTCCCTGAAAAGTGGTGTAAATTTGTGAAAAATCTGCTTGCATATAAAATAAAAAATTAGATAGTTCACTTTCGGAAAAGAAAAAAAAGTAGCCGTTGCATCAGAACTTCGAATGATCTAAAATATCAAGATGTCGGATTTTCATTTTCTCTTCTTGTTTCTGAAACCTAAACGGGACGGACGGATGGACGGACGAACAGACAGGCCACACAAAATTAATAGCGCGTCTTTTCCCATTTCTGGGGCCGCTAAAAACAGACCCAGAGAATGTTTACAGTAGAGAGAGCATGGACATCATAGCTAGGATTTTTTTTCTGGGGGGGGGGGTGTGTTTGTTGATTTTTTTCTCTCCCCCCCCCGGGCCATATATATATGTGTGTGTGTGTGTATTATATATGTGTGAGAGCGTGTGTGTGTCTGCATAATTAATCTTAATTACATTCTGACCCTTCAAAGTTGATTCTATTTGGAATACGTTTATTGTACCCTAGAATATGTTGTTCCTGGAGTTAGTGGAAAAATTGTAGACTCCCCGCCCTTGCCAGCAAGGGGGTCTGGGGGAGCGCTATGAGCCCCGCCGCAATACACTATTTCCGGTATGGAAAGCTGACAAAATGCATATTCTGAGTGCATGATCCTGCTATTAAAAAGTTTTATTTCAAAAACCTAATCTGCTATTTTCACCTCATGCGACGGTCTGTCACAACCTTACTAAGGGGGTCGATTCTCAATTCGAAAAATGATTTCCTTGATTGAGACCCGATCTCTATTACTGACTCCTGAAATCCGCCATAGCCATCTTTGTTGAGCCACATTTTATGTTTTTCAATTTCGGCAGGTGACTATTCACTGCACTTTATTAATGGAGTCCAGCCACTGGTAGAAATGTGTAACCTCTTTTAGCTACGCTCTTGGAGTTAAATGACTGTAGTTTGCTTTAGATTTTATATCGAAAAGGGAAGTTTTATCGTGAAAATTATCTGTGGGGGAGGGGGGGGTAAATTAAAATATCTCTGGAATTTGTTTTTGTTAATTCAAAAACCCATTTAGCTACGGTCATAGAATTTGATGACTGTAGTTTGCTTTAGAATAATTTTGAAGAGAGAGGCTTTTAACCTAAAAACTCTCTGTAAGGCGATTTTAAACTCAAAACCATGTGGAGGGTTTTAAACTTTGAAAAACGCCTTCTGAAGGAGGGGATTTAAATTCAAAACCCCCATTGACTACGTTTATAGCAAATCGAGTGTATACTTTGTTTTTTGTTGTTTTTAATATTGAAGAGGTATTTTTTTTTAGCTTTAAACCCCGCCCTTTGGCTATGATGATAGAATTTTGAGTGTGTAATTTGCTTTTTTTTATATTTAAGAGGTAGTTTTTAACAACAAACCCCGATGGAGGGGGGGGGGGGGCTAAAAACCCTCTTGGCTACGCTCATAGAATCTGATGACTGATGTATGGATAGGTTTATTTTGAAGATCGTAAATTTCGGAGGGGGTTTTTAAATCAAAACACCCCTTAGCTATGCTCTTGGAATTCGGGAATAGTCGTTTACATTATTTTTTTGTTTTGTTTTATTAAAGAGGAGAATTCAACAATGAAACCCCTGGTAGGGGGTTTTGAACTCAAAATCCCCTTGGCTGCGATGGGGCAAGTGATGGTTTAGTATTAAAATCTCTCCTAAAAAAAAATCAACTCAAAAAATCAGTCACTAAATTTCCGGGGGGGGGGGGGGGAGTTTTATTTCGGGGGGGGGGGGGTTGGACCCCCAACCCCCCTCCGGGCTACGCCCATGGTAGATAGAGAGAGAGAGACAAAAAACGCACACACACACACACATACATACACAAAGGAGGCCTCTCCCTCAACGGGCTAAATATATCACCTGCTTAGTGAAGCGGTGCGTCCATCATGAGAATACAAATATTCCAGTGCTGGTGTCACATCCTTCATTTGGACTAGAAATCTCCCAACATCAGATATCGACTACTACCCAGAGTGGGATCTAGAGAACAGAACATCGACCTACCAGGTAGTTAATTTCATATATCTATGTAAAGTGTGGGTATTCAATGCATCCTGTAGGGAAATGAAATCCAATCAAGTTCAAATGTATTAAATCTGGATATGGTACTAAGTTTCCCTGGTCGACCTTCCCGCCTAATAATACGTCATGTACTTTATACTAATACTAAAAAAGTAGACCTATATTTTTTTTATTAGACCTACTATACATTGCTATATCTATTTATTTATTTTGAGTTATGGATGTTGCTTTATTTATTGAAGACCAATTTAATAAGTTATATTTTCGTTTAAATTGTTTCTTTACTATTATTAACTCTTTCTCTCCGTAATTATTTTTCCACGTTTTGAAGGAATTCTTTATTTGCTTATTACTGTTTCACTACCCCTGTCATGATTGGGCTTCAATAGCTTTGTCGTTGGTTTTCAGAAAATGTTGTATTTGGTAGAGAATTATAGGGAAATGCATGCTCTTTTGATATAATTCAAAGCCCAGTTTAACAAATTAAACATTAATTTAATTTAATGAGGTCAAAATCAACGATGACATCGTCGAGTAGGAGAGAAAGAGTTAATCATGTGTACCCGGCGTTGCATGGGAAATTAGAAATTGTACGTACATTTGTACACTTCGTACTTGTACTACTAGGCCTAGGCCTGTATCTTCTTTGTGCTATTAAAAATTACACAATAACAGAGATGAGAGAAATCTGAAAAAAAAAAATCTAATAAGTTTCAAAATACAAAAAAAAACAAAAGTGTTAAAGGAGTTTTCATAAACTCCTGGGTGGCCCTGCCGGGCTGTCGCAATAACAAACACACTGTAATATGTCATACTGAAGTTGCCGGCCACCACAAACTGCAACTTTCTTTGTTTGTTTTTTTAATTTTTATATGTACGGGCATATTTAAAAAAAAAAAATTGGCTATAAAAGTTTAAGATCTGAAGCTTAGGTACGTACTTAATACATTTTGGAGACAAATATCGGACTTCAGTCCGAAGCGCGTACCACAAAACCGGCAGCCATATTAAGAAAGGGTTGTTTTTTGTTTTTTCTAGTAACAAAAACGTATAAAGTACTTTTCTGGTGGAATAATAATAATAAGACTTCTCTCCGACTCCGAAGATTAGTGAGGAATGCAGTATTTCCCGTGGCTGTGCAGCCCCAGCTGTGACCTATATATTTTGCCACATCCAAGGCAAGCACAAATATTGTCCGCAGGTGGCCGATTTAGATTTTCTTTTCGCCGTCTGCGTCTGTCCTCGGCAGCAGATTTTTTTTTGGTCTCAAATGTGTATCTCGCGGCTTCGTGACGTCCAGTTGTCTTGTTCGGAGGCCGCATGCTATCAGGGGCTCTCTTCTATGTCAGCAAAGGCACCTTTTAGCTCACAAAAAAAAAAAATACTGCCTTTGGCATACATTGGGAAATTTTGTCGTTTGCTTTATCTTCAAAACAATATTTGGGTGCCCCCTAGGCTCTAAGCTAAAGTTTAATTTGCCTACAGGTATATCCAGCACTGCATTTCAAGCATATGCGAATGATATATTCATCTTATCGTGTTTTTTATTCAATCAGTCAAATATTTTATTTTCATTTAAAATTGAATTGCTAAGGAAAAGGATGAGAACTTTAATGAATTTTTAGCGTCCCCTTAAAGGGGAAAAGCCGCTATCAGGTTTGTGCGAAATGTCCGTCTGTCCGTCTGTCACACTCTAGTCTTGAGGACTAAATCAGAAGTAGAAAATATTTTACCATGCGATGCGGCTTGAAAACTTTAGGTGCTAATTTTGGTTTTCTAAAAGCCTTTATTTTAAAAAATCATAAATGTTTTCTTTTAATATTAGCAGACAGTTGACCAGAAAAAACACCTTTAACTAATATTTATATTTGTTGTAAACATTTCTTATATATTTTATAAATGTATTTGACATAGTGATACCAAAAAGAAATTATCTTTCTTCGTTAACATATTGTAACATTATCTCCCTTACATTTATGTAATTGTTTTAAAATCGGTGTATTTTTATGAAAAAAAAATCGCTTCCACGTTCCTGTTACTAGCTGAACAGGCTTTATGTAGAGCCATATTCGACCATGTGGATGTTTTGTTCAGCATTGACAATGGAGAATAATTGAACAGTGTTATTGTACGTCTCATAACAACAAAAACAAAACGCCCGCTAACTTCCAGCACGCTCTTGGTATGTTATGAAAATTGTTATTCTACAGTTGTTATTCTTGGATGAATTAGGCTTTGTTCTTGCCCTGTTAATATTGTGGATCTGGTGGATATCTCGGCACTGGCCTAAACATTTCTAGTTGGTTAACTGAATTTCGAATCCCGAAAAGAACTTTACAAAATCATTTATGTCAGTGGTTTTCACATAATAAGTGGATTTTTGTAAGTAGCTTCGAGAATTTTTTTTTGTGTTTTGTTTTGGCTACATGATAGCTTGATCTGATTGTCCTGAGTTCGATTCCTCCTAGTATTGTCATTTGATGTCTTCTTGCAATATTTTTTCTTGTAAATTACAGACGTTCCTTTAAAGAAGAAGATATTTACGTCATTTTGCTAATCAGGTGCACGTTTTAGAGACTTAAACTCTTAAGTCATTGGTTGTTTTCGTTGATTTAGGCAACCCACTCCATGCTCTAATCGTAGTAAGAAAGAGGGGGGCACTTATATGAATTTGTCCTAGCATATTGAATAAGAAATGTGCCTTTACCTTTGTGTCTTTGAGTATCTCATTCGGTTTAGGGATGAGTGAAGCTTTCATTTCTTTAATTTCTTAGCATACAAAAGAAAGTTTTATTTTTAAAAATAGCTTTAATATAGCGCAATTCTCATGCTTACAGCATGATCGGAGCACTATAATCCAATCTCATTTGTGGACCTTGTAACTCTCTGACACTTAAAGTTATTCTTTGATTTGGTCTCCCAGACTTTCTCTTTTCCTGAGGGTTCCAGTCTAGAGTCTTGCAATGTCGTCTGCTGTTCTTCACATTGCGTGTCCAATCCAGCCCCCAATGGCTTCGTAAAATCATGTTATTATGAAATATATTTAAAATTTCGCACAGTGAGTTTAAAACATAATTTTGCTTGGAATGTCATATTTTAGGAATGTTGTTCGCGGGTCTTTTACACTTTTTAAATATTTCGCGTCGCATATTGCATGCTCGCATGGAGGCACGGTGGCTGAGCGGTAAAACGCTTGGCCTCTGAACCGGGGGTCCCGGCTTCGAAGCCTGGTGAAAATTTCTGGCGCCTCTGGGTCCACCCAGCTCTAATGGGTACCTGACGTTAGTTGGGGAAAAATTAAAATGGTAAGTCGTTGTGCTGGCCACATGACATCCTCGTTAACCGTAGGCCAGAGACAGATGATCTTTACACCATCTGCCATGTAGATTACAAGGTCTGAAAGGGAAACATTACTTTACTAAGTCCGTTAACAAATCGAAATTAAAAAAAAGAAACTTCTGGAGCGTGACAGGCTAAAATTTTCTTGACAAAAAAGGCTTAAAACTTAAAATATACAAATAATACAGCAAGCGGAGGGCTTCAGTGTTCTTATAGCCGACCCTGCACATCATAAGTTGAATACAGAAATGAATGGAAATATGTAGAACGTAATTATCTTTTTTTTAAAGTAACGTCTGAAATATATAATATACGATAATATACTTCTTCCTAGTGCCATTAGAGAATGGAATGGGTTGCCTGAATCAGCCAGGAAAACCAACAACAAGTTTAAGTCATTAACATGCATGACTAGATTGACACATGAAATGCGTAGGGCGTAATTATCTTTTTTTTTAAAGTAACGTCTGATATATATATAAATTATATACTATATATGCAAAAGCCATTGCTACATTATAAAGGTAGTCTTAAAGTAAACATTTGAGAACCGCCAATGAATTTTAAAAAAAAACGGTTAAATCTGTAATATAGATTTCGCTGCTGCTCAGAATAACCTTCACCTTTCGAAGCTATGGCAAAACTTTTTGTTTCTGGACAGATAAAACGCAACACTTGTTTTTAAGTGAGCGGCGGTCTGGCTAGGGGGACTTAGCGCATGTTTCACACTTTGTGGTGCTTTATTAAGTTACTTCTCATAAATGTACATACATTATTGGACCAGTGAAAATGCTAATTATGATTATAGTTGTTCATAGAAACATTTTATTAAATCGAAAGTTATGTTATAATCAGGCCCTATTTAGGGTAGTAGTGGCTGAGTCTCTGTTTCGAATCCCAGTGATGATTTGAATTTCTGGATTTTTAGGGCGCTCCCTGAGTCCACCCGATTCTAATGAGTACCTTATATAAGTTGTGGAAAAGTTAAGGCGGTTGGTCTTTTTTTTCTGGCCACATGACACCCTCGTTATAGGTACAGTTGACCTTTACATCATCTACCCCAACAATGGCTAGGTCTGAAAAGGCTCTCAACTTTATTTTTAGGGCCGGATTTAATTAAGTGGACGCCGCCGCTATAAGAAAATGTACATAATGAAAATCCAAAATTGTTTTAAAATTGTACTATTTTGTAAGTAATATAGCCTATGTAAATGTACCCTCCAAAAAAAAAAGTTTTTACTAAAGTAAATTCGGCCCTGGTGCTAATCGTCCTGTAAGTTTGTTATCTGTGAACATTTTTTTCTGAACTTAGTAGATTGTTAGAAAAACTGAAACTCAATCTATCAGCACATTTACTTAATTTTCAAAGGCTAAAAAAGGTCCCACTGGATTACACGTCAAATAGATGCTTACCTTTAACTCTTCTAAATTTGTAACTTAAACTGTAATTCTCCCTTGGTTATCGGCGCTCCTTGTGGAGCACGAATAAAGGCAACCAACTGTTTCCACTGTCACGTATTACGAATTGAATTCTAATTTTTAAATGGCTTGCCTAGGGGAACGTGACAATAGAAAAAGCAGTTGTGTCACTTATCTTAAGTCTGAATTTAATCAAAGACTTACAATGAATAACAAAAAAAAAAAAATGACACAAGAAATCGGAAGGTAAAATATCAACGTAATGTTTAATAAAATATAACTCGAATAGTACTTTTAACTGAATCATATAAAGCAAGAAAAAAAAAACATTTACTCAATACAAAATTGATGGGTTGACCAAAACCCTTTTACAAAAATGGCATGTAAAAATATTACAATACAATAGTTTGAAAATATAATTACAAATACAAGCAAGGCCTTGAAAAAAAGAAAAATCTTAACTTACACGATCAATTGGTATACCACGCACGGGTCACGCAATGTCTCCGCTATTCTGTCTCACGGCTGTCTCCGTATGTCTGTCCGTCAACGTTACACGGGCGGTCTTTATATAATATACCGCGCGTCGATATCAAGACAAATCCAGTAATTTCTAGAACAGAATAAGTCATCAACACCCAGATCTAGAACGCTCTTCAAAGAGACAGAAGAAAAAAAAACCACCCTCCTTTCAACCAGAGGTACACACATAGGTCAAGGACCGGTCACTGTCTGTGTGGCTTGACTCGCCGTGAAAAATAAAATAAAAAAAACTTATTACACAAGGGGCAGACAACCTACAGGTCAAGAAAAAAAAAATAGTATCTAGGTAACAATGCCTAGATACGTAACACCTCCCTCCTAAAAATAAAAAGTTTACATTTCCACGAAATGGAAATCTTTTTAGAATAATTACAAAAATGATATTTACATTACAGAATGTATTTATCATGATATATATAAAAAAAATATACATCAAAATACTTTTTACAATCTAGATAAGGCATCGGCGATAACATTTTCGCTGCCTTTTATGTGTTTAAGATCTAGGTTGTACTCTTGTAAAAATAAACTCCACCTGAGAAGTCGTTGATTCTTGCCAGACATTTTGTGGATAAATGTAAGGGGATTGTGGTCAGTAAATACAACCAGTGGCCATCTGGACCCACTGATATAAAAATCAAAGTGTTGTATAGAAAGAATCAACCCAAGACATTCTTTTTCCACAGTAGAATAATTTCTTTGATGTCTATTAAATTTCTTGGAAAAGAAACAAATAGGGTGCTCTACTTGGAAATTATCTTCTTGGTAAAGGACTGACCCAACACCTGTGTCACTTGCGTCAATAGCTAACCTAAAGGGTTTTCCGAAGTCAGGAGCCATCAAAATGGGGGAGCTAGATAATATCTGCTTAATTTGGTTAAAGGCTTTCTGACATTCATCCGTCCAAGTAAATCGGACGTTCTTTCTCAGGAGGTTTGTTAAAGGACTGGCAATGACAGAAAAATTTTCGCAAAATTTTCTATAATATCCAGACATTCCCAAAAATCTTCGGAGTTGTTTCCGATCAGCAGGGATAGGGAAAGCTTGGATAGCTTCTACTTTGGCCATTACAGGTTTCACCTGGCCTTGTCTTACAATATGGCCTAAGTATTGGATGGAAGCCTGGCAAAAATCACTCTTACTCAGGTTTACAGTAATTTTTGCATGTAAAAGTTTAGTAAAAAGACAATGCAGTTGTTTACAATGGCTAGAAAAATCTTGGCTAAAAATTACTACATCGTCTATGTATGCGTGGCAATTCTCCATGTCAGCAAGCAGGGCATTTATCATTCTCTGGAAAGTGGCAGGAGCATTCTTCATGCCAAATGGCATCACTTTGTATTGGTACAGACCATCAGGGGTGACAAAGGCGGAGATTTCCTTTGCCTTATCAGTCAGGGGAACCTGCCAATAACCTGAAAGTAGGTCTATTTTGGTGATGTACTTAGCGTCACCAATACGATCTATGAGATCGTCTATCCTAGGGATAGGAAACGAATCGGTCTTTGTGACAGCATTTACCTTACGGTAGTCTGTACAAAAACGATAAGTCTTGTCCTGTTTAGGTATCAAGACACATGGGGAGCTCCAGCTACTGGAACTTGGTTCAATGAGGTCATTTTCAAGCATATACTTGATTTCTGACCTAAGTATGGCAAGTTTTTCAGGGTTAACCCTGTAAGGATGCTGCTTGACTGGAGTAGCCTCGCCAACATCTACATCATGCATTATAACATTAGTCTGTTTTGGTACATCAGAAAAAATGTCATTAAATTCATTAATGAGTTTCATGATAACTGGCCTTTCTATCGAAGACAGATGAGACAGTTTTACATCCAAATTCTGTAATACAAAAGAATTAGGTATTTTGTATTGTCCAAATTTCTCCTTTACAATATCATCATCAATAGGAGAAACATGACTATTTGAACAACTTTTGACTGTATTTAAAACACAATTACTCTTCTCTGAGTGATCTGGCCGAGATACATAAGGCTTCAGCATGTTTATATGACATAGCTGAGTCTTTTTCCTACGGTCAGGAGTTTTGATTGTGTAATTGAGGTCACTAATTTTGGTCTCAATTTCATAGGGACCAAAGTATCTGGCTTGCAAGGGTTGACCTGGTATGGGCAAAAATACAAGCACCTTATCCCCGGGAGAAAATTCTCTAACACGGGCCTTTCTATCATACCAGCGTTTCATGCTGGATTGGGTGTTTTGTAAGTTATTTTTGGCCAGAACACAAGCATCATACAGTCTAGTTTTAAACTTAATTACATATTCTAAAAGTCCTTCAGTGGCTGTTGGTGACAACAAAGTCTCTTTTATACATTTCAAGGGACCGCGCACCGAATGGCCAAAGACTAAGTCAAAAGGGCTGAATCCCAACGATTCCTGGACGGATTCACGGGTTGCAAACAGCAGCATGTGGATTCCTTCGTCCCAGTCTTTTTCGTGCTCAAAGCAATAGGTTCGGATCATGTTCTTGAGAGTCTGATGGAATCGCTCAAGAGCGCCTTGCGACTCGGCATGATACGCACTCGACATGCAGTGTTTGATGCCCAACTGAGTCATGACTTGCTTGAAAAGATTGGCCGTGAAATTCGTTCCTTGGTCCGATTGGATGGACTTTGGTAGACCAAATAGAGTAAAGAACTTGATTAAGGCCTTTACAATGTTTGATGCTTTTATGTTCCTTAGAGGAATAGCCTCAGGAAAACGAGTTGAAGCACACATAATGGTCAACAGGTATTGGTTGCCAGCTTTTGTCCTTGGGAGAGGAACAACACAGTCAATAAGTACTCTGCTGAAAGGTTCTTCAAAGGCTGGAATCGGCTTCAGAGGAGCAACAGGGATCTCTTGATTTGGCTTGCCAACCATCTGACAGGCATGACAGGATCGGCAGTACTGAATGACATCTTTCTTCAAACGTGGCCAGAAGAAGTGTGACATAATCTTGTGGTATGTCTTGTGGATGCTGAGATGACCTGACATCGGTGTGTCATGAGCCAGATTCATGATGTACGCTCGGTATCTTTCTGGTAACACGATTTGATGGCATATACTCCATTCTTCTTCGTTGGATGCGTCTGGAGGTTTCCATTTCCTGAAGAGTATATCATCTTAGATGTAGTAGCACGTTGATGCTAGCTCTGCCTCTTGTGATGTCATTGCGGTTTCTCGGAGTTTGGCGAGCTCTGGATCCTTCTTTTGGTCCTCAATCAACTGTTTTCGAGTTGATGCCGGCTTTTCAGAATTTGGCGTTGGTTCTTCTTCAAGAGAAGCAAAGAATGTGGTGCTCAAGTCCACATCATCGTGGTTACTGTTGGCCTTGATGACGTTCTCTTCTTGAGATGCTTTCAACCTCATTGCCCTTGTTACTGCACACGCTGGATATAACTCTAGGTCTTCCTCGGGTGTGGCAGATAAGTCGGGTGTTTGAGTGACGATGGGTTCGGCTATCACCTTTCCACCTGCTAAGTCATTGCCTAACAGTAACGAGATGCCTTCCAATGGTAATGTTGGTCGGACACCTACAACAACCGGTCCAGTAATGAGATTTGACTTTATGTCGATTAGATGTAGAGGCACATCTATACATCCAAGCTCTACGCCTCGTAACAGGATGCTCTTCCCAGTCGATGATGATTTTGACAAGGGCAAGATACCCTCTAAAAGTAGCGATTGTGAGGCACCTGTGTCTCTCAAAATGGTGATAGGTCGTAGACTTGTAGAATCACCGGGTAGTGATACGAATCCTTCCGAAATGAAAGGCTTAAAATCCTCTAAGGAAACATCAATTTTGGTTGATGCAGACTGGACTTGGGTCGAACTCTCGCTGGAGTCATTGACATCTCTAGGAGACGCAGTGGAGAAACTCTTTCTTGAGTCAGTAGAACATCTTTTGGATGTATTTGGAGAACTCTTGATGGAGTCATTGGAACATCGGGGTGATGTCTTATGGGAACTCTTGATAGAGTCATGGGAACATCGGGATGATGTATTATGGGAACTCTGGATAGAGTCATTGGAACATCGGGGTGATATATTATGGGAACTCTGGATAGAGTCATTGGAACATCGGGGTGATGTATTATGGGAACTCTGGATAGAGTCATTGGAACATCGGCTTGATGTATTTGAAAAACTCTTGTTTGAGTCATTGGAACATCGGCTTGATGTATTTGAAAAACTCTTGTTTGAGTCATTGGAACATCGTGGAGACATTTTCGGAGAGTCTTGTACAGTCAATACATTTGAAACAGGTGGTGTCGAGGTATTCTTGATATGACTTGATGATGAGGGAGTAAACCTCGACGACCACTGTACTGTGCAAGCGCTGACTTTCGACGGAGCTTTTTCGTTTCTCTTCCTCAATTTCCAGCAATCGTCAATTTTATGGCCTTCTCGTTTGCAGTAGGAACAAGTAGCTTTACTTGTAGTAGGTTTTCTGTCATTTGTACTGCTGTTCTTGATGGAGTTGCTAGCAGTGGACTCAGGCTGTTTGACTTGTTTTGGCTTGACATCCGTCGTATACTTGGCAAATTGATGTGATATTATATAATCGTCTGCCAACACTGCAGCCTTGTGCACATCTTCCTCGCCACGATCAGCTATATGCGTACGGACGTCCAGCCGCACACAACTCTTGAACTCTTCCATCAGCATTAGGTTCTTGAATTTGGCAAAGTCGGTGCCGATTTCCTTGGAAGTGAGCCATTTCTCAAAGCGTCGCTCCTTTTCCCGCAGGAATTCTACATGGGTTTGGCCATCCGATTTGCGACAATCCCTGAACTGCTTTCGGTAAGCTTCCGGAACAAGTTCATATGCCTTAAGAATTAAGGCCTTAACAACATTATAATCTTTTTGTTGTTCAATGGTCAAAGAACAAAATACCTCTGCAGCTCTACCAGTCAAAACTGTTTGCAGCAAAGTGGGCCACAAAGTTTCAGGTACATTAAAATTTTTCACAGCAAGTTCAAATTGTGGAAAATAATTGTCAATTGTGGCTTCATTAAAGCGTGGAATTATTTTCAAAAATTTTATTGCTTCAGCAGTATGACTGGCAGGGGAAGAATCTGGTCTTACATTAGCAGCTAACTCTAATTTTTTTAACTCTATTTGTAATTTCATTTCTATTTCTTTCTGCTCTCTAGCCGCTGCAAGCTCTAATTCTTTTTGTGCGGTCTGTTGTTTAATTTCCTTCTCTTTTAAAGCTAACTGGGCTTCTATTTCCATTTGTTTTAATTTTATCTGAAGTTCTAAATCTGATTTACCCTCATCGGGTCTAAGGGTTTCTAAAAGGTCTTCAGAAAACACTTCCTCGTCTACATAATAGATTACAATGTTATCTCTAATTTCTTGTTTAAGGGCATTTGATTTTATTTTTAACCCTAAATGTTTAGAAATAAGGACCAGTTCCTTCCTAGTAAAAGCATCAAGCTCTTCCACAGAGGGATTTGCAAGAAAAACCTGAATATCCATGGCTAACTAACAACTATTACAAGCAAAAAAAAAATGTATACAATGTAAATATACAGTACGAAATCAGTACAACAAAAAACCTTAAGAGAGTTTGGTCAATACTATTGATACTTTACTTCCGACTCTTTGACACAAAAAAATTTTTTTTTTTTTTTTTTAAAGTCTACTTCGCCTTTACAAAATTACTCAAGTAAGACGAAAATAGGTTCAGAAAAATATCCGGGACGAAAGCCCTCAAACTTCTTTTGTCACGTATTACAAATTGAATTCTACTTTTAAATGGCTTGCCTAGGGGAACGTGACAATAGAAAAAGCAGTTGTGTCACTTATCTTAAGTCTGAATTTAATCAAAGACTTACAATGAATAACAAAAAAAAAAATGACACAAGAAATCGGAAGGTAAAATATCAACTTAATGTTTAATAAAATATAACTCGAATAGTACTTTTAACTGAATCATATAAAGCAAGAAAAAAAAAACATTTACTCAATACAAAATTGATGGGTTGACCAAAACCCTTTTACAAAAATGGCATGTAAAAATATTACAATACAATAGTTTGAAAATATAATTACAAATACAAGCAAGGCCTTGAAAAAAAGAAAAATCTTAACTTACACGATCAATTGGTATACCACGCACGGGTCACGCAATGTCTCCGCTATTCTGTCTCACGGCTGTCTCCGTATGTCTGTCCGTCAACGTTACGCGGGCGGTCTTTATATAATATACCGCGCGTCGATATTAAGACAAATCCAGTAATTTCTAGAACAGAATAAGTCATCAACACCCAGATCTAGAACGCTCTTCAAAGAGACAGAAGAAAAAAAAACCACCCTCCTTTCAACCAGAGGTACACACATAGGTCAAGGACCGGTCACTGTCTGTGTGGCTTGACTCGCCGTGAAAAATAAAATTAAAAAAAACTTATTACACAAGGGGCAGACAACCTACAGGTCAAGAAAAAAAAATAGTATCTAGGTAACAATGCCTAGATACGTAACACCACGCTCTCCTGTTCAGAGAATCCACTTAGTGCCAGTCTTTGTTATTAGTCAGCATTTGGTCTTCCTCACTAACGTAACGTCTCCGTAAGTCTTTTTTAATCTCTTTTTCTAATGAGTCAAAATACATGTCCTAGTCATTGCTTACTTTTTACAATGTTTATATCAAGTCACTCTGTCTGTCTGTCATTCTGGTAAAAAGTTTGTACGTTATTTCTCCCACACCCCATCTCGGATACAGCTGAAATTTTGCACAATTATTTATTAACCTGACAACATAAGAATCCATTTTAAAAAAAATAACCCATTACTTATTTATTAGTAATAGGTTGTTTTGCTTGGTATATATTAAACAAGCGAAGGAAATAGCAATTGACTGAATTGGTGATATAAGATAAATTAGTCTCCTGAAAAATAAGACAAAACTGTAGAAACAATAACAAACAATTTTCCGTGTTCATAAGCTCTCCACTAGCAGAGTGGTTATCGTGTTGGTTTTAGAATCATAAGAAGGCTTTAGCCATGAGTTCTAAATCAGGTCGTTCCACGCTATTTTCAAATTGTTATAACTGCTTTTTTTTTTCGTTTGTCTAGATCTGTTACAAATTTAATTACACGACTGATCCAAACTTAATTTTACAAGAACACCTAATGTAAGCTTTTGTTTTTTTAAAGTATTTTAAAAACATCTTCTTGTTTCCGTATCGCTTTATTTTCTTTATCTCTCTTAAAGTATTTAGTTGCTTAAAGAATGCTAACTAGAAGTTTAAATTAAAAGGCGTATTGCGAAAAGTCTTGATCATGTAATTGCTGATGGCTGTCTGACTTCGACAGATTATTCTACAGATGTTTGGGTTTCTTGTACGGGTGTATTAAGATGCATTTAAATGACTAAGAAACAAGGCATACACATGTAACAAGGTTAAAGGACTAAGTGCCGACCGTTATAGAATTGAAGCATAATACTGAAAGGGCCACGGTCGAGTCTTTCGTAATACGAAGTTATATCCTCGAAATTCTAATAATTACATAAACTAGAACTCACTAAACTATGATGTCACTTTATATGGCGTTGAAAGTCTGTTGAAAGTCCGGCAAATATGGTGCGTCTCTATACTAAGTGTCTAACAGTATCAAGAGAAGTAACTCCATTAAATGTCGTGTGTGAAAACATCCCCTAAACGTTTAATTCTATGTCCTCTTGCGCACTCTGTTTGCTTGGAATTCATAATTCCCACTTTCTGTCCCGACAATAAGCTGGTTTTCATTCTCACAAAAGTAAGACAAATTTCCTTACGGACAATAAAGGTTACCAGTCGACCGGCGGCGTAACATACGCCGCTATTTTGCAGGGCCGGTCTTAGGCCACTGCAACCTATGTGACCGAAGGATCCGCACTTTCATAGGACCCGCTCTAATTCAAGGTGTATAAATTATTAAATTAAACCGTATTATAACTTAAAACAGATTTCCCGCGCCCTCCTGTCGATTTACCAGGATCTCATGGAAATCTCCCGAAATTACAAAATATACGAAAAAAATCCTTAAAATATTCGGAAATATAGAGACAAAAATTGTCATTTTGGGGTGTCATTCAATATGGAAATCGCCAATCCTCCGCGTGATATATAATAACGGCATTATGCATTAGCCGTAATTGTGTAATCTGTTGAAAGAAGCTTCTCGCGCCTTAAACTAATGAAGAATTACTTGAGGTCAACAATTCTCAAAGATAGATTGAAACATTTGGTAATTTATGCTATTGAGCGTGATCTATGTAGGAAACAGAATTTTTATGATATACTGTACGACTTCGCTACACGCATGGCTCATAAAGTACTTCTGTACGTAGTAAAAAAAAATGGATAAAATGCAAAGACGAATTTATTTTCTAATACAAACTCTTGAATTTCACTTAGTATCCGCTTCCCTACCCAAGCTTGGCCCCGCGAAATCGGTTTCGCATAGGGCCCCACAATGGTTAAGTCTGCTATTTAGTGTTTGTAAAATGTTTGTTTGTAAAATGTTTTACATGTTTCGGATGTTCCTTCAGAGTTGACGATAGTTTACTTCCTAGTCCAAACCTCCCGCAGGACGACGGGGGATGGAAGGGGCAGGGTTTGACAGTCCAGCGCGCAGCCATCCATAGTGAGCTGTAAAAACGTGTTCTCCCCCCCCCCCCCCCCCCCCCCCCCCCACATCTTGTTTTTTTCGTGAATGACTATCCTCAGAAATATGAGAGTAATCTTTCCTTTTCTTTTTGCTTCTTGTCCAAACTCTTGAGGGAAGAAGTTAATTATATATATAGATTATTATTATTATTAAAACATTTTAAGCGTCAAAATGCGTTTTGGTCCACGAACTCTCTTTAGCATTTTTTTCTTTACATTGTTTTTATGCAGAAGTGGCCAGATTTTTGTTTTTGTAAATCAAATGCGTCTATGCTGCCATTTTTACCCTGATGTCATTTCTATGTAAGCGCTACAGCAAATTAACTGCAGTGCATATTTCAACACTTTTCCCCAACTAATGTCAGATACCCATTAGAGCCAGGTCGACAGAGGTGCCATTAAGATCCCGAAATAAAAAATCCCAGTTTTCCCCTGGATTCGAACCTGGGAACCCCGTTCGGAAGCCAAGTGCTTTATCACTCAGCCACCTAACTATAATAAGTACCGGTACCTGACAAATTAGTATTTGTTGTGGAAGTAAAGGCAGATAGTCATTTTGGCTAAGACTTCGTTAGCCATTCTCAATCCTGGAAGTTGTCCAATAAAAATTATTCTCTTATCTAAACATAATAATCTAAAAATAATCCTCCAATCATAACTATGCTAACGTTTATATTTTAGTTGCTGGAAGCGTGAAATCTTAGATCCAGTGCAATGTCCCTTGCGTCCATCCCAGACAGGCTTTGCGATGAGCTCAGCCTATGTCACGAAGGAGAGACCATAGGTCAAAGGTTAATCAACAGAGAGCTCAATGACCTCAAGAACATAGCTTTCTGGAAAGGTGTTATCGGTGAGTTCGTGGGCTGTCTTCTCTTGATTGTATTTGCTGTAGGAATGGGTCTGAAGCAAGATGGAACAGAAGGACCACCACTTCTGCAGGTAAAACAAAACGACATACTTTTAAAGCTCATTTAACACTGTATAGACCAGTGATGCCCAAAGATCCGCAGGTTATATCGAGCCTAATTCATTTTAGCCTGTGCCTCAAAAATCCTTCCCCAAAAAAATCCTTCCCATGGGTGCATTATATCAGTGATGTAACTGGACTGACCATTTTTTAGGCGGGTGATGCTGTGTCACATGACTGAACTGTTTCTGATGTCAAGGTTAAAAAAGTTTAACACCGCTGGGCTAGACGCTAAACGTATCTTCGTTATGTAGAGAGTTTTGTGTGTGTGTGTAGGTATTTTCCATGCCCCATCGTGTTAATGTAAAAACTTTTCCGTACTTTAATACATTGTTCACTTGAGATGGTGGTCGTCGCGCTGACCCCATTACATCCCTGGCAGCAATTAACATTTCTAGTTCTTTTTGAAAGGACCTCGAAAGTTTTCTAGTGATTTCCTCACGGTACATTTCCATTCCTGATCATAACCTTAAAAATTTTCCAGCTTTGTACAGTAGAATTTTGTTTTTTGTTTTCGTAGGTTATATGATATATCATGTATCATATTCTCTAAGAAGAAATGTAACATAAATAGCTTTAATATGTTTCTAAAAATGCGCGCGTTTTTTTAAATACTTTTTTTTTTTTTATTGAAAAAAAGACCCCCTTCAAACAAAAGCAATAATTATTAAAATCTATTTTAAGCTTTATTTAAACGTACATATTTTATGCCCCTTGCATGGGGTTGTCTTTCTTTGTGACTGTCTTTACATAACAGAATACTTGAGCGAGTTCATTACATGAGTGGTGGTAAAGTACATGGCCTCCGAAATGAGGGGGGTCTCTGGTTCAAATCTTGGTCAAGGCTGGGAATTTGAATTTTTAGGAGTTCTCTGAGTCCAACTCTAATAGGTACCTAAAATAAGATGGGGAAAGTGGAGTCGGTTGCTGGACAACACGACAGCATTGTTAATCGTCGACCATTGAAACATATGACATGACAATCTGCATTATAAATCGCTAGGTTTGAAAGATGTACTTTACTTTTTTTTATTAATTATTTCTAAGATTATTACGTAAAGTTAGGCTAGTCTATGACTCCCTTCAGTCAAATAGCGACTAAGAATCATATGGAAATTAGATGAATGCCTGGTCGGAACGATGTCGCCCACACATCAGTTCCCCCCTCTCCACGCAGCTGATGTATCCAAAGGAACGGCAGTCCAGATACAGTTTGGGGTCAGCGGTGTCGCAGGTTATGCCAGGGATTAGCACTCGGTGCTGCAAACTGCCTTAGGGTCGCCAGCTCCTAATTTTTCATCTGAGTTGACTCCCAGAGCCTTTCCCATGATTGGGTATAGCTGCAAGGCAACAGAGGTTTGAATTCCTTCTCCTAGGTGGGTAGCCATGACCGAAGCTTACTGGTTAAGGCGCCAGTTACTCGCTTTTGCCCCTTCTCCTGTTAGTGAGAACAGTTCCGCCGGACTCAATATTTGATGCACACGTGGAGGCCTGGAGTTGAACTGTTTGTCAGAAGCATTTTATAGGTAGTGGAGTGCTTACATCCATTACCACTTCCGGCATTGACAACATTGCGGAAACAAGGTTTAGGTGAGACAGCATTGTAAAATAGACAATGCACCATTCTAATGTGAAATTATTTTTTATAATAACAAATATAACTTGATTTCAGGTGGCTATCGGTGGGGGTATCGTACTAGCAGTCATCATCAAGGCTCTGTCTACAGTCAGTGGTGGCATTGTCAATCCTGCCATCACTGTCGGTTGTCTGATCACTGGTCAGATAAGTTTGGTCAAGTAAGTCCATACATGCTTTATGTTTATTAATTCTTTCTCTTCATCATTCTTGGTATTAATATCGAAGGGTTCTAGATCTTAGATCTTAGATCTTTTATGAAAGATAAACTAGCTGAGATATTGGAGAATTATAACATAACAAGTCCTAGATCTATTATAAGAGATTAAGTAGCTGGGATATTGGAGAATTATAATATAACAAATCCTAGATCTATTGTGGGAGACAAAATAGCTGAGATATTGGAGAGTTATAATATAACAAGTCCTAGATCTATTATAAGAGATTAAGTAGCTGGGATGTTGGAGAATTATAATATAACAAGTCCTAGATCTATTATAAGAGATTAAGTAGCTGGGATGTTGGAGAATTATAATATAACAAGTCCTAGATCTATTGTGAGAGACAAAATAGCTCGGATATTGGAGAGTTATAATAGATCTATTATCTATATACATAATTCTCTTCTTCCTTTAACAGTTTGGACGAGAAGAATTAAAGGAAAGATCACTCTCTTATGTCTGCGGATAGTCCACGAGAAAACAAGAGGGGGGAGGTGGAGAACAAATGTTTACAAAATAGCAGGGCCGGAATGTTGTGACCGAGAAACATTACTCTTTTTTTTTTTTTTATTTCTACCTCACGTTAAAAAAATGTGGGGAAGGGGTGCGGAGAAGGGAAATAATCCACTCTATAATAAATATCGAGGCAACAGAGCACGCTCAAGAGTTTGGACAACATGGAAAGATCACTCTTTTATGTTTGCAACTCAGACGGAGGGAGTTATCCTCGGTCATTTAAGAGGCGGAAAAAAAGAGAGGGCGGGGGGGGGGGGAGTAGTATTCATCCGTAACTAAATAGCGGAACCGGGCTTAACCATTGTACAGCCCTATGCGAATCGGATTTCACGGGGCCAAATTTTGGTAGGGTTACGGATAATTAGTGAAAATTAAGAGTTTGTATTAGAAAATTGTTACGTATCTAGGCATTGTTACCTAGATACTATTTTTTTTTTCTTTTCTTGACCTGTAGGTTGTCTGCCCCTTGTGTAATAAGTTTTTTTTTATTTTATTTTTCACGGCGAGTCAAGCCACACAGACAGTGACCGGTCCTTGACCTGTGTGTGTACCTCTGGTTGAAAGGAGGGTGGTTTTTTTTTTTTCTGTCTCTTTGAAGAGCGTTCTAGATCTGGGTGTTGATGACTTATTCTGTTCTAGAAATTACTAGATTTGTCTTGATATCGACGCGCGGTATATTATATAAAGACCGCCCGTGTAACGTTGACAGACAGACATACGGAGACAGCCGTGAGACAGAATAGCGGAGACATTGCGTGACCCGTGCGTGGTATACCAATTGATCGTGTAAGTTAAGATTTTTCTTTTTTCAAGGCCTTGCTTGTATTTGTAATTATATTTTCAAACTATTGTATTGTAATATTTTTACATGCCATTTTTGTAAAAGGGTTTTGGTCAACCCATCAATTCTGTATTGAGTAAATGTTTGTTTTTTTTTACTTTATATGATTCAGTTAAAAGTACTATTCGAGTTATATTTTATTAAACATTAAGTTGATATTTTACCTTCCGATTTCTTGTGTCATTTTTTTTTTGTTATTCATTGTAAGTCTCTAATTAAATTCAGACTTAAGATAAGTGACACAACTACCTTTTTCTATTGTCACGTTCCCCTAGGCAAGCCATTTAAAAGTAGAATTCAATTTGTAATACGTGACAAAAGAAGTTTGAGGGCTTTCGTCCCGGATATTTTTCTGAACCTATTTTCGTCTTACTTGAGTAATTTTGTAAAGGCGAAGTTGACTTTAACAAAAAATTTTTTTGTGTCAAAGAGTCGGAAGTAAAGTATCAATAGTATTGACCAAACTCTCTTAAGGTTTTTTTGTTGTACTGATTTTGTACTGTATATTTACATTGTATACATTTTTTTTTGCTTGTAATAGTTGTTAGTTAGTCATGGATATTCAGGTTTTTCTTGCAAATCCCTCTGTGGAAGAGCTTGATGCTTGTACTAGGAAGGAACTGGTCCTTATTTCTAAACAGTTAGGGTTAAAAATAAAATCAAATGCCCTTAAACAAGAAATCAGAGATAACATTGTAATCCATTATGTAGACGAGGAAGTGTTTTCTGAAGACCTTTTAGAGACCCTTAGACCCGATAAGGGTAAATCAGATTTAGAACTTCAGATAAAATTAAAACAGATGGAAATAGAAGCCCAGAAGGAAATTAAACAAAAAGAATTAGAGCTTGCAGCGGCTAGAGAGCAGAGAGAGCAGAAAGAAATAGAAATGAAATTACAAATAGAGTTAAAAAAATTAGAGTTAGCTGCTAATGTAAGACCAGATTCTTCCCCTGCCAGTCATACTGTTGAAGCAATAAAATTTTTGAAAATAATTCCACGCTTTAATGAAGCCACAATTGACAATTATTTTCCACAATTTGAACTTGCTGTGAAAAATTTTAATGTACCTGAAACTTTGTGGCCCACTTTGCTGCAAACAGTTTTGACTGGTAGAGCTGCAGAGGTATTTTGTTCTTTGACCATTGAACAACAAAAAGATTATAATGTTGTTAAGGCCTTAATTCTTAAGGCATATGAACTTGTTCCGGAAGCTTACCGAAAGCAGTTCAGGGATTGTCGCAAATCGGATGGCCAAACCCATGTAGAATTCCTGCGGGAAAAGGAGCGACGCTTTGAGAAATGGCTCACTTCCAAGGAAATCGGCACCGACTTTGCCAAATTCAAGAACCTAATGCTGATGGAAGAGTTCAAGAGTTGTGTGCGGCTGGACGTCCGTACGCATATAGCTGATCGTGGCGAGGAAGATGTGCACAAGGCTGCAGTGTTGGCAGACGATTATATAATATCACATCAATTTGCCAAGTATACGACGGATGTCAAGCCAAAACAAGTCAAACAGCCTGAGTCCACTGCTAGCAACTCCATCAAGAACAGCAGTACAAATGACAGAAAACCTACTACAAGTAAAGCTACTTGTTCCTACTGCAAACGAGAAGGCCATAAAATTGACGATTGCTGGAAATTGAGGAAGAGAAACGAAAAAGCTCCTTCAAAAGTCAGCGCTTGCACAGTACAGTGGTCGTCGAGGTTTACTCCCTCATCATCAAGTCATATCAAGAATACCTCGACACCACCTGTTTCAAATGTATTGACTGTACAAGACTCTCCGAAAATGTCTCCACGATGTTCCAATGACTCAAACAAGAGTTTTTCAAATACATCAAGCCGATGTTCCTATGACTCAAACAAGAGTTTTTCAAATACATCAAGCCGATGTTCCAATGACTCAAACAAGAGTTTTTCAAATACATCAAGCCGATGTTCCAATGACTCAAACAAGAGTTTCCATAATACATCACCCCGATGTTCCAATGACTCTATCCAGAGTTTCTATAATACATCATCCCGATGTTCCCATGACTCTATCAAGAGTTCCCATAAGACATCACCCCGATGTTCCAATGACTCCATCAAGAGTTCTCCAAATACATCCAAAAGATGTTCTACTGACTCAAGAAAGAGTTTCTCCACTGCGTCTCCTAGAGATGTCAATGACTCCAGCGAGAGTTCGACCCAAGTCCAGTCTGCATCAACCAAAATTGATGTTTCCTTAGAGGATTTTAAGCCTTTCATTTCGGAAGGATTCGTATCACTACCCGGTGATTCTACAAGTCTACGACCTATCACCATTTTGAGAGACACAGGTGCCTCACAATCGCTACTTTTAGAGGGTATCTTGCCCTTGTCAAAATCATCATCGACTGGGAAGAGCATCCTGTTACGAGGCGTAGAGCTTGGATGTATAGATGTGCCTCTACATCTAATCGACATAAAGTCAAATCTCATTACTGGACCGGTTGTTGTAGGTGTCCGACCAACATTACCATTGGAAGGCATCTCGTTACTGTTAGGCAATGACTTAGCAGGTGGAAAGGTGATAGCCGAACCCATCGTCACTCAAACACCCGACTTATCTGCCACACCCGAGGAAGACCTAGAGTTATATCCAGCGTGTGCAGTAACAAGGGCAATGAGGTTGAAAGCATCTCAAGAAGAGAACGTCATCAAGGCCAACAGTAACCACGATGATGTGGACTTGAGCACCACATTCTTTGCTTCTCTTGAAGAAGAACCAACGCCAAATTCTGAAAAGCCGGCATCAACTCGAAAACAGTTGATTGAGGACCAAAAGAAGGATCCAGAGCTCGCCAAACTCCGAGAAACCGCAATGACATCACAAGAGGCAGAGCTAGCATCAACGTGCTACTACATCCAAGATGATATGCTCTTCAGGAAATGGAAACCTCCAGACGCATCCAACGAAGAAGAATGGAGAATATGCCATCAAATCGTGGTACCAGAAAGATACCGAGCGTACATCATGAATCTGGCTCATGACACACCAATGTCAGGTCATCTCGGCATCCACAAGACATACCACAAGATTATGTCACACTTCTTCTGGCCACGTTTGAAGAAAGATGTCATCCAGTACTGCCGATCTTGTCATGCCTGTCAGATGGTTGGCAAGCCAAATCAAAAGATCCCTGTTGCTCCTCTGAAGTCGATTCCAGCCTTTGAAGAACCTTTCAGCAGAGTACTTATTGACTGTGTTGGTCCTCTCCCAAGGACAAAAGCTGGCAACCAATACCTGTTGACCATTATGTGTGCTTCAACTCGTTTTCCTGAGGCTATTCCTCTAAGGAACATAAAAGCATCAAACATTGTAAAGGCCTTAATCAAGTTCTTTACTCTATTTGGTCTACCAAAGTCCATCCAATCGGACCAAGGAACGAATTTCACGGCCAATCTTTTCAAGCAAGTCATGACTCAGTTGGGCATCAAACACTGCATGTCGAGTGCGTATCATGCCGAGTCGCAAGGCGCTCTTGAGCGATTCCATCAGACTCTCAAGAACATGATCCGAACCTATTGCTTTGAGCACGAAAAAGACTGGGACGAAGGAATCCACATGCTGCTGTTTGCAACCCGTGAATCCGTCCAGGAATCGTTGGGATTCAGCCCTTTTGACTTAGTCTTTGGCCATTCGGTGCGCGGTCCCTTGAAATGTATAAAAGAGACTTTGTTGTCACCAACAGCCACTGAAGGACTTTTAGACTATGTAAGTAAGTTTAAAAATAGACTTTATGATGCTTGTGTTCTGGCCAAAAATAACTTACAAAACACCCAATCCAGCATGAAACGCTGGTATGATAGAAAGGCCCGTGTTAGAGAATTTTCTCCCGGGGATAAGGTGCTTGTATTTTTGCCCATACCAGGTCAACCCTTGCAAGCCAGATATTTTGGTCCCTATGAAATTGAGACCAAAATTAGTGACCTCAATTACACAATCAAAACTCCTGACCGTAGGAAAAAGACTCAGCTATGTCATATAAACATGCTGAAGCCTTATGTATCTCGGCCAGATCACTCAGAGAAGAGTAATTGTGTTTTAAATACAGTCAAAAGTTGTTCAAATAGCCATGTTTCTTCTATTGATGATGATATTGTAAAGGAGAAATTTGGACAATACAAAATACCTAATTCTTTTGTATTACAGAATTTGGATGTAAAACTGTCTCATCTGTCTTCGACAGAAAGGCCAGTTATCATGAAACTCATTAATGAATTTAATAACATTTTTTCTGATGTACCAAAACAGACTAATGTTATAATGCATGATGTAGATGTTGGCGAGGCTACTCCAGTCAAGCAGCATCCTTACAGGGTCAACCCTGAAAAACTTGCCATACTTAGGTCAGAAATCAAGTATATGCTTGAAAATGACCTCATTGAACCAAGTTCCAGTAGCTGGAGCTCCCCATGTGTCTTGATACCTAAACAGGACAAGACTTATCGTTTTTGTACAGACTACCGTAAGGTAAATGCTGTAACAAAGACCGATTCGTTTCCTATCCCTAGGATAGACGATCTCATAGATCGTATTGGTGAAGCTAAGTACATCACCAAAATAGACCTACTTTCAGGTTATTGGCAGGTTCCCCTGACTGATAGGGCAAAGGAAATCTCCGCCTTTGTCACCCCTGATGGTCTGTACCAATACAAAGTGATGCCATTTGGCATGAAGAATGCTCCTGCCACTTTCCAGAGAATGATAAATGCCCTGCTTGCTGACATGGAGAATTGCCACGCATACATAGACGATGTAGTAATTTTTAGCCAAGATTTTTCTAGCCATTGTAAACAACTGCATTGTCTTTTTACTAAACTTTTACATGCAAAAATTACTGTAAACCTGAGTAAGAGTGATTTTTGCCAGGCTTCCATCCAATACTTAGGCCATATTGTAGGACAAGGCCAGGTGAAACCTGTAATGGCCAAAGTAGAAGCTATCCAAGCTTTCCCTATTCCTGCTGATCGGAAACAACTCCGAAGATTTTTGGGAATGTCTGGATATTATAGAAAATTTTGCGAAAATTTTTCTGTCATTGCCAGTCCTTTAACAAACCTCCTGAGAAAGAACGTCCGATTTACTTGGACGGATGAATGTCAGAAAGCCTTTAACCAAATTAAGCAGATATTATCTAGCTCCCCCATTTTGATGGCTCCTGACTTCGGAAAACCTTTTAGGTTAGCTATTGACGCCAGTGACACAGGTGTTGGGTCAGTCCTTTACCAAGAAGATAATTTCCAAGTAGAGCACCCTATTTGTTTCTTTTCCAAGAAATTTAATAGACATCAAAGAAATTATTCTACTGTGGAAAAAGAATGTCTTGGGTTGATTCTTTCTATACAACATTTTGATTTTTATATCAGTGGGTCCAGATGGCCACTGGTTGTATTTACTGACCACAATCCCCTTATATTTATCCACAAAATGTCTGGCAAGAATCAACGACTTCTCAGGTGGAGTTTATTTTTACAAGAGTACAACCTAGATCTTAAACACATAAAAGGCAGCGAAAATGTTATCGCCGATGCCTTATCTAGATTGTAAAAAGTATTTTGATGTATATTTTTTTTTATATATCATGATAAATACATTCTGTGATGTAAATATCATTTTTGTAATTATTCTAAAAAGATTTCCATTTCGTGGAAATGTAAACTTTTTATTTTTAGGAGGGAGGTGTTACGTATCTAGGCATTGTTACCTAGATACTATTTTTTTTTTCTTTTCTTGACCTGTAGGTTGTCTGCCCCTTGTGTAATAAGTTTTTTTTTATTTTATTTTTCACGGCGAGTCAAGCCACACAGACAGTGACCGGTCCTTGACCTGTGTGTGTACCTCTGGTTGAAAGGAGGGTGGTTTTTTTTTTCTTCTGTCTCTTTGAAGCGCGTTCTAGATCTGGGTGTTGATGACTTATTCTGTTCTAGAAATTACTAGATTTGTCTTGATATCGACGCGCGGTATATTATATAAAGACCGCCCGTGTAACGTTGACAGACAGACATACGGAGACAGCCGTGAGACAGAATAGCGGAGACATTGCGTGACCCGTGCGTGGTATACCAATTGATCGTGTAAGTTAAGATTTTTCTTTTTTCAAGGCCTTGCTTGTATTTGTAATTATATTTTCAAACTATTGTATTGTAATATTTTTACATGCCATTTTTGTAAAAGGGTTTTGGTCAACCCATCAATTTTGTATTGAGTAAATGTTTGTTTTTTTTTACTTTATATGATTCAGTTAAAAGTACTATTTGAGTTATATTTTATTAAATATTAAGTTGATATTTTACCTTCCGATTTCTTGTGTTATTTTTTTTTTTGTTATTCATTGTAAGTCTCTAATTAAATTCAGACTTAAGATAAGTGACACAACTACCTTTTTCTATTGTCACGTTCCCCTAGGCAAGCCATTTAAAAGTAGAATTCAATTTGTAATACGTGACAAAAAAAATTCGTCTTTGCATTTTATTCATTCTTTACTACGTACAGAAGTACTTTATGAGCCTTGCGTGTAGCGAAGTCGTACAGTATATCATACAAATTTCTGTGGCCCACGGTAAACGAAGGTATTGATGCTTTCAGCTGTAGAATCAGTGGGGGGTAATATTTTTAACATGGGTGTCAATTGGCAAGCACAACAACCAACCGCCTTAACATTTTCCCAACTAGTGTCAGGTACCCATTAGAGCTGGGTGGATTCAGAGGCGTCCAAAGATCCCAAAGTTAAAACTCTCATCAGGATTCGATCCCTGCACCCCCAGTTCGGAAGCCAAAAGCTTTTCTGCTCAGCCACCGCGCCTCCGTAATTAATAATACCGTGAGTCAAATACTTATAAAGCTGATGGCTGATTGAAAATAAAATTATTCTTCAATTTAAATGTAATTTTACTAGCAGTTAAACAAAACAGTCAATGTTAAAAAGACAACACAACTAAAATACAACACAACTAAATTACAACACAACTAAAATGCAACACAACTTTAATCTCACTAGTAGGACTTAGTCGTCCTGTCACAAAGTTGTATATGGTTGACATCAGCATAGAGACATCTGATTTTTGATTCACCTGAGCTCCTTTAATTTCTTTCTTTTGCCAGCCCCCCCCCCCCGCTTCCTTTGTTGCCGTAACTCACAATTAGCTACTGCAGTTAATATGCCAGTGTGTTACTAAAGTCTAGGGCGGTGAGCACACACTAGAGGCTGATTGAAAATATTACCCCTCACAATTTGGCCACAGCTGAAAGCATCACTGCCTCCGATTGTTTTTTCCCTAACCAATGAAATGAGACCATTTGATCACACTGCTCAATGAACTGTAATAAAAAAAAATTAATGAATAATAACAAAACCCAGAAGTAGAATGGCTCACTTAGCCCCCAGCCTGGTCTGTTATTTGCCCTCACTTGGACTTATTCTAAATGCGAGTTCCAACACGTCCAAGGGACACAACAATTATATATACTTGATAAAACTTGTGGACTTCAACTGATGTTTATCTACAGATGGCGATGATCGCCTTGTCTATCCGTCGTTTAATTAGCAGTCTTTTCGATATCCATCTTTCTAAAAAAACACTAGACATATTCTTCTCCTATCATGTACCTGTATCCTGCAACGTCGTTTGTCTGACGTCATTACTTTTACCTTCGCTAAAAACAAAGAACTAATTTATTTATTGACAAAACCAACATACTCTCTAAACTTATCTAGGTCAATACATATTATTTGATTTTACTTGTTGTAGTGAGTTTTTGGCTTTTTTTTGCGGCCGACGTGACAAAATATGTAGGTCGCGAGTGTGGGTCTGCGTAGTCACGTGAAATTCTGAATTCTTCTAATAACACATGTAGACTATTACTAGAGTAAGAAAGGTTTTTTTGAATGTAGTTTGTACTAAAATTGGTCATTTTAAGCTTCGTCTGCTACGCGTATTCTTCCTTTTTGAATTGGTTATATTTCCTTTTCTTTCATTGATGGTATTTTCTAAACAAAAGTATCCCAGAAGTCACCAGAAAGTGAAATTTTAACAAATTATATATATATATATATATATATATATATATATATATGTTGTTAATCTAAGGCAGGCAACTCAACAAAGTTCTACAGTAAATAAATAGGTGGGTTTATTCACCAGGACAAACACATAACAGCCTTCTACATCCAAAGAGTCTTGTTCCTAATTTTACCAGTCCTTTCTCCACCAAACTGAATACGGATCAACTTCTCTCCAGGTCCCTATTACAGTCCTCAGGCAGCACAAAAGGCGCCCTTAGTTCCTAATCAGTGATACACAGTCATACAGTCTTCCAGTTCTGGTTCAATAGTGCACTTGTACGCACCACAAGCACTGGTTGACCAATCTTGATAAAACTTGGCATAAACGTTCCTTGGGTACTAACTGGGACCACAGTGTATGTATTGTAGCTCAAACAAACTTAAGACCCTCAAAAAAAAGTATACCGACTATGAAAGCATAGTATCTTATAAATCTAGGCCATATTTATCATGTTGACATGAGAAAAGATCGAAAGGATTTAGATCTAATTTTAAGAACTACACTTTGCACAGATAGTTTTTTACTTTGACACATGAAAATTACAAAATATAGTCTATTGATTTCATTATTTAATAAAATTAAGCTTCAAATTTGTGTTTCAGAAGCATTTTCTTATCTTATCTTATCTTTTTACATAAATTCGTTCCTTATATCTGCGAATTTAGAATTCCCGACGTACATTCTTTCATTAGACATTACCCGAAAGGTTACACATCTCTCTATTCCTAGGTCTAAAACTCTAATTCAACTCTAAGATGATAGAACTTCTCTTCTCAAAGATAGTTTTATACTTTAACACATGAACATACTAATTATAGTCCATTTCTTTCATATTTTAATCAAATTAACATTCAAATTTGTTTTTCTAAAGCATTTTTCATACATTTGTTCGCTAAAGCTGCGAAGCCGTGTCGAGATATATTCTAATAGTTTCATTCATGAATCGCGTAATCTAATAAAAAAAAAGGTCACGCATGCGCAGAGTGAAGCCTTCACGCACACGTAAAATGAACTATTTCGAAGATTAGTCTAGCTAGATCTACATCTATGTCTAACTCAAGATCTACTTTATACTTTAACACATGAACATACAAAATTAAGTCTATTTATTTAAAATTTTAATCAAATATATGTAGGCCAACAAGCAAATGTTTTTATTTGAGAAATGAATTTAAGTCGAGTAGCTATTTCGAATGCTTCATTCATAATATTTTTACATTCACGCATTCCGCATTCGCTTTACTAATAAAATTACTATTTCGTTTAATTGTTTACAAAGCACTCTCAGTGACTATATCGAAAGTGATACGCAAATTAAGACCCGCGGGCCGCGAGTAACTTATGGCTAGTCTTATATAATACAGACGTTACTTCAAAAAAGATGATTACGCCCTACGCGTCATGCATTCAGTCATGCATATTAACCAATGACCTAAATTTTCAGGTTTTCGTGGCTAGGTCAGGCAACCCATTCCATGCTCTAATAGCCCTCGGGTCTTAATATGCGTGTCACTGGTATAGTGTTTCAGAATAGTTTTTGGGAAGCATGGTCGAGAGGCTAAGTACACTTGAACTTGGCTTGGCTACCTATAAAGGGGGGCTCGACACCCGACCCGAGAAAAGCTGTGTTTACTCAAGAAAGTATGGAAATTTTTTACCCAGATGCCCTCTTCTCACTGGTCCACAAATGTGATTGGACCAAAGCGCTATGAGCATGCAAGTAGAGCTACAATAATAATTAGAAACAATTAAACAAAAAATAATAATGTTATTACTAATGTAATTACAGTATGTTTACACTACGAATGTAAGGCTCGCGCGACACATGAATGGAACTATTAAAATGTATGTCAACACGGCTTCGCAGCTATAGCAAACATATGTATATAAAATGCTTTTTAAAAAAAACAAATTTGTAGGTTAATTTGATTAAAGTTCTGCTCATATGTAACCTTTCAGTCTTGTCTAAGGATAGAATGTACGACAGGACGTTGAAATTCGCAGATGTAAGGAACGAATTTAGGTTAAAATGCTTTTGAAACACACAAATTTTATTAAATAATAAAACCAATAGACTATATTTTGTATTTGACATCGATACTGACCATTGGGAAGACATAGCTCTAAACCGCACCAGATGGAGATAGACAGTGACCAAGACAGCTATGGTCAGCTAAAAAAAACATGGGCCTCAGCTCTGGAAGAAAAACGTGCTTTGCGAAAAATGGCCAGCTCCTCTACAACCAAAGCGAAAGCCACCTTAACCTGCGATATTTGCGGACAGGAGTGTCTCTCCAAAGTAGGGCTCCACAGCCGCGTGAAAAAGTGTTAGAGATGAGCCATAGCCGTTCTACGACTGAAGTAGGCCAACCAATATATATATAATATATATATATATATATATATATATATATATATATATGACCTAAATTGTGCTCATGTGCCAAAAACTCAAAACAATCTCAAACTCTATAATGAAATTTCAATAAAAGAGTCAGTTGTTAGATTTTTTTGTTCAGAAATAGTGTTGCCTTTACAACTTTTAAGCGTTGTAAAAAGCTCTTCCTGGAGATAGAACTGAAGATGCGGAGGGTTTCCGCTTAAGTCGATAAGGGGTCTGATGTCGGGACGGGGCCCCGGCGCATTCCGGCATTTACATCTTCAGAAATTCCTTCTCCTAGAGTCTACAACGCATTTTTTCTTGTAGTAATAAAGGAAATATCGAAAAGGCCAGTGTTGATGTGTTTTCTTTCAAAACTCACTGTTCATCCTAGTAAAAAAAAAAGTCGAGGGCCACATTAAGTCTGGTCAATAGTGTTATGCGAGAGACATTCTAGGTACGTATATTGCATAGATTTCTGTAATGGGTGTGCTCTTTTTAAAGACCATCTTCGTGTTAAGTACACCTCTGTCGAGGACCTTTTTTTTTTCCACACCAAAGTCGTCACTATAATAAAGTTCACTGGTCGTTTTGAAATGTATTCCTCAAAAACTTTTGACCCATAACGTTGCAAACACCTCTCGCGACGATGTTCTACATTTGACAAGATCTTATTTAGTTATTAGGAGATGAAACGAGGTCTCTTACTAAAGATATTTAAATTTCAAAGCATTGGTAATTATGTAATTTTAATAATATTCAGACATGGATTAATAAGCACAATTTGTTTTTGCCGCCCCCCCCCTCCCCCCCACCTTTTTGTTGGTCAGTAGTTGGCTTGTAGCTCCAAACATCTAATACAGCTGAACCGACGTAGGCGTATTATATTTTTAATAAATAAACTTTAAATAACTTGAACTATTTTCTCTTGTGAACTCAATAGAACTGTTCTAACAATATACAGAGATTTAGCTTTGCTTTAGTAACAGCCATTTAAAATAAACGTGAAAATGATTTAAACATTGACTTTTTTACTTACTAGATCTACTTACAGGGTGGGCTATTCGACTAAACAATAATAATTATATGTAGTAAGTAGATACTATGAAGTAATAAAAATGTCTTGACTGATCTACTTCTGTGTCATTCAAAACAAATATTACAAAGAATCCTCGAAAATTCAAGGTCAGAAATGAATAGGCGACTACGGAAAATTCCGTGGAAAACCTTACCACGCTACCCTACTTTTACTTTCTTTTATAAATTTCCAAAATACCTTTATGTATATCGTTGTCTTTTATTTTAAGTTTTTAAAGGATAGCGGAATAATTAGAAATTATATAAAATATTTTAGTAATTTTTTTATTAAACTAAAAATTTAAAAAAAATAACCTTGGAATAATGATTTGGTCGCCCCCTTAACTTCGGCCGCCTGCGTGCAATGCACACATGGCACAAAAGGTAGCGGCGGCCCTAAGCTTGCTTCTAATTTAAGAACAGAAACAACTTTATATATAGCTTACTTTTAATTTAAGAACAGAAATAACTTTAGATATTGAGTTCCGGAATCCCATTTTCTATTTATTTATATTCTATTTCTATATATTGGAGATATCTATTGTCCTTAGATCTTGCGCGAGTAAACTTTTGTGATTTGATAAGCTAACTAGGTAATACGCCTTTTTGATTATGGTTTAATTTATCTACATGTGTTAATATATTGATATGTAAACGTTAATTTAAAAAAAGCATTCAAGCAAATATTCAGAAAGAATAATTTAACCTTTTTTTTTTAAACAAAAAACATTGACAGGTGTTGTTACGAAAACTCTCTGGTATGTAAGGGATTAACTTTTTAAAGAGTTTTAGTGAATTGCCACTAGATAAAGAGTATTCCAATGTTCTACTTTGAATGACGGCATTTTCAGATGAGGCTATAAAACCAATTCAGTTTTACGAACATATAGCAATATCCAAAAATAATTCATGAAAAATTTTTAAAAATCTACTATTCAAACAATATTAAAAATAAAAATAAAAATACGGCGACATACATACACACACACACACACACACATACACACACACACACACATACACACACACACATACATACACACATACATACATACACACACACACACACATACATACATACATACATACATACATACATACATACATACATACATACATACATACATGCACGCACGCACGCACGCACGCACGCAAGCACGCACGCACGCACGCACGCACGCATTACATTGCACGCACGCACGCATTACATTGCACGCACGCACGCATTACATTGCACGCACGCACGCATTACATTGCACGCACGCACGCATTACATTGCACGCACGCACGCATTACATTGCACGCACGCACGCATTACATTGCACGCACGCACGCATTCCATTACGCACGCCTTACTTTCTACTTTATATATATATATACTGGGTTGTTGGTAGCAAAACAAAAATTTTGAGAGTCAGATGAGATGAATAACCAGCTCCAAAAAGTCCAGAATTTGACGTCATAGACTACTGCGTTTGGAGCTTATTACAGAGCTTCAGAATGGTCGATGTGACATTAAATCTTTTGATGATTTGAAAACGTGCTTTGGAAAAGTTTGGAAAGATATCTCACAAGTAACTCGTCATAACGCTACACGAGCTTGGATTTCTAGGTTAAGACAATGCTCTGAAGTGCAAGGAAGACATGTGGAGCATCTATGATTATAATATAACATATATGCCTTTAAACAAGTTTGTTAAAAAGTTATTCCTTGTAAAAATAAATAGCTGTTTGATACATGTTTCTGCTTTTCTAACGGCCACCCTGTATATGCCAGTATTTATCTTATCTTATAAATTCCATTTATTCCTTTAGGAAATTATCGCGTCTTACGGAATTATGGCCGACGGTTAACGAAGATGTCATGTGGCTGCCTGGTCGTGCGGTTTGCGCGCTGGACTGTCGTTCGGATTTATCGACGGTCGAGGGTTCAAACCCTGCCCGCTCCCATCCCCCGTCGTCCTGCGGGAGGTTTGGACTAGGAAGTAAACTATCTTCAACTCTGAAGGAACATCCGAAACATGTAAAACATTTTACAAACATTTTACAAGCACAATGACCAACCTCCTTTACTGTTCCCAACTAATGCCAGGTACGGAGTAGAGTAGGTTGGACTCAGGGGCGTAGATCTTGAAATTCGAAATTCCAGCCTTCACCAAGATTCAAACCCAGGACCCCTCGGTTTTGAAGCCAAGTGTTTTGCCAATCAGCCTCCATCCCCCCCCCCCCCCACAACGATAAATACATTTACAAAAAAGATGAAATCGCCTGTAAACTTTATCGCCCCTCATTGGAGCCCTCCCACACATAAACAAAGCAACGTGCTTACAATGTTAACTCTGTCTAGGTCTATTTATTAGGTCCATTAATGTAATACGAATTATCATAATGTGTATCAAAATCCAATTTTCTATTCTTCTGTACAGGTGTCTGGTGTACATTACGTTTCAAGGTGCAGGGGCTATTGCAGGTGCAGGACTACTAAAAATCATTGTCCCATATTCCTATGTAGGCACACTGGGCGTAATTGCTCCTGGTGAAGGCGTTTCCTCCTTGGAGGCGCTGGGTGCTGAGATCATCATAAATTTCCTGCTGCTCTTTGTAACCGTGGGCATGGTGAGTGTCTAGGTATATTATACTTTAGGCGAGTTTATCATCCTTACTTGATAGAATTTCAGTATCTATATAGGTTTGCGATATCTTCATATTATTTTTAACAAAAACATAGTTGGAAGCTTGCTTGTTCACGCAGCTCTTATGGGTACCAGACATTGGTTGGTAAAGTAAAGGTCATTGTGTCCAATCTTATACAATACAGGCGTTATTTCAAAACAGAAGATGATCAGGTTCTACGCATCATTTTATTTGCATCATCTTCCCTATAAACCAGTGATTCCCAACCTACTTCAATCTGCGGGCCATTTTAATTTTCAACACTAGTGTCGCGGGCCACATGATGGAAAAGATACAAAAATTTAATGAAATTGACCTGAAACTGTTTTTTATTTCAAACCAGAGGATCTAGTACTTACATGGAAGTATTGGGAGATTTGAATTTTCTCTTTACCCTTAAAAATTGGCGTAAGTTCTGTTTATATTTTGTTGTTCTTATTGTTTAAAAAACAGCCACACGTTCTTTATAAAAACAAACAAGTTGGCTAGCATTGGTATCAACTGTCAGACATGTTCTACAAAAAAAGTAAAGATCCCTTCACTTTTCCTAGTAGATTGATTCTATAGTACTATTTCATGAACGCGCAATCCCTTGGTAGTAATCCATTAGAAAAAAGTGAAGGCCCTAACGTAGGTAAAGATAAATTTTGGAACATTTTTTTAGGGGGAGGGGGGATTTTCTATATTTTTTGTGCCGACGTTTCGGCGGGCCGGATCTGGCCCGCGGGCCGTATTTTGGGCATCACTGCTATAAACTATTGGGTCTGAATGAGGAGCTATAGTTTTACTAATCTAACGTTTAGGTATGTAACTAAAGTGGGGAAAGGAAAACTTAACCTAATGAAAGCTTGGCGACAAAGGTTCTTACAAAACTTTGTTGAGACTTCACACACACAAATAAAATTCACGGTGAATAACTCTTGTCTGTTCTCAGCTAGATCCAGGTAGACCAGACACGCAAAGTTATGTCCCCTTTATGATTGGCCTGATCGCTACAGTCGATTCACTGTTTGCTGTAAGTCACAATACTTAGCTCCTTTTCATGCAAATTACAATTATTCTCAACCAAAATAATTCTTGGCTACTCGGTTTTCATTATAAAAATGACAAGCATTTGTTAAACTGTTTTATTGTGGTTTTGATTGTTAAGGTCTATGATGTATGGACTGACTTTTAATGTCTTATTCTTTAAGTACCAATATCCAAAATTAATTTGTCTGTAACAACTTTTAACAATCTGCCATTGTTTTTTTTTTTAATTTATACAACAGTAAGAGCAAAAAATTTATGGTTTAAAATAGATTTTTTAAAATTGTATTTTTACTGTGTTATTTCAAACTGTATTTACGTTTGTGATGGTCTAAATATTTTGAATGTTTAAATTATCATAAGTAAAAATACTCATTATATTATAAATTAGCTACGCTGAGAGTTATTGTACTCTATCTGCGAAAGTTTATGTACATGAAATATAAAACTTATGAATCTGATCAGTATATTCTATAACAAGTATGCTTTCAAACAAAATACAATAATTATGACTCTTCTAAGTATATATTTAGAAACTCCTAACGGGTGTCACACGGTGCGGACTGCATCCATAGTGACGCCATTGAGTAGTATCATATGTATGTTATCGATCTGAAGTGAACAAAGTCATAGTATTTTAAAGTACCCCTATTGAGTCCAGTAACTGACACCATTGATAAAAATATAATAATGGTTGGATAAAAATATTATAATTCATACACTGCTGATTCCAACGATCATTTTCATTACAATTTTCTCAAGCACACGTTGGATGGCTGGACGAGAAGGTTAAGTACGCTTGAACTTGGCTTGGCTTGGTAGGGGGCTCGAGGTTCAACACCGGACTCGGGCAGAGTTGTGTTTATAGAGCGCCTAAAGGTAGCACGGAAAACCTTCTCCCAGATACTCCTTCCCCACTGGTCCACAAATGAGATTTGACCAAAGCGCTCTGAGCATGCCATAAGCATAAGCGTAACACTATAAAAAAGCTATAATTTATTTTATTTTAATTATTCATTTTGTAAATGTTAATTGTCTATTCAGAAACAAAATATTTAACTGTTTAATTAGAACATTATCTATGATGTAAATATAACATTTTTTTTAAGGCTCAAATATCTGGAGGGTGCATGAACCCAATAAGAAGCCTGGGACCTGCTGTGATCCAGGAAAAATTTGAAAATGCTTGGGTATGTCTTCTTTACTATCTTTGGCAACTGATATTGAACTGAGCTTATTCTGCCTCTCTGTGGTTACAAATTTATTAGGAAATATAGATTTAAAAAATTTTTTTTTAGACATATTGATAAATTGTTAGTTACGCCATGTGCCAAATGTAGGTCGCTTTCAAACGTAAATATTGGAAGCCAGCGGCTATCATGTGTGGGCGCTGTGACTGGGTAGTTTAGAGCATGACTTTCAAACCTGCTATCCTGGGTTCAAATCTTATTAAAGACTGGGATTTTCAGTTTTGGGATTTTGAGGGCGCCCCTGAGTCCACCCAACTCTAATGGGTACCTGACTTTAGTTGGGAGAAAGTTGTGATGGCCACATGACATCCTGCTATTTAACTATTGGCCAAAGAAACTGATGGCCTTATCATCATCTGCCCTATACATCACAAAGGGGGAACTACAGCTTTCTTGTGTAAAAAACTGAGGATGTAGGTTGTTAAAAATGGCCATAATCAATCCTGACCCTAATACTTTATCACAGTCATTAAAGAAAAGGAAATTAAAATGACCGAGAAAGCGTATAATTAAACATAGACCACAGGGGAGATAATTTTTCAATATTTATTGCATCTAGTCTGAAAAGTATTGGAAAGTAGTGTCTCCCCTTTTTTCTAAATAACTCTTAATTCTGATAATACAAAATATCTAACCAAAAGGGAAAGCTAGTAGGCCTTGTTCGTATTCTATTGAATGAATATTCTTTTTTAAGTATATTTTGATATAGGTTGTCAATGCCGGAAGTGGTAATGGATGTAACAACTCCACTACCTATAAAATGCTTCCTAATGGCTTGCGTCTCGAATTTTTCTATTACAACCAGTCCAACTCCTGGCCTTCACGTGTGGCTCAGATATTGAGTCCGGCGAAACTGTTTTCACCAAGAGGAGAAGGGGCAAGGGCGAGTAACTGGCACCTAAACCAGTAAGCTTCGGGCAGGAGGGGCTCGTTAGCCACTTCTGACTACCCACCAAGGAGAAGGAAAACTCTGAATACAAACCTCCACTGCATTGCAGCTATACCCAATCATGGGAAAGGCTTCAAGAGTCAACCCTGATGAAAAATCAGGAGCTGGCAACCCTAAATCATTAGCTGGGGCGAAGTAAAGGAGGTTGTAAATTGTGCTGGTCACATGACACCCTCATTAACCATCTGCCATTGAAATAGGTAATGGGACTATTTGCTTCCCTATAGATCATAAGGTATAAGACAGTGGCGTAGCTAACTATGTGCGGGTAGTGCGTGCCGCACGGGGCATCAAGTGGTGAGGGGCATCAAATGGTGAGGGGCATCAAGTGTTGAAAGGGCATCAAGTGGTAATGGGACATCAAGGGATGAAGGGCATCAAGTGGTGAAGGGCATCAAGTGGTTATGGGGCATTATGTGGTGAAAGGACAACACATTCTAGTATGAATTTAGTTTCAGGCATTTTGAAAAGAATTCACCGCTTCTTGTAAATTTAAATCACCACTAAGTAATGACAATGATAACAACATCTTTTCGCTGTTTTCTTCATTTTATTTTGGGGAGGAATGGGAGTGGAGCATCATGAGGAACTGCCGCACTTTGCATCAATTACCCTAGCTACGCCACTGGTCGTGCGGTTTGCGCTCTGGACTGTCGTTCAGATTTATCGATGGTCCAGGGTTCAAACCCTGCCCGCTCCCATCCCCCGTCGTCCTGCGGGAGGTTTGGACTAGGAAGTAATTATCTTCAACTCTGAAGGAACACCCGAAATATGTAAAACAAACAAACACAAACAAACAGGTAAAACATTTTTACAACATGATAAGTCTTTCTTTTCTAATTCTACAGATCTATTGGGTTGGGCCTATGATTGGAGCTGTCGCTGGATCTCTGTGCTATGATCTTTTGTTTGCAACCCAACCTTTTGGTCTGCGCAGACTGTTCAAGTCTCTTGAAGTTTCAGACGCTGAGAAGGCTTACCCTAAAAAGCTTGAAAAGAAATCTGGCGAACCTTTGCCTAAACATTTGGAGAAAAACTACCACAAAACTGACAAATACAACCAGAAATCTGAGAAAATTTATCAGAAACCTGGCAATGATGATCAAGTTGGGGACCTTCTGCCGAAAAGATATTGCCAGATTGACCCGCGTGAAAATGAAAGTGGAATCTAAATCAGTGGTCTTCAACGGATGCACTATCGTCCCTGGGGGCGTTTTCGTGAAAATAGGGGGCGCTGGGAGCTAAGAGACGGTAGGGGGCGCTGGGCACAATAGAGGGAGGTAGGGGGCGCTGGGCATAAAGGGGAAAGAAGAACTAAAGGTACACTGAAACAAAAGAAATAAAGAATTTCCTCAAAATTAAAGCTGGCAAACTAGATATAGACAAATTATAGTTAGCTTGCTTCTAATTTAAGAACAGAAACAACGTTAGAAATTGAGTTCGGGAATCCCATTTTCTATTTTTAAATTCTTTCTCTGTTATTGTAATTTACGGCCATCTTTGTCCTTAGATCTTGCGCGCCTAAACTTTTATGATTTGATAAACAAACTAGGTAATACGCCTTCTGATTATAGTTTTTTTTATCTACATATGCTAATAAATTGATATGCAAATCTTGATTTTAAAAAAACATTTAAAGATTACATTCAAATAGAATAATTTAAATTTTTTAAACAAAAAGGTGGACAAAAAATTGATACTCGCTGGTATGTAAAGAAGTATTTTACATGAGTTTTTACATGAGTTTTATTGCGTATGTGACGTTTTGGCGCTGCCGTTTTGGCGCGGTAGGCCAAAAAAGGTTGAAGACCACTGATCTAAACAAATTAAACAAGAGACCCTGTACTTAATCTTTACAAGATTGTCCGGTTAAAATTGTAAATATTTTGTATGCCGGATTTTTCATTTATTTTTATCCTCAATGTTAATTTTGTGTTAATGTCAATAGGTAAGTAGATTTGGTGTAAACGTTTATTTGTAGTAAGCTATATATAAAACCATATAAAAGTAATGCAAATTTGCCAAAGAGAAATGTTTCGGAATGATCATATTTACAAATACATCCAGAATTATATTTTATTTCATAAAGTCCTATAATGTAAGGTAACAATAATTTGAAGTAAGATTTTTAAAAAACCGTATACAAGTAATGCAAATTTGCCAAAGAGAAATGTGTCGGAATGATCATATTTACAAATAAATTCAAAATTAGATTTTATTTCATAAAGTCACATAATGTAAGGTAACAATAATTTGAAGTAAGATTTATATAAAACCATATAAAAGTAATGCAAATTTGCCAAAGAGAAATGTTTCGGAATTATCATATTTTGAAATTAACATAAATATATCTTTTCTTCAGAGTCCCATGATGTAGGGTAACCAATGTGATAATAGATTATGTTGATGATATTTTTTATAGTTTATGTTGTACGCATGTTAATGTTCTATAACTCTTGTTGAGTAAATGATGGGCAGTTAATAACATAGTAATGTCCTTAGCTGAAACATTAATCTCGTGCATAGCATATATAATGACATAATAACTTTTTTATTGCTATTAAAAACATTTTTGTAATTAAAGATCAATTCATACTGACAACTATTTAAATACTCCTTATATATTCAACAATACATTTTCAGGCATCAGAATTATGTATATAAGTTTTTAAAATTTAATTTAGCTTAATTTCTAGAAGATCCCAAAAAGGGCAAATGCCGCTATTAGGTTTTGCAAAATGTCCGTCTGTTTGTCTGTCACTCTCAGATCTTAAAAAGGAGAAGAGAAATGAAAAATATTATTTCACCATGTGATGCGGCTTGCAAAGTTTAGGTGCAACGGCTAATTTTTGTAGTCTAAAAGTAAACTGTTTTATTATGAAAGCAATGTTTTCATGAAAATTACACCAATTCTAAAACAATACATAAATGTAAGGGAGATGACGTCATAATATGTAAACAAAGAAATGTTCACAACAAATATAAATATTAGTTAACTGTGCTTTTTCTGGTCAACTAGCCGATAAAATGAACAGAAAACATTTATTTTTGTTTAAAAAGGTTAAGAATGCACTTTGTATGTATGTAAATTTCACGCGCATTTCTTAAAATGGACTTTTTATGCAGCCAATTTCGTGCAGTGACGTGACGGCCGCGGCAAGACATGGTACTTATCTAGTTCATCAACAGTTTTAAATAATCAGATTTTCTTTTCTTTTTTTTTTTGATATGTTTCGTCTGTTGCTTATACTGATTTAAATTTTAAAAAAAATAAAATAAACTAAAGCTATTGAAACTGTTTTAACCTTAAATATTCCTTCCGAAACATTGCAATAGTTTTAAGTATCTATTATAGATTGTTCCGGATGTTTTTGTTAAAAACTAATTAATATTAATGAATGTTTATTTGCTCTTCTTACTTATATTACATTTAATTTCCATGCTTAAACATTGCAAAAACACATGACCAATCATATGTTGTTGTGTATTTGTCTTTTATGTAAATAGCATATACATGCTAAATGAAAATCTCTGTACTGATTTGTATTTCATTAACCATAAAGTTATTCTGGATATTGATTGTAGTAACCTAATAAAATACTACAGGAAGACATGTCTTGATTCTATGCTTTATTGAACACGAATGACGAAACAGTTCACGATAACACGGTACTCCCACACACAAGCTTACCTGGACACCATGACCTTTTGACACACAAGAACAGATCAGTTCACAACACACAACAAGAACATAAATACACAACATTGTTTTATAAAAAAATAAATTATGTCAAATAATTGTTAAAATCGCATTGTTGACTTACATTGCACTTAATATTCCTAGACAATACGTCACTATAATTTAATTATCGATATCAAATTAGACCGTATTTTCAACAAATTTATGTCAAATGACTTTTTTTTTTTTTTTTTCAAAAATATCGACAATAGGTTGTTCAGGATTTAAAAAAAAAAGAACGTAATTTACTAGAAACGATGAATGAAAATCACTTTTTAGGCTTATTCTACATTTCATTTTCTTGCTGAAACATAGCAGAAGTTGTTTGTTTTTTTTTATCGGTAAAGAATGTTCCGGATTTTGTTTGGAAAAAGAAATCGACCCACATTACAAATTGTCGCCGAAATTGTTTCAAAATGTATATGAAAAATGTACTAACGCAAAAAACCACAACAAACAAAAAACAAAAACGTTTGAAAGCTCTCTAATAAAAGAAATAATATTCTCATTTACGAAAATCGGTAGCTCCGGATTTCTTATGAAAAACATTTTAACTCTAAATAATATATAGCAATTCTCTCTTACACTACATTTAATTTTCTAGCTAAAACGTTGCAAAATCAAATTATTATTATTATGGCTTTTATATAGCGCTACTTTCATGCTTATAGCATGCTAGAGCGCTTTCGGTCCAATCTCATTTGTGGACCAGTGGGGGGGGGGGGGGGGAGGGGGTATCTAGGAGTTGGTTTTCCGTGCTGAGTCCACCCAGCCCTAATGGATATCTGACATTGATTAGGGAAAAGTTAAAGGAGATTGGTCGTTGTGCTGGCCACCGTTAACCGTAGGCCACAGAACAGATGACCTTTAAATCAACTGCACTATCAATCACAAAGGGCAACTTACTTGCATGAAAAATACAGTCATTTACTCCTGCAGCAGTAAATCTTTGTTTTTTAAAGTCTCTGAACTTACTTGCGTAAAGTAGGGGCCCTTTTTGGATCTACTCAAAAGATTTAAAACCGAGAAACACACATTTTAAAGTATAACAAATACTTCATCATCATCCTCTTTCCTCCACGGTCTCTTGCTAGATTTTTAATGGCTTCCCAGCTCTTTCTTGTTCTCATTGCTTCATCTAGTATACTGCGTCGCCATGTTCTTTTTGGTACAGACCTTGATCAACAGATGTCTGAGAAATATCTTAAAAATACACTGGTACGACAAAGTAGAAAACACCAAACTGTGGGAGATAAGTGGGCAGAGAAATAAAGAGATGCAGATTCTAGAGAAGAAGTGGAGATGGATTAGTCACACTCTTAGAAAAGATACCAGCAACAGAGCTAGGCCGGGCTTAGAGTGGAACCCCCAGGGAACAAAACGCAGAGGAAGACCAAAATATAAAAAAAATTGCTATTAGTGAAAGTCAGAAGAATGAATCCATCTGACAGAGGCCCGTACATTTCATAGGCCAAATCAGGAAGTACGCTAGAGAAAATCGTTTGAGAAACACTTCCGTTACAGTGCAATGATTTTAATGTGTTCTTTTAGTTACAATCACTTTGTAAAGCAGCAGACGTGGCTTCTCTGGACTTTCTTGTTTGGTGATAAAGTTGTGGTTGAGGTAAAATATTGTTTCAATACTTTCACAGTAAATTCTCTCAAGTCAGTTTTTGTTTTAATTGTAACATTTGGGACTCGTCCTAACTCAAGCCTCCTGCATGACGGCTTCCAACTAGATACCATTATGGTTAGATATTAATGTGTATCTTATCTTATTAAGGCGGATCTTTAAAATAAGGTGGCAAGATAGGATAACCAATGAGGAAGTGCTACGAAGAGCAGGATGCCAGGACATCCGCTCTGTTATCAGCAGCAGACGCCTTGGCTGGCTTGGCCACGTTCGTAGAATGCCAGTAGGTCGACCTCAACAAGACATTCTGTATAGCGATCTAATAAAAGGCAGGAGAGCGCCGCTGTTCGCCCACTTTTACGTTATACGGATGTATGCAAACGCGACATGAAGCTCTTCAAAAATCGACACTAGCAGCTGGGAAAAAATAGCACTAGATAGATCTACATGGAGAGAAAGTCACTGGTTTTCCTGACTAGCTCAGGCAACCCATTCCATGCTCTAATAGCACTAGGGAAGAAGGAGCATTTGTACACATTTATCCTAGCATAAGAAACGTTCCTTTATCTTTGTACTAGACATATGTTACCAGCGACCCGCGGGTCTTTATTTGCGCATTACTTTCGATATAGTCACTGAGAGTGTTTTGTAAACAATTAAACGAAATAATAATGTAATAAATAAAGCGAATGTGTCAATGTAAAAATAGTGTGAATGAAGCTATCAAATCAGAATAGCTAATAGGCTTAAATCCATTTGTTGAAATTAAAACATTTGCTTGTAGGCCTACATATATGTGATTAAAATTTGAGATGAATAGACTTAATTTTGTATGTTCATGTGTTAAAGTATAAAGTAGATCTTGAGGTAGACATAGATCTAAATCTACACTAATCTAGAGTTTAAAATTGGCTTTTATAGAGTTCATTCTGTGTTGCGCATGCGTGACCTTTTTCATGAATGAATGAATATAGGCCTATCTCAACACGGCTACGCAGTTTTAGCGAACAGCGAAGGAATGTATTAAAAATGCTTTAGAAAAACAAATTTGAATGTTAATTTAATTAAAATGAATGGACAATAATTAGTATGTTTATGTGTTAACGCATAAAACTATCTTTGCGAAAAGAAGTTTTATCATCTTAGAGTTCAATATGAGTTTTACACCTAGGCCTAGGAATAGACTGAGTAGAGTGATGTGTTAATGTGTAACCATTTGGTAATATCTAATGAAAGAATGTTCGCTAGGAAATCTGCAGTCACAGATATAAAGAACTAATTTATGTAAAAAATGCTTTTGAAACGCAAAACTTGAAGGTTAATTTTAATATATAATGAAATCAATGGATCTTCTTTTGTATTTTCATGTGTCAAAGTAAAAAACTATGTGCGCAAAGTGTATTTCTTAGAATTAGATCTAAGTCTAAATCGTTTCGATCTTTTCTCATGTCAACATTGTTAACCATGGCCTAGATCCATAAATACTATAGCTTTAATAGAGTCGGACAACTTCATTTTTTTTTGAGGGTCTTAAGTTTGTTTTAGGGCTACAATATATACACTACGGTCTAAGTTAGTACCCAAGGAACATTCCTGTCTACTTTTATCAAGATTGGTCAAGCGGTTTTGATGTCTATAAGTAACATACATACATACACCTCACATTCTACTTTATAATATAGAAAATTGTAGGGTGCATGTCTATATTTCGGTGTCACTATGTTTAAGTAGAGATAAAAATTTAAAATTGATTTTCTATTATATGAATAAAACCTCGAAGTTTGTGTTATGAAAAATGTCTTTATCCTTCTTTATATAGAGATATAGAATAGAATTAGATTTAAAATAGGTTTTTCATTTTAAGAATAAAACCTTGTAGTCGATTTCGATTACTCGGGATGAGTCCATTATTCACGTGACCACCCAAAGCCACGTGAGACCTGCTTTTTATGTCACATGTGATGCAAACAAATCCGTTGAATAAACACAAACGTACAAGATTTAAAAGAGAACTTGTTGAATTTCGGTCTTCCTTACATAAAAGTAAGATAACTCTTGCAGAACTTGCATACCTAAGGCAGAGGAAGTAAAGCTCATTAGTTTCTATGGTCGACGGTTAGCGAGCATAGTTAACTGTGTAAAGCGCAAGTTTCATACTACAAGGATGAACAGCCTCGTGTGGGGCAATTTCTGTTGTGGACCCGTAGAAAACGATGGGCGGGAAGGGCCTGGAGGGGGTATCTGGGACTTCAAAATTTTCTCGCTTTTATTTTTTCACTTTGAATAAACATTCGTGTAAAATTCATTTTTTTTTACACTTCCACTAGTTTAAAAGTATAAATTACTTTTTTTTGGGGGGGGAGGGGGGGGGCGTCGTTCTCACAGCAAAAATACACCTTCTCAACACAATCGTCATTCCAACTGCTACATACGCATGTGAGACATGGAAGTCATCTGTCAAAATTGAGAAAAGACTAAATGTGGCTCAACAAAAATGGCTGAGACGGACTTTGGGAGTCAGTTACACAGATCGGGTCTCAAACACGGAAATCCTATGCCGAACTGGGAGTCGAACACTTATCGAGGTTGGGACAGAGCGTCGCATGAGGTTTGCGGGACATGTCCAACGTCAAATTGAATTACGCACACCAAGAGTTGCGATGACATGGAAGCCAATACGAGGAAAGCGCAAACAGGGACGTCCTCGTATTACTTGGCGACACACCTTCATGGAGGACCCCAGAACAGTGGACACCAGGTGGGAGGAGGCTTCAGACATTGCCAGTGACATCTTTATGGAGACAGCTTGCCGCCCAATGCGTCGAACGGCGCGGGAGGACCTAAGTCTAAGTCTAAGTCTCACAGCAAAAGAAAAAAAAAATTCCAACAGCAAAATTACATCCATATCATCATTCCCTACATTATTATTTTAGGTTCAACTAACCAAACAGAACAAATCTCATAATTCACAACTATAAACTCTTATTAACTATGTAACTATAATAATTTAATTTAAATTTTTAACAATGGTCTCATCAAATTCTTAATATAACACTATATTAATATCTCGGCACCACATTAATATCTCAGCACCTCCCGCATGTTTAAGATTTTCGTCAAGAAAGATCATCCCCTAAAAAACTATTTGTCCTTAATTACCTCCCTTGCACATCTAACCAACATAAGATCTGAGTCTCTGATCTGCTGAATTACTGTTCAGTAGCTGTAAATAATACACACTTGGTTACTTAAATACAAATGTTCTTGTCCATTGATATAGTTGTTATATATTACGCAATGGATTGTGGGGACAGAGGACTTTTGAGAAAAATAGATCATGTTGTCTTATTGGGAAGAGTGGTCGAGAGGCTAAGTGCGCTTGAACTTGGCTTGGCTTGGCTACCTATGAAGGGGGCTTGAGGTTCGACACTGAGCGCCTGAAGGCAGCACGGAAAAATCTTCTCCTAAATTCCCCACCCCCACTGGTCCAAAGCGCTCTGAGCATGCTATAAGCATGAAAGTGAAAAATTTATTTATTTATGTAATTAATTGTTGAATCTGAACTCGAAGCCACATTTGTTCGTACATGTGTCTACAATTGGAAACGTGTAAATCGATATCCACATTGTGAAAATAGGACAACCAAATGAACTATGTACTAGGGATACATGATATTGGTTATCGTGAGAAACCATGATATTTGTTTTGTTTTTGACAATGTAAAACCTGCAAGTGTGTTTGTGTGACTAGTTTCGAATCCGGACAGAATACACAAATTTTGAATTAAAAGGAAAAAAAAAAAATTGTAAGAAAGATAACTGCACAGTGCCTGATGTATAAATATTTATTTTGATAGTTCCCCCTTTAGTTGTTCTGCAGCGAAGTAAAAATAAGTAAAACATTGCCTTCTAGAGATATTTTTTTATTATTTCATTTAACATTTAAAACCAAAATGAAATGTGAAAACTATTGGTTTTGTTGTTTTGGCTCTCATACTTTCTTTGTTGTCAAATATCTATAGATATAATTGGTTTTATAATTTCCAATCAAATAAATAACATAGGCCTAAATAAAACAAATGTTATTAAAAAGACAATTAATCCTGATCATAGGGACGATTTTCTATCCGAAAAAAACAAATACCGTTACGTCCGTACATAAAATCTATGTAAAATTATAGTTTGGTGATATAGGCCTAGACTAGGAAGCATGTCTATAATACACTTCTTTCTCTACGTAATCTACTTTAAGGTGGCTGCCTGGTCGTGCGGTTTGCGCGTTGGACTATCGTTGCTGTTAAAGCTGCTGTCAGAGTACTTAATATTAAGGCTGCTGTCAGAGTACTTAATATTAAGGCTGCTGTCAGAGTACTTAATATTAAGGCTGCTGTCAGAGTACTTAATATTAAGGCTGCTGTCAGAGTACTTAATATTAAGGCTGCTGTCAGAGTACTTAATATTAAGGCTGCTGTCAGAGTACTTAATATTAAGGCTGCTGTCAGAGTACTTAATATTAAGGCTGCTGTCAGAGTACTTAATGTTAAGGCTGCTGTCAGAGTACTTAATATTAAGGCTGCTGTCAGAGTACTTAATATTAAGGCTGCTGTCAGAGTACTTGCTGTTGGCGCTGTTGTCAGAGTGCATTTTAAGTGCTCCTTTTGTCATGTTGCCTGTCAAATGTTGTTGTGACAGTTGCTGTTAACAAAGTTGTTGTCACAGTCGTTGACATTTTCGTCATTATCACAGCATGTGTTGATCTTGCTGATGTCGATGAGGGTGGGGGGTTCTTGTCAGGATTCTAGGAGGGGAGTAATTCCTCCAGGCTTGACCCCAATGGGAGTTCATCCGAGCAGATGGTGTCACAGTAGTTGCTGCTGCTCTCACACCGGTTGTTGCTCGTCCTGATGTCAGTGTGGCTGTTGTTGGGGCTGTCGCCACAGACGCTGTTGTTAAAGCTGCAGCTACTCCCGAACTGTTTGACGAAGCTGATATTGTAGGCTTGAGTTGTCTGTGAAACAAGGCAAAAATGTTTTACAAAGTTTCGTTACCAATAGAACACAAAATAAACCACCAGCAGCGACATATAAACATATGTTATTGAAATAATTAAGAATCTTTACTTATAAATTACAGATGTTCTTGCACAAGAAAGTAGTGCAAGTGGGGCAAATATGTGTCTGAGTGAAAATGGTGTCAGACGAGAGTGTAAAAAGGTTTAAATGGTGTATTGTTGAAAAATGCGAATGTCGTAGAAAGCTGGGTTCGTGCTTCCTGGAGTACTCTTGACACGTGACAAACATATGTACCATAAACTGACTTAAGTCCGTTTCAGCAGACAAATGCAAAGTTTACTTGACAACAATAATAATAATACTGCACTCCTTGATAGTGCTATAAGTAAAGAAAATCTTATCCGCTCAACAGCGGTATCAAAAATATCCAATACGTTAAAGTCTCCAGAGTATATTACAGAGTATATTACAAATCACGTCCGCATCTCAGCGGGTAACACTGTACAGAATAATCCAGAATAATAATACATGTCTCAAAAAGAACACTGGCATCAACTGCCTAAAAGATACATCTAAACTGTAAATACTGTTCGACTTTTCTAAGTCGCTACTGTCCGTCCCGGACCAAAAGATACTACTTGACCACCCGGTCCAAAGGATACCACTTGACTGACTTGACTGAACTCAAAGTCAACTTCATTCATTCTACTTCCTGTTTTCTACATCAGGAATTCCACGTGTCTTTTACACTCTTAACATGACGTGAACATTAAATCAGGCAATGTCAACTGAGACTGTGACAGAGAGGAAGTCGACACATGACGAAGACTTATTTATTAATATGAATTATACGATCTGAAGTTTTGGTAATGAAAGTTCTAGTTATTATTTTGTAATTAATATAATTGTTAAACGAGCTGCACTCTGAAAGTTACAGTTAGAATGGGTTTACTTATTTTGCTTGTAATTATCACAATGCAGACCTTAGACATTTACAGGAGCTTCTATTTACAAGCGCTATAAAGATCAACGGTGCCGTTCTGACCTCACTGGCATAGATGAAAGCAGCTGGCCTCTGAAAGAGACAGAAAGTTCTCACGATGTCTTTTGAAGCCCAAAAGTAAAACGCTTGTCGTAGACATGAGCAGGAAACGAAACGAAAACTTAATTAGAACCTTTTGTCTGCATCGCAAATTATCATTATGTAGTGGCGTAGCATCCATTGCGCGAAGGGGTTCAAAGAACCCGGGCCCACGACCCTTAGGGGCCCACAGTCTGAGGCGTACCAACCATGGCGCAAAGGGATTTATTGACCAGTTGGGGCCCACAGGAGCCCTTAGAGATAACATCCAAACTGGAATTCATAATTGCATTTTCGTAAAAGCAATTAAAAAGTACAAACTTAAAAGTCTTATTTAGGGGGAGGGGGCCCACCTAGATATTCTTGAACCGGATACCTTGCTACGCCATTGTCATTATGTAAATCCCACCTGAGTTTGGGTAGTAATCTGAAATATGAATTGAAGGCAATGATTTGTCGTTAGTTACGAGAACTCTTTTACAGTAACTTCACCAGAAGTGAAAGGAAGCGGAAAACGAAATTGAACATATGAATAAATTATTTAAAATAGAAAGAAATTCAGAGTATATAATGACAGTTGCAAAGAAGTACGGGGATTTAGCTGTACTTTTTGTTTCACTTATGTCTACTTACTTCTCGTATTTCTTGGAAGTAGCGTGCCGTACAAAGTAAGCGATAACGAAGGTGCACATCATCAGAAGTAGAAATCCTGCGACGGAGATTGTGATGATCAGATCTGAGGACAGAGTGAGAAAAATAAAAATAAAAAATCATTTGTAACTATACGAAACAATTGTCTATTCGGCAATGCACTGAAGACTGAAGGTCTAGTGCAGCAGGCAGAGGTGTAGTGGAGGAGAGGCACTATGCTTCGGGCGCGCGCCACGTCACATGCAGAGAGGCGCCTAAAAAACTATAGTAGAAACTTAAGTTATGTAACACATTCTAAGGTTATTTGTGTTATATTATTATTAAATGCTTTTCTGATATACCTATATTTCTATGTGATGGTCGTGGAAAAAAAGGGGGGGGGCGCCAACAAAGTTTCTTTTCCCGGACGCACGTTTTGAACACTACGCCTATGGTAGCAGGTGTCCTCACTGAGTCACACGACAGCTTGTACTCAGAAAGATGAAGCGCACTGAATGGTTAGTATGTCAGTGGTGTAGCAAGGAAGTAGGGGAGCTCGTGGGGCTTGGCTTCTTTAGGGGTCCCTGTATTTTGACATTCGACATCATGAAATGACATGCAACATGGTCACTAATTTACATAACAACATTAATAGCAAGACAACATGGCATTGGCTTAATATTTAATGTAAAAAAAAAATCGGACACTCATTTGGGGGACCCTCAAGTGGGGGCTTTTCAATTTTGGACATCGCACTTCCCCGACCATAGCTGCGCCACTGTAGTGTGTCTTCTTCTTATTCATATAAATAATCTTACATGCTTGATGAACCGCGAAGTGGTTTCCAGATCAGGTAGTTCTCAGTATAGTTTTTGTTCTACGCTTGATCCACAGAGCTAGAGTCTTGTTCGGGCCTCTTGATATAGAAACAGTAGTATGTGATATATTTACTTACTAAAATGTGCATAAAAATTAATATCTGTCTCATGTCTACGAAACAAGGTAGATAAAAATACATATTTATCGTCCTTAGCACCCCAACTCCACCCCCTCTATTTCCGACTAAAAACGATAACCATTCAACAGAAAATGTGTAATTTCACTTATGTGGTGGGTTCTATCGAGGCGGCCGGTGCGCCTGAAGAAATATCTCACCTCACTACACTTATGTAAGGCACCTTAAACGAAAGGTAACGGTATGTTTCTTCCTAATGTTTCTTTTGATAAATATCTTTCAAGATACAGGAGATGCCTGTTGAAAAAAAATTGTTTTCGAACTGCGGGAGATGCCTGTTGAAATGATATCTCAAAAGAGAAGCGTTCTTCACATCAAAGTAAGTACTGATACATGCAGGATGACCCGGTTTGGTTTTGGCTCATTCAAACTAAAAGATCTTACGGAGGGAGGACCACCACCAAGCTCTTGAATCCTGCTGCCCCACTAGTGCTAAAACTTTGTTTGCATAACCCAAAATTAAGCGACTTGCTAAAGTGTGTGGTAGCCAGATATTACCTTCGTCCAAAGTTATGGAGGTAGATTTCTCTATGCATGTACATTTGTCCGGGCAACAGTTCTCGAGGCTGAAACAACAGTTCTCAGCTATCAAGCAATAACATTCGCCAAACGTGACGTTTACCAATGTACAATTCTCATGTAGAGACATCAGTGAATTTTGGTCATACACTTGACAGACCACTATATCGCTTCCGCTGATTGGTTGGGTGCTGCCATGTGACGTTGGACTCGCGCTGTTGGACTGTGACGTGTACTCTATAGTTGCTGGCGTGCTGTTCGTTACAGTTATGATAGAGGAATTGATGGTCGCTGTTGTTTCGTCTTGTACGATGTTAGCAGTTGAACTGATGACAGCTGTTGTATTGTCCTCTAATGGGCTGGCAGTAGGATTGATGATTGCTGTTGTGCTGTTTATGACGGTGTGTGTCGAGTTAAAACCCAAACTTGACGTCCCTGCGCCGGTTGAGGTTTCTTGGGTCCATGATGTTGCTATGTCTATAGAACCAACAAATAGAATCACACTAAAATAAACGCACTCCATTGTGTTAGACTCCATTAGTTCATTGTCTTAAGACTCTATCAGTATAGTCTGGGGCTCACTTAATGCATTTTACCCCTTGACCCAAAAGTAGGGTCCACCCAACGTTTTTTTGCAGTTTCTATATCTTTAAAGCATGCTTATTAAGAATCCGATTGATGTCAAGCTGACACCTTTGGGGAAAAAATTTTTTTAAGCGTTAAAGTTTGTTTGTAATACATACACATTGTACAATCACATGGAATGTAAAAATTATATCATCTGGCACAATTATGCAATTATCAACAGACAATTTCTGTTTCAATTTAACTGTTTCAATATCAACAGACAGATTAATCAATTTCTGATTCAACGTCAGATCCTGAATCGCTTTCAACGTCCACTTCATCTACCAGTACATTAATTTTTGTCAATGGATTTTGACAATTTTCTGTTTCATAGCACTGGCAAAAGATTGTGCAAGGTAACTGTGCTCTGAAACACCCACATCGTCCGCTGCTACACGGTTCATCCGATCCACACCCGCAACGAATCATCTGAAGAATTTCTGGAGGCGCTACATCAACACCCACTGGAAGTGTTATAGGGATTAATGTTTTATTTACGTCATCTTTTTGCCAGCCAAATTTGGTGGGATCAAGATTTGGAGGATCTCGTAGTAAAGCAGTTTTCCAAATGCATGTTTGAATATGGGCACGCTTAACATTCTCCTCAAACGCTTCTGATGTCGGGGGCAATGATTTCAATTTAGGTGCTATCGTGGCTTTTCGTTTACCAGTCCTGGAAAGCCATTGGGCATACCGAGTGTCAGACATGTTTCCAGCATCCGGACACCCGTAGCAAGCAGCCATGAAACTTGTAGCTTCTTTTACCACACTGTTCAAGTCAGATTCTATATCTCCCAATTTGAGAAGTGTGTGTCCCTTAAATAGCAACTTAAGAACAGTAGCTTTGCCGATACCAAACATGTATGCTACAGTATCACATCCTGATAGCGCATGCGCAGCTAAAAGGTGTGGTATTATTTGATGATGCTTTCTTGCTGTTTCTCCTATGTCGACCACTTTTCGAATCGTGGTGGTACTTTCCATGAGCAGCTGGCATGTCATATCCTCTGAAATATAGTAGTGTGTCAACAAAGCAAAAACATCTGTGTCATCTGATATAACTTTAATGCACATAGCTCCTTCATTGAATGCATACACAACTTGTTGTGGAATGATTACATCAGCTTCCTCGTGGCTTGTCTTCATATCTTCTCTAGCTTGTCGAATGCCAGAGCAAATTTGTTGTGGGATGGAGTCTTTCCCTGTTACAATTAACCGGCTATTGTATGAAGAAACTGTTGGATGTACATGTTGTACTTTGTTCAGTAGTTGCTCACAAATTATGTCAATAAGTTGAACTTTGTTTTCTGTTACTGTGAGAATGACTTTCTGTGGCTGTATGGGCATAGTTGGATTCAGCTTGTGTTGTCTGGTTGCCGATTTTGCTGCACGCCCACTCCTTGTTACACTTTTAATACTGTACTGAAAGTATCTGTCAAAGACAACATAAACATCATGTTGAGTCAATATTTTCATTATGTACATTATGAATCCATCAACAAAGTCTTGCAAGGTACCATTTACCGGCCAGTGTATGATCCATAAAAGTGCGCAACCATCAACAACAACAACATGTGGTGCTGGAGAATTTCTAGCTGAATGCTCAACTTGAAGTTTTTGTTTCAACACCGATTTTGACTTTGTGATTCGCATATTGCCGCTGTCATCAAACATTGATGGTGGTACTGAGGCTAATTCGTGCTTAAATATATCTCTAATTTGCAAATCACGGGATGGCATTAATCCAATTACTCTAGAATAAATGAGTTCTGTGTCATAACTTATACCGGATCCCATTGCTTCAGCTTTCTTTCTGTCAGCCATGGTAACAACTTTGCTAATGGAGCTATGAAATCCATCTGGCAAATGACACTCATAGTCATTCCACTGCTTCGTACCAAAAGAAATGGCATCATGAACATTTACAGATTCGGGAGCGAATTGGCCAGTGGCAATGTTTACTAAGCTGATGGGGTGGTCACCAGAATTGAGTGGATCAATACAAGTTTGAAGACGTTCATATATTGCTCGCCTGTCTTTCAAATCCTGTGCAATTCTTGCTGGCATTTCTTCTTTATGGCATGTAACTTCGTCACTGTATGCGTACATATCTTTCATGTCACTCAGGTCTTTGGTTATAACACTACAGATGTGTAAACTAAGTGCCCATCTCTTCAGCGCTTGTGGATTGAGAGTGATGCCTATTATACCACCTGGACCATGACCATACCTATATAGTCCGGTTCTATTGACCCATAACCTAAAAGTTGGATCCACCCAACGTCCACCTAATACCAAATCATAATAGTTGCTTATGCCAGTATTCCCAGTTTTCTTTTCATGCCATGGGGCAACTTTTCCCCGCTATTAGATTTTGAAATTCCAACTTTCAGTTTTATCAGCCCACCCTATTGTGCATATATTATAAGTGAACTTTAACATTAAAAATAAAAATTTCCCCAATGGTGTCAGCTTGACATCAATCGGATTCTTAATAAGCATGCTTTAAAGATATAGAAACTGCAAAAAAACGTTAGGTGGACCCAACTTTTAGGTTATGGGTCAATAGGACCGGACTAGTAGAGAAAGTGTATCTCATCGCCTGTACGTATTGTTTAGCTTGTGTAATTGTATTAGTTCATGTCGACATTACCACACCGTGCAGGATTTCAGTTTCTCTTATTCTGCTTTCAAAAAATCACTTTATTGTAAGAAGCCTGAAATGAGCAGAAGAACAGAATTGATTGATCAAACATTCAAATGTTCAACTTCGTTTACATTTCAATAGTAATCTTAATATTATAGTGGCCTTCACATGTGGTCCAGATTTTGGGTCCGATGAAATTGTTATTACTGACAAGAGAAGGAACAAAGGCGAGTAACTGGCACCTAAATCAGTTTTTGGCAGTAGGGGCTCGTTAGCCATGGTTGTCTTTCCACCAAGGAGAAGGAAAACTATGAATTCAAACCTCTTCTGCCTGGCAGCTATAATCCCACACAGTTTCGGCGCTTACCGTTCCTTTGGATAAACCAACTATGTGGAAAGAGGGCGACATCGTTCCGACCCTAGCTACTATGAGATGATCCATAATCGTTTTATTACTAAAGGAGGCCATATAATCCTTTTAAATCAGCAAATGTTGAGACCATGTAGGACCTACTCAAGACATGTACTCTACAATTGGAGTGAGACGAGGCTGCCTACTTTCACCAACATTTCCTTGAAATAATAATGGAAGATGCTCTCGAGGGCTACGAAGGTACTGTAAGCATTGGGGAAAGAAGAATTACTAGCTTGCACTTCATTGATGACATAGATGTCCTAGAAGAGATAGAAGAAAAACTAGCTGACTTGGTGATGCGCATAGGCAAGACTTCCACAGCAGATGGTTTGCAAATAAATGCCGAAAAAAACTGAAATTACGACTAATAGGCAACAGGGCTCTGAAAGGGGCATCAGCATTAGAGTTGAAAAGCTGACAAGTGCCAGTAGTTTTAAATACCTTGGAGCTATTGTATCAGATGAGGGAATCAAACCTGAACTACTGGCCCGAATAGCACAGTCCACAACAGCACTGGCAAAACTCAGAACAATATGGAAAGACGAAGGTATAGCCCTCGACATCAAAGTCAGACTGATGCGCTCCCTGAGAGGAGGATCCTAGCAATGGAATTGAGATGCTACGGAAGGATCTTAGGCATCACATTTAAAGACCACATCACAAATCAAGAGATTAGAGACAGGGTCACAAGACCCCACGATGACCTGCTAAATATTGTAAAAACGGAAATTTAAACTCTACGGCCTTTATTTCCAGGTATTCGGGGCTTGCAAAGACCTTTCTCCAGGGAACAGTACCAAAAAAAAAGAGGAAGAGGCAGACAGAGAAAGCGATGGGGAGATGAAGGAATGTATGGTGTAGAACAGAGTCAAATAATTCAGGCTCTGATGTTACAGGCTCTTATGTTACAGGCTCTTATATTACAGAGAAATGTAAAGTTAATTGGAAGCAACATTGCTTATTTGAGGAAAATGGTTTGATGGTTTATATAATCGTTGCTGGTCGATTGTCTAAGCCATTGGCTTCCTAACCGATTGCTCGCGAGTGAAGATTCAGCATTTAATTAGACAAGATCTATTTTTCTCCAAAAATCCTCTGTCCCCCGCAATCCATTTCGAGATATATAACGACTATATCATTGAAAGAGAACATCTATATGTTATATCTAAGTAATTAATTACAGTTTACTGAAAGTAAATCAGCTGTCTCAAATCTTACGTGGGTGGGATATGCAAGGGAAGTAATTAAGGACTAATAGCTTCTTAGTGGATGATCTTTCTTGAGGAAAACTTTAAAAATCAATGTTGAGAAAACGAAACAGGTAATTTGAACATTTCTATTGTGAGTGGGAAAAAAAAAGAACTTTACACATAATTTTATTCAAACTCATAAAATAGAAACGAGAAAATTGTGAAGTCCCAGATACACCCTCAAGGGCTCCATCCTCTCCTTTCTACGGGTCCACAACAGAAATTGTACAACACAAGCAGTAGTGGACTGGGTATCAAAACCGGCCCGGGCATTTCTAAACCATCCGACCAATTGTATATTATATGATGGACATCCAGCTCTAGGTCTACCTGTCCTCAAAAATCATTCTGTTAAGTTTGATAATGTATCGATAGATGTACACATGCTTACAGTGAACACTATGTCCTTATAAGGAATATTTTTTAGGCTTTATGTTGCTTTTTTAATCGTAAATGTGTATAGGCCCTAAAAGGATGAAGCTCTACCGATGTAGGCTATTACATTATTTCGGAAAATCTGTTCGATTAAATTAGTAGAGTCTGTTAAAGATTTTTAAGAAAATACTTCGCTAAGAGGCCCCTTCCCCTGAAAAAGGAATACTATGAAAAATTTAACAATTTAATAGTGGCATCCATGCGGCCCTTATCTTATAAAATACGGACGTGTTCGCCCCTGAACATGAGACTGATCATCCTTGTAGCAGCCAACTATGCTCGCTTACCGTCGGCCATATAAACGAATGAGCTTTACTTCGACTGGCTTATGTATGCAAGTTCTGCAAGAGTTACCTTGTTTTTTTATGTAAGGAAGACAACAGTTTCTTTTTAAATCTTGCACGTTTGTGATTATTCAATGGATTTGTCTGCATCACATGTGGCTAAATAAGCAGGTCTCACGTGGCTTTGCGCGGTCATGTCAATAATGAAATCATCCCGAGTTTTGGAAATCGAATACAATGTTTTATTCATAAAATGAAAAACCAATTTTAAATTTATCTCTATATCTCACATAATCATAGTGATACCAATTTACATGAACGTTAACATAGCGGTAATACTAAATTGAAACCTTACCCGCTTCCGTCACATGCCGTCATGCAGGAGGCTTGAGGTAGAGCGAGTCCCTAATGTTACAAATAAAACAGACATAATACCGTTTACTGTGAAAGTATTGAAATATTATTTTATCTCGGCCACAACCTTATAACCAAATGAGGAAGTTCATAGCAGCCACGTTAGCACCGTGTTGCAAAGCGATTGTCGCTAAAAGAACGCCGCTAACACATTAAAATCATTGCACTGTAACGGAGCACGCTCTCTCTCTCTTTTATTAGACGAGATGGTTAAGATCAGTGATTCTCAAACGATTTTCTTACGCGTACTTCCTGGTTTGGGCAATGAAATGTACGGGCCTCTGTCGGATGGATCCATTCTTATGTCTTTTACCAAGAGCAAGTATTTGTTTCTACTTTAAAATCTTGGTTTCTCGATATTTAAATCTTTTGTGGTAGGTCGTGCGGTTTGCACGCTGGACTGTCGTTCAGATTTATCGATGGTCGAGGGTTCAAACCCTGCCCGCTCCCATCCCCCGTCGTCCTGCGGAAGGTTTGGACTAGGAAGTAATTATCTTCAACTCTGAAGGAACATCCGAAACATGTAAAAAACACTTTACAAAAACAAAAACACATCTCCTTTATGTGCCTTCTTAAAAATCGTCAAGAACGTGTAACCGGTTCGCTAATGGATCTCATTCACCAATGGTAAACAACATTGAGCCACATGCTTCTCTATCTCTCCTGTACATCTTACGACCTAATTCAAATCAACAATCACGTGACCGTTTTTTTTCCGTTGTTTTTTTTTCAATTGTCGTCACGTGACCGTTCTTTCTGGTGAATGAGGTCCGTTGCTTCCCCCATTTATCTGTCGTGTTCACGTGGGGTTCCGGACCCAAGGCTGAGAAACGCTGATTTAGACAAAGTTTAACAATGTCTCCAGTGGTGCAATAAAATGATTGAGTTGTGTTAACTGAGAACTACATTAGTACCTGACCGTTGACTTACCTGTATGTACAGATCTATTCATTCTAGTCCTGACTTACAGACTATTGTGGGATTCCATATTTAGGTCGCGGCTGGTTTAGCAGTTATCCATTTTAAAAAAAAACAACTTCAGCCACTTTCAATATTAATTTGCGATGCTGTCTTGTGATATATATATGTACTTTTGGGTATATACCCGCTTGTCTCCGCTAGTGAAGGCATGAACATTTGAGCATATATGGGAGCATTTTCTGTATTCACTAAATGCATACGATAACAGTTGATGGTGATTTTGAATTTTAAAAAAATGTTTGTTTTGCAGACGACAAACATGCACGCCATCTTTAAACAGTTACTTAAACGGAGATATATTGAAATTTTTGTCGACATAAAAAGAGAAGAATACAGAAGTCTTATTTTGAATTTCGAAATTTAAGGGTTGTCTCCCTTTCTCTTGACCCAAATTCATCCTAAATGGTGTTCTTTCCATTGGTAACAAAGACATTTAAGAGCTCAAAATGAGACCTAAAATTCTATTCAAATTGTTAATTTGAATTTAGTTTAGACTGGCACTAATCTTCACCAGTTGGGGCCCACATGAAAACTTGGGGATGGCACCAAAGTGGAAAAATAAATGCACTTTTGTAAAAAACTTTTAAAAAATAGAATTTTAAAAGTTCCCTCAAAATATCTTTACCAAAATTTATGGCAATTTCAAAACATTACATAGTGCTCTGAGCTTTGATGTAAAAAAAACGCTTTCCATCAGGTTTATTGTAAATTGTAATGGTTGCAGCCCTTATTGTGCTTTTTTTCACAGTTCATAAAACAATTGATAGAGATTACATGAATGTTGGATGACAAGTTGGAATGGGGAGATTTTTTCGAGAAAATATTAACTCTTTCTCTCCTAATTAACAATACCATCTTTGATTTGACCCCATTAAAATAAAATTAATATTTGGCTTATAAAAAAAAGAGCATGCATTCTCCTATAATTCTATACCAAAAAGTAACGTTTTCTGATTACAAACAAAAATGTTATTGAAGTTTAATCACAACAGGGTAGAATGTACACATGTGAAATTCTGTCAGCATGAAAAATAATTTACGGAGATAAAGAGTTAATGTGTTGTACAAAAAAAGGGGAGGGGAAAGGGGGAGGGGTGACCAAAAAAAAGTCTGAGATCTTAACTGAATTTCTATTATGCTTAGTATACATTGAACTGTCTAAATAGTTGCGTTTCAAAAAGCTATAAAGTCCGACGAAGTTGATATTATAAAATAGTGTCAAACATTCCAACAGGACAACTGCATCATCAGAACTCTTCATCCCATTGTTTTGTTGTCATCTGTAGCGTGTAAAAAAATTTGAATGTAATCATTAGAACAATTGAATAAAAACAGACTGGGATGAAATCTAAACGAAAACAAACTAAAATAAAAATAACATTAAAATATTTAGCAAGGAATCGTTCAAGTTGAATAGGTTTGTGCTATTGCAATAAAGGAGGAAACCGACATGAGAAGCTGTTTTATAACAAGATCTAGAGAGATAAGTAAAGGAATCATAAGTGTTTAATTTATATCAAATCGGTAATTTGCTAAACAGCTATAAATATAATTGAAAAGGAAGAGATGCTTATCTGTCTCCTCGTGTGAGGATCTTTTCGCGAGCCCGCGTATTATAAGAGAAGTTGTAAGCCCACCTAACACGAGTCTTGATGTTAGTGCGTTGGACATTCCTGAGACTCCACCCACATTGGTTATAGATGAGGGGGGAACACCCATAACCAACCACTAAAACTGGTTAAAGTTACTTTTACACCCAGTCATGACAGACATTACAATTTTATCATTAAATATACGTACTCTTAGGAATAAGCAAAAATACATTGTTCACCTATCAAGAAAATACAGGCCAGACTTTATATTCATTCAAGAAACAAATATAGACACACATTATAAATCACGCAAATACACATCCGACATAGGACTGAAAGAGGGCTGGCTTAGCTTAGGTAACGAGTGTAGAGGGGTAGCTATTTTTCTAGTCTCAGATAGGTTTAAAGTAGTGCATGCATTTAATGACACCAGGGGAAGAATAGTGATCATTAGAGTAGAATCAGGAAATCAAACATTTACACTTGCAAACATCTACGCACCAGCAAAGAGCGCGGAAAAACAGGATTTTTATGAAAATTTAATCGATATACTAAATAAGAATTATAGAGAGGATACGCTAATTATAGGGGGGGGATTTCAACTACATAACTTCTGCATTAGATAAACAGACTACTTTGGCAGTGGGCCCTCATAAAACCTTTCGGAATCTTAATTTCTTAGAGGAGATAGAGAGGAATTTTCATTTAGTTGATGCTTACAGGACACTAGAACCTATGGGTCGTGACACTACCATGGTGCATAGGTCATACCCCGTCTCGACACGCTTAGATAGAGTGTATGCTCCTAATCATTTCTATATAAGTCGGGTGTCGCATTTGGAAGAAACATTGGAATACACGGACCACAAAGCGGTGTTAGTTACTTTGGACATAAAAAATAAAGAAATTAAAAGAAAGTCATCCCACTGGAAATTTAACAATTCTCTGTTGGAAATTCCCCTTTTCGTGGAGTTAGTTTCTACGAATCTAAATTCTTACTTACAAGATATACATGATCCACATTTCGATTTAACACAGACATGGTCACTCCTAAAAAGTTCTATCAAGCAGCAAAGCCAGTTAATATCTAGATTAGCTCAGGGACGTAGGAGGCAAGAATATGAACAACTCAAATACACATTATTACACACGGATGATGAAATCGTTAAAACAGAAACTCTTTTAAAACTAGAAGAATTAAACAAGTATACTTATAGGGGTGCTGAGATTAGGTGTAAAAATTACTTAAGTAATGAAGGTCCTAGTACACTATTCCTATCGTTTGAACAGAATGTGCAATCAAGTAAAATAATAAACAACATCATAGATAGTGAGGGGAATAAAGTAGATAATTATGAAGATATTAAGAATATTTTCACAAAACACTTCACTACTATATACAGTGAAGAGCCAGTATATACTGATGCTCAAGATAATTTTCTAAAATTTTGCAAGCATCTGGACAAGACAGATGAAGATCTTTTAGGGAGTGCATTTACGCTAGACGAACTCAGGACTGCCCTGGACTCGACTAAGAACAATAAATCACCCGGTCTTAACCTTTGAACTCTATAAAACCTTCTTCCCCCTGCTGGGTCCTCTCTTACTGCGACTATACAGCGACGCCATTAGACTGGGACAATTTCCGTCAAATTTTAACGAAGCATACATCACACTTTTACCAAAGAAATCTGAAAATAACACTTCACCTAGCGACTATAGGCCCATTTCACTTCTCAATACCGACTATAAACTTCTCACAAAAATGATTTTCCTAAGAATGAAACCTCTCATAAACCAACTTATAGGATATGACCAGTACTGTTGTATCCCTGACAGAAACATAGACGGCATGACGCATTTTTTACGGGATTTTATCATGTACAGTAAGGATAAAAACCTCAGTGTGTCTCTTTTATCTGTAGATCAAGAAAAAGCCTTTGACCGAGTAAGCCATAGCTTCTTGTTCAATGTTCTTGAGAAATGTAAAATAAGTTCCCTGTTAATCAGATATATAAAGCTTGTCTATACAAATGCAACAAGTAGATTGATAATTAATCATTCTCTCAGTGGGAGTATCCTTATACAAAGGTCTGTCAGACAGGGCTGTCCCTTATCCCCCTTCTTGTATATCTTTTGCTTGGAACCCTTCTTGGAATCTGTAAGATCTGACCCCTCTATTATTGGGATAAATATACCGGGTCGTTCCTTCTCAACCATCAAGGTCAAAGGATGATGCGGATGATACAACCTTTTTTCCTTCTTCAGAGCAAGATATTGAGAATATACTAAAGAAATTTACACTTTTCGGAGAAGCTAGTGGTTCAAAAATAAATATAAATAAATCCTCTGTAATGGGACTAGGGAAATGGAAATTCAAAGAGAATTGCGCTTTCAAAATTGTAGATCAAATCAAGATTTGTGGTATTGTCTATACCTGTAATCCTTTATTCTATTGTAAAGACCAGTGGGAGAATATTTTTGTCAAAGCCTCAAACTTGATAAAACTTTATAAGCACACAGGTTCTACAATATTTGGTAGAGCTGTATTGATAAATAGTTTGGTCATTCCAAAGATTGTCTATTTAGCTAACATTACAGAGCCACCTCCTAAATTCATCAACAAGCTGAACAAGTTAATTAGAAGCTTTATATTTAAAAACACTATTAGGAGCATTAAGCACACTACACTCATTCAAAACAAGGAGGATGGGGGGATAAATTTACAAGATGTCAAAACAAAAATACATTCCCTAAGGCTAAAATTTGTAGGTCAAGTAGTTAGAAACCTAACAAACTTTCCCTTGACAATTTACTATTATAGTTTAAGATTAAGTAGTCTTCTTCCAATACACAATGATACTCCTCACTATTTTGGTACAGTCACTCATCCGTTTTACAGATCTATTTCAAGAATGTTACCTGGTAATGAACATTTAATACACAACAAAACCAAAGAATCATACACAACACTTAAAAAGCTGTTACATGAAAGTCTAGTGAATAGGATTAAGTGGGGGAGAGTTCTTGGGGTGACAGAATTCAAGGACACATTCGTAAACCTACACAGCAAACATATCCCACCAAAAGCTAGAGAGATAAGCTATAGACTTATCTTTGGGATGACCCCTATGGTTAGAAGAAGAGCAAATGACCGTGCATGTATATTATGCCATCTTGAAAATGCTGACAATGAGAAACATATGTATTTAGAATGTTCATTATTCCTTCAAGTTAGAAGTAATGTAAGGGACTTATTAGAAGCAAACTGTGGCAGCTATGTAAATGTTACCTTGTCAATTGTATTAAACAAGCTGCCAAAACTAAAAAATAAAATGATACATAACTTTAACTTAATTATTGTTTCCGAATACAAGAACTTTGTTTGGGCTAGCTGGCTCAAAGCTCTACATAATAATAAGGTTTTTCATCCTAATCAATTAGAATTGACATTTAGAAAAATAATCGATTTTAGGGTAGAGAATTATCTAGTTTGATTTTCATATACTTGTACAATGCTCAGGTAGTTTTCCAGAAATGGGGTGATGGGGGTCAGGGATATTTGATATTGTGTTGATTGTTCTGGGGTAGAGCATACTTGTATCATTGTTCTGTCTTTTATGGATTCAATGGCTAGGTTGGTTAGGTAGTATGTCTTTGATATTAAACAATGTTTCTGTTACTATTGTTGTATTTTTAGGTTAATCAATTTTCAATTGTTTATGATTTAATACTTGTGAATTATGAGAACTTACAAATAAAAACATATTGGAAAAAAAAAAAAGCCCACAAAAGAGGCAAGATGGCCCATACAAGAGGCACATTAAGCCCAAAAAAGAGGCAAAGAAAAGAAAAGAGGCCTAAGGCCCAAGGATTCCTATGATGATAAAGCTAAAATTAAATAGCGCAAATTCTGAGGTTTCCTTTTTAAAAAAAAAAAAAAAAAAAAAAAATATGTTTATAGCTCTTAAAGAAAGTTAACACTATTCTCATCCTCGTCGATTTGGCCCTGGTTCACGTTCATGCCGTGTTTGTAGTAACACACATAAACTTATCCGCAAGTATGGCCTAAATATATGCAGAAGATGCTTCAGACAATATTCAGATGATATTGGTTTTAAAAAGATTGATTAAAACAGAACTTAAAAGTCCACATGCCAGAGGTCTGCAAGTTGCATATAAATGTTGTGAGAATATGTCTGAATAATAAATAAATTCATTGCTACAACTTTAAAAAAAAAATAGCTCTTAAAGAAAGTTAACACTATTATATTTACAAGAAAAAAACTCAGAAAATCGCTGTGAATATTGAAATTTAACAGAGAAACAAAGCCCCTCAGATTCAAAACGAGATAATAAACCTGTTGGGCTGGGAAAAATACTGGTACTATAGGATATTCATTAAACACAATTTTTCTCTTTTGTTGATGGCAGCACTCAAGACATACAAAAGTTGATGAAATGAACATTCTTTTTAGTCTGTTCAGTGATCTCCGATGACGAAACATCGATAGAAATAGCAAAAAAAAACTATTAGCCAACACCAAACCAAATAAAGCGTCTGGACCTGATGGTATTCCAGCTAGATTACTCAAAGAACTAAGCAATGAGCTAGCCCCAGTGTTCAAAATACTCTTTCAAGCATCGCTTAACCAGGGCAGAGTACCAAAGGACTGGAAAGAAGCTAATGTCACCCCCCTATTTAAAAAAGGAGAAAAATCTGATCCAGGAAACTACAGACCAGTATCACTTACCAGCATCACATGTAAAATACTAGAACACATAATATGTAGCAATATCATAAACCACTTAGACAAACATAATGTTATCACCCCATACCAACATGGCTTTAGGAAATATAGATCATGTGAAACACAACTAATAGGACTAATTGATGATTTTTCAAAAGGTTTAGATAATAGTGAACAAATAGATGCTATCTTACTAGATTTTTCCAAGGCTTTTGACAAAGTTCACCACCATAGTTTGCTTAAAAAAAAAATAAAATATTTCGGCATTAACGGTCCACTGCATCAGTGGATTAAAGATTTTCTGATAGGGAGAGAACAAACTGTAATAATAAATGGCTCTAAATCAACACCAATAACAGTAAACTCAGGTGTACCTCAAGGAACAGTCTTGGGTCCACTACTATTTTTAATTTACATAAATCATTTACCAAATTGCATTAGTTCAGGAACAAAAGTCAGATTATTTGCAGACGATTGCATAATATATAGAACAATAAAAACAAAACAAGACACAGATATTTTACAAAGAGAATTAGATGAATTACAGAAATGGGAATCAAATTGGAGCATGTCTTTCCACCCAGAAAAATGTCAGTTGTTAAGAGTAACAAAAAAACTAAAACAAATTAATTCCACTTATCTTATTCATGGCAAACCAGTAACACAGACTAAAAACGCAAAATACCTAGGTGTTATAATAAATGAAAAACTGTCATGGAATCCACATATTGATGAAACTATAAAAAAATCCAACAAAGCATTAGGGTTTATTAAAAGAAATTTCTATAAATCAAATAAGAACATAAAACTAAAATGTTATTTAACCTTGGTTAGGCCAATAATAGAATATGCATCCACCGTGTGGGACCCCTCCACTCAAGAAAACATTAAGAAACTGGAACAAACACAAAATAGAGCAGTGAGATTCATAACAAACGAATATTCACATTTGACTAGGGTAACACAATTAGTAAAATCACTAAATTTAGAAAGCCTTCAGGACAGAAGACTCAAAAGTAAAGTAGCAATTATACATAAAACACTGAACCATAATCTTCAAATACAAAAACAAAATTTAATAAAATACTCTGAAAGACAGAAAAATAAAGGCACATTCCTCGTCCCATATGCTAGGACAAATTTGTACAAATACTCCTTCTTCCCTAGTGCTATTAGAGCATGGAATGGGTTGCCTGAGCTAGCCAGAAAAACCAGTGACTTGGCAGAATTTAAGTCATTGGTTAATATGCATGACTAAATGCATGACGCGTAGGACGTAATCATCTTCTTTTTTGAAGTAACGTCTGTATTATATAAGATAAGATAATTAGTTATTTCGAGGTTTTCGTATTTGTGAGAACCAGACATCTGCAGAATTGGATGAACAAAGGCTCCAAATATTGAATAATCCCCATTTATACTTAACTAACCTACGAGACTTCAACTATAATGGTGCTTCCAATATACTGGAAACTAGAATGGTTTCTGGAGCATTGTTTCATCAGAAGAAGCCGCTCGCGCATTTAGAAATAGATGCACTGGTTTCTTACTTTGCTACTTAAAAGGCCAGAAAAATGTTAGTAAATAAATATTCGATCTATTTACTGTTAAATAATGGACGTATAATTAGATACTAGTTTGTATCAATGCTTCAAAGTTGTACACCTAGAAGTGTTTTAGGAATGTCAATGTGTAGAATGGGAACTAGAACTCATAAAACATTTCTTTATAAATTTTGAAACTCGTTTCATTTCTGTTTTTAAAAAAAAATGTACAAACATTGACTTTTAATTCGTGTTGGAGTTCTGCTTCAAACGTAATAAGATTATTAAAAAGCTACTCTACTTGCATTGGAATGTCTTTTGGTCAATGTACCGATAAATTCAGATTACTCAATTGTTTTGTCACACACTACATTGGTCTTATTGGGGGAGAGGTGGGCCAACCAAGATTTTCTTGAACCCGGGCCCACTGGTACCTTGCTACGCCACTGGATCAGGGTATAAACTCATATCTAAAAACAGGCAACTTGATGATATTAGAATATAGATTATCAATATCATGCCTGATGTCATGAAGTTATGCTCTTCCAGAACACAGCACCATGAAAGTCAGTAAACCTTATTGTTTTATGCTAATGCTGCCTTATTATTAAACTGTACTTTTCTGCTTAGAGATATACTATATATATTTAGTTTTTTTTATTATTATTGTTATTAGCCAAATGGAAAACAATTGCATGATTTCGCAATAATGGTAAGTGTTCTGTTAAAGAAAAAAAGTCTGTGAAACACTGCCATAGCCCCATACCATTTAGGTCTACACGAGGGTGCTTCCATCGCTAACTACATGCGGTATAGCCCACTTCCTATGTTACTTTTCTTAAATTTTTTGTAATTTTCAAACTAATTCAAATATGTGTGTACTTGTAACAAGACCTTTAAGTCCAACGTCACACTCGACTGTGTACTTGGTCAGGACAGTTCAATTATACCAATTAGTCGTTACTTAAAGTCGTACCTAATTATTGCCAGTTAATTGTACTAGTCTTCATTGACTTGAAGTTATATCCATTACTATGTTTCGTAAACGACTCCTTCTTCCCCAGAGCATGTAACGGGTTGCCTGAATCAGCCAGAAAAAAAAACACTGACTTAAGAGTTTAAGACTAATTAAACGTGCCCTAGATGAACACATGACGTAATTATTTTATTCAATTTATAAGAAAAAAATAAAACATGGTTTTTAATCAATGTTAACATTTATTTTGTTATTCTGTAGAAAAAGTTTTAAAGATAAACAAACTTTGATGAAAATAATACCAAAAACTCTTAGATCGCATAGACTTCCTTCATGGAACAATACCAGGAAAATAAGAAGAGGAAGACAGCGATGGGAAGACATCAAAGAATGGACGGTCCTGTCATTGAAAAAAAAAATTCTATCCAAGGCAAAAGATAGAGGAATGGAGAAAGAAGGCTGGCGGATCATGTGTGGCTCATCAAGCGACAGGCGACTGTGAAGGTGGAAGTGGTCACTAAGAGTGTCATTTAGCCCCCACTCCTTCTCAGTATGTGTGCTGCTGTTCTATTTAGGGGCCTATACTACAAATACATCAAGCTTCACAATAAGAACCTTTATTAGTTAATAATAAAACGAGTATTAATTAATTGCATTCAGACCTTGCGATCTATAAAGTCAAAAGATTTGAAGTTTATCAATTTCTGTGTCCGATGGTTTATATGGCCAGCACAAGCCTGGTATGAAGATCAGGTATCCATTAGAGTTTCTCTTCTGGATTTGAACTTGTTGCACATCAGTTTAAAAGACATGAATTTGAGTGCTAGACTAATAACCTTCGACCCATGCATTCCGACAAATGTTAGAAGTCTGTGGTCATAACTTTTTGTGATACTAACATTTATCATTGAAAACAAAAAATTGACTAAATATCTACACTCAAAACACCACAATCACTGTGCTGTTACCAAGATAAAACAATTTAATGAATAAACTATTCACACAACTTTTTTTCTCTTCACTATTTAAAACATAAACTTGTGTCGTGGAAGCATTTTAATGTCTATTTGGCGACGCCCGTTTCTCGTGTTCCTTCTGGATGTATTTAGTTTTCTGAGCTGTTGCTGGGACTGAATTTTTTACTGCAGCTGCATTGGATGGGAATGTGTTAAAGTGTCCGTTCTCTGGACCTGGCGTTGTTGTCGAATTGTTTTTTGTAGTATTTGCTGGAGGTATTCGCTTTCTGGGGAAATAAAAAATATTGAATACTTTTTTTAAAGTGAATTATAAAAAGGGACCAGAGTCCCCCATTGCTTTCTGAATATCGTGGAAAAAAAAACAATAGCGTAGAAAGACGCCCCCCCCCCCTCCCCCGCCATAAAAATCTTAATGGTCGAGTGTGTAAAAAAAAAAGCTTAAATTGCGTTAAGGGAGACGACTGCTACGAACCGTATTTTTTGTTCCCTGCTTGTCTTTGTAGAGTTGCCTCCCTTAAATTCATTAAAATATCTATACTATAAAGCAGACAGTAATAGCGTATGAATGTGTGTACTTCTTTTCCAAATAAAAATCAAAACCGTTTGACCAATCTTGATGAAACGTGCCATATATGTTCCTTGGGTACTAACAGGAACAGTAATGTATGTAAAGTAGCTCTAAAACAAACTTAAGACCCTCAAAAAAAATAATTAATAATTAGCCAAATTCTATGAAAGTATTACTATTTCTTGGACCTAGGGCTTATAGCCATGTCTAAATGAGGCAAGATCAAAAATTTAATTGTAACCATTAAGGTGCTGAGCTTTTTTTTTTCACTGAGTACAAACAGAATGGAATCACAATTCTAATGTTTAGAGGCTAAACTGCCACACGCGTCTTAAGGGTTAAGAACTACACTTTGCAAAGATAGTTTTTTTACTTTGACACATTAAAACACAAAATATGGTCCATTCATTTCATTAATAAAATTAACCTTCAAATTTGTGTTTCAAAAGCATTTTTTAAATACATTCGTTCTATATATCTGCGAATTTAGACATCCTGACGTACTTTATATCGCGCGCTTTTCATTTTAATAGCTAAATTTATCTCTATTAGAGAAACCTTTAATGAATCAGGTAAACTCGTTTCCATTGTATTTTATATTTGATATGAATGTATCGGCTTAACGGGTAAACCCATTTTCGCAAAATTACTTTAATTTTCGTGGCGAAACAGAAAAGCTTGAAAGGAACATTATCTTAGTTTGACATAGATCTAAAACCAATCCACTAGATTGGTAATACACAAAATAACGCCCGCAGGCCGCGGGTAATAGTTTCTATATATGATATACAATAATATACATGGATGTGGCAAAACATGAAGGTCGCAACACGGACTGTGTAACCTTATGAAATAATACTGCAATCATCTGACTAAAAGACTAGCTTTATTATATGACAAAATAAATGATGAGGATAACAAACTATTTAGTTTTGATCATTTCTATTAGACTTAGCGTTTACTTACGGCTTGTATTTTTCAGACGTAGCTTGCCGTACAAAGTAAGCGATAACAAAGATTAACAAGCACACAAGTAAAAATCCTGCAACAGATACTGTGATGATCAAATCTGAGGACAAAATAGTTTTAAACCTTTTATCAATGCATCATTTGGAAATCAATCCATCAAACAAGTCAAATATAAAAAGATACTTTTTACAATACTTCTATTAAGCTTTACTGAACATGGGTGGAAAAACCTAGACACGGATCTCAATACGGCTTTAGCGATTTTCCTATAAATTTGACAGTTGCTGTATATTGTTAGGAAAAGAATTACTTGTTCGTTGGAACTCGGGGAATTTGACTAGAGAATGAGAACATATTTATCTTGAACGGACTAGACATCTTCGGGTATTTCCATATGTATGAATGATTCATTCAAGAGTTTAATAAATTAATGTTCAGGAACTTTTTGCGCAGTCTTATAAGTCTAGATCCAAAGGACTATTATTTTTATTAAATATATTATTAAATATTTTATTAAGTTTATTAGATCTATTAGATTCGCTAAACCATGACTCTTTCAGTAACATTAATCTATTCTATACGTAGCTTTTTGTTTTTTGTTTTTTTCTATGGTAGGATATTTGTACATCGTTTGAATATGCTTGCCTGCACTTTTTAGCATTTCAGATTCAACTTTTCTAAGCTTTTCGTTCGTAGCATAAAATAATTTTTACTAAGAAGGAAACATGAAACGTTCGGTCTATGACATACAATTTATAAACAAATGGTCGATGAACTATAAATAACAAAGAAGATTTTCTATACGGATCAACTGTCACGCATTGAGACACTGTAAAAGTTTTAGCTCAATTCGTTTATTTATTTAAGTTGGCAATGTCCTTGACATTGTTTAGTTCATGATGAAAATCTCCTGTACTGATGACCTCGACGATGTCGACGAGGTCAGTTGACTTGTGTTGTCACTATAGCATTGTGTTTCGTTTTTCCATTAGTCTTCTGGGTAATCTAAGGGTAGATGATTGGTTTCCGCTACATAGAATTTCACAACTGAGTTTGAGAACCTATAAATAGGGGAAGACAAGATAATATAGGGGTCTGTTCAGGGGAAGACAAGATAATATAGGGGTCTGTCCAGGGAAGACTAGATAATATAGGGGTCTGTTTAGGGGAAGACAAGATAATACACGAGTCTGTCCAGGGAAGACACGATAATATAGGATCTGTTCAGGGAAAGATAAGATACTATAGGGGTCTGTTTAGGGGAAGACAAGATACTATAGGGGTCTGTTTAGGGGAAGACAAGATTATATAGGGGTCTGTTCAGGGGAAGACAAGATACTATAGGGGTCTGTTCAGAGGAAGACAAGATAATATCGGGCTTTGTTAACTCTATAAGTTTGAAGCTTCGCGTTAAATCTATAAAATCTACTAGTGTAAATGTATAATTGAATTCGGATCATTATGTGTACTCTTGCTTGATATATAGCGTTGTTCAATCTATTTCTATTTGAGTATTAAATTATTATAAATCGTAAGGAAGGATTTTTTTTTCTTTCTTGACCTAAAAAAAGGGACCCCCCCCCCCCCTAAGATACATTGGACATTAGGTCATCAGATTTTAACTACTATGATACTATAGAAAGAAGTGTATTCACCAAGCGATTTCACTGTAATACATTTCTTTCACTTTATTTAGTATTTTAAAACATGTGTTCATGAGTGCACCTAGATTTACTGTGCACCTGACAATGTTAGGAGATGGTTAACGGCTGATAGTGCTTCTGTCCTGCTGACAACATAACAGGGTCCTTAACCAAATACTCAGGTGACCTCCACCTCCCCTGTCCTTCCCTTTCAATCAAGAGACAAACAGTCTATGAAGATATTGATCTGTTTTCTTAATATTGTTTCGTTTTTAGTGCACACACTTCAGCGTGTCCTCGGGTATTGAAAGCTTAACTATTTATCCCCAAACTTGGGTTTATACGGAGACAAACATATGTAGTATATAAACTAAAAGGGAAATCTCCGATGGTTTTTTGACAATTTTTGATATAATATGTTTGGATTTACAGAACATGAATATATAATCATTACTAATTGATGTTTTTCTCACGTAATTTTTCTGCGCATCCAAATCGGTCACATTTTCACCGGGTTTCTTTGTGACGTCACACAAACCTATTAATTTATTATACAGACTCACTGCATAGTGGAAAAACATGCAGTAAGGTTTACACTCTAGAGTCTAGATCTATGCAGTTAGATCTAGATCTTGTAAGCAACGAAAAAAAAACATGCTAACAGTACATCTAGGCCTACATGCTTGACTAACCACGGCAGTGTGTATTTTCTCGCCTGACCACTCAATACACAACAATAACTATTACTTGGTTGTCTTGTCAAGACCTACAACACGTAGCCTACGCTTGCCGAACACTGACCAGTTTGTTAGAATCAGTCAGACACCCTGATCTATTTTACTTTTCGGGACAGGGAGGGGTATAGATGAACATGTTCCTTTTTTTTTTCTCGAATTGGTTATTGTAATACTTTTATATATATATATTCGCTCTCGATATTGTTGAGAAAAGTGAAATATGCCTAACCTGAAAACAAAATCTCAAAGAACCCAGTTTTACTATCTAAGTTATTAATTATTCCTAAGCATTGAAATAAAAATGGTTACATGTTAACTATCACACATTTGTACGCAGAATTTAAATATGTCGATAACTGAATTTTGAAAAACAATCGGAGTTTCCCTTCAACCAGTGATGCTCAACGTACGTACCGAGGGCCACATCCAGCCTGTAACACTGCCCTTTTTCTGAAACCTCATCTCAAATCGCACATAATAGATGTTGCAAAATTATTAGACTCCCTGGCTCAAAATGCGCGGCACCGCTGAACTAAATGATGGTATAAATGACAGCCCTTTACCTTGATCAGCTGGTATAAATGTGCTGCTCCCTGTCACAGCATTCTTTATTGCTGTTGGACTGTTTGTCACTTTGCTGTCTTTGATGTCACTACTTATTGAGCTACTGAAGTTTAACACTGAGCTCTCTGTAGGGTTGCCCTTTATATATCCAACGAACAGGATGATGATATAATAGAACTGTTTCATTCTATTCTCATCTGAGTTCTAGTTAGTGCTTTGGTTTAATTGATACTCATTTATATTACTCATGTCTCAGGATTTCATTATAAAATAAAATACTTTAAGGTATTGTTGATGTGCAGCAAAGACAATAAACCGTCTACGTCATTGTTGAGACCTGTAGGTGACAAATAAGTGGTGAGGATGTGCATGCATACTTTATTTTAAAAATATAATAAATATTGAATATTATACAGTTACTACTTTCTTAAAATAACGTTATCTCAGCTGGGGGCGGTTTAATCTTTTAATCAGTCCTCTATTTCCATCTTATCTCTGGCTGCTAAAGTTCAAAAACACATCGCTGTCAAAATTTACCAGTAAACATTACAACACGCATTTAGGTTTCAAATATTGTTGTGCCCTATATTCGAAGGGAGGATAGAGTAAAGGACTCGGATTAGTCGTCCTAAAAGGGGAGACTATTACGCCCAACTCAGTTGCGGGTCCTAGTTTTGTGCTTAACTATTCGTGTATATGTTTATTCGATGCAAGTTTTAATGTTTGTGTGACACCTGCCTTTTGAGTTGTTGATTATATTTATTTTGTAAAGCTTTAAAAAAAAAGCCCAGCAGCATTAGCTGTTCCTACCTGTACTTGTAGACCAATGCGTAGGTTTACCAGGCTTTCCTTATTGTGTGTGTGATTTAATAACGTTAAATGTGTAACCGCAAATATGCATGCTATTCGTTTAGATTTAGGTGATCCTCATACCGGCAATATTCAAATGATTTGAACCTTTTTACTTGGACACAGATAATAATAAAGATGTGTCATCAGGTAGCTAGGCATATATACCTTGCCGACGAAGTGCTACATCCTGTATTCTATAGAATGCCTAAACACGTCAGGCAAAGTAAAAATAATTGTTTCATTTCCTACTTTGCCTAGGCATTGTATAGAAAGTGCAATGTTTGCAAAATGTTGATTTAGATTATTTTATTAATAATATAAATTTCTCGGAATAATATTTCTATTCGCCAGTAATCTAAATAATAATGTCCTTTAATTAACCCTTAAAACGCGTGTGGTAGTTTGGCTTCTCAACATCAGAATTGTAATTCCATTTTGTATGCATTTTGTAAAACAGCTCAGCACTTTAAGGGTTAAAGTATGGCGTTTGTTGAACATCCGTCTCAGTGTGTATTTATTTTATTTCGCATTGTACTGGGTAAAAGGTAGATACAAAAGAGGTTTCACAATGTGTTGTATGAAAGGTGAAAGAATATATGTATAATATGTAATCAGGGCAAATACGAAGGAACCACTTGACTAGATAAAGGCGCGGTGACTGATTGGTCAAGCGCTTGGCTTCCGAAATTGGGGTCCCACGTTCGAATCCTGAAGAAGTTTAGGATTTTTCATTTTGGGATCTTCAGGGCGCCTCTGAGTCCACCCAGCTCTAATGAGAACCTGACATAGGGAAAAGTAAAGGCAGTTGGTCTTTGTGCTGGCCGCATGACACCCTCGTTAACGGTGGGCCACAGAAACAGATGACCTTTACATCATCTGCCCCATAGACCGCAAGGTCTGAAAGGGGAACTTGACTTGACTAGATATTGATTTAAATGACGACTAAACGTTTTGTTGTGGTGATCGTGGGAGAACAAGTTAATTTTTCTTATTAATTAAGGCTTCAGTGCAATTTATTTTTGTCTGAAAAATTGACAAATATTTCGTCATTGAAAAAAATAGTGCTTATACCCGATTATAATAAACTCGTCTTACTAATCAACTCAGTGGCCGCTATTTTACGAAAAGATGTAGCGTGGTCGAGAGGCTAAGTGCGCTTGAACTTGGCTTGTCTTGGCTACCTATGAAGGGGGCTCGAGGTTCGACACCCGGCTCGGGCAGAGTTGTGTTTACTGTGTTTACTTACCTTTTACTGAACTCCTAGACACCCCCCCTCCCCCTCCCCACTGGTCCACAAAAGAGATTGGACCAAAGCGCTCTGAGCATGCTATAAGCATGAAAGTAGCTCTATATAAAAGCTATAGTAATAATAATAAAGTATTTTCTCATTTCAATTCTTGCTACTAAGTTGATTTAAATTCCCACCCAGATAAACATGAAAAGAAAATGGAATAACATTCCCCTGTGAAAAGCTTATGTCTCACTAAATACTATTTTTTAAAATCTCGTACAGGATGTGGCCTAATTATTTTTATTTTTTTAATGATAAACAGTTCTAAAAGGTCATTTCATCTGATATGTTTATGATAAATATAATAATCAATTGTGCAGCTTATGAATTACTAAAGTTTTCATTAAATACTTTGTAAGCCTAGGTTTTAAGACACGATAGACTCAATCCAGTCTCTGGCTAAGCTAAGTTCTTTCATTTTGCCATCACTTTTTGAATAATGTCATCTGATGTGGACCACACCTTCACACCAACCAGCGACTTCGCCTGCATTTAAAGCTTAAAGCAGATGAAAGATCAACTGTACAACGTAATGCTTCTAAATTTAACTTTTTTAAAGCGTATAATTATTAGTCGGGAGTATGAGGCAAGACTTAAACTCTGCCAAGTCATTGTTAAATTAAAATCATAAATTTTTTTTTATTGTATCTGTATAGCGCGTCTTACATGCAGAGGCGTAGTGAACAAAACGTTCGTACGGGGCAAGGTATTTTAGTGGCGCCCTCCTATTTTCCATGAACATCACATAGAAATATAGACTGCATGTGGCGCCCCCCTGAGGGTGGTGCCCGTAGCATTTTGCCACCCCCCCCCTCTCAATACGCCTATGCTTTTATGCTTATAGCTAGCTCAGCGCGCTATGGCAGGTTTCAAGTCCAATCGTTATAGCCGATAAAGATTGGTCTCGTATCTGGGAGAAGATTTCAGTGCTGCCTTTACAAAGGCACTGAGCAAACACAGCTCAGCTCGAGAAAAGTTTTGAGCTCAAGCCCGTGGGGTTTAAGCCTCTCAGTCATTTTGAACTCAAACCCATTGATAGGTAACCGTGGGGTTTAAGCCTCTCAGTCACACATTCCACTTCCCAGCAACTTGGGGCTATTCCCTCAAGACTTATAAGTTTTACCGTGATCTCATCTTATAAAATTCAGACGTTACATTTTTAAAAAAAGACGATTACGTCCTACGCGTGTCCCTAAGTCAATCAAGTCATGCATGTTCATCAATGACTTAAACTCGGCCAAGTCGTTGGTTTTCCTGGCTGACTCAGTCAACCCATTCCATGCTCGAACAGCACTGTGTGTAGGCCTAAAGCCATATACGTGTGTCACTGTGTATTTCGTCTTTTAAACTGGTTGAATATTAAATTTATTCAATTATATCAAAGATGTTAGAAAACGTAACTTTAAGGGTTATGCAGAGTTACGTTAATTTTGGTTGTTACAGTTGTAATTTGAACATTTGTAAATGTAACAGTTGTAGTTGTAACAGTTGTAGTTGTAATAGTCGTAGTTGTAATAGTTGTAAATGTAACAGTTGTAGTTGTAATAGTTGTAACAGTTGTAGTTGTAACACTTGTAGTTGTAATAGTCGTAGTTGTAATAGTTGTAAATGTAACAGTTGTAGTTGTAATAGTCGTAGTTGTAATAGTTGTAAATGTAACAGTTGTAGTTGTAATAGTTGTAACAGTTGTAGTTGTAACACTTGTAGTTGTAATAGTCGTAGTTGTAATAGTTGTAAATGTAACAGTTGTAGTTGTAACAGTCGTAGTTGTAATAGTTATAGTTGTAATTTTAATAGTTGTTATTTTAACACTTGTAGTTGTAACAGTTATAGTTGTAACAGTCGTAATTGTAACAGTTGTAGTTGTAACAGTTGTAGTTGTAACAATTGTAATTGTTAGAGTTGTAATGGTAACAGTTGAAACAGTTACACATGCAGGTATTGTAGGTGTAACCAAGGTATCTGAAAGCTGAAAGTATGCATGTCTTCGTATGTGTCTCTGTATGTCTTGGTATACAAATAAAAAGACCGCATTACTAACGTGTCGACATGAAACAGGCTCACAGGGTGATTGGATCAAAGAATGATCTTCTGACCACTAGCATAACAAGACTAAATAAAGACTAACAATATTTTTTATTTCAAATAGTTTATTATTTCTTTCCAAACTATCCCATTTGCTGTAAATCTAATTGTAAATGCTAAAAAAAAAGAGAGAGCGAGAGAAATGTAATCCTACCTTGATTGAATGCGATTGTAAAGTGTAGACTTCCGATTAAATTTCATTTTGAGCAGAATCCATTTCAAGAAAAATACAGACATAAAAGTCGTCTGCTAACACTCCCCAAAAGAAAGTGACGTCTGCTCGCCTGTACTTCCGTCAACATAACACATGCCTTACCTTCTAAAAGTTAAAAATAAACGAGTTGAGGTCAAAGGTAAACGTTTGTGTGGACAGAAAGTTGCCTTGCGCAAGGAAGTTTTGTTTCCTTGTAAATGTTTTCCTCACTGTAGGACAAGTATTCAATCGTCCGTGTCCTCAAGCTTAGAGCGTAATGCTTTTATACAGTAGCTGACTAAACATCCATAAATAAACCAATAAATAATTTATGGCCTAACAAACACGCTTGTCAGAAAAAAAAAGCTAGATCTAGATCTTTTTTTTTTTTTTAGAAAATATATATCTAGGTGCAGATCAAAGTCAGTTTTGGTGCATTATTGAATCGCGCGTTATCTGGAATAGTTCAACCTTTAATTACTTCACATTGTCCAATTTCCTTTGTCTGCCTTAGTAAATGTTGAAAACATCGGTACTTGACGCATTTTTCTATTACGTTTAAATTTATAACTGGCATACGATAAACTTGACGGTCTAAAAGCCAAGAGCCTACAATCATAGAAGCGACCAACATTCAACCTTTAATGTGTTAGCTTACACAAATATAGTAAGCCTCGCCTTTAAGTTCAAAGATTCACGAGGAGTGGAGCATTTCACGTGGCTAAGCAGTCCCAGCTGTGACCTACATCTTTTGCTACATCCAAAGCAGAAATAACTGTAGTCTTTTCGCCATCTAAGCATATCTTAGTTTTAAGGTTTCTAACTAGTATCAGTGGCTTCAAATACCTCGGAGCTTTGTCTCCGATGAGGGAACGAAACCTGAACTACTGGCCCGAATAGCACAGTCCACAGCAGCCCTTTCAAAACTTAAAACAAGATGGAAAGACAAAGGCTTAGCCCGCGGCACCAAACTCAAACTGATGCGCTCCCTGGCCATGGCCACATTTTTATATGCTTATGAGTCTTGGACGCTGACTGCAGAGGTAGAAAGGATGATCCTAGCAATGGAATTGAGATGCCACAAAAGGATTCTAGTTATCACATTCAAAGACCGCGTCACAAACCAAGAGATTAGAGACAGGGTTACTGCATCGATTGGACCCCACGATGACCTACTAACTATCGCAAAAAAACAACAACCGCAAACTAAATATCTATGGCCATATTAAAAGGTATTCGGGACTCGCAAAGACCTTCCTTCAGGGAACAGAGCCAGGAAAAGAAGACGAGTCAGACAGAGAAAGGGATGGGAAGACAACATAAAAGAATGGACGGGCCTGCCATTGAAAGAGGTTCGAACTAAGGCGAAAGACAGAGAGGAATGGAGACAAATCTTGTATGGTGCCCCAACGGTCCAGTAGACTAAGAGGTAGGTAAAGGTAAAGGTTTCCTTTGGTCTCAAAAGTGTTCTGTACTGCGGCCTTTGTAAGATAACTCTGTTCGGAAGCTACCGGGTGCTGTATGTCTGCTGGACCTATGTCCATTAAATCAAGTCGGGATACTATCATCTAAACCACAATCATAATAAACGTTATACGGATGTATGCAAACGTGACATGTAGCTCTTCAAAATCGACACTTGCAGCTGGGAAAAAGTGGCACTGGATAGATCCACATGGAGAGAGAGCATAATGGAAGGGTCTCGGATTGCAGATGTCATACACAACAGTAGTATGTTATGACACAATAAGCAAGACGCTTGTCTTCGAGTCCGAAGAAGATCAATGAGGAGTGCAGTATTTCACTATTTCACTTGACAACACAGACCCAGCTTTAACCTACATAGGCCTATATCCTGCAGTCTAATAGCCACACTATTTCACAATCCTACATCCTCAATAATACAGACAATTGCCTTATAACTCTAACATTTCTATGCAGCATACTACCCTACAACCAATCGCAACAATAATATGATTCTCAATAGTGTTTTCTATTCACTACTAACGAATTGAGTCCAATGTGTAGCTTGCATGATGAAAACAGCACAATAACCCTATTCAACCTATTCGTCAACGCTGAATGAACACTTATAAAATAAAAAACAGATAAGTTCCCTAGATCTCTAAATCTTTTTATCTGAAAATATTTTATATACATATGAATAGCAAAGGGACAGTAGACGCGTAAAGTTTTACGATGAGATAGGCGCACGTATGGAACCTACATTCAATCAATGAGGAACCATTCATGTGTAGCCGCATTACCTGCTGGAATGGGTGTGCGTGGTGGCTGAGTACTAGTAAATCCATATTTGAGTATTAAGGAAGTAAAAATGAAGTTATTTACAATCTTTAAATTATCATCTCCTACCTTTGTGTTTCTCATGGAACACAGGGCCTCGGACCAATCTTTAATAAATACAATGTTATGAAGTGACCTACTGACGTTGATTCTCACCCAAATATGGTTGTCTCGAGCGTCTCGGAACATTTTTTTTTTTAAGAACCACTTTGTGAATTACTGGCTGTTACATTCTATAGGTCTACAGGTCTTTTTATCGTAAGAAAGGTCCCAATGCTTCCAAGAACTGTGTACAAACTGTTTTGTTGACATCCTTAGGTAAAACTACAAGATGTCTTGCTGACCTAATGATGATACGACTATTTGTAAATGCTCTGCTGCCTCGAATATCGCTCATACATTTTTATCCGTCAAAGCATCTTTAAATTTAACTTTAACTTGTGCTCTGAGTCCACCTGCCTGGTCGTGCGGTTTGCGCGCTGGACTGTCGTTCAGATGTATCGATGGTCCAGGGTTCAAACCCTGCCCGCTCCCTTCTCCTGTCGTCCTGCGGGAGGTTTGGACTAGGAAGTAATTATCTTCAACTCTGAAGGAACATCCGAAACATGTAAAACATTTTTTTTTTACAAACTCTATTGGGTATCTGACTTTTGTTGGGGAAAGTAAAGGTGGTCGGTCCTTGTGCTGGTCACTTGACACCCTGATCGTTAACCGTCGGCGAAAGAAACAGATGACCTTAGCATCATATATCTGTTAGCTCGCAAGGTCTGAGAGAAGAACTTTACTTTTACTTACTGCGCTAATAACAGAGAAGGTAATGAATCCATGAAATGCAATAAAACGTTTTGTTGCCCAGGCCCAATAGCTGGCTGTTTGATTTAGGGAGTCGTCCTAAGTAAAAACACTGGTATAGAATTAATGTTTTAGATTTAATGAACGACCAGTCCAACTCCTGTCACCTGAGAATGCTGATGATGTCCTTCAAAACTGCATTCTTTATCAAGAGGCCCGAACAAGACACTGGCCACAAAAGCACTTTTATAGAAAGAAAACTATATGAAGAGCTGCCTGATTTGGAAACCACTGAGAAGTTCATCTCATATATTGGTCTAGTCATCTGAACGCTCCAACATAACAATGAGAACAAGGAGGAAAAAGAAAAGACTTTAAACGTAGATCTGAATTACTGTACCGTAGAAATACTTTAAATAAATGTAAGGCATAGCGTCTCAGATCTGGTCGAATAAATAAATATTAATGTTGCCACAGAATAAGTGAAGGCTTTTTGCAACTTGGAATGTAAATATATCACATCCCCATAGCAGTGGCGTAGCTAGGGTGGGGGGGGGGAGAGGGGAGAATTTGAAATCCCTCCGGCCCCCAAATAAGTGTTTATTACATTAAATATTAAATATTACGCTAAATGCAGGGACCCCCAAAGAGGCCAAGCCCGGTCCCCAAATGATGGAGAATTCCTAGCTACGCCCCTGCCCCATAGGGAGGATAGCTGGCCATACTACCTCGTCACTTCTCCCTTACGCAAGAAACAGAACAGTACTGGCGAGTTTTTCAATTGAATCGTTCGAAGACCTCATTTAATAAATAAATAAATATATATATATATTTCCTCTTCCGCCTGTTTTTATATGAAGACCTATATGTTTCATTGTTTGCCTCTTTTACGCAAAGTATATCATCCTATAAATATATTTCCGGAGCTATTAATATCCTCTTATAAATAGTGATTTTCACCTGGGTGTCACTTGTAGGCCGAGAAGGTGCGACTAGCGATTTATCTAAATTCTAAAAGGATACGAGATATATTGACTATGAAAACTTCAACTACCAAATTTGTATTTGAAATAAAGATTATATATAAAAATTAAAATGTAATTAGCAAGAGAGGCCATACTTTCACATCTTACAATCTATAGGGTAGATGATTGAAAGATAATGTTTGTATTTGATTCCAGCTCTTCCCTTCCTTTGAAGTGTTTCTGACATTGCAATGTGAAAGCATTGTTTAAAAAATAACCAACCACATTCACAGTATTTTAACTCAAACGCAAAATATAAAATAAGATCAATGAATCAAACTATATAAAAAAAATCATTTAAAAAAAAACACTTATCTAAAGGGGGAGAACTCTGTCCTTATAACTATATCTACCAATAACGTACAAATTATTTCCCTCATTTGATATCCAACAAAATAATGACAAGTAATCAATTGACTAAGTGAGTATTTTTGTTTATTTGTTCATGTTTTGGTAGGTATAATAAATAATTGTTTAAAGTATCAACTTAATCATTGAATGCAAGAGGGATAAATAACGTTAATTATATAAGGGGGCTAAACCCAACAAATTTACCCATATCTGAGAATACTGAAATATTAGTTTCCCTTGTTGCTATTAAACAAAATAATGAGTTACCAGTAATTAATTGTCTAATTGGTTTCTTTTTTTTTATTGATCCATGTCTATGTCAATGAATAATTGTGCGAAGTTTCAGCTTATCCGGAAATGGGTGTGAGGGAATGGGTGTGGGAGAAATAACGTGTACAAACTTTGGACCAGACAGACAGAGTTAATACAAGTTTATAAAAACTCAAAGCAGAAGGTAACACAAAAAATAAGATAAGATGAAAAGAAACAAAATATTTCCAAATCCAGAAAACTACACATAAACAGCAAACAAAAAACAAAAAAAAAAGCACTAGATCTATAACTATGACAGCTTTTAATAAGCAAACATTTACATAATTTAAAAAATAGGTCATGATTTTAACAAATGAAATACTGGACCAACTGTAGGTGTAAGCAGTCTAAGTCCCATCATTTGTGTTGACCTTAAATTAAGGTCAAGTATGTCAAAAACAATACAAGAACAAATATGTACAAGTAGAGTTGAACTGAATGCATGCTAAATATTCCAACAGTAGTGAAAACTTTAAAAAAACGCTAATCTATTTATACATGGAAGGTTACAATGAAATAATTATGACAAATTTTTAAAATCAATTATTCAAAATGCATACAAAATACAAGATTCGAAAAAAGTCTTTTTCAAAAAGCACAGTGTATGAATTCATTTATTTACAATGAATTGATGTGTAAAAAAATGAATACTGCTTGGTTTGATCTATGACCTATCAAAGCAAAAATGACTTGAAAGCAATCCAGTGAAGAAAAATCACTCAAATAAACCTGTGTATCAAAACAAAAACATGAATGACTGAGAACCAGTGAAACAAATCACTTAAATAAACCTATTTTGCAAAATCAAAATGATTTATTTTTCTACATGGTAGAAAAGGTCACAAGTTATCTTATCTTCTTATCTTATATAATACAGACGTTACTTCAAAAAAGAAGATGATTACGTCCTACGCGTCATGCATTTAGTCATGCATATTAACCAATGACTTAAATTCTGCCAAGTCACTGGTTTTTCTGGCTAGCTCAGGCAACCCATTCCATGCTCTAATAGCACTAGGGAAGAAGGAGTATTTGTACAAATTTGTCCTAGCATATGGGACGAGGAATGTGCCTAGTTCTCTAGAAACAAAATAAATATAGAAACAATCTCAATCAAACATTCAAATGCTTTTGAAAAATATAAATGCGAAGTAACAAAAAGTGGAAACAACGGCAGAATAAAAAACGAAATTAAATTTTAAAATGAAACAAAATATGATGAAAAAAGTTAAAACACTTTGTGCTAATGCCTGAAAATGTATTGTTGAATATGTAAGGAGTATTTAAATAGCTGTAGTTAGAATGAATGGATCTTTAACAATGTTTTGTATAGCAATAAAAAATTTATTATGTCATTAAATATGTTATGTACAAAATTAGAGTTACAGTTTAGGCCAGTACTATGTAATTAACTGTCCAACTTTTACTCAACAAGTGTTCCGAACATTTACATGCATACAACATAGGCCTACTAAACTATCAACATATCATAATCACATTTGCTACCTTACATCATGGGACTTTATAGAGAAAAGATAATTGTAAGTCAATTTCAAAAGATAATCATTCCAGAACAATTCTCTTGGCAAGTTTGCATTAAATGTATATGGTACCGGCATATATAGCTTACAACAAATCATCATTTATACTAGAGGGAATTTAGCTTTCTATAAATGCACCAAAATCTACCTACCTACAGACATTTAAAAAAGGCACTTGGTGGCTATCCAATGAAAGAAATATCAACATTGAGGATAAAATTAAATGAAAAATTCTGCATTCAATATTTTTGTAATTGCAACTAGACAATCTTGTAAAGAAATTTTGTGCTAAAAATTGAATACAGCATGTTATAGTACCTTGAGTTAGGTGACTAGAAAATCTCTAACTCATGTAAATGCACAGATAAGTAAATATTTTGTCAATCAAATTTAATGTCAAATAATTATATAATGTAGATTTCAAAAAAAAAAAAAAGCTTTTAAAAATATTTTAAATTATTTTTAAAATGTACATAAATTTGTGAGATTTAAAAAAAAAAAAAAAAAACTTTCTGCCCAAAATTTCCTACAAGTGCCCTATTTTATCAGTGAAGTTCATAAATACTCCAAAAACGAAAATTTTAAAGTTACAACTCTATGTACAGGGTTTCTTGTTCAATTTGTTTAGATTCTACTTTCATTTTCACGGGGGTCAATGTGGCGATACCTTTTTAGCAGAAGGTCCCCAACTTGCTCGTCGTTGCCAGATTTGTGATAAATTTTCTCAGATTTGTGATTGTATTTGTCATTTTTGTGGTAGTTTTTCTCCAAATGTTTGGGCAAAGGTTTGTCAGATTTCTTTTCAAGCTTTTTTGGGTAAGCCTTCTCAGAGTCTGGAACTTCAGGAGACTTGCAGAGTCTGCGCAGACCAATAGGCTGGGTTGCAAACAAGAGATCGTAGCACAGAGATCCAACAATAGCTCCAATCATAGGCCCAACCCAATAGATCTGTAGAATTAGAAAAGAAAGACTTATCATGTTATCTTAGACTTTATGATCTGTAGGGCAGCTGATTGTCAAATTACTTAATTCAATGACAGATGGTTAATGAGGGTGTCATGTGGTCAGCACAGTGTGCATTCCGGGCTCACATAAGTCTCACCAGCCACATGAGGAGACACAAAACCTCAGTGCAAAGCCCTCAGCTCCCTGAATGACAAAAGTCAAATCGAACCACTATGGACGAACTGCATATACAATAACTAACCACTGTTACTTTGTCACAACTAATGTCAGGTATACAGGATTTAGCTCTCATGTTTATGTTTGATATGTTCTCACAGCGCCTTGTGCCTATATTTTGTTTGTTAACAGCGCTCTATCAATTAAATTATTATTATTATATTTATTATTCAAAATACCAGTCTTCACCAAGATTTGAGCCCAAGGGGCCTCAGTTTGTAGGCGCTTTACCACTCGGCCACCAACACCGATTTTTCTTTAAAGTTTCAAAGTTAGTTAAGTTAAAGTAATAATGTAAAATTCCACATTTTATAAAAATAAAAAAAATTTATTTACAGTTCATAGAGAAAGGTTGATCACTGATTATTATAATAATAATAATGTCATGACTATATGGTGCTATTTGGCAAATACCCATGTAAATATAATGTGTCTTATTAATAATTTGCAATATAGCATTATATCTAAGCATATAATATCTTAGGATATTACTATCACACTATACTCAAAAATAATATACATTTTATAGAATACAAACAAGGCCTACTAGCTTTCCCTTTTGGTTAGATATTTTGTATTATCAGAATTAAGAGTTATTTAGAAAAAGGGGAGACAATACTTTCCAATACATGTCTGACTAGATGCAATATTAAAATTAATCTCCCCTGTGGTCTATTTTTAGTTATACACTTTCTCAGTCATTTCAATTTACTCTTCTTTAATGACTGTCATAAAGTATTAGTGTCAGGATTGATTATGAGTTGATCCTCATTTTTTTTTTAAACAATATAGCTGTAGTTTCTCCTTTCAGAACTTGTGATCTATAGGGCAGACGATGTTAAGGTCATCTGTTTCTTTGGCCAATGGTTAACAAACAGGGTGTCATGTGGCCAGCACAATGGACAACAGCCTTTACTTTCCCCAACTAAGAAGTCTTCACTGAGATTTGAACCCAGGATCCCAGCTTTGAAAGCCAAGTGCTTAGCCACTCAGCTACTGCGTGCACACAAGATAGCCATGGCTTCAAATATTTCCCTTTAAAAGCCACCTACATTTGGCACATGGCGTAACTAACAATTTATCAATATGTCTAAAAATATTTTTTTTAAATCTATATTTCCTAATAAATTTGTAACCACAGAGAGGCAGAATAAGCTCAGTTCAATATCAGTTGCCAAAGATAGTAAAGAAGACATACCCAAGCATTTTCAAATTTTTCCTGGATCGCAGCAGGTCCCAGGCTTCTTATTGGGTTCATGCACCCTCCAGATATTTGAGCCTTAAAAAAAATTTTTATATTTACATCATAGATAATGTTCTAATTAAACAGTTCAATATTTTGTTTCTGAATAGACAATTAACATTTACAAAATGAATAATTAAAATGAAATAAATTATAGTTTTTTTATAGTGTTACGCTCATGCTTATGGCATGCTCAGAGCGCTTTGGTCAAATCTCATTTGTGGACCAGTGGGGAAGGAGTATCTGGGAGAAGGTTTTCCGTGCTACCTTAAGGCGCTCTATAAACACAACTCTGCTAGAATTTCTTCTTAGAAATATTTACAAAATGACTTATTAAAATGTGCTTAAGAAAATTGTATTGAAAATGATCATTTGAATCAGCAGTGTATGTATTTGTTTTAACTTTTGACACTCACAAACGTAAAAACAATTTGAAATAAAAAAGTAAAAATAAAATTTTTAAAATCTCTTTTAAACCATAAATTCCTTGCTCTTAATGTGTGTGTTTAGTATGAATTTTATAATACAGAAAGTAGCATCTCTGCCCAGAGAAAGATTGCTTTTGAGTATTGGTAAGGAAAGAAAATTAAGAAATAAAAGTCCTCACAGTATAGACCTTAGGCTAACAATCATAATCGCAATAAAGCAGTTCAACCAATGTTTGTTATTTTAATAATGACTATGGTTTGAAGACCGCGTAGCCAACAATAATTTATGTTGAAAATGATTTTAATCTGCATAAAAGGGAGAAAAGTATTGTGACTTACTGCAAACAGTGCATTGACAGTGACGATCAGGCCAACCATCAAGGGGACAGAACCTTGCATGTCTGATCTACCTGGATCTAGCTGAGAACAGACAACAGTTATTCACCATGAATTTTTATTCGTGTGTGTAAAGTTTCGACAATGTTTAGTAAGGTAAGGAGCCTTTGTTGGCAAGCTTTCATTAGGTTGAGTTGTTTCCCTTTTCCCACTAACCGTTAGGTTAGTAAAAATAAAGTTCCCCTTCAGACTTTCTTATCCATAGAACAGATGATGCTAAGATCATCTGTTTCTGTGGCTGACGGTTATTGAGGGTGTCATGTGGCCAACACAATGACCAATCACCTTTTCTTTCCCAACTAATGTTCAATACCCACAAGAGCTAGGTGAACAAAGCTTCCAGCTATGTTTTGTTAGTTACAATGTAAAGATACCACTAACCTATATAGATACCACTAACCTATATAGATACTGAAAATCTATCAATGAAGGATGGTACACTCGCCTAAAGTACAATGTAATAAAAAGCTTTGATAAAATCCAGGTTTGGAACCTGTCACTCACCATGGCCAAGGTTGCAAAGAGCAGCAGGAAAGTTATGATGATCTCAGCACCCAGCGCCTCCATGGAGGAAACGCCCTCACCAGGGGCAATTACGCCCAGTGTGCCTACATAGGAATCTGGGACAGTGGTTTTGAGTAGCCCTGCACCTGCTATGGCCCCTGCACTTTGGAATAGTATGTACACCAGACACCTGTACAGAAGAATAGAAATTTGGGTGTTAAAACACATTTTGATCATTGTACTAGATCAGTGGAGCTAATAAATAGACATATACAGAATGTATATACCTAATAGTAACCACGTGGCTTTGTTTATGCATGGGAGGGGGCAATAAAGAGTATGGCGATTTCTACTTTTTTTTTGTGTGAATCTATTTATCGTTTTGGGGTAGTGGTGGCTGAGTATACATAACTCATAAACATGGCTTCAAAAAGCAGGGGTCCTGGGTGAAGACTAGAATTTCGAATTTCAGGATATTTAGGATGCCCGAAGTCCAACCAACTCTACACCTTACCTGGCATTAGTTGGGAAAAGTAAAGGCGGTTGGTCGTTGTGCTAGCCTAAACATTACATTCTTAACTGTCGGCCATGGAAACGCTTAGACACAGAAATTTTTTTTAAGGAATATCTGTAATTTACAAGATAAGATAAATACTGGAATACTAGAAAAGTAGAAAATGTATCAAACAGCTATTTATTTTTACAAAGAATAACTTTTTACAAAGTTGTTTTTTAATGGCATATGTTATATTACACTTATAGATGCTCAAAATGCCTTCCGTGAACTTTAGAGCAGCGTCTTAACTCAGAAATCCAAGCTCTAGAAGCGTTCTGAAGAGTAACATGATAGAAGGATATGTCTAGGCTTGTAAAAAGATGTATATCGAATAGACTGCCAGTTAAAACCACGGATAGAGAGACAAGACGATCATCTCCATCTGTAAATAAACATCAGTTGAAGTCTTCATAGGTTTTATTCAGTATATATTTAATTGTTGTGTCCCTTGGATGTGTTCGGACTCGCGTTTAGAATAATTGCAATAATATCAAACAGACAACACACAAAATCCAAGCAAGGACAAAAATAGACCATGACAAAGAAATGCTGGGACTAAGGGAATTAACGCGACTACTGTTTATTGGTTTAATTACGGTTCATTGAGCCGTGGAAACAAATGGTGACATTTCATTGGTTCGGGGAAAACAAACGGAAGTAACGATGTTTTCAGCTGTGGCAACTGTGGGGGGATAATATTTGCAACCAGCCTATATTGTGTGCTCACCGCCTTGACTTTAGTAACAAACTGGCATATTAACTGCGGTTGCTAATTGTGAGCTATGCAACAAAGGAAGCGGGGGGGGGGGGGGGGGGGCAAGAGAAAGCAACAAAAGGAGCTCAGGTGAATCATAGATCAGATGTCGCTGTGCTGATGTCAACCAAATACAACTTTGTGACAGGACGACAAAGTCCTATTAGTGAGATTTAAGTTGTGTTGCATTTTAGTTGTGTTGTATTTTAGTTGTGTTGTATTTTAGTTGTGTTGTATTTTAGTTGTGTTGTATTTTAGTTCTTTTGTATTTTAGTTGTGTTATATTTTAGTTGTGTTGTATTTTAGTTGTGTTGTATTTTAGTTGTGTTATATTTTAGTTGTGTTATATTTTAGTTGTGATGTATTTTATCACTGACTGTTTTTGGTTAACTGCCAGTAGAATTACATTTAAATTGAAGAATAAATTGGTTTTCAATCAGCCATCAGCTTTACATTACAGCATTACTAATTATAGAGGCGCGGTGGCTTCCAAATTGTGGGTCCCATGTTCGAATCCTGATGAAGTCTGGGAATTTTAGTTTTGGGATCTTTGGGCGCCTCTGAGTCCACCCAGCTCTAATGGGTACCTGAGACTAGTTGGAGAAAAGTAAAGGCGGTTGGTTGTTTTGCTAGCCACGTGACACCCTCGTTTGGGTCACAGAAACAGATGACCTTTACATCATCTTCCCTATAGATCACAAAGTCTGAAAGGAGAACTTTACTTTTTTTTTCTTTATTACTAATTACATGAGTTTAATGTTTACATTATTTTGCGTAGGTATTTTTTTTTACAAGAGCTTGGCTTTCAGTACTGGGGCGTATTCTACTGTTGGGTTGGACATAGTTTCTGCTTGTGCTCTGTTAAATCTTTGTAGATCTAAATTCATTAACAATGTATTGAGACACTTTGTCTTTATTGTGAAAGTATGCTGCATCTTAACTGTTCAAATAAATATTACAGCTGAATTAGTCTTTACTATTTACTTCTGACAAGTCGGTGAATGCAAAAAAATAATAATTGTGTTCCTATTATATACATAGGTGAGGTGAGTTAATTGTAATCATGTGGTACTTATACCGCATTGGACCAATAAAAATTATCTTATTTTATCTTATATACTGTTAAAGTTATTTATGGTATCTATTTTTCAGAATATTCTGGGATATGATGTGTTGTCAAGTCCAAACTTAACAGTGCCGCATTTAGACTTGAAAAGGCCATATGCAATGTTGGGCCCCTTTTTATGTCTAAAATATTATATGTCAGTGGTAAATGTATCTTGAAGGGCCCTAAGCTACAGCTTGTCTTGCCTAGAGGTAAATACGACCCTGGTCAATATTTAAATACGGAGTGAGGTACTACTATATAGAAATGATCCCCCTGAGTTAGACCCTAAATAAAAGAATGTACAAAGCAAGTAACTCAAGGACCACAGTGACATTCCAGATAGAGCCATCGAGCTAATATGGAACAGATGTCCCGGGCTTGAACCTTTACCTTCGCGGTCAATGATAAGGAGACGTGTAATCTTTGAGGCACCTTGTGGTAAGCAAACAATGCGACCATGGTATGTCTTTATAGGATTAGGACATCAAGTGTTTTAAGGGCATACACAAAACTGTGAATTAAGTACACTTTTGAGTCCGTCCACATATAGACTCTTATAAATATAAACGCTTTTAAATATCAGTTTAACATTTGCTCAACGATTAACTTGTTTAATAATATTCACTCATCGCTACCGATGTTTTCTTAACAAAAGTGTTAACTGCTCACATACGCCTTAAAAATAAACCTTTGAGATAAATGAAGGAGCTACACACCTTGTATATTTTGTCATTTTTTTACCATAACATACATACATCATACAGTGGATTGAAGAACGGATCATAACAATAAAGATTTGGCAATTCCAACTCGTTTATCTCACATTAGAGCTCTAGGACCGGTTATATTATATTTCTCTAATATCCCTGCTTCTTTATTTCTTATAATAGATCTAGGAATCGTTATATTAGAACCCTTCAATTTCTCAGTTAGTTTTATCTCTTATAGCCTAATAGATGTAGGAATTGTTATATTATGACTCAGACACACTAAAACAACATGAGCTTCAAGAAACACAATGATTTTATTAGTCTCTATTTGTGTTCTTTACTCCAGCCACTTGTTCTCTCAACTGACTTCCTTTTACACACAGTTCTGACACACTTCTGTTCACTCAACCATGTACACTCAAGGCCCACTGGTCATTTCATACACAGGCACACACACTGCACTACCAGCCACGCAAAACACACTATCACACTCAGCTAATTGATCTCTCATAATAGATCTAGGACTGGTTATATTATAACTCTCCAATATCCCAGCTACTTTGCCCTCATAATAGATCTAGGAATTGCTATTATTATGACTCTCCAATATCTAAGCTAGTTTATCTCTCATAATAGATCTAGGACTGGTTATATTATAACTCTCCATTATTGAAACCAAGAATGATGAAGAAAAAGAATTAATTAACATAAAGCACGTATGGACTTACTTGACCAAACTTATCTGACCAGTGATCAGAAATCCCAAAGAGATGGCAGGATTGACATGGCCACCACTGACCGTGGACAGAGCCGTGATGAGGACTGCCAGTAAGAAACCCGCACCAATAGCCACCTGAAATCAAGTTATATTTGTTAGTATAAAAAAAACAACTATTTGACATTATAATAGTGCACTAATTATTTTACAATACCGTTTAACCTTACGTGATATATCTTAACTCTTTCTCTCCTGACTGACGATACCAACGTTGATTCCACCAGAATGTGGTAAATAATTACGAAGAGAAAGAGTTAAAAATAATGAATAAAAAGTTAAGTACATCTTTCAAACGTAGCGATCTCTAGAGAAAATGTGAAGTCCTCTGTTTCAATGGCCGACAATTAACAGGGTGTCATGTGACCCACCACAACAACCAACCGCCTTTACTTTCTCCAGCTTATGTCAGGTCACAGTCAGGGACCTATTAGACTTGGACTCAGGGGATTCCTAAAAATTTAAAATTCAAAATCCCAGTCTTCCCCAAGATTCGAACCAGAGACCCCTCATCTCGGAAGCCAAGTACTTTACCACCACTCATTTAATAAACTCGCTAAAGTATATTGTTCTTTTCAAGACGAGATTTATAAAGAATGAGAATCACATGCTAGGCATAAAAATATGCACGTTTAAATAAAGCTTAAAATAGATTTTAAAGGTTATTGCCCTTGTGTAAATGGTGTCTATTTTTACATCACGTATTTAAAAAACGCGCGCGCACATTTTATAGAAACTTATTAAAGCTATTTATGTTACATTTCTTCTTAAGGAATACGATACATGATATATCACATTACCCATAAAACGAATGACCTGTACAAAGCTGACAATTTTTTAAGGTTATGATTAGGAATGAAAATGTACCGTGTGGAATGTAGTAGAATACTTTCTGTTTCGAAGTCCTTTTAACTCTTTCTCTCCGTAATTATTTACCACATTTTGGTGGACTCAACGCTGGTATCGTCAGTTAGGAGACAGAGTTAAAAGGGCTGTTAACGTAAATTGTTGTCAAGGACGTCATGTGGTCAGCACACCGCCACCATAGCAAGTGAAAAGTGTATTAGCGTATGGAGACGTTTAACCAGGATGGAACTAAAATGGGGAGGCTAGTAGGGCTAAGGGGCATTGGCCGGGGCAATACCTGCACACACACAAAGCAAAAAAACACTTGACATTAAAAAGACATGCTTAGCGCCTGGACCCTGTGGCGTAGTTAGGGTTGGGGAGGTGGGGGGAAGAATTTGAAAAGCCCCCAGGCTCCCACTTGATGGGGGCCCCCAAATAAGTAGGGGGAAGGGTTTACATTAAAAATTAAATATTACGCAAAATATAGGGGCTTTCTTCTTCTTCTTCTAGCCAGCTTTATTGCTGCTGAGCTGTGAGCTTTTTTGCAGACTGTGCCAAGGCAGGGGCCCTCAAAGCCCCTCCCCTCCTGCCCCCAAATGATGGTAAATTCCCTGCCTAGATCAGTCAGCAGTATTTGACTATTTAACCTGGAGATCAGATACAGTTCAGTCAAGCGTGTAACACAGCATCACTGCCCTAAAAAAAAATGGTCAGTCCAGTGACACCACTGAACCTTTGAGACATCATGCACCAGTGGGAAGGATTTTTGAGGCGCAGGCTAAAATGTATTTGGCTGGATATGGCCCGCGGGTCTTTGTTTCTGTATCGCTGGTCTATACAGTGTTAAATGAGCTATAAAAGTATGTCGTTTTGTTTTACCTGCAGAAGTGGAGGTCCCTCTGTTCCCTCTTTCTTCAGACCCATTCCTACAGCAAATACAATCAAGAGAAGACAACCCACGAACTCGCCGACAGCACCTTTCCAGAAAGCTATGTTCTTGAGGTCATTGAGCTCTCTGTTGATCAACCTTTGACCTATGGTCTCCCCTTCGTGACCTCGGCTGAGCTCATCGCGAAGCCTGTCTGGGATGGACGCAATTGACATTGCACTGGATCTAAGAACTCACACTTCTAGCAACTGAAATATAGACGTTAGAATAGTTATGATTGGCGGATTATTTTTAGATTATTATGATTAGATACGAGAATAGCTTTTATTGGACAACTTCCAGGATTGAGACTGGTTAACAAAACAACCAACTATCTTTACTTCCACAACAAATATTTATTAGTCAGGTACTTATTAGAATTGGGTGGTTGAGTGATAAAGCGCTTGGCTTGCGAACCGGGAGTACCGGGTTCGAATCCAGGTGAAGACTGCGATTTTTCATTTCTGGATCTTTAGGGTGCCTCCGAGTCCACCCAGCTCTAACGGGGGCCTGCTGACTTTAGTTGGGGAAATTGAAGTCGGTTGGTCTTTGCGCTAGCCACATAACACCCTTGTGGGCCACAGAAACAGACGACACCTGCTCTATAGATCGCAAGATCCGAAAGGGGAACTTTTATAATATAGTTGAATGGACACAGAGGGGCGTTCTAACACACCAAATTTCAAAACCCTTTTTCTTTATAAGGATTCGAATTTCTGAACTATTTGGTTTGGAGGCCAAGCACTTTATCACTCAAGCCACCTCGTCCAAATTCGTGGATTCGTTGAGGGGAAACAACTCATTTTAGTATCCAGTGTCAACTGAGAAAATTACTGACGATGCGGCAGGTCTGTGCAGTGCCGACGTCTGACAGGACGCGAGAATCTACTTAGACATGTTCAGGCCCTCGAAGATGTCTGTGAGATAGCTGTCTATATCTCTCTTATTTCTTCGTGGTACCACACTAGGATGTGCGGTATGACAACATCCGTATTGAACAATAATTAAGAGTATTCATAGTTACACAAACTTATTGTACAACAGCTTTACCAGATATAACAAAACAAGCATTACTACTCCTTTATTGGTTAATCTGTTCCACATCAAGAATTGATTAATTAGACACATTATTATCATTAGTTTAAACCGAAAAAAAAAGAATTACATTGTTGCACTGACATAGAGATTTATTAGTCAACAGATGACAGTAAAGTTAAACAGACGAATGTAAGTTTTAAGATAAGAAAAAAAATTTTGCTTTCGCTTAGCATTTTTAGAATTATTTGTATGACTTTTTGTAAAGGTTATATTTTGTTTTAAGTCACAAGTCTTATAGGTTTCGTATTTAACCTTTAATCCATTACAAGAGTCTTTTGTCTTTAACCCTGCAATGTCTTCTCTCACTGTTAAACTGCGATAAAGAATTGGGTCAGTCAACGAAAAGTAAAAGCCTATTATTTAAACAAAACAAACAAAAATGTTAAGTTATGTAGACATAAAATGGGGATATATGAGGTCAAGGTCGTTTCTGAACGCTGTATATGTCATGTAGTAAGCAGAAGTATGTTGAAATATGCACAGCAGTTAATTCGCTGCAGCATTTACATAGAAATGTCATCAGGGTAAAAATGGCAGCATAGACGCATTGGATTTTTAAAAATCTGGCCACTTCTGCAGAGAACCAATGTAAAGAAAAAAATTAGATTTGTTCAAGTTCAATGCTGAATAGAGATCGTTAACCTAATCGTATTAAGACTCTTAAAATGTTTTTCGAGAATGAATACTAGCTCATTGTCCGGACAGAAAGTGGGAATTATGACTTCCAAGCAAACAGAGTGCGCAGAGGACAGGAATTAAACGTTTAGGGGAAGTTTTCACAAACGACATTTTTTAGAGTTACTTCTCTTGATACTGTTAGACACTTAGTTGTAGAGACGCACCATAGTTGACGGACTTTCAACGCCATATAAAGTGACATCATGGATTAGTGGGTTCTAGTTTATGTATGTAATTATTAGTCAGTTGGTGGTAGGATTTCGAGGCCTTTTCGGTATTAAACTTCGAGTCTTTACGGTTTGGACTTAGTTTTTTAGCCTTGTTTATTAGTAATTTAAACGCATCTAATACACCCGTACAAGAAACCCAAACATCTCCAGAATAATCTGTCAAAGTCAGACAGCCATCAACAATTACACAAGATCAAGACCTTTCGCAATACGCATTTTAATTTAAACTTCTAGTTAACATTCTTTAAGCAAATAAATACTGTAAGAGAGATAAAGAAAAGAAAGCGATACGGAACAAGAACATTTTGTTTAAAACTCAAAACAACAAAGCTTACTTGTATCAATTAGTAAAGATCAGTCATGTAATTAAATTTGTAATAAATCTAGACTAACAATAAAAAGCATCAATACAGTAAAATGGCTGAACGACCTGAATTTGAACTCATCGCTCAAGCCTTCACAGGCTTCTCAAGCCAACACGGTAACCACTCTGCTTGTGGAGAGCTTATGAGCATAGAAGATTGTATAGTTATCTATTGCTTGTTCAAACAAGGAAATCCTATGCCGAACTGGCAGTCGAACACTTAGTGAGGTTGTGACAGAGCGTCGCATAAGGTTTGTGGGACATGTTCTACGACAAAATGAACTACGTATACCAAGAGTTGCGATGACATGGAGGCCAATACGGGAAAGCGCAAACAGGGACGTCCTCGTATAACTTGGCGTCACACCTTCATGGAGGACCTCAGAACAGTGGACACCAGGTGGGAGGAGGCTTCAGACATTGCCAATAACAGATCTTTATGGAGACAGCTTGCCGCCCAATGCGCCGAACGGCACGGGAAAACCTAAGTCTAAGTAAGTCTATTGTTTCTATAGTCTCGTCTTATTTCTCATGTTTGTGCTCACCATGACTCAGAAGACGACCTATAAAAGGGACTAATTTATCATATACTACCAATTCAGTCAATTTAAATTTCTTTCCCTTGTTCGAGATGCGAAACTTATTACCAATAGTTAGCTAATTGGTTAATTCTTTTATATTAATTCTTGTGTTGTCAGTTAAAAGAAATAATTATACCAAATTTTAGCTTGATCTATGATTGTATGTATGGGAGAAATAAAGTGTTCAAACTTTTTACCAGACAGAGTTGATGTTAGGTTTGTATTAAGTAGACGACGACTAGGACATGTATTTTGACTCTCTAGAAAAAGAGATTGGGAAGCCAAGCGTTACACAACTTAGCCACCACTACCCTAAATCAGGCCCTGATTATCACATACCTTTCGATTTTAATAAAACGTTTCTAAGAACACTTAAAGGTACAATATCCCCAGCATTTTCAATAGTCCAATAATGATTGTGTATTCATTGATAGAGTGAGTTGCCTCCTAAGAGAAAAAGACACCATAAAGTGTGAAACATGCGTTAGGTCCCCCCCCCCCCTGGCCAGACCGCCACTCACTTAAGCGAAGCATTATCTGTCCAGAAACAAACAGTTTTGCCACAGCATCGAAAGGTGAAGGTCACTCTGAGCAGCAGCAGCGAAATCTGTAATACAGATTTTTTTTTATCCCTTGGCGGTTCTCAAATGTGTACTTTTAGAAAACATAGTAAAGCCATAACATTCTTCGACTCCGTTAAGTTCCTGCAAGTAGAAGAGCTCCACTAGTCAGGGTGAAATGATACATACCCACAATGACTAGCGGATCAAGAATTTTAGAGTGAGGGGGCGATTTTTTTACAAACCCTAACCCTACCGCCCAGTAAACCCTAACCCTATGCATAAACGTGCGTACAATACACATACACACATATATGTAAACAAATATAAAAAACAGCAGCATTTCTCAACCTTCGGCGAAAAACAAAACAATTGGGGCGGCGCTATAAGGTTCCCTAGTTGGGTTTGGGACGCCAAAAGCGTTTTCTTGCATTCTTCACTGCAGAAACGCATTCTCATGACAACTACAGTTCATTATTGATCAGTGGAGTTCAGGGCGAAACCCCGACGCCAAAAGCGTTTACTTGCATTCTTCATTGCAGAAACGCATTCTCTTGACATCTACAGCTTATTATTCATAAATGGACTTCGGGGCGAAGCCCCGACGCCAAAAACGTTTTCTTGCATTCCTTCACTGCAGAAACGCATTCTCCTGACAACGACAGCTCATTCATCAAAGGAGTTCCGACGCCAAAAACGTTTTCTTGCATACTTCACAGAAGAAACGCATTCTCCTGACCTAAAGCTCATTATTCATACTATTAAAAAAGGACCTTTTGAATTATGTTGTACTTGAAAAATATTCTAATATGAATTTATAGACCCTTAATACATTGCAAATAAAACCGATTTGTTACTGGAAAAGATAAGATACCCCACATCTTAAGGTTAAGGCTTTGGGGATCGCCGCCGAAAAAAAAAATTATTCGATAAATAATTTTCAATTAAATGCAAGCATAAATTGTGAGTTATAGTCCCAAACTTATTTAACTACAAAAATATCAGATTGAGTAAAAGTTGGGAAGAGGCGACTATGAAAAGATCATTCGGGTTTAGAACTCATCTCAATCATGACTAATACTGAAAAATTTCGTTGGAATTCTAACTTTCTTAAAATAATTATGATAAATTCATGTGAAATTACATAAACTCTGTCTGGAAATGGGAGGGGCGGTAGAGTGAAAACGATTTATCTTCGCTCCTTTAATAATTTCTGTTAAAGATTGCATTTGGCATTAAATAATAGGGGTGGGGCTATCGATATAAGAATTTAATTTATAGTATATAAAAATTATATTAGTGACAGATTTTTTAAATTTTGTAATTTCTTAACTATAATACAAAAAGAAAAAGTATTGGTTTGTCCGATGGGGGAAATGCGATTGCATGTATCGCCCCTCCCACCTGGTACAACCCTTTTTCATTTAAATTTATTAATGATAAAATTTGAGATTAGAGTGTGGTACAACATAATATACAATGGGTTCACATATCAATACGTTACGTTTTTTTTTAAAGTAGCGTCTGAAATATATTATAATATAGGATAACTAGGTTTAAATATGGCACTACATATATTTTTAAGTGCATTGTGGGCACTGGCGGATCCAGGGGGGGGGGGGGGGGGGGGTTAGGGTATTGTTACGTGCATTTTAAAAGATATCATTTTTCATTCAAGCCACATGTCGTCGTGTATACTTCAACAATTAACTTTAATTGAATATTATGATTAATCAGCGAAACTCGAAAGAGAAAAAAATGCATAAGTAAAAATCTCTTGGTCGAGACTTAGTGTCGAGACTGTTTACTAAAATGTACACAAATATGACATGACAAGGATTGACCGGAGAATAGAACCTAGGAGCTTAAATCTCAGAAGTTCCTTTGTTGTTGTTGTTGTTTTTAATATATAAATGAATATAAAACGAAATCGGATCTATTTCTAACAGCTATAACAGCTATAACAGCTATCAAATATCAAACATTGCAGTTGCAAACGACGTTGAAACACAAAGGTATCTTTGCTTTAACCGGTTGAGGCCCATTTTGTTTAGTTTCAAGATTTATGTTTGAATTGCATATCAATAGTTTAACTTAGCAAAACTTACAGTTTAAGGTAAAACTTAATCAGCACTTGCTAGTTGTTAAACTTTATTCAGAGATAGTGCCAGGGAGTGATCCAAGAATGATCTAGAAAACTCGTACAAGAGAAGCACATCTACACGTGTGGTCTTTGTTGAGTGTTTAACCATCGGGGCGTGTTCACTGCGATTGTGTGTGGAAATCTCAACACACCACAGTGTACGTGAACACACTGATTGACCACAGGAAGCCAGATGACCATCGTCAAGGGGCTGTGTCTCCCCCCAGGCCTATTCAAACAAACAGGTGGCCACCAACATTATCAAGACACGTCATTGGTCAACCCACACTAAGGCCTTGCCTTTTTAGGCTAATAAAAAAAGTGCAAAATTGAAGACTTCTTCAACTTTCTCAGTAGTCACTCCGCCACCCCACCCACCCCTGTCACACACACGATAACGCAATCACAAATAAGCACACACACAAAAACACCTTATAGTGACTACCGTAATGGGAAAAGCAGCTCTTAGTTTTGTGTAGTCTGAATGTCCATCTATCAAATTTAGATTTCTATATTTAAAAAACTAAAAAACTAAAAAACCCGATTTGTTAATTTCAATATTTCTTAGAAAAAAAAAAACAACCTTTGTAATGTGAAAATTTGTGTGTAAGAATCATTATCCGATATCCAAAATGTATTTTCTTAGCCGACACATCTATAACACTGTTTTACACAAACTATGAATTTTTTTTTAAAAATCGTTACAATGTGTACAAATGAGTACTGCCTGTGTGAACCAACCAGCTGTCACATCAACCAGAGAAGTATGTCATTTCGTATGCATGATCGAGTCGTCCAAAATGCACATTATTATTAGTCTAGAGGTCAGGTTTATCAAATTTCCATTCATTTCTGTATTAAAACTTGTGGTGTGCAGGGCCGGATATACGAAAATTGAGGCCCTCCGCTTGCTGTAATATTTTAAGTTTTAGGCTTTTTGTCCAGAAACTTAAAATTTTCGCCAGTCAAGCAAAAGATATTTTTGGTTTCGTTGTTTTTTTTTAATTTCAATTTGTTAACGCACTGGGCATGCATTATGCAACGCCAAATATTTTTAAAAGTTGAACTGATCTGCGAACAACATTCCTAAAAAATGACATACCAAGCTAAATCATTTTTTAAACTCACTGCGCAAAATTTTAAATATATCTTATCTTATAAAATACAGACGTTACTTCAAAAAAGAAGATGATGACGTCCTGCGCGTCATGCATTCAGTCATGCATATTAACCAATGACCTAATTCTGCCAAGTCACTGGTTTTCCTGGCTAGCACAGGCAACCCATTCCATGCTCTAATAGCACTAGGGAAGAATGAGTATTTGTACAAATTTGTCCTAGCATATAGAACGAAGAATGTGCCTTTATCTTTGTGTCTTTCAGACATAGATTTCATATACACATGATCTTACGACGAAAAATGTGGGCTGGACTGGGCACAAAGTGCAAGAAGAGTAGGCAGCATTGAAAGACAACACTGAAAGACAAGACAGTAGAAAGAGAAAGACTAGAAGACCGAATCAAACCTGGAGGAGATCAGTAGACCATGTAGCAAAGATGGCGGGATGAACATGGGACCAGCCGAGGAAGTTACCCAGAACTGAGTCCTATGACGAAGTACTGTTTGTCCTAGGTAGATGCGTTTGTAAACTTTTTTGGGGAAATTTGGAATTCAGTTTACCAACTAGAAATGTTTAGGTCAGTGTCGAGATATCCACCAAATCCACAATATTAAAGTCAATTCAATACTAAGTGGTCATTTTGATTTTATATCCGACATAAAAGATTTCACATAATAATAAAGAGCGCAGTCTATTTATAGGACAAGAACAAAGCCTAATTCATCCGAGAATAACAACTTTCATAGCATACGACGAACGTGCAGAAATGCAGCGGGCTTTTTGTTTTCCAGAGTCCAAACTATGTTAAACTATGTTAAAACATTTTGCGTTTGCATAATGCATGCTCAGTGCGTTCGATTGTCCTCTATTGTCACAGCTGAACACAACATCCACATGGTCGACTATGGCTCAACATAAAGCCTGTTGAGCTAGTCACAGGAACGCACGTGATAATAGATTTAGGAAAACTAGAAACAAGTGAAATGGGAAACTTCGAGACGTGACTAATATCAATGTATACAAAACAATATGGATCTAGTATTCCCATATTGCCTCCTGTGACCTACAGAATTGCAGTTAAACATTTCAAGTTTTTAGCTAAAGGAAACTATCATGAAAACAAAACAAATTTTGTTAAAGTATTTTGTGTTGGTTTTGTATCATAGAGAATCTCATTATAGTTTTTTGGCTTTGACTAATCACTTTTTTTTCTTCATTGACAGGAAGTATGTGTGACGTCATTCAAATCTACACTTTTCTTTTACGCCTAGTAAATGATATTCCAAAAAAAAATTGCAATGTGTTGTTGAGTGGTAATAACCGCTTGGGCTGGAGTTCAAGTCCCGACCCGAGCTGAGTTGTATTCGCTGAGGGTCTAAAGGCAGCATGGAAACCTTTTCTCACACTCCCCGTCCCCTGGGTGTCCACAAACACATTGGACCTGAGTGCTCAAATATTCAGTTATATGCAACCAAAATAATAATATGAATAATAATAATTTATAGAGCGCTGTTAACAAACATGATGTAGATTCATCTCATAAGGATAATATCGGAAACATTAACACGATAACCTAATGACAAACTACTTAAAAAGCTTTGAACAGATAGGCCTTAATGTTCTTTTTCAATGTAGATAAGCATGTTGTCTGTCTGAGATCCAATGGGGAGTGAGTTCCAAACCTTTGGTCCGTGTACTTAAAAAAGCCCGCAAAAATGTCACAACTTTAAAAAACAAAATACATTTAGAGCCCTCATTCTCTTCCTTGGCAATTCAATTTTCAATCAAAATATTTGGCTGATGGGAAAAAAAATGAGTGTACATCATATTGCATGTACTTGAAATGCAGTGCTGGAGTTACATATAGGCAAAAAGATTCTTAATTTGGGGCCTGGGAGCCCCAAATATTGTTTTGAAGATAAAGCAAAGGAATAAATTACGTTGTGTTGATTACAAGGAGCCCCATGTCTAAAATAGTTTAGGGCCCTACCAAGTCCAAATCCGGCCCTGCTGGGAAGATAATTATAAAATACTTTTAAGAAGCATACAGTGAACTCTATAGTTTCATTAGAAATTAAAGTCTTATGTTGCTTTTTTATCGCAAAGTGTGTAGGCCCTAAAAGGATGAAGCCTCCTAGTAACACTGTTTTCGGATGTATGCTCTCACATTATTTCGGAAAATGTGTTGCATTAAATTAGTATTAGACCATAGTGTAGAGTGTGTAAAAGATTTATTTTTTTTAACATGACGCTCTGAAGGCCCCCTTTATAAGAAAATATTATAAAACCTTTAACAAATCCAATACGTGCGATGCGCACATTTCGGTAGCCCTACCGGCCCATTTGGGTACCAGCCCACCGGGCACTTGCCCGAATGCCAATATAGCCAGTCCGCCACTGTTTTGGATCTTATTTGATGTATCCTTTTTTTTTTTTTTTTTTTTTTTTTGAAGATTACAATTCAAAAGTCCTATATAGTTATTTATACAACTGTAGTGTGGAAAAAAAAGTGCATATACGAAGTAAATTCAACAGTTTTGAAAGGCATTTTTCGCCACCAGATAATATCTTTTCCCTTTGCAACTTCTCGTGTGACTAAAGAGACCAGTCCTTGATACACAGCAACGGTTATATATTTATTATAGTAGTATCTCACCAGTAAAAAAAAATCCAGGTGTCCATCAATACCTGTCTGAGGAAGATTCTTACGATCCGCTGGTCAGACAAAATATTGAATGAGGAACTGCATCCGGCATAACAAGGCAAGCCCTAACCTGGAATCCCCAAGGAAAGAGGAAGAGGGGACGGCTCAGGAATACATAGTGCCGAGATTGGGAAGCAGTTGCCAAGCAGATGGGCAAGACGTGGGGACTGGGGACAGTTGGAGAGACTCGCCCCAGAACCGAAACGCCTGGTGGAAGCCGGTTGGGGGCCTAGAAGGGACCATAGGGAGAGATGATGATCTCACCAGAAAAGTATTTTATACGTCCTTGTTACAAGAAAAAAAAATCCCTTTCTTAATATTGACTGCCGGCTTTGTGGTTTCCCGTGTAAAGCCGGGTACAAATGAAACAATTTAAACGAAAACAAAATTACTTAATAAACTGGTCACTTCTAAGTATAGCAACGTCTAGTTCAATGTGGGCCCAAAAGATAGATGCATATAGGTCCAATTTTTAATACCGGTATGAAGGCCGGGTGGGTCGACCCGGGAAACTTGGTACTATATCCAGATTTAATACATTTGAACTTGATTGGATTTTATTTCCCTACAGGGAACACTGAGAAACCACATTTGGCATAGATATATGAAATGAACTACCTGGTAGGTTGATGATCTGTTCTCTAAATCCCACACTGGGTAGAAGTCGATATCCGATGTTTGGTAGATTTTTAGTCCAAATGAAGGATGTGACACCGCACTGGAATGGTTGTATTCTCACGGTGGACGCACCGCTTCACTGAGCAGGTGATATATTTAGCCCGGTGAGGGAGAGGCCACCTTTGTGTGCGTGTGTCTGTGTGTGTGCGCGTGTTCTGTCTCTTTCTACTGTAAACATTCTCTTGGTCTGTTTTTAAATAATCTTTTCAATTTCTCGCTTTTTTTTTTCTTACATTAATCAGCCCTAAGTATTTTAAGTTAAAAATTTTTATTTGAAAATGGTTTGAAAACTGTTAAGGCCCACGCTAATTGAATAATAATTAATTCTAAATTAAAGCGTGATTCTACGGCGCTGTGTGTAGAGGAGGGGGGGGGGGGGGACTACTGTGTGGGCGACATCGTTCCGGCCAGGCATTCATTTCATTTCTTCTATTAGTTTTCTCATTTCTATGAGATGATCCGTAGTCGGTTTGCGACTAAAGGAGGCCATAAAAAGAGTGATTCAAACCTCAATTTGAATCACTTTCTAAACAGTTTCTAAATAGTCTGTGTCTAAGGTCAGGAAGTTAAAAAGTCATGAAAATAGACAAACGAATCTCTTCAATGATTTTTGTAAATTCGTAAAATAAAAGTTGTTTCTGACAAATGTGGCCCTCAAAGTACTAGTTTTGGTCCGGCGTATTGTTCCATATGCTAGGAAAAATTCATATAAGTTCGCCTTCTTCCCCTGTGCGTATTAATTTTCGCATTTGTAGTCAAGTCTGAAATTTATAAGTCAGGATATCTTATCTTATCTTATAAATTTCAGACGTTACTTCAAAAGAGAAGATAATTACGTCCTACGCGTATTCGTGTCAATCTACTCACGCATGTTAATTAGGGACTTAAACTTTGCCAGGTCATTAGTTTTCCAGGCTGATTCAGGCAACCCATTCCATGCTCTAATTGTACCAGGGCAGAGGTGTAACTTGTATAAATTTGTTCTAGCAAATGGAATAAGAAATGTACCTTTAGCTTTGTGTCTTTCTGAGTATTTTTATGAGGTATGAGCTATGATGCTAAGAGTGGTCTAGAGGCTAAGTACGCTTGAACTTGGCTTGGCTACCTATGAAGGGGGCTCCAGGTTCGACACCCTAGAGGCAGCACGGAAAACCTACTCCCAGATACCCCCTCCCCTTACTGGTCCACATATGAAATTAGACCATAGCGCTCTGAGCATACTATAAGCATGAAAGTAGCTCTATATATAAAAAGCCATAATTTATTTATTTATTTTTCATGTTACATATTTATTAGAACTGGTTTCTAACACAGCAGAGTTTCCTCAGTACAATATTTGTTGAGGTCCAATATATACCCGACCTCTTTGCACATTCCCGGCTAGTCTCATACAGCACACACAGAAACACACACATACACAAACATACACACACACACACACGCAGAGGGAAACACACACACACAGAAAAACTATTTCACACACCCACAAGGTCTCAATGAATTGAAATAAAAAAAGAAAACTGCGCAGGTCGCTTCGACACGGGGGGGGGGGGGGGTGGACGATGGACAGTAACCAAAGAAGAATAAGACTCCGGAGTACTGGTTACGGTTGAGTGAACTCATGCTCGGAATTTACAAGAAAGATCACACCTTTAGTACGCAAGGGCGATTTGTAATGTACGGGCAGGATAGTTTATTTTATAAAGTACAGACGTCATTTAAAAAAAAAAAAAAGATTTTTACGTCCTAAGTCAATCGAGCCATGCTGGTTAATCAATGACTTAAATTCTGCCAAGTCACTGGTTTTCCTGTCTGACTCAGCCCATTCCATGCTCACATAGCACTAGGAAAGAAATAGCTTTTTAACACATTTGTCCTAGCATTTGGGACGAGGAATATGCCTTTATCTTTGTATCTTTATAGGTATTTTATTAGATTTTGTTTTTGTATTTGAAGATTATGGTTCAGTGTTTTATGTATTATTATTATTATAGCTTTTATATAGCGCTACTTCCATGCTTATAGCATGCTCAGAGCGCTTTGGTCCAGTGGGGGGGGGCGGGGGGGGGGGGGGGGAAGGGGGTATCTAGGAGTTGGTTTTCCGTGCTGCCTTTAGGCGCTCAGTAAACGCAACTCTGCCCGAGTCGGGTGTCGAACCTCGGGCCCTCTTTTAGATCGCGCACTTGGCTTCTCGACCACGCTTCCCACTTTACTTTTAATTTCTAAATTGAGTGATTTTACTAAATGTGTTAGTCTAATCAAATATGAATATTCGTTTGCTATAAATCTCACTGCTCTATTTTGTGTCTGTTCCACTTTCTTAATGTTTTAGGGGGTTTTTCTTAGTGGAAGGTTCTCAAACAGAGGAGAATATTGTACTATTGGCCTAACCAAGGTGAAATTACATTTTAGTTCCGGTTAGCAAAACTGTGGGTCAAAGTGCACTGGTCTAAATTTTTTTTTATTGGATTCACAGCTAAATTTTTGTACAGAAATTCTAAACATTCTAAGACTGGACATTCAAGCTTCTAAACTTATCTTGCGTGGACACGCATCCAACGACAAGGGTTCAGTGGATAGAAACTTCTGGAATCCATCTCGAAGGACTTTACCTTGTCAGCCATACTCGCGCTGGTCAATACACTCTAGCGTTTGGAAGTTTGATCCGGGGTCAGTTTGACCTTGGTTTGACCCATGTCAGCTGTTTTTTTTCCCTTACAGGTTGTTTTCGTCTAGTGGCGCACGAAGGTCACGTTGTAGATGTCACGTGATACTACCTCTACATTTTTTTATCACGGAGAGTGTCCCCTTTGTACAGATTGTCGTGCTCTAAAATGGCTTGGCTGCCTGGTCGTGCGGTTTGCGCGCTGGACTGTCATTTGGATTTATCGATGGTCCAGGGTTCAAACCCTGTCCGCTCCCATACCCCGTCGTCCTGCGGGAGGTATAGACTAGGAAGTGAACTATCTTCAACTCTGAAGGAACATCTGAAATATGTAAAACATTTTTGTATGCTAATGGGGATTTTCGTCATAAATGTTTGTCACAGTTATCTGTTCTTTATTTATATTTACAAATGCTTATATCAGCTCACTCTGTCTGCATGTCTGTCTGGTAAAAAAGTGTGTACACTTTATTTCTCCCACACACATCCTCGGATCATTTTAAACTTTGCCCAATTATTCATGGGCGTAGACAAGGTATGAATTCGTTTTAAAAATTAACACATTAGTCAAATAATTACTGGTAATTCATTATTTTGTTTGATACCAACAAGAAATATTAATCATTCAGTATTCACATATATGGCTAAATTTGTGTAAATTTGTTCCACGTTTCGAAGGAATTCTTCATTTTGCTCATTACTATTTCACTTCCCTGTTATGATTAAGCTTTAATAACTTTGTTGCTTGTTATCAGAAAATGATTTATTTTAGTATAGAGTTAAAGGGAACTGCATGCTCTTTTTATATAACACAAAGTCAAGTTTATAACATTAAACATTAATTTATTTTAATGAGGTCAAAATCAACGATCAATTAGGAGAGAAAGAGTTAAATAATTGTTGACGCTATTTCACGCATTCTCCAGTCAATTTGATACTTCAAACAATTATTCATTTTACCTCACAAAACATGAATGAATACAAAAATTACCAATAAGTCAATTAACTATTAGTAATTAATGACCTTTGTTTCATATCAAATAAGGGAACACTTTTACATTTTTCATACATATAGTTGTAATGGCGGAGCTTTCCCCCCTTAGTAAGCTTTGTTATTTTTTAAAAAGGATTTTTTTAAATAGTTTGCTTGTTAGATTTTTAGGTTTCGGTTTATATTCTTAAAGCAAAAAAAAATAAAATAATAATAAATAAATACACTAACATAGAAAAAGAAGAGAAAGGGATATGGATGAGAAGTGGCCTCCTCTTTTCTCCCTCTATAAAATAGCTATTGAGTTTAAACTCTTCATCTCCGTAATTATTTTCCATGTTCTGACAGAATTGTAAATTTTTCACATTTGTACATTCTACCCTGTTATGATTATACTTCAATAACATTTTTGTTGGTAATCCGTTACTTTTTGGTATAGAATTATAGGAGAATGCATGCTCTTTTTTATATATAACACAAAAACAGGTTTTCACAACCAAAAAGTAATTTATTTTAATGGGGTTAAATCAACGATGGTATCGTTGATTCAGAGAGAAAATGAGTTAAATGTTATGCAAAGTTTGAAAATTAAACTAAAAATAAATGTATAATATAGTTTAAATGTTTCTGGAGGGGGGACAACACATAAACATGTATATCATAAAAAGATTTTTTTTAAAAAAAAAACGATGTTTCTTAAATGTATTTCTGCCAAGAGACCCATATAAAGTCAAGGTATTAAAGTCAATGGGCTTCAACCTGCGAGAAAGACACTAGATGTTCGTCCAACCAGATGGGATAAAGGGACAGGGGGAATAAATGACTTCTTTTTTGGGCACTGACGGAAGCTGCTTGTCGGTCGGAATGACGACCTAGTTTTCAGTTAGTTGAAATGTTTACTGGCTTAGGGACAGTAGATAGATAATGTTTTATCTGTGGATTTGTATTAAGCTTAGAGATAGCTTATCTTATAAGTTATCTTATAAAATAGAGACATTACTTTAAAAAAGAAGATGATTATGTCCTACGCGTGTTCCTAGGTCAATCTAGCCATGTATGTTAACCAATGACTTAAATTCTGCCTAGTTAATGGTTTTCCTGGCTGGCTCAGGCAACTCATTCCATTTTCTAATAGCACTAGGGAAGAAGTAGCATTTGTACTAATTTGTCCCAGAATATGAAATGAGCAATGTGCCTTTATCTTTGTATCTTTCTGCGTATAATTGCTACTTTACCTTTAAAGTCTTCTATTCTGAAGGCTTTCTAAATTTAGTGATTTTACTAAAGGTGTCACTCTAGTCAAATGTGAATATTCGTTTGTTATGAATCTCACTGCTCTATTTTGTGTCTGTCCCAGTTTATGTTTTCTTGAGTTGATTAATGTATTGTTTTTTAAATATAGTAATAAACTGTATATTGATGTGAGGGTGTCAATCAAATCACAAACTGGTGTAAAGTACAAAAGTGAAGTTCCCCTTTCAGACCTTGTGGTCTATAGGGCAGATGATGTAAAGGTCATCTGATTCCGTGGCCGTCGGTTAACGAGGGTGTCATGTGGCCAGCACAACGACCAACCGCCTTTACCGCCTTTACTTTTCCCCAACTAATGTCAAGTACCCATTAGAGGGGCGAAAGGATCACGAAATAGAAATCCCAGTCTTCGCCGGGATTCGAACTCGGGACCCCAGGTTCAGGAGCCAAGCGCTATACCGCTCAGCCACCGCGCCTCCACAAAATGATCTAAGAATAATATAAGAAAATCTTATGGCCAAGTCGCAATAACAGTGGTGGCCACACTGGGAGCTTTTGCTTCAATGTAAGAGCTTACGACATTTCTGGTGTCTTAAAGCTAAATGGTAAGTTGAAAAATGGAAGAATTCAGAGTTAAAGACATAGTATAAGTCTGTATTTAACATACACGAGTAGATGAACACATGGATACTCGTAGGACGTAATGAGATTGTGCTTTGATGAAATGTCTGTAATTTAGAAATAAGAGGTAAAAACAACATGCTACTGTAAAGCTTCCCCTATGATACTTCCCCTAAAGAAGGTTTTGGGTGAGATAAATAATTATACACATTTGCTGTAGTAACACGCATTGTTTCTGTAGTGTATACAGTCTTTTAATAGCCAACATCTATCCCAAGGGGTCATAGTTGACCCACTGTTAAAATGTGTTGTTCTTGATGTGTGTTGGTGATTTACTAATATGGGTGTTTACATTGTGTGTGTGTGTGTGGCTTACTTATATAGGTGTTTACATTGTGTGTGTGACTTACTAATATAGGTGTTTACATTGTGTGTGTGGCTTACTTTTATAGGTGTTTACATTGTGTGTGTGTGTGTGTGGCTTACTTATAAAGTTGTTTACATTGTGTGTGTGTGTGTGACTTACTTATTTGAGTGTTTACTTTTGTGTGTGTGTGACTTACTTATATGGGTGTTTACATTGTGTGTGTGTGACTTACTTATATGGGTGTTTACATTGTGTGTGTGTGTGTGAGTGTGACTTACTTACCTGAGTGTTAACATAGGAAGTCGTTACATCTTGTGCTGTGACAAGAACGAGACGTCTGATGCTAATGTTAGTATCTGCTGGTCCTAGTCTTACAGGTCCATTTTCTCCGTTCCCCCCCCCTCTCTCTCTCTTTATTTATTTATTTCTCTGGCTCTCCTTTCTCTCTTTCTCTCATTCTCCCTCTTTCTCTCATTCTCCCTCTTTCTCTCATTCTCCCTCTTTCTCTCATTCTCCCTCTTTCTCTCATTCTCCCTCTTTCTCTCATTCTCCCTCTTTCTCTCATTCTCCCTCTTTCTCTCATTCTCCCTCTTTCTCTCATTCTCCCTCTTTCTCTCTCTCTCTCTGTTTGTTTATGTTTTCCCATCTCTCACTTCTCTCTATTTCATTCTCTCTTTCTCTTGTTTCTAGTGCTCTCTTCTTACACACATATGACACGCACACATACACACACGAGACACGCGCACACACACATATGACAAGCACACACATTGCCTCTCTTTTTGTTCGCTTTTTTTTTGTTTCTTCCAATCGCCCATATATATTCCCACCCCTCATACAAGGTTTTATTCCCTCATTTTTGTGTATTTAATCCTCCTCCTCTTTATCACCCTATTCTTTTCTCTCTCTCTCTCCTTTTTTCTTTCTCTCTCTCTTTCTCTCTCCTTCGCTCTCTCTCTCTCCTTCTCTCTCTCTCTCTGTCTCTCTCAATCCCTCTATCTCAATTAGTGTACATATATGCGTCAGTGTAACTCTATGGTTGGAATGTGTACAAACACACATTTCATTAGTCCCCACTGTGTACCGTGTACTTTACAAACAATCCACATCATCTGCTTCAGCGGTTCTCAACCTTTTAAGCTCGGTGACCCCTTTTTACAATATACCACTCTGCCGCGACCCCCCCCCCCCCCCATAGACACTGTCACAGCCTAGTTCTTGTTGTAGGCGTGATAACGTGAATGTCGTGGTGTAGATACCTCTTGTAGATACTTTAATATACTTTGTCTTCTTAATTAAATACTTTCACTCGCGCACTAGATTTGCTAGTGCGTGAGAACACTAACATGCTGAACTCTCTGACCACAATATTCAGAATAATTAATAGACTCACTGGTAGCAGACATGGTTTTTATTACATGTAAAATATAATTTATGAAAGATATTGGCAAGTCCAGCCATCAAGAAATATTCACAAAAACATAGTACATTATAATCCAATGAAATATTTCAGATATCACATATACTCCAAAAAATCAACCTTAATATCTATACATTACTACACTGGACAAGATATCCACAACATATCTCTCTATACGAGAGTCCAAGATCAACTGAGGTGTCCACCTCGTGGTCAGCTTCCGACCAAACAAAATCTCGTGCGAACTGCACGGAATGGTTCAGTAATTACTAGTCACCAAATATTACAGGGGTTCTAAAACTGATATGACAGACACACACAGCAATAGAAGAATAGACAATAAAAATCCTTATTTTTTGATGGTCTTAGGCGATTGATGAAGCAAGTCGTCAATCGACCCTCAAAGGGGTCGCGACCCACAGGTTGAGAACCCCTGATCTACTTTATACCTGAAGTATTGGACCAAACTACTTTATACCTGAAGTATTGGACCAAACTACTTTATACCTGAAGCATTGGACCAAACTACTTTATACCTGAAGTATTGGACCAAACTACTTTTACACCTGAAGTATTGGACCAAACTACTTTATACCTGAAGTATTGGACCAAACTACTTTATACCTGAAGTATTGCACCACTACTCTGCAATGAAATCAGTTCACTTCCCTCAGACAAATGTGTACAAGTGCTCCTTCTTCCCCGGCGCTATTAGGGCATGGAATGGGTTGCCTCAGGCAGTGACTTGGCAAAATTTAAGTCATTGGTTAATATGCATGACTAGATGCATGCAGCGTAGGACGTAATCGAAGTAACGTCTGTATTTTTTTATAAGATAAGAACTCGACATGGATCTGCAGTGAAACTTCGTTGATTTCATACACAGGATCAAAGAACACATTGGAGATTCTGCTAAAATATACACAGTCGTTGAAAATCCCATTCAAGTAACGTCGAAATACGATATAGTTGCCGATTGATCACGTCTCTATAATTTAACTCTCTCTCTCTCATAATTGAGGATGCCATCGTTGATTTGATCCTATTAAACTAAATTGTTTTGTTTTTTTTATTTATAAACTTTAATTTTTAATGTGTAAAAAGTGCATGCATACCCCTACAATTCGATACCAAATAAAACATTTCCTGATAACCAAAAGAAAAATATTGAAGTTTAATCCTAATAGGATTGTGAAATACAATTGAATAATTCTATCGGAACGAGGAAAATAATTGCGGAGATAAAGAATTAAAGACCAGCTTAGGCGCCAACTTGCATTATCTGGCATAGAAGAGAGCACCTTGTTGCAGGCAGGTGGATTCAGAACGAGACAGCTGCAGGTCACTTACAAACCCGCTGCGAAGACAGACGCCTACGGCAAAAAGAAAATCTAAATCGAACACCGGTGGACAATGGATACGCCTGCGTTAGTAGTGGCAAAATATGTAGGTCGCAGCTGGGGCAAGACAAGCCTTATTATGATTTATATATGTTCATAAACGCCAAAACAATTCAAATGAAAATTAATATTTATATATTCGGCACTCTATCACAAAACTGGTACTTCCAATATCTTATCTTATTTTATCTTATCTTAAACACGTAGTTCCTCGTATGGACGTAATTGTCCTCTTTTTTCGATGGAGGAAACTCTTTAATTGATATCTGCGCGACTCGTTGACTAGGAAACTGTGTAGTCAGCCCAAATGAACACAATATGTTTGTGTCTATTCTATTCATGTGAAAGAATTTGTTGTTTTTATTTCTGAGAGTAGAGTCCTTGACCTTGTAATCACAACAAATTTCAATAAGGATCAATAAAGCAGTCTTGGTCTCAGTTTTATAAAATGTGATAGAGGAGTGTTTGTCTTCAATCTGTCTTGATATTCAGAAGGTTGCGCACCTCATTCTAACTCATAAAACTTACTTTATAAGTAAGTCAATTAGTAAGTCGTTGACCTTCAGGGATTATAGACCCTTGACCTAAATTTTAAAATTTTAGAGACGATCTACTCACGACAAAGTATAGGAAGTGTTATTGGAAAAGGCGTAGGCTTAGCTGTAGTCACTAACGAAGATAGAAAAACGCAGTTTCTAAGGTTTACGTACCGTAAAAAGCATTAAAAGAAAAGACACGCGATTTAGGAATGTGAAACATACGAATAAAAACCATCTTATTATGATGTTAATGTTTACATGTGTACGCTATGTGTATACTCACCAAGATTGGCATGTACTCTCCCTTCAGTGTTGAATGACACGTGACCCGGATAAATGATATCCAACAAACAGGATGAAATAACAGATAAGTCAGTGTTGACAAGCAGTACAACAGAAAGCGGCTCGTTTACTTTAGTCTGATAAGTAAAGAGAAGAAGAAGAAAGAAAACGATAAAGAATGCCTTATATTATTTAAGTAATTAGAGCGGACATTGTATAAGCGCTAGAAGAAGACAGTCCATAGGGCGCTAGTTATTACAAACGCCACCAAAGGGTCCTCCGTCCCCCCACCTTTTTCACCCCTCTAAAGCATTTTCATTCATGAATGTCAAGTGTTATAGATTCGAGGTCTTGAATTGATAAAAGTGCACAGGTAGTGTTCGTAGTCATAGAAGGCCTAAACACTGACCCACAACGTCGAGGCCTGTGGGCAGTGGTCTCAGTGGCATGCGCTTCAAACTGCCGTCATAAGGATCCCGAGTTTGAACCACCCCACTCCCCTGCCATTTAGTCCTTCAACAAGTTTGGGCTATGACAAAACTCTCTTCATTTCTGAAGAAACATATGAAACTTTAAAGTCCATTCATCGATTTCATTTGTTAAGTGACCAGGAGGAATTATTTAGTTTTCAGGACTAGCATTTAGCACAAACACTGGCTAATCGTCCATGATTATTAAAGTGAAGTGAAGTCATACGGTCGTATTATCCATGGTTGTCAAGGTGCGGTGAAGCCATGCGGACTTATCATCCATGGTTGTCAAGGTGCGGTGAAGCCATGCGGACTTTTCATCCATGGTTGTCAAGGTGCGGTGAAGCCATGCGGACTTATCATCCATGGTTGTCAAGGTGCTGTGAAGCCATGCGGACTTATCATCCATGATTGTCAAGGTGCGGTGAAGCCATGCGGACTTATCTTCCTTGGTTGTCAAGGTGCGGTGAAGCCATGCGGACCTATCATTCATGGTTGTCAAGGTGCGTAAAGCCATGCGGACTTATCATCCATGGTTGTCAAGGTGCGGTGAAGCCATGCGGACTTATCATTCATTGTTGTCGTGATAGGTCGCCACTTTAAAGTTCGTTTAAAACAAACAATAGATAACTATGAAATCTTCAATTTTCATAAACACCTCACTAGCAGAGGGGTTAGAATGTCGGCTTGAGGAAGATTTAGTCATTGTGTCAAAATCAGGTCGATCCTCCCCCCAACCCCTATTTTCCCAACTGGTCCAGACAAGTGATAGGATCATAGCGTATTAAGAAAGCTAAAAGCAATTAATATCGCTTAACAAAAACAATTGGTAAAAATGTTGGTTATCGAACAGATTTCTTGTTGTTGGTGTTGATCTATTAATAAACTTAATTACACTGAAGCTCATAACTTAAGCAAAACGCCATAATGCATTCGACGTATTACGGAGCATAACAAAAGTAATGCTTAAATATTCCTAGATTCCTGGCACTGCTGTTATATTCAATGGCCAGTTTAGAAGTTACAAGATTTTCCTCCAAGCCAATTTGAATAATATGCCAATTGTTTCACTCAAAGGCTTCAATGGAAAACGGGTCGATGTGATCGACGGTTTATTCTTGACTGTAGTCAAGTTCCCCGATCTATAGGGCAGATGATGTTAATTTCATCTGTTTCTTTTGGCCAACGGTTAACTAGCAGGGTGTCATGTGGCCAGAAGAACGACCAACCACCTTTGCTTTCCCCAACTAAAGTTAGGTACCCATTAGAGCTGGGTGCACTCAGAGTCCTCCTAATAAACCCGAAATTCAAAATCCCGATCTTCACCGAGATTTGAACCAAGGATCCCAGGTTCGGAAGGCAAGCGCTTAACCACTCATCCACCGCGCCTTTCTAGACTGTAGGGGCACTTAAAAGAGTTTCTACTCCACTAGCCTTGTACAATGACACTTAGGACTAACAATTTTTCGGATTGGAATCTCAACTTGGTCCTAACGAAAATGTTTCCAAAAAGAGTTCGCGAAAATATTAACTTTCCATGAAAAACTATTGAACCAAATGAGGCTCTGTCACCAGATGCTGAATTAGGTTGCAGTTTCTACTCTGCCCAATCTGGACCAAAACATCATAAAATCTGAGTTTGTTTAATGTTTTGGTGAAAGTGTGTATCTAGAGGAGATAGAGGGGGAGTGAGCGAGAGGAGTGAGAGGAGGGAGTGAGAGAGGAGAGGGATAGATGAGGCAGGGAAGACACCCTAAAACTATTTCAGCGGAGCCTTCACATATGACGCTCTTTAAATTGATATGTGTTGTCAACTACTGATGAAGCTGTTGTTTTTTTTAAAACTTAACCTACACCCCCTAAAGGTACAGACTAGACCCATAATTATGATCTCATCAGATGCTTTGACTGCGTAGAGATTATTGAAAAGGATTATAAATTATAGAGAAACGACCATAATTACGGTTGGCTTAGTTTGCCTTGGTGACATGTAGATTAGGTAACAATAATTTCCTGTCCCAACATCACAATAATTGTGAAAATAGCGTCTACTCTCCTGTCGCGTATCCAGTGTTAGTAAATAGAACATCGAGCGAACGAAAAACAACAATTGTTTAACTTTGAGCACTAAAACTATTTTTCAGTCTCCCTAAACACAGAATATGATCACGTCATTAAGTTTAGTTGCAATAAAACGACTTTGATAGCCTCTAACCCAGCGGTTCTCAACCTTTTATGCTCGGCGACCCCAATATACAATCCAAAACTCTGCCGCGGACCCCACCCCATAGACACACACACAGCAATAGAAGAATAGACAATAATCCATATTTTCGATGGTCTTAGGCGACCCCTGGCAAATCGTCAATCGACCCCCAAGGAGGTCGCGACCAACAGGTTGAGAACCCCTGCTCTAGCCCAACTCCCTTGTGTTTCTACCTTGGCGTACTATCGACCCGAACATTCCATCACAAACCAATCATTTAGCATCACTGCCTGCCTTTAAAAACAAAAATTCGCATCTCATTAGCATATTCAGTTTCAGTGAAACGGTGAATCAATAACATGACACTATTCAATAGTATCAGAAATGTAAGATTTTGATGTCTTCAATACTCTTCAAAGAGACCTAATATGCGCGACCGGTGCAGTGGGTTGATTGATAACTATATAGTTCAGTGATGATGTTAATTTGAAGATGAAAGACCAAGTAGAAAGTACTCGATTACAATATTATGAAGGAATGTGGGTGAATTGTCATTTGCACAGTACAAAGAAATCGAGGATTGTTCTCAAAAATGTTTGAATTATTTCATAAATAAAGTCTGAAATTTTTAGTATGTGGTGTTCTCTTTCTCTCATTCTCTTTGTTCCTTTTTCGCTGTCTCTTTGTTTCATTTTTTTTCTCCTTATCCTGAGTATCTCATTTATTTCCGAATCTCTTCCTTCTTTTTCTCTTTCTTTCATTTCTCTAAATGTTTATTGTTTCTCTCTCTCTTCTTCTTTCTCTCTTTTTTCTTTCTTCCTCTCTCTTTCCCTCTCTTTTATTTCTTTTCTTCTTTCTTATCTCTTTTCTTTCTCTTTTTTTTACCTCTCTCTTTTCTTTCTTTTTCTGTCCATTCTCTCTCTCTATTTTCTTTTTTCTTTCCTTATCTCCTTTCTTTCTCCCTCTCTTTTTTTCTTCTTTCTCTCCCACTCTCTTTCGTTTAGTAGTTACTGAAGACAATATCTGTCCTAACTAAACTTGTGTTGTTGTTACTGTTTTTGTATGTGTGGTACTGTTGTGTCGCAGCTGGTCTTGTTTTTTTTTATACCCACACGCGATCTAACCTTTCTTCGGAAACCAAATCGCCGTTTGGTCACTCTAGTTTGTAGCAGCGCTCTTAAACTATACAGTCACATTAAATATTTATTTAGGAGGGAAGCACTTTTTGGACATAGCCAGGTGAAAGGTGAACCAGGCGACAGATGTGGGTCACACCATTAAACTGTGTGTAGGCCTATTTGTGTGAGCATTTTCTTCTCCAATGTGTTTGTCTATTTAGTCCTATGGACCCATAAATGCTTATTTAGCGTATTTTAAAGCCAGTGCCGATTTAGCACATTTTATAGATTGTGCTAATTTGACACATTTGTACAAGTGCTAATTGAAAAGATTCTGTAACTGTCCAATGTTGATGTTTAATTTTCTGATAATAATAATTTTATTTATAATAATAATAATAATTTTATTTATAAAGCGCTGTCAACAAACAAAATGTAGGCTCAAGGCGCTGTAATAACATTACAAACACAAACACGACAGCAGCATGCAAGATGAGTTAAGAAAAGCGGAAACATTCCGTCCTTTGGCATGTGGTTGTCTCCCAAGTAGTCCGGTCCTATTGACCCATAACCTAAAAGTTGGGTCCACCTAACGTTTTTTTGCAGTTTCTATATCTTTAAAGCATGCTTATTAAGAATCCGATTGATGTCAAGCTGACACCATTGGGGAAATTTTTATTTTTAATGTTAAAGTTCACTTATAATATATGCACAATAGGGTGGGCTGATAAAACTGAAAGTTGGAATTTCAAAATCTAATAGCGGGGAAAAGTTGCCCCATGGCATGAAAAGAAAACTGGGAATACTGGCATAAGCAACTATTATGATTTGGTATTATCTTCGCTCAATGGAACGTCTTCCTAGTGATGTCCTTCTGAGGTTCCTTGAGGGAGAACATGTAATGCGACACAAACCTGGATTATGGAATGGCCTATGGTCAGATATGTACATTGAGTCTACCTTTATGCGGTATGGTCATGGTCCAGGTGGTATAATAGGCATCACTCTCAATCCACAAGCGCTGAAGAGATGGGCACTTAGTTTACACATCTGTAGTGTTATAACCAAAGACCTGAGTGACATGAAAGATATGTACGCATACAGTGACGAAGTTACATGCCATAAAGAAGAAATGCCAGCAAGAATTGCACAGGATTTGAAAGACAGGCGAGCAATATATGAACGTCTTCAAACTTGTATTGATCCACTCAATTCTGGTGACCACCCCATCAGCTTAGTAAACATTGCCACTGGCCAATTCGCTCCCGAATCTGTAAATGTTCATGATGCCATTTCTTTTGGTACGAAGCAGTGGAATGACTATGAGTGTCATTTGCCAGATGGATTTCATAGCTCCATTAGCAAAGTTGTTACCATGGCTGACAGAAAGAAAGCTGAAGCAATGGGATCCGGTATAAGTTATGACACAGAACTCATTTATTCTAGAGTAATTGGATTAATGCCATCCCGTGATTTGCAAATTAGAGATATATTTAAGCACGAATTAGCCTCAGTACCACCATCAATGTTTGATGACAGCGGCAATATGCGAATCACAAAGTCAAAATCGGTGTTGAAACAAAAACTTCAAGTTGAGCATTCAGCTAGAAATTCTCCAGCACCACATGTTGTTGTTGTTGATGGTTGCGCACTTTTATGGATCATACACTGGCCGGTAAATGGTACCTTGCAAGACTTTGTTGATGGATTCATAATGTACATAATGAAAATATTGACTCAACATGATGTTTATGTTGTCTTTGACAGATACTTTCAGTACAGTATTAAAAGTGTAACAAGGAGTGGGCGTGCAGCAAAATCGGCAACCAGACAACACAAGCTGAATCCAACTATGCCCATACAGCCACAGAAAGTCATTCTCACAGTAACAGAAAACAAAGTTCAACTTATTGACATAATTTGTGAGCAACTACTGAACAAAGTACAACATGTACATCCAACAGTTTCTTCATACAATAGCCGGTTAATTGTAACAGGGAAAGACTCCATCCCACAACAAATTTGCTCTGGCATTCGACAAGCTAGAGAAGATATGAAGACAAGCCACGAGGAAGCTGATGTAATCATTCCACAACAAGTTGTGTATGCATTCAATGAAGGAGCTATGTGCATTAAAGTTATATCAGATGACACAGATGTTTTTGCTTTGTTGACACACTACTATATTTCAGAGGATATGACATGCCAGCTGCTCATGGAAAGTACCACCACGATTCGAAAAGTGGTCGACATAGGAGAAACAGCAAGAAAGCATCATCAAATAATACCACACCTTTTAGCTGCGCATGCGCTATCAGGATGTGATACTGTAGCATACATGTTTGGTATCGGCAAAGCTACTGTTCTTAAGTTGCTATTTAAGGGACACACACTTCTCAAATTGGGAGATATAGAATCTGACTTGAACAGTGTGGTAAAAGAAGCTACAAGTTTCATGGCTGCTTGCTACGGGTGTCCGGATGCTGGAAACATGTCTGACACTCGGTATGCCCAATGGCTTTCCAGGACTGGTAAACGAAAAGCCACGATAGCACCTAAATTGAAATCATTGCCCCCGACATCAGAAGCGTTTGAGGAGAATGTTAAGCGTGCCCATATTCAAACATGCATTTGGAAAACTGCTTTACTACGAGATCCTCCAAATCTTGATCCCACCAAATTTGGCTGGCAAAAAGATGACGTAAATAAAACATTAATCCCTATAACACTTCCAGTGGGTGTTGATGTAGCGCCTCCAGAAATTCTTCAGATGATTCGTTGCGGGTGTGGATCGGATGAACCGTGTAGCAGCGGACGATGTGGGTGTTTCAGAGCACAGTTACCTTGCACAATCTTTTGCCAGTGCTATGAAACAGAAAATTGTCAAAATCCATTGACAAAAATTAATGTACTGGTAGATGAAGTGGACGTTGAAAGCGATTCAGGATCTGACGTTGAATCAGAAATTGATTAATCTGTCTGTTGATATTGAAACAGTTAAATTGAAACAGAAATTGTCTGTTGATAATTGCATAATTGTGCCAGATGATATAATTTTTACATTCCATGTGATTGTACAATGTGTATGTATTACAAACAAACTTTAACGCTTAAAAAATTTTTTTCCCCAAAGGTGTCAGCTTGACATCAATCGGATTCTTAATAAGCATGCTTTAAAGATATAGAAACTGCAAAAAAACGTTGGGTGGACCCTACTTTTGGGTCAAGGGGTAAAATGCATTAAGTGAGCCCCAGACTAAAGGGGGATAAGTGTCGAACCCAGCGCATGGAATGGTAGCTAGTGCTTCTATACTGACAATACTGTCCACAAAATAATGAAACATCAATTGCCCAGGAAGCAGAAAATTGAGACAAGTAAAAGTTGGCCAGCAATAAAACAGAAAGAAACAAAAGGAAAAGATTTGACCTAGACAAGCTCCACAACACCCAGATTAAAAAGGAATTCCAACTATCCCTTCAAAATAGATTTGCTGTGCTACAACTAGATGAGGCCGAACAAAGCATTGATAAATCTTGGCAAAATTTCAAAGAAATTATTTTTGAAACAAGCAATGAAGTACTAAGCCTTAACCCTAAGAAGAAAAAACAGTGGATTAGTGATGAGACATGGAAATTAATCGAAGAAAGGTAATGCGCTAAACAGGCAGTTAACCTAGCAAAAACAAGAAACCACAAGCAACAATCAAAACAAGACTACCAAGCAGTTTCACAGAAAGTCACCAAAATGCTTAGACAAGACAAACGATCATTTTACAATAATATCGCTGAACAGGCAGAAGAAGCAGCAGTAAAGGAGATATAAAACAACTGTACAAAATCACCAAACTTCTCAGTACCAAAAAGGCTAATTGCAATGTTCCAGTCCGAGACCAATACGGAAAACTACTTTTTTCAATAAATGAACACCTTGAAAGATGGAAAGAATATTTTCAAGAAGTGCTCAATATACCTAAACCACGAAATCCACCAGATCTAAATGCAGGACCGACACTAGACATAAACATGGAAGAAGTAACAAAAGAAGAAATAAGGAATGCACTCAAACAAATGAAGACAGGTCAAGCTGCTGGAAGTGACAATATACCACCCAAACAAATGAAGACAGGTCAAGCTGCTGGAAGTGACAATATACCACCCAAACAAATGAAGACAGGTCAAGCTGCTGGAAGTGACAATATACCACCCAAACAAATGAAGACAGGTCAAGCTGCTGGAAGTGACAATATACCACCCAAACAAATGAAGACAGGTCAAGCTGCTGGAAGTGACAATATACCACCCAAACAAATGAAGACAGGTCAAGCTGCTGGAAGTGACAATATACCACACAAACAAATGAAGACAGGTCAAGCTGCTGGAAGTGACAATATACCACACAAACAAATGAAGACAGGTCAAGCTGCTGGAAGTGACAATATACCACACAAACAAATGAAGACAGGTCAAGCTGCTGGAAGTGACAATATACCACACAAACAAATGAAGACAGGTCAAGCTGCTGGAAGTGACAATATACCACCCAAACAAATGAAGACAGGTCAAGCTGCTGGAAGTGACAATATACCACCCAAACAAATGAAGACAGGTCAAGCTGCTGGAAGTGACAATATACCACCCAAACAAATGAAGACAGGTCAAGCTGCTGGAAGTGACAATATACCACACAAACAAATGAAGACAGGTCAAGCTGCTGGAAGTGACAATATACCACACAAACAAATGAAGACAGGTCAAGCTGCTGGAAGTGACAATATACCACCCAAACAAATGAAGACAGGTCAAGCTGCTGGAAGTGACAATATACCACCCAAACAAATGAAGACAGGTCAAGCTGCTGGAAGTGACAATATACCACACAAACAAATGAAGACAGGTCAAGCTGCTGGAAGTGACAATATACCACACAAACAAATGAAGACAGGTCAAGCTGCTGGAAGTGACAATATACCACACAAACAAATGAAGACAGGTCAAGCTGCTGGAAGTGACAATATACCACCCAAACAAATGAAGACAGGTCAAGCTGCTGGAAGTGACAATATACCACCCAAACAAATGAAGACAGGTCAAGCTGCTGGAAGTGACAATATACCACACAAACAAATGAAGACAGGTCAAGCTGCTGGAAGTGACAATATACCACCCAAACAAATGAAGACAGGTCAAGCTGCTGGAAGTGACAATATACCACCCGAAGTCCTAAAAGAAGGAGGAAGTGAAATAGTTGACCAAATGCACAAACTATTCCAGTGAGTGGAAAAAAGGGCTTGCTATTAAAAATACCAAAGAGTGGAGATCTATCACAATGTGAGAAATGGCGAGGCATCACTTTGCTGTCAGTACCAAGCAAGATTTTCAGCAGAATCCTACTAAACAGAATAAAGGGAGCATGTGATGAACGCCTAAGGGAAGAACAGGCCGGATTCAGAAAAGGGAGATCTTGTGCTGACCAAATACCGTAGCTACACTCAGAATAATTATAGAACAATGTGTCGAATGGCAATCCCCTCTCTATGCAACTTTTGTCGACTTTGAAAAAGCTTTTGATAGTGTCGACAGAGAATCTATCTGGACTGTAATGAGACATTATGGGATCCCCAATAAAATAATAACCATAATCAAGAACCTTTATGATGGTTTCACCTGCCAAGTAACCCACTGTGGCAAGCTGTCAGAGGAATTTCCAGTCACAAAAGGAGTCAAACAGGGGTGTCTTCTTTCACCTCTCCTGTTCCTTCTAGTATTGGATTTGGGTCACAAAAGATGCCTACTCTAACGCAGGGAAAGGAATCCAATAGACTCTCACACAAAAGCTGGAAGATCTGGAATTCGCTGATGACATAGCCTTATTATCACACAGACTACAGGATATGCAAGAAAAGGGCACAGCTTTAAGCGAAGTATGAAAAAGAGTAGGCGTCAAACTAAACCACCAAAAAACTAAAGTACTTAAAATAAACAATAAACAAACTGGAGACATAGTACTGGATTCTCAGACAATAGACCAAGTAGAAAATTTTATATACCTTGGGAGTGTAGTCAGTATATCAGGTGGAACAGATGAAGACATTAAACGCCGTATAAATCTAGCGCGTCAGACATTTACACAACTAAAACCAGCCTGGAAATCTCCTTACATCTCAAACAAGACTAAACTAAGAATCTTTAACTCCAATGTCAAGGCTGTCCTACTGTATGGTTCTGAAACATGGAGAACAACTGAAGCCACAACAAAAAAAATACAGACCTTCATCAACAGATGCCTGAGAAATATTCTAAAAATACACTGGTACGACAAAGTAGAAAACACCAAACTGTGGGAGATGAGTGGACAGAAAAATATAGAAGTGCAGATTATAGAGAGGAAGTGGAGATGGATTTGTCACACCCTTAGAAAAGATACCAGCAACAGAGCTAGGCAGGCCTTAGAGTGGAACCTTAGAGTGGAACCCCCAGGGAACAAGACGCAGAGGAAGACCAAAAAGAACATGGCGACGCAGTGTACTTGAAGAAGCCGAGAGGGCCGGGAGGAGCTGGGAAACCATTAAAAAGCTAGCAAGAGTCCGTGGAGAGTGGCGTGTTTTTGTCGAGGCCCTATGTTCCACGAGGAACTCAAAGGAGTGATGAAAAGTTGCTTGGGGTGTGTCACTAAAGAAGGTCAACCATGTCCTCCAGAGCTGAACACTCTATTGATATGCCCGAACATGAGACTGGCTCTATAGCATCTCTAAAGAAGAACAAAACTATATGGAGAGCTGCCTGGTCTGTAAACTACTGCACAGTTTATCTACCCCCCCCCACACACACACACACATGATAACGAGAACGCAGAAGAAAAATAAATGAATTTGGATTAAACTTTTAAAATTGTATTTATTTATATATCATTCTCGTCTCTTGACTGCGAACTTATCTGAACTTCTGAAGCGTAGCCAGTGTTGAGCAAATCGTAAATAGTATTCTTCTTCAATGAACTTTAGGCTTAATGTCTGGGACTGTGCGCTATAGTAAGATTTAAATCCTCATCATTGAAAAGTAATCTCTAAACAAAAAACAAAAAAAACATAACAATTTTTCGAGCGCCTAATATGGCCACCTCCCTGAGATCACGTCTGTGTTGCTAGGATACACGCAAGAAACAAAAAGAAATAACAAAAAGGTCATGAATGAACGACCCAAGGACGTCACACGAAGTGCATGTGTCACACCATTTAGGGAAACCCCCTGAAATAATGTCTTTAATCTTCACGCATGAGTAACTTCAAAGTTCCCATTTATTTTCTGCCCATCTCTTCCCCCAACAAGAATCAAACCCTTGTCTCCGCTAGGTCAGTGGTTCCCAAACTTTTTCCTGAACAGAACACGTCGCACATTCTGAGTATTAAGCAGAACACTTTGCTCATTTTTTGCTAATTTTTTTTAGAGAGATTAATTCACGTGGTTGCTTACTAGTACTTTGTGGAACACATTAAAAATCAGGCCTCGCAGAACGCTAGGGTTCCGCGGAACACAGTTTGAGAAACGCTGCGTTAGGTGAATGAACTACCTTTTTGGTTGCAGTCTTCAGAAAATAAAAAAGAAAGAGCACGTGACTTTGAATCTTTGACTCAGAAACCTTGTGGGTTGGGGCTTACATCTGGGGCAATGCTGCCCTTGAAGGGAGTGGGCACCTTCACACAAGGCTTAGAGTAAAATATACAAAAAAAATGGAAGAAAAACTATAAATCTCTTATTACCAATATTAATGCAAACCGAAAGCTTGTCAGAGAAACATCGCAAAGCCAATAATCGGCACAAAAGTTCTTAAAATAATTCGAACTTTAAATATGCATTTTCTTTTTAATGAAAACATAATAGATTGTCTGTTTGTTGTTTGTTTGTTTTTTCGATATTAGTGTTTTTTTAAAACAAAACTATTTATTAATAGGGAATTAAAAGTCTAATATTTTCCGCTATATTTGTGTTAGAAGTCTGACACACGCCATTAGAAAACTTCATGACAATCAACAAATAACTTTATTCTATTTGACTATTCGTCTCCAGCAGCACATAAAGTCTATCCAGCACTCCAATGATCCAATAAACAAACACAATCACTTTGTCATAAGGTATGCGCGCTGGACTTTCGTAACGGTCGCTTGATGGTCCCGGGTTCAAACCCTGCCCGCTGTCATTCCCCGTCGCCCTGACTAAGAAGTAGATTATTTTCTACTCTAAGGAGCATACGAAACATGTAAAACATCCGAAACATTTAAAATATGTAAAACATCTGAAACATGTAAAACATTCGAAACATGTACAAACATCTGAAACATGTAAAACATTCGAGACATGTAAAACATTCGAATTATGTAAAACATTCGAAATATGTAAAACATTCGAAACATGTAAAACATTCGAAACATGTAAAACATCCGAAACATGTAAAACATCCGAAACATGTAAAACATCCGAAACATGTAAAACATCCGAAACATGTAAGAACATTCCAAACATGTAAAAACATTCCAAACATGTAAAAACATTCCAAACATGTAAAAACATCCGAAACGTAAAAAAAATAATTTCCAAACAATATTTTTAAGGTGATTATATTGCTTGTTTCAGTTCACTAACAGGATATAACTTGGCAATAATCCCATGAATTAGGCAATTCGTTACTTGCTCATCTTTCTTTGTTACAAAATTATTATTTTTTTAAATGTTTAATTATTTTATTGCGTCAACTCGCTGTTTATTTATAGAATTCGTCATTCAACAGTTCACAATCATGTGCTAAACTATATCACTTCCCTTGTTCTGCTACGGCCTGGCATCCGGTATACTATTACTGGCTATCGATCTGCACCTACGGAAACCCAAGGGGAATCCCCTAAACTTTTCACGCCTGGATGATTTCAGTTCAAATATTCAAAACCAGACCCAAAAAAGCGCGGTTACTCATACTATCCCCTTGTTACGCAGTTGAACTTGACGGGCCTATGACGCCCAGGTGAAGTAAGAGGTCAAAGTTCGAAATGAATGCAATGTGTTCTCTTATTGCGAGGTTAAGAATTTGTAAAACACATGGTTGAATCACCTTTTTATTACTCTCTTTCTTTGTGTTCTAGGCTTACCAGGAAAAAAAAAGGTGCGGGGGGGGGGGCACTTTGTCAATGAAAGTTCAAAATTATATCTTGTCTTATATATTACAGACGTTACTCTAAAAAAGAAGATAATTATGCCCTACGCATTTCATGTGTCAATCTAGTCATGCAAGTTAATCAATGACTTAAACTCTGCTAAGTTATTGGTTTTCCTGACTGATTCAGGCAAACCATTCAAAAATCATTAATTAATCTTGTTAGTTGAGTTTCACATGACCTATATTTCCTAAAGTCGCGCTGGTATAGAGTAAGGACATTATATTTCTCTAAGTGGTTTTCGATGTTGCTACATATTATAGGTTCTAGTATTTTATATGTGATACTGGTCTTTAGTTCCCCGGATCAGTGGTGGAAGTTCCGTAGTGTATTTTAGTGGACGCCCTACCCACTTTTGAAGAATCGAAATGATCTTGTTACGTGCGTATAGTGGTGTGAATGTGGAACGGTGCGAATGCGTGTTGAAAGAAGAACTGGGAAGCCGAATATGGAAAAAAAAGAAACAAATTGTGTTGACTGTGTTCAGTTATTAAATTAAGATTAAATTCTTTCTAAAACCATGATTTTGACGTTTGGTGTTAGTGTGTTGATGAAAAAGTCCCATCTGCTGGTAACAGATCTAAATACATACTAAACTAATGTCACATTAAATGACTTATACATTAAATGTTATGTTCTTCTTTAGGTCCCCTCCAGACCTTGTGATCTATGAGGCAGATGATGTAAAGATCATCTATTTCTGTGGCCTACGGTTTACGAGGGTGTCATGTGGCTAGCACAAAGACCAATCACCTATATGTTTCCTCAACTAATGTCAGGTACCCATTAGAGTTGGGTTGATTCAGAGGCGCCCAAACATTCCGAAAACAACTTCGAACCATTGTTCACAATGATTCGAACCCGGGACCCCTGGTTCAGAAGCCAAGCGCTTTTGAACTCAGCCACAGCACCTCCTCTTTACATCTTTGGTAGACATATAAACTTTGAAGTTGTAGTTTATTTTAATACGGGCCCTCCTTTGAGGGTAATGTCCTGGGTGGCTGCACCATCTGAATTTGCGACCCTTATCTTTTTTTTTTGCGTCATTTTTGCAGATAATCAAGTTAGCAAAATAAGAAAGTTATTCTTCCTTAAATAAATGTCACTCATAAGATAAGATAGATAAGATAAGCGATGTTTTACTTGCAAGTTACATAACCAGCAATTCGTTTAGGGCCTGGTTTATACATAGATTTAGTGAAGAGTTAGCTCGTTTGATTGAAGAAGGTCACATTGTGACGATCAAACAAAATGACGTCTGCCCCACAAAGTAATGTCAACATGCCCTTTGCGTGCTTACTTGAACTTCAATGGAACGTGTCGTTCAATCACAGCTGTGATGTTTGGAAATCAAGGGTTGTATTCAGTTGGCTTACATGTTATAAAATGTCCTACCTGTAAAGTTGTGTAACCTTCCTATGGTTTCTAATAGTCATGATTTCTTTTTAAAGTAATATTATGAACCGAGTACATTTTTTAAATAATTTCAACCGAATTCTTCTGGTTCTGAAGTCAAGGTAAAATGTACACCTTGTCATGAACAAAACAAAAAATAAAAATTGCAAAAAATCAAGTAATTTCAAAAAATATTAATTTTTAAGAAATCATAAATTATAGAGCTGGTGTTGTTCTATGATGTCTTATTCTATTCATGTCTTCTAATCAGGGCCAGCCTTACGAATTGCGGGGCCCAATCTAATGGATGCTTGCTAGGTCCTATTCTAATTTTTACAATAACAACTATTACTGTTAATTACATTATTGTATCAACATTTGCTATACAACATGCATAGGAAGCAACTAAAACGCAATTGTTGTCAGTAGGTTAATTAAAGTTACGTCAGTCGTACGATAGGTTTACACTAAATATGTTAACACTTTAAGTCCTACAACTTTCATAAGCCCGTGACAAGAGCCATGACTGATAGTGATATACTTAATTTAAATTGGGGGACTGGAGCAATCTGTCAAATCGTGCTAAAGAGCCGGCTCTGCTTCTAATGCTTCATGATTAAAGAAGTCTTTCCGGTGAGTTTGACTCATTCACTACTATTTTTAGATCTAGTCAAGTATATTTTCCATTTATATATATCGAAACATTTTTCAGAAATTTCCCGCCAAAAGTGAGTTATCTGCTCTTTGTTTTTATACGTTGATTTTTAAGATCGCGTTAACGTGAATATGAAGAAATATGGTGACGGTATAATGAACCTAAAATTATAACAAAATAAGAATCTAGATTGTGCCAGTATTTGAAAGAAATTGACAATATAAACAATGTCAAGGATGCTAAATAGAAACAATTACTTTTGCAAGCTTTAGCACACAAAAAAAAGCGAAAGAGCTTTGAAATTTTATTCTAAACTGCTGAAAAGGGCATTAAAAGTATATATTGATTTATTAAAATAGTTCGCCCATCTTTACTTCCTTATTCTGCGCACCGGATACACCAAAAAGCTTGCTATTAAATTCTTCAATTATGAATGCGCCAGAAACACATATTACCATGTATTATCTGATGTATAACATTTATTAACAATGATACATAACAAAATTATAAAAAAGAAAAACTACCAGCAGACCACGAAAATAGAACTAAAATAGAACTTCTGGAGACAGTGTCACGTGTGACAAATATGTAGGTCACAGTTGGGTGGGAGTAGTCACGAGATGTAAATAAATTATAGCTTTTATATAGCGCTAGTTTCATGCTTAAAGCATGCTCAGAGCGCTATGGTCCAATCTCATTTGTGGACCAGTGGGGGAGGGGGGTAACTGAGAGAAGGTTTTCCGTGCCGCCTTTAGGCGCTCAGTAAACACAACCCTGCTCGAGTCGGGTGTAGAACTACGAGTTCAAGCGTACTTAGCCTCTCGACCACGCTTCCCACTATACTAAACCAAACTATTTTCTTAATGTTGGACTTTACAGGTGTGTAGTTGTAATTTTAATATTGCATATTGCATATTATCAAGATAACATAACATAATTATGTCGTTTTTTAAAAACTACAGATTTTAATTTTAGTGGCAAATGTTATAATTCCATAACCTTCCATTCAGTTAGAATAAAAATAAAATAATGCAGGGCCCCTTAAGAGGTCATGCAACCAGAACCCTAAATCCTTAGCTACGCCACTGCTTTCGTGATGTTGGCTCGCGCGATAACTGCGCATTTGACCAGTAGGTGTTCAGTGAGCTATCACCATCATTACTACAGAAACTACAGATTTAATCTGACCCTTCAAATTTCCACTAAAAATACAAGTATATGAACATTTAAGCATGCCGTGCATTCCACCAATACCATTCAATTTATGCAATCCTTCAATACCAAGAAAACGTATTAAATTTGCCGTTCAAATTTTTGCTTACCTGATAGAATGGTGACACGCTACACTCTGCACAATATAATTCTGTAATTGTTATTCTCAAATATTTCACGTGGAGCCAAACAGCAGACAGATCTATGTTCATTTATTGATTTAATGTTCACAGCGAGGGGAAGTTAAAACGAACGCAGAAACTGCGTTGTTAGAGAGTTTAATCACGTAAACAAAGATGAGATAGCTCGTCCAATATAAATGTCTTCTTAATGATTATCCCAAGGGCTCCATTAATGTATCCCCACTAATGTTGAGTTATGTGCCCTTACCAAAGTGTACTAGCGCTAAAAATAGAATTTATTAATATTATTTATTAAAATTTACATGAAAAAAAAAAGGTAGATCAAACCATTTGTTGTACTGTTTTAAAAAATTTGCTGTTGTTTAGATTGTGTGTCGCAGATTTGGAATACGGTCAAGGTAGAAGTGCCAAGAATGAGTTTATCTTATCTGGAGCTAGAATTGTGTTGAAGGCAACGCGACATACAACACTCCGAATGCCGGCTTTACTCTAGTAGAGGCCTCAGCAATATTTATATGTAGTAGATGAAGACTTTGATCTTGCTCACAACTTCCAGAATTTATGCAGACGTCTGATCGCGAAAATGCATAAAGACGGTCGTTGGTTTATTGATATTTTGTCTGCCAGGTCGTGTGATATGATCTCCAGACTGTCATAACGTGGGTAATGATTTTGAATCCAGCCGCCCCGCTCCCATTTCTTAACGCCCAGCGCAATAGACTTTGTTAAGAGTTGTGACCTTAGCAAGTATAGTTGGCTGACCAGTAGTTTTTCTTGCATTTAACAAAATCTAGAGGCCAAACAGCCTGAACAATGGAGAATTTTTTAATTGTTGCTTTGAGTCGAAATATTCAGGTCACAGCTGGGTTTGCGTGACCACGTGACTGTGACAGGTTGGCGAAAGTGACGTGTGTTTTGGCGTGTTTAATGTCTAGGGGATGATTATTTTTGAAAGCTATCACACACCAACCCGTCAGAATATAAATCGGGATCAGGCACGCAACGAGACAAGCAATGAAAGACAGATATAAAAGTTAAAATGAAGAATAAATATTTACATAGAAGAATAAATAGGGGGAGGGTTTGCATCTATCTCTAATCAATACTGTATTTAATCATCACTCTTGCATTTAATAAGAGAGTATGTCACTTTGTCTTCTGAACTTAGCTGGTTGTCCTGCTTGAGTCGCAGCTGGCTTGAGGTTCTGCAGCTGGAGGTGGCGCTCTAGCGGATAGAGGGACGCCGGTGATACAGTTCTTGTGGAGTCTCAATCCAAAGTTCTGATAACTGTAGTGGGCACGGTAGGGCGGGTGGCCGGCTACCGTGGGCACAAGGGTACTGCGGGCAGAGCTGATCTGCCGTGGGCAGCGTAGTTAGCAAGGTAATGGAGGGTTTGGCGTAGCTATGATGTCTCACACAGATCTGGGTCTATAGGGACGTCGCACCTAATAAGTTGACAGGTGGGCTGTCGAATAGGCGCCAAGTAGTAGAGTTGAGTAGATCCACGTAGACAGTAGAAGATACTCAACAGCAAATAGGCCAGTGTGCAGTGCTGAATAGCACTAAGTACAAAGGCAATAGGTGATTGATCCGATAAATAGTTGAGTCGTGTCGTGTAGACACTGAACAGCAAATAGGCAGTTGACTAGGCAGACAATGCCGAATAAATAGTCAGGTGATCACCTGAGGGAGGCTGCGGATAAATAAAGACAAGTTAGGACATGTCTCTCATGCATCTTATCGATGCCCTCGACTGAGATCAGATTGATAAAATTGCTTTTGAGTACAATGGGGAGATGATGACAAATGGGCTTTGGAAAATAGATGGCTGATAGTAGCGATATATAAATGTACATAAAAGGCAAAAAATAATAATTAATAAATAACACAAGTGGAAAGAGAAATAAGGGGGAGGGGGAAGAAATGCTGGTCAGCGACCATGACGGTTTGTTTACATACGGCCATCGCCCGAGAACAATTGAGTGCGCTTGAATAGGGAGAGCGTCCGTTCAAAGGGCGCAACTCTCGTCAAAGTAGAATGACTAAAGGGGAGATAATTCATCTCTTTTTCTAAGCGCAGTAATAGTGCGCTGGTAAATCAAAGCGGTCAGCCGAGATAAAGGAAATAAAATAACATGTACAAATATATACATGGTTGCATCAACGATCAATTGAGCAACGTAGCATTAATAGATTAATGCAATACATAAATAAATACATATGCCATGTTTATGTTTTCTACTTACGATAGTGAGAAATACATAATGCACTTATTAAACATAAATGAAATAAGCAAAATACACATAACAATATCCAGTGAGAAATATACACAAAGTAATTAAGTGGAACTGTGATTAAGTTCGGCTTACCACCAGGTATTCCTCTAGGAGTAAGAGTGAATGAAATAGTCCAGACTCGATTGACAGCGATATAGAAATAAGTGGGTCTGGTTGAGTTAATTTGCCTTATAAAGGCCGGGAGATATGGGCGGAAACAGGAAATGGGATCGGCTAACTCACGTGGGTAAAGTCCGACAAGAGTCGCACCTTGGAAATGTCAATAGGCGTGTTGGTCCGAGTGATCTACTAGAAAGATTGGTTTGCATTCCACCCAAGGTGGTGACAACCGCGACCGTCAGACATCCGGCGGGTAAGACCAAAGAGATTGTGTGTTTATCTTTCCCCGATCAAAGGCAGATAAATGAAAGGACGCAGCCTAGCTATCTCCAAGGTGGTAGACTGAGTCTAGCCTGGAGAGGAAAAGGTGGGGCGGGTGAAGAAATTGGGGATAGAACGGGGAAATAACTAAAATAAAATGAATAAATAATAAATAATTATAATTAATGCTGTGATAAATTTGTTTGACTCTGACAGCAACCTTTTGACTTGTCACAGTGACACACTGCACTCATCCTTAATCTTAGGGACCGAAGACATTTTTATTGATAGTGAGATGACGAGACAACAAACACGAACTACAAACACAAGTACAAACTTAAACATCTTTGTACTTCTTGACTGCACATTACAGGTGCCGCCAGGTGCAGCCACTGCTACAGGTTCCAGCGTGCGTCGCCACTCTACAGTGTCTCAAGAAAAAGAAACTTGTCGTTGTGATAATTTCAACTAAAAAGGTTTGGTGGATGATTGGTGGATGATTGGTGGATGATTGGTGGATGTTGGAGAGTGGCATTGTGGAGAGAGGAGAGGATAATAGAGACACAGAGAGAGAGACACACAGAGAGACTCACAGAGAGACAGATACAGTTAGAAAGAGAGAGACATACACAGACACACAGAGAGACACACAGAGACAGATACAGTTAGAGAGAGACACACACACACAGAGACAAATACAGTTAGAGAGAGAGACACACACAGAGAGACAGTTACAGTTAGAGAGAGACACACACACAGAGAGACATATACAGTTAGAGAAAGAGAGAGAGACACACACAGAGACAGATACAGTTAGAGAGACAGAGAGAGACACACACAGACACACAGAGAGACACACAGAGACAGATACAGTTAGAGAGAGACACACACACACAGAGACAAATACAGTTAGAGAGAGAGACACACACAGAGAGACAGTTACAGTTAGAGAGAGACACACACACAGAGAGACATATACAGTTAGAGAAAGAGAGAGAGACACACACAGAGACAGATACAGTTAGAGAGACAGAGAGAGACACACACAGAGAGAGACACAGAGACAGATACAGTTAGAGAGATACAGAGAGACACACACACACAGAGGCACACAGAGACAGATACAGTTAGAGAGAGACGCACACACACAGAGACAGAGACAGTTAGAGAGAGAGACACAGAGAGACAAATACAGTTAGAGAGAGACACACACACACAGAGACAGTTACAGTTAGAGAGAGACATACACACAGAGACATATACAGTTAGAGAAAGAGAGAGACACACATAGACAGATACAGTTAGAGAGCGACAGAGAGAGACACACACACAGAGACACACAGAGACAGATACAGTTAGAGAGAGAGACACACACACAGAGACAGATACAGTTAGAGAGAGACACACAAACAGAGGCACACAGAGACAGATACAGTTAGAGAGAGAGACACAGACAGAGAGACACACAGAGACAAACAGATACAGTTAGAGAGAGAGAGACACACAGAGAGAGAGACACACACAGAGACAGATACAGTTAGAGAGAGAGACACACACACACAGAGACAGATACAGTTAGAGAGAGAGACAGAGAGAGACACATACAGAGAGACACACAGAGACACAGAGAGACACACACACAGAGACACAGAGAGAGACTCACAGAGACAGATACATTTAGAGAGAGAGACACATACAGAGACATATACAGTTAGAGAGAGACACACACAGAGAGACAGAGAACGGGATAGTGGTGTTATGGAGTGTGTGTGTGTTTCTATGGTGACGGTGGGAAGATGTTAGCGATTGGTTGTGAATGATGCAACATTGGTGGCATTGTCGTCACTTGGTCTCAGTTAGGGAAGACAACTCCAGAACGTGAAAGGTTGTGTTGTTGCAGTGAGCTAGATTTGTTTAGAAATATTATTACTAAAGTCTTGTACATTTATTTTCCTATTAACTATATTTTGTCGATATTTTAAATAGAGTGCTATTTAGTTTTGTTCACAAAAGGAAATTATTGAAGTTTTTTTGTTGTTTTTTTTTCAAGTTTTTTAGTCTAGTTGTCTACCAGCAATTTGATGCCACAACTCAATACAAATGAAATAGCGCTATAGAAGGAAGAGCTTAAATTTTTATTTTCTTTATTCTGAGGAGCTAAAAGGTACAGATAAATGATCATACAGCTTTTAAACAAAAAAATAGAGAGCTAATCAGCTATTCCTTGGTTCTGCACACCGGATACACCAAACAAGATAGCTATAATAGTTTTCAGCCATTGATGAAAATGTCATAGCGTCCTTGACATTGTTTAGAATTTAACATATGTCATGAAAAATCCCTAATGGAAGAAACAGTGTCATTGGAATTTCAGAACGAAACTTTGACAGTCTTGATTCTACACACAAATAAGCAAAATATAACAAATCTTTTTTTTTAAATAAAAAGCATAGCTTATCTACAGAGGAAGAACTTCAAATAATGTATAAGTTATCTCCTTATTTGATATCAAACAAAATAATTAATTACCAATAATTAATTGACTAATTAAGTATTTTTGTTTTTTGGTTCATGTTTTGTTAGGTACAATAATTAATTTTTTAAGTTTTAACTTGATTGAAGAATGCGTGAGGGAGAAATGGCGTCAACAATTATATAAGAGGATTAAACCCACCAAATTTAGCTATATCTGTGAATATTGAAGTATTAGTTTCACTTGTTGCTATTAAACAAAATAATCAATGACCAGTAATTAATTTTCTAATTGGTTACTCTTTTATTGATTCATGTCTTGTCTCAATGAATAATTTTGCGAAGTTTCGGCTAGATCCGAGAATGGGTGTGGGAGAAATTACATGTACACACTTTTACCAGACAGATAGACAGACAGAGTGAATTGATATAAGCGTTGTACAAAATAATGTACTTAAATTATTTTTTTTTAAATCAGCTTAAAATCTTAAGTTAAAGATACTTTCAAAAATGTGGGGGAAAAAAATCATATCTATAAATAGAACTGTAGATAAAAAAAAAAGGGGTTAAAAACCAATGTCATGGTTGCACAGCTCACTTATCTCCCCTTCCCTTCAATTTTAGTAACACTGACCGTCAACTCTGAGCTATTCAAATCAGTGGTTCATCTGTTTGGTAAGTCAAAATTGTGTTTAGGAATTTTCATGCATACTTTTTATTTCACATTAATATCGAGGCCTGAATATGTGTTCCACAAATCACTGTAATAATTAACTAGTAGCCGAACACGTGACTGAACCTCTCTAAAAACAAATAAGCAAAGTGTTCCGCTAAATACTTAGAATGGGCGAAATGTTCCATTAAAGAAAAAGTTTGGGAACCACTGATCTAAATGATCATGAGCAATATACAATTTCTCAAGAAGGTTGACCGTGTCGTATAGTCTGGATGCCTCGCATTTTCGGGCTTCCGTTAACATGTTTGTCTTGTATGTTTTTGTACTAGACGATAGGCGAGATAGGCAACGGATAAGCGAGATAGACATCGGATAAGCGAGATAAGCATCGGATAGGCGAGATAGGCATCGGATAGGCCAGATAGGTATCGGATAGGCGAGATAGGTATCGGATAGGCGAGATAGACATCTGATAGGCGAGATAGGCATCGGGTAGGCGAGATATGCATCGGATAGGCGAGATAGGCATCGGATAGGCGAAATAGGTATCAGATAGGCGAGATAGACATCGGATAGGCGAGATAGACATCGGATAGGCGAGATAGACATCGGATAGGCCAGATAGGTATCGGATAGGCCAGATAGGTATCGGATAGGCGAGATAGGCATCTGATAGGCGAGATAGGCATCAGATAGGCGAGATAGGCATCGGATAGGCGAGATAGGCATCGGATAGGCGAGATAGGCATCGGATAAGCGAGATAGACATCGGATAAGCGAGATAGACATCGGATAAGCGAGATAGACATCGGATAAGCGAGATAAGCATCGGATAAGCGAGATAAGCATCGGATAGGCGAGATAGGCATCGGATAGGCCAGATAGGTATCGGATAGGCGAGATAGGCATCTGATAGGCGAGATAGGAATCGGATAGGCGAGATAGACATCGGATAGGCGAGATAGGCATCGGGTAGGCGAGATATGCATCGGATAGGCGAGATAGACATCGGATAGGCAAAACAGGTATCGGATAGGCGAGATAGACATCGGATAGGCGAGATAAGTATCGGATAGTCGAGATAGACATCGGATAGGCCAGATAGGTATCGGATAGGCGAGATAGGTATCGGATAGGCGAGATAGACATCGGATAAGCGAGATAAGCATCGGATAGGCGAGATAGGCATCGGATAGGCCAGATAGGTATCGGATAGGCGAGATAGGTGAGATAGGCATCGGATAAGCAAGATAGGCATCGGATAAGCGAGATAAGCATCGGATAGGCGAGATAGGTATCGGATAGGCGAGATAGGCAACGGATAGGCGAGATAGGCATCGGATAAGCGAGATAGACATCGGATAAGCGAGATAAGCATCGGATAGGTGAGATAGGCATCGGATAAGCGAGATAGACATCGGATAAGCGAGATAAGCATCGGATAGGCGAGATAGGCATCGGATAGGCCAGAAAGGTATCGGATAGGCGAGATAGGTATCAGATAGGCGAGATAGGCATCTGATAGGCGAGATAGGCATCTGATAGGCGAGATAGACATCGGATAGGCGAGATAGGCATCGGATAGGCGAGATAGGTATCGGATAGGCGAGATAGGCATCGGATAGGCGAGATAGGCATCGGATAGGCGAGATAGGCATCGGATAGGCGAGATAGGCATCGGATAGGCGAGATAGGCATCGGATAGGCGAGATAGGTATCGGATAGGCGAGATAGGTATCGGATAGGCGAGAAAGACATCAAGTCTCTAACCACCAAGCTCGCCATATGCTGCAATATCTGTTAAATTTGTTATAAATAAAATTGATACAGTTGTATAAACTCTCATAATAAAGTGCTGCTACATTTGTCTAATAATAATAGTAATAATAACCAAACTTTAACCTCGATGATAGTAATTGAAATACTTCCGTCAGCGGTAGGTTTGCAAACAAAACGGTATAAGCCCCCCCCCCCCCCCAAAGAAAAAAAACATACATTAATGAGGACCAGGAGCGTAGCTAGGAATTTTCTATCGTATGGGGGCCCGGGGCTTTGACCTCTTTGGGGGCCCCTGCATTTTTGATAATATTTAATTTTTAATGTAAAAAAACACTCATTTGGGAGCCCCCTCAAGTGGGGGCCCGGGGGATTTTCCAATTCTCGCCCCTCCTCCCTCCCACCCTAGCTACGCCACTGTCAGCTTTTAATTGAGTTACAGTTCAAGTTAAGGATAAGTTACAGTTATATTGTCTTATTTAGATTCTTATCAGTTGTACTCATTATAGTCCACAGATAAGAAAAAAACTTGTCCCAGGACCAGGCATTGGTCCTACCAGATCCAAAGCTAGTCATTTGAAGGACAGACGTTTAAAGATGATGTTGAAACTTATGTTGCTGTGCCTCGCCGGGCACCTGGCGTCAGCGGCCGACTTACGTAAGTCTAACTATCAATAAACTTGAAGTATACTTCTCGCTAGAAAATTATTTTTTTTTCTTCCATGGAGATTGAAAGTTTTCCTAATGAAAGTTAATTTGGCTCAGCTGCCGATCTCTAGGTCACAGTGTTAAGTGCTGTTAGGGCATCAGGAATTCCTATTCGTGATTGTAGACAGGGGCGTAGCTAGGAATTTGCCATCATTTGGGGGCCCGGGGGGGGGCTTGACCTCTTTTGGGGCCCCTACATTTTGCGAAAATTCAATACTTAACGTAAAAAACACTCATTTGGTAGCTCTCTACAAGTGGGGGCCCAGGGGGAATTTTCACATTCTCCCCCACCCTAGCTACGCCACTGATTGTAGATCATTTATGTAATTTCAGAGTTGGCCCTGCTCTTATTGGGCAGCCAGTATTAGCATAGTAATGTACTTTAACCTTTGTACTGGCCTTCGTCAAAAGTTGTCAAAGAAATAGGGTCATATGACATTACCTGTCTTATGGACTGTTAGATATCTTATGGGAATCTATGGTTTCTATGGTTACGGCGAAAAGAAGTCAGCGATTGGTTGGTGGCTGTGCAGTGTGAATGATGCAAGATAAGCGGCAAAATCGTAAGCATACAATACAATTTTATATTATTACTAAAGTCTACTACATTTATTTCATTTCATCTCAAGCTGATCTTGTTTATATTGTAATAAACTTATATTTATTTTTGTTCACAAAAGAAGTTTATTCAAGTTATTTCAAGTTTTATAATATATAACACGCCTACAGCGGTTTAGTTGTCTACCAGTAGTTTGATGCTACAAGTCAATGAGCGGTAACAACACTTTTAAATGAAGAAATTCGTTTACACTCTTGCTATTTAATTGTAGACTTATGAATCTGTAATCTATTTAATTTCTATTTGAATAGAAACTGTATCAGCTTGAATTCTATATTAAATGTCGACTCTTAGTTTAGGGTTAGGGTTAGACTCTACTTCATTCATGAAAAACGTCAAGCATATGATTGTATTTGTCTCATAGCTGTTCTCAAGGTGGACAAGGGTCACATCTCTGTGTCCGGAATCTCGTCCGGTGCCGTGATGGCTGTACAGTTCCATGTTGCCTTCTCTTCTGAGATCATGGGAGTGGGTTCCATCGCAGGAGGTAATTCTTCTGTTTTATGTTGATTCATAATTTTCTACAGGGCTTTAAAAGGGGCATCAGTATTGGAGATGAAAAGCTGACAAGTGTTAGCAGCTTTAACTACCTCAGAGCTATTGTCTCATATGAGAGAACGAAGCCTGAACTACAGGCCCGAATTGCACAGTCCACAGAAGCCCTTTCAAAGCTTAAAATAATATGGAAAGACAAAGGCTTACCCTCGGCACCAAAATCAGACTGATTCACTCCCTGGACATAGCCACATTTTTATATGCTTGTGAGTCTTGGACGCTGACTGCAGAGCTAGAGAGGAGGATCCTAGCAATGGAATAGAGATGCTACAGAAGGATCCTAGGTATTACATTTAAAGACCGCATCACAAACCAAGAGATTAGAGACAGTGTTACTTCAGGGATTGGACCCCACGATGACCTGCTAACTATCGTAAGAAAACGCAAGCTAAAAAATCTATGGCCATATTACAAGAGCCTCGGGGGCTCGCAAAGACCTTCCTACAGGGAACAGTACCATGTTAAGGAAGAAGAGGCAGACAGAGAAAGCGATTAGAGGAAAACATAAAAGAATGGACGGGTCTATCATTGAAAGAGGTTCTAACTAGGCAAAAGACAGAGAGGAATGGATAAAGACGGTCGAAGAATCTTGCTTGGTGTCCCAACGGTCCAACAGACTAAGGAATAAGTAAAGGTAAAAAATGTTTATTCAATATTCATAATAGTGTCTCCTTATAAAGATCTATAGACCAAAAACACGTTATTTCTCCCACACCCAATCTCGGATCAAGCTGAAATTTGGCACAAACATTTCTTTTATTTGACATCACAAGAATTAATAAAGGAAATAATCAATTAGTTAATTAACTATGGTAATTAATTATTTTGTTTGGTACTTTACATTGGGGATTAACAAAAAGCATTTATAGTTTTTCCACCCTATTTGGAAATATAAGTTGTTTAGTGCTGTTTTTATATCTCCGCACTCCGCATAAAAAGTAGTTCTACTTGATATGTATTTGGTTCATGTGTTGTGTTGTCTTTACAATCCCATAGTGCCATTCCTCTGCGCCCCTCAAGCAGCTTGCATGACCACGCCTAGTCTGCTCTTTGCCGCTGAGTTTCAAACGCTGACCGCCTCCGCCAGGATGTTCCTCAACATCGACTCCACCACCAACATGAAGAGTGACAAGATCTGGATCTTCGCTGGCACTCATGATACCGTTGTCCAGCCAGGTGAGTAAAGTCCTGTCTGCCGACCATGCCACCACAATGATTTAGATAAATAATAAGTCTAGATCACAACCTAGATCTTTATACTTAACTTAATCCTGTGTTGATACAGTTTGGGATCATCGGGTCGCAATCTCTGTTATGTGTGCTACTCCCTAAGGGTCGATGTCTTCTGATTTTTCTTCAGGGTTGAGTCCCTAAGACTTTCCCATTTTGGAGTATAGCTTCTAGTAGCTGGCGTTTGAATGCAGAGTTGTCCTTCTTCCAGTGGGTAGCCAGCTTAGTCTAACGAGCCCCTCTCCTATATTCTACTGCTGATATATTTAGAAGAATGTGCTAGAAGCACGAGAAAATCTAGAAATTTAGAAGCTGGGGGTCTGCCATGGAGTGTGTTTGTGCATTTTGAGTGATATAACATAGATCCTAGGCATCATATTTGAAGACCGCATCACAAAGAGATTAGAGACAGGGTTACTATAGCGATCGGACCTCACGATGACCTGCTATCGTAAAAAAAAAAACGCAAGCTAAAACTCTATGGCCACATTATAAGATCTTCGGGGCTTGCAAAGACCGTCCTTCAGGGAACAGTACCAGGAAAAAGAAGAAGAGGCAGACAGAGAAAGCGATGGAAGGACAACATAAAAGAACGGACGGGTCTGCCATTGAAAGAGGCCTTATCAGAGGCGAAAGACAGAAGAGGAATGGAGAAAGACGGACGACAAGGGTCCAACAGACTAATGAATAGGTAAAGGTAAACATAGATCGTTAACTGAAGTACAAGCAAACAACAAAATTGCGCCGACAAAATAGCACCGAAATTGCGCCGACAAAATAGCACCGAAATTGCGCCGACAAAATAGCATCAAAATTGCGCCGACAAAATAGCATCGAAATTGCGCCGACAAAAGAGCACCGAAATTGCGCCGACAAAATAGCACCGAAATTGCGCCGACAAAATAGCATCAAAATTGCGCCGACAAAATTTTAATTTGCAAAAAGGGAGCTAAAACCTGTAATTTTCAGATAAATGATAAGAATTAACGGTTATTTCCACGTTGATTTAAAAAAAGTATCCTTTTTTCGATTGCCTGTAATGTACTATTATGTGTGATGTACAATTGTTAGATACATTCCTCACAGATAATAAAGCTTATTATTATTTGTTTGGGAATGAATTAATTTTCATTCTCTGGCACTGCCAGGGTCGAGCTTCCTTAAAGGGAAAACAAAATTCATTGTACTCCGTTTAACCATCCTCTGAAAAATTTTCTGATGATGCGGAAGTTATACAGCAATACTGCCATTAAATAATAAGGATCCTCTTGAGAATGCAAAGGGCTTGCAATGTGTCTGTGAGGTCCGTGGTAATTTCCCTTCGGTTAATATGGCGCATTGTTAATATTAGTCGCTTATTATTATCTATATATATAATTTTCTTCGTCGCTAAAGAGTTTGGACGAAAAGAAGAAGTAAAGGAATGATCACTCTCTTATTTCCACGAAAAAGCAAGAGGGGGGGGGGGGAGGAGAACTAGTTATTATGAAATTTAGTTATTATATCTCTGACGTAGTAAAATACCATTCTTAACATGTAAGGTAGCACGATGTAGCTATGTTAATCACAATTGGAAGTAAAATTAAAACTAGTTAAAGACCATTTATTTTTGGTAATAAAATTACAATCTTGTGTAAATGTAACTAAGGAGTGTAGTAATTTAGTCTGCTGCCCTATTTGATTGGGAAAATGTAACATCGTGTTATACAGGGCGAAGCGGGTTTAAAACAAGTTAAGGCATCTATGAATAAATCCAAGTGTTGGTTAATAAGGATGCTGCTATGAGCCCAGAATAGCAGCATACCCTATTGTGATATCAGACGATCGTGTAGAAACTATTACCTCAGATATCTTCGAGGACCTGAACATTCCCTGGCTCCACGAGATTCCAATGTCAACCTGACATACTCAGGGGAAGTAAATGGGGTTGGTTGTTATGCTGCTTTCGTTAGCCGTCCTCCATAGCAAAAGATAACTTTTACTTTATCTGCTCCTAAAGATCACAAGGTCTGAATAGGGTACCTTTTTATTAAAGTTGACTGTTTTTAACCCTTAAAGTGCTGAGCTGTTTTACAGTGAGTGCAAACAAAATGGAATTACAATTCTAATGTTTAGAGGCTAAACTACCACACGCGTTTTAAGGGTTAATATATACTGTCAGAAACACGTTCTCGGCGTTCCACTAGGAAAGTGGACTCATTGTGAAAAATGTACGATCTTTGTTATTAACAATTATCTTCCATATGTCCAGCTGCTGGGCGTCTACTGAGAGACTACTACCACCTGTATGTGGATAGTGACAGCCAGATCAAATTAGTGGACAACATCCCCGCGGCACACGGCCAGGTAAGACCATAGAAGTCTGACTGTCTGGGTGGAATCTTGTACACGTTGTTGTCTATAAGGTCTGTACGACGTGGCGACGATCTATTGGTCTACACTGCCCACATGCTGTGACGTCGCTGGTAAGTGTTGATTGGTCTCGGGTCAATCCTTGATACGCTTCCACCGTCACAGGTTAGACTTAAGAATAAACAGACGCTGCAGCGTTTTCAGTCTTGTTCCTACTTGTGATATGACCATAACCTGCAAGGCACGACTCTTCCTTTACGTTTGACCTCCATGTGAGCCCTTTCTTGTGATGTTGGTGTCAATCTTAAAGAGTTTCATGTCGCGCTTACATGCATCAGTGTATCTTAAGAGTGGACGACCTGCTGATCTCCTGTCCTCTGTCATGTGGTAGTCGACCTTGGGGTATTCGGTGTGCATGTCCAATTCTACCAGGGCATCTAATGCTGATATAACAGTACACACTGGTCTTTGCAGGACTTTCTCATTGGAAATTTTGTTGTGACACTTAATTTTAAAAATCCGGAAGAAATTGAATATCGTTTCTTGCCAAGAGCAAGAAGACCATGTTTTACTTCCAAAAGCAGGTAGCACCATGCTTCACAGCCTAGAGCAGGTAGACCATGTTTTATTGACAGGAGCATGTAGACCATGTTTTATTGACAAGAGCAGGTAGACCAAGTTTTATTAACAAGAGCAGGTAGACCATGTTATATAGACAAGAGCAGGTAGACCAAGTTTTATTGACAAGAGCAGGTAGACCATGTTTTATTGACAAGAGCGGGTAGGCCATGTTTTATTGACAAGAGCAGGTAGACCTTGTTTTATTGACAAGAGCAGGTAGACCATGTTTTATTGACAATAGCAGATAGACCGTGTTTTATTGACAAAAGCAGGTAGACCAAGTTTTATTAACAAGAGCAGGTAGACCATGTTTTATTGACAATAGCAGGTAGACCGTGCTTCACTGCCATATAGCAAGGTGTTTTTATAGCAGAGTATTCAGTACACAGGTTTGAACTAACGTAAGTTATAGTGTTAATACAAGCAGAAGATATGTAGGCCTGCTGTTTCTCTCTCCTTCAGATCACTAATAACTATGGCGGCAGCTGTGCTGACCTTCACTCGGACAACTATATGAACAACTGTGGATACAGCGCCGCCTTCAATCTTCTCAACCATATCTACGGCGGAAACCTCAAGGTGGGTACAGGAATGACATCCACCTTTCACTTGAAGTGAACTTTAGCTTGAAATGACCTTTGACTTGAAATGACCTTTGGCGTGAAATGACCTTTGACATGAAATGACCTTTCTCTTAAAATGACATTTCCCCTTCGAATTGAAATGACCTTTGAAAGGAAATGATCCTACAGCAAGTATTAGTTGCATTGTGTTCAATATGTCTTAAATTTTGAAAGACCTTGTTGATTTAGTCAAACTGGATTATGCTTAACGGTTTCACATTTCAAACACCCTGACTAGGGCACATCACAGGTAAATTCTGGGAATTCGTTGAATAATTGAAAACCAAACCTATTGACTAATACATCATTTTAAAATGAAAGTTATCTCGCTTAGGTAAGCTAAACTGCTTGTCTCTTGATAAACTTTTTTTTACAAAGCTTATATCAACTCATTTTTTCCGTCCGTGTCTGTCCGTCAGTTTTGTACACGTTATTTCTTCCTATACCCATTCTCGGATCAAGTTGAAACTTTACACAATCATTCATTGTACCTATCAAAACATGAATCAATTTAAAAAAAAAAAAAAATTAATAATTTATTTATTTATTTTTGCATCGAAATGGGAAATAAATTGCACAATAGTGAGATATGTGGAGTTCTTCTTCTCTTTAAGATAAGTTGTTTGTTTTTTTCCCCAGGAACCAGCAGCCAATTCTGTTGCCACAGGACAGGTAGGACATCTCTTTCTAGTTATTGAAGCATTCAATGTACTCTTTTTAATTTTAACATTTTTATTTAAATAAAGTATAGCTTTGATGTAGCGCTACTTTCATGCTTATAGCATGCTCAGAGCGCTATGGTCCAATCTCATTTGTGGACCATTGGGGGAGGGGGTATCTGGGAGAAGGTTTTCCGTGATGTCTTTAGGCGCTCAGTAAACTCTGCTCGAGTCGGGTGTCAAACCTCGAGCCCCTTTCATAGATTTTTATGTTTGGAGTTGCAGATATTGATCATCAGTTAGATTACAATCAACGTTTAGTCATTGCGCTGGTTACACGAGCCTTTGTCAGCCGTAGCTCACAGAGATTTTACATTGCCCGACAATTAACTTTTAAGAGTTTCAATGTGGATACGAACCTGGACCTCTAGTTTACCTGGTGGCTGAGTGGTTTAACTCTAGGCTTCCGAACAGGGTGAAGACTGATTTTTTAATTTCCGGATTTTTAGTCCAACCAGCTTTAGTGTGTACTTGATGTTAGTTGGAGAAAAGTAAAAGTCGTTGTGCTGGCCACATGACACCCTCGTTGACAGTGGCCATGGTAAGAGATGACATTAACATCATCTCTCCTAATGATCGCAAGATGTCAAAGGGTTACATATTTTTAAAATTAGTTTCGTAAATAGATCTATACTTTATTTTATTACCCACGAGAAGACAAAAGTCATCAAAATGTCAAGTTTGTTAAATAACTGTTGTATCTGAGCTTCATTTAAATAACTTCGTCTGATAATTCAACTGATAATGTTGTAAAATGAACAATTTACTTCTTTACGGTTTTTTAGAATGTCATAGCTATTGGCTATAAAAGTAATCGAGAGTCAGATAAGTCAAGGGACAAAGTTTAAACTAAACACACACACAAAAGTGATTGGTTGTAGAAATGTACCATTAGCAATATTTTATTATATTACTATCCAGATACTACTGATCTAGTGGAGTGAATTTAGATCTACCTCAAACATGGCGAATGTTCCCTTCACATTTTTTAAATTCTGTCACGAAAATAAAAGTAAAGTGTGAAAATGGGTTTACCCGTTCAGCCGACATGTTCATATCATATATGAAAAAAATGTAAAAAGGGGTCTACCCGATTTTGTTTACAGGTTTCATTCTATAATTAGGATGAATTTAGTTAGTTTGCTCTTTTTTTAATTTTAGGGTCATCCAGATTTGGGACGGAAATTAAACATAACACTACGGTCTCCGCCATGATCTAAGGAACATAAATACCATGTTTTATTCAGATTGGTTAAACGGTTTTGATTTCTATGCGGGACATACATACAAACACCTTACTTTCAATTTTATATATCAGGTGAGACGGATAACTCATTCATGAAATGTAATCTTATATTTTCCTCAGTTACTGACCTTTGATCAAAGCGCGTTCACTTCATACTTGGCCCATATGGACACTACTGGCTACGTCTACATTCCCACTGGCTGTAAGGACAGAACGAAAGGTAAGTAGATCAAGGTCTACACACAAGTGGCCACATTCTAATCACGTGATCCAATCCATACATTGTTCGCTGATTCTACTTCCATTGAAAAAAATAGTATGTACTGTTGTGAATGACATTCTGGCACGCGTTGGTATATGATTTGTAGGCTTACATACAAAATAGTTTCGATGTTTGGAATATTAAATTTATAAATTCCATTCAATTATCATTCCAAAGTTCTATTTGCATAGAGGGGAAGGGACATTCAACGAACATGACCTAAACATTGACCTAAACATTTACTTAAACAATGGTGGCCTAAACATGACCTAAACATTGGTCAAAACATGACCTAAACATTGACCACAACATTGGCCTAAACATTGACCACAACATTGGCCTAAACATTGACTTAAACACTGGCCTAAACATGACCTAAACATTGGCCTACACATGACCTAAACATTGACCTAAACATTGACTTAAACATTGGTGGCCTAAACATGACCTAAACATTGGTCAAAACATGACCTAAACATTGACCACAACATTGGCCTAAACATTGACTTAAACACTGGCCTAAACATGACCTAAACATTGGCCTAAACATGACCTAAACATTGACCTAAACATTGACTTAAACATTGACTTAAACATTGGTGGCCTAAACATGACCTAAACATTGGTCAAAACATGACCTAAACATTGACCACAACATTGGCCTAAACATTGACTTAAACACTGGCCTAAACATGACCTAAACATTGGCCTAAACATGACCTAAACATTGACCTAAACTTTGACCTAAACATTGGCCTAAACATGACCTAAACATAGGCCTAAATAATTAACCGTGGTAGTCAAAGCTGTTTATTCCATTTCAAAATCAATTTTTTTTTTAAATACTAGATGCCAGTCGTTACAAATACCTATAAATATTAATAACTAATTTACATAATAATAATAATAATAAGGCTTGTCTTAGAGTCCGAAGATTAGTGAGAAGTGCAGTATTTCCCGTGGCTGCGCAGCCTCAACTGTGACCTACATATTTTGCCACATCCAGGGCTCACAAAGGCCGCGGGATACACATTTGAGACCAAAAGAAAATCCGCTGCCGAGGACAGACGCAGACGGCGAAAAGAAAATCTAAATCGACCATCTACGGACAAGGTTATGCTTGCCCACGGGAAATACTGCATTCCTCAATGATATTCGTACTCGAAGACAAGCCTTATTATTATTATGTGTGTATATATGTTGATGTTAATGTAAATTCGAATGCATGAATCTATATTCTTTTTTTTTTTAATATATTTTTCAGCCTGTAAGCTCCATATTGCATTCCATGGTTGTCAAATGGGAAGGTACGTTGATATGTCTGTGTTGTAAACCGGAAGTACAAAAATGATCTGATTTATAAAGTAATTAACGCTATTGCTTAATCTCTTAATCTGATGAAATGTCAATGTCAATATGTATTGTGTTTCATCTAGATCTATGACATGTCAATGTCAGCAGGTGATGTGTTTTCTCGTTCCAGGGCACGTATTGGGGATGTCTACGTCAGACACTCGGGGTACAACGAGGTGGGGGAGTTGAATGACATCATCATCCTGTACCCACAGGTGGTCGTTTCAGCACTGAACCCAATGGGCTGTTGGGATTGGTTCGGATACACCGGTATTTATTATGGTGAGTTTAATTCGTCAAATTGGATTTTAAATAATAGAACATGTAAATGCATTATAACATTCAAAGACAAATACCTCTAGATATAATAACATTCAAAGACAAAGACCTCTAGATATAATAACATTCAAAGACGAAGACCTCTAGATACAATAACATTCAAAGACGAAGACCTCTAGATATAATAACATTCAATGACGAAGACCTCTAGATATAATAACATTCATAGACGAAGACCTCTAGATATAATAACATTCAAAGACAAAGACCTCTAGATACAATAACATTCAATGACGAAGACCTCTAGATATAATAACATTCAAAGACAAAGACCTCTAGATACAACAATATTTAAAGAAAAAGACTTCTAGATACAACTAATCTCTAACAGAAAGACATCAAGAATATTGTTACGATCTCTCCTCTACTGCCCAGGCTCTCTTCAAACTGCACCACACGACACAACGAACTCAAAGAACCTCACAACTCAGGGCTCCAACGTAACAATTTCAAATACATTACAAATACTGTACAGTTGGCAACAACATCACACTAACTGTCCGAAACCTAGCCTTGCTCCGCCTGACTTCACACACCGTCTGTCTCTAGCTTTGCCTCGTCTGGTCACATTGCGAGGTAACGTGAAGTCCAGTCTTTCTAACACACCCGCTCTTATATAGAGTCTCTACTGACCTTCTAGAATGGGATAGAACGTTCTTGACCACTCAGAATGATCACAATCGTCATGACTTGCGTGCGTAATATTTACACACAGGCCGTTGTCAGACTGGCGTGTACTGTCACTGGTCACAGTTGACCGCTCGTCCTGCGCTGGATTGTGGCGATTTGAGTAGGCTAAAAACACACAGCACTACCCCCATCTGTGTCACCACCAGGTTTACAAGAATATTATAGATGCAACAATTGTCAATCAAAAAGACCTCTACATACAACAATGTCTTACAAAAATACAAAGAATTTCGTACTAAAAAGGCTTCTCGATACAAAAATTTCTAGCCACAAAAAAATTTCATACAAATAGAACTCTAGATACAAAAACATTCAAATTGACATCTAGGTACAGCAACTGGACGTGTGCTGTGCTTTTCGGACTTTCGTTACAATGGTCACATGGTCTATCTTTGCCCTTCCCCCCTCCCCCAGTCTTGCTGGAGGTTTGAACAAGAATAAAATAATCTTCCTTTTTGAAGGGGCGTCCGAAGTACATAGACAATCTAAACTCGTTCCTACATAATTTATTTCTTTGTATCTAGCACATAGGCCTATGTTTTCCTTCTTGTAGACTTATTGACTCTGGACTCTTCTATGTTCCAGCCTTCCATTCAGGTCCACAAATGAAGGCAGTGCATGACATGATGACACACATCTCTGGTTAACGTGACCTTCGACCTTCTCACACCATTAAAACAACATCGGAATTGATGAATGTACGATAGTATGTAAAATCTTTGTGTGGTAATGAGTTTGTGTGTGTGCTCTCTGATATTATTGGTATCAGAATAGTCGCCTGGTAATCAAATACAATACAACATTATACCATAGCTACGTCTCAAAGTTTTGGCTTGACCTTAATTACTTGCACAATATGATGCTAACAGAGAGGTAATGGAATTTTTCATTCTAAGTCAATATTAAAGTTCTAATTGTATAATAGTCATAGAGATTAGATAATTCAGTTTTTAACGCTAAGACAAGATTAGCGATATAATTATTTTATTGGGCCAAATAAATGAAAATGTGACTCGATGACAGTGTGTGTTTTGTTTAACCCTGGTCTTGTAGTTCGGTGGTTCTCAAACTGTGGTCCGCGGACCCTCAGAAGTCCAGGAGAGAATGAAGGGTTCCTTAGAAAGATGAAAACTACATACAATTAAAATAACTTCTTTACTAAAGTAACTTGCATACAGGTCAAGTGATACATCAAATAGATTCCCCCAACTCTCTCGGAGCTTCAGACACTGGTACAAGATCTGTGTTATCAAAACTGTATTATCATAACTGATAATAATGGCGATTTCTTCGATTCCGATGATAAAGGATGAGTGCAATGTCTCACAAGACTACGCAAACCCAATTGCGACCTGCACATTTTTCCGCATCTCATGCAGACAAAGCCGTTGTCTGCTGTCAGTCTGTTTGAGTTTCTTTTTTCTTCGGATAAGATTATCACAAAAACACTAACCTAGATGTACTATGCCTCATTGAAGTGTCCCACAATGCGCGCAGTCCACAGACCAGTGCACTTGGCAAAGGTATTGCCACATTGAGGAAGTACAGGATAGTATATCAACGCAACACGCTGGGCGATAAAGCAAACATAACTATCAGTTATCAGTGGTCTCGGTCAAAATGTTTGGAAAAATACCAAGACTCTATACCCCTAAAAATACCCAAATAGTTTCTCATTTTATAATTTGATTAGAATTTTGTTGTTGTTGTTGTTGTTGTTGTTTCTTTTAGTTGTTATTTTTAGTTGTTATTTTTGTTGTTATTTTTTAGTATGGGGTAGGCCTATTCTATCTTTATCTTAAGAATTATAAACAGGTTGATTATCGTTGAGGCAGGTGCTAATAAGATGTGGTGATGGCGACCTATGCAGTTTAAAGAAAGAAAAGCAATGCCTTGAGCGTCATTTTGTTTAATCTTCTAATATGGTCTCGAAGACTTGAAGATAGGCTAAGTTAGGGGCCGAAAGAGATTCTCTGTTGAGAAAACAAAAAGAAACGTGAACAAGGAAATAAAGAGAGAAAGAGAGAGAGAGAGAGAGAGAGAAATGAAAGAGAGAGGGAGAGAGAGATACAGAAAGAAATAATACGAGAGAGAAAGAGAAAACAAGCAATTTAACTGTTGATTAAGATCTAGTTTCTCAGTCAGCAGTAACAACTACTATTAGTGTCATGGCGTAAAACAATACTTAATTATTTTGAACGAGTGCACCTTTGCGCACCATATCAATAATATTTTTAAATAGTTTTAAAAAATACAAAGCTTATCTAAGGGGACGAACTGAATATTTACAGTTTCATCTATCAATACATTGATATTTATTTCCCTTAGTCAGAACCACTAATGAATCAATTAATCTGGGTTTTTTTTTTATTGATTCATATTTTGTTAGGAACAATGACAATTGTGCAAAGTTTCAACTTGGTCCGTCTAATTTTTTTGCCTTAGAACCAGACATAGAATGAGATAAAATATGTTCCGGAAGCTGAAATTGGAAGAAGATAAATCTGCCCTTGTCACCAGAGAATGCTGACCATGTCCCTCACAACTGCATTCTTTATCTAGAGGCCCGAACACTGGCCCCAAAACACCGCTATAGAAAGAACACTATATGAAGAGTTCCTTAATCTGGAAACCACTGCAAAGTTCTTCTCGTATATTGGTCTAGTCAGCTAAACGCTTTAACATAATAATAACAGACTAAAAAGGCGAAGAAACTTAATCCGAGAATGGAAAGTGGGAGAAATAACGTGAACACACCTTTTACCAGACAGACAGACAGAGTGAGTTAAAATAAGCTTCGTAAAAAATATTTTTAAAAACATGATTTAAATTCCTTAGAGGCAAAATGAAGTGCCCAACAGCAAACTAGACGACCCCTTCTCTTCTTGATTCGACTTTCAAAGAACAATCATCTCGGCTAAGTCGCTCAGAGTAGCTTAGCTCTATTCAGCCTAAATACTAAGATCTGGTGAAAAATACCCAACGCTGACCATAATGTCTTGGTCTTGCTGTGGCTTTTCGGTTGGCAAAGTAAATCGTGATAGGCTAGATCTGTCAAAATTAAAACCTAGATCTTAAGTACACCAAGGTCTCTAATAGTGTTCGCAACTTTTTAGTTTTAATTTAATAACATTCACAATAGCAGACGTCACGTGACAAGCTGACGACATCTCGATATTAATCTGGAGTATTTCCTATTGTGACTGTACGTAAAATGCGTTATAAACCCTTTGTTCTTGAAGCAGGCTATTACACTTTTGTGATATTATGATTAAGGTTGTTTTTTTTACAAGGTGAGGTAGATGACAAATAATTAAACTTTCATTCATTCTCTTTCTTCCTTTATCTCCTTCTCTCTCTCTTTTTCTATTTCTTTCTCTCTCTTTATATATATATATATCTTGTTGTCTCTATTATTTCTCTCTTTCTCTATCTGTCTAATTTTTCTAAGTCTCTGTTATTTCTTTCTCCCTCTATCTCCTCTGTCACTCTACTTGTATATTTCTTTCTCCCTCTGTCTCCTCTGTCACTCTACTTATTTAAGCATCTTTCTTTCCAATAAGGCACGCAGAGAACATTAAATAACATTTACTAATATAAAAAAAAACATAAGATTGTATGACATGTACTATAAAATATAGTTTTAAATGTAAAGTACTATTTTCTTATAAATTTACTCATAGGAGGTACATGTATATAATTTTAAATTATCTTTCTTCTTTGTTGGGCATTCAATTATCTTAGCAATAAGAAACCCCAACAAACCAGCCTGTCACAGTTTACATGTGTATTATAACATGCTTTCTTTGTCTACAATTTTGTTGAACATGCTTGCAATATGAAAAGATCTGTAATAGGCACTAAATTAAGGCGCGGTGACTGAGTGATAAAGTGATTGGCTTCCGAACCGGGGGGAGGAGGTCCCGAGTTCAAATCCTGGTGAAGACTGGGATTTTCACTTTCGGGATCTTTAGGGTGCTTCTGAGTCCACCCAGCTCAAATGGGTACCTGGCACTAGTTGTGGAAAAGTAAAGGGGTTTAGTCGTTGCGCTAGCCACTTGACACGCTCGTTAACCGTGGACCACAGAAACAAATGATGTTTACATCATCTGCCCCACTGGTCACATGGTCTGAAAAGGAAACTTTACAAATAGGCCCTGAATGTATCTTACCACACCCCATGTCCATCCCTCATGTAGTCTTAACTACAGTCATTTTATCTTTTTTTTAATTAAAAAATAATTTAACACAACATGAAGTGAAACATAAGGAGAGTCTGTAGTTTAGCGTCGGGAAGACTCGAACCATGGGGTGTGATGGCCGAGTGGTAAAGCGCTTGGCTTCAGAACCTGGAGTTCTCGAGTTCGAATTCCTGTAAGACTGGCATTTTGAGCCTCGGGATTTGTATGACGTCACTGAGTTCTTCTAACTCTAATGTGACATTGGCTTACATTGAGGAAGTAATGTTTGGATCTGCTGGTCACGTGACACCCTCGTTAGTAGACACCTATAGAAACATGAGCTTTTTTTTTTATCCTTCCACCGCTCCCCATAGATCCCGTGATCTGAAAGGAATACCCTTTACCATCAAGGCTCGAACCTTAGACTATTACATTATATCTGCGCAAGACAACATGTGTTCCGGAAGCAGAAAATTGGAACTAGCGAAATCTGCCTTAGTGAAGTGTCACCAGAGAATGCTGACCATTCTCCTTCAAAACTGCCTTCTTTATCAAGAGGCCTAAACAAGACAATGTCCCCAAAACAACCAATCTTTCTTAGAAAGAAAACTATATGGAGAGTTCCCTGATTTGGAAACCACTGCGCAGTCCTTGTAATCGCAACAAATTTCCATAAGGACCGATAAAGCAGTCTTAGTCTTAGTATTGGTCTAGTCATCTGAACGCTGCAAGATGATGAGAACGAGGAAGAAGAAGATAGGTGCGCAAAAGAATATAGGTACACGACTTTGTCATTTTAACACTATGAAAATGTACTGGTCAAGTGAATGTGCTAAAAATAGCTCCGCTATTGATTTAAAACTGAATGTGCAATCATTCTTTTGCTATTCGTTAACGTCTAATCAGGTCACAACGGATATAAAATAACACAGCAGTGTTAATTTCTACACTTCGCCACAAACATGGTCACAATCTACCGGTACACTTTTCGACTAGCGGAGGGTTACCCGACGTCCGGAAACGCGTCTGTTTTATTCACCAGCGTCCTAACTTCCAAAGCACTATTGGAGTTCTTATCAGAAAATTTAGGCTGGATGACTCATTACTGATTATCGTCATTTAGAGAGACCTTTCAATCGCGGTTTAAAAAAAAAAAAAAAAAAAAAAAGCAGCATGTCAGCAATTTTTGTTTTCCAATCTGAGGTTTATCTAAAACTAATTACAACCAACGACAGCAAAATTAAAGCTCACTAATATTACATTTTTGTTTATTGAACAAGATCTGGTAAATACTTTAAAAAACAAACAAATCTTATACTAAGCCTAGTTTTATCAATTAGTTTGAATCAGTCCTATAATTGCATTTGTAATAAATCTAGACTAACAATAAAAAGCATTTATAAACATAAAAAAAAAGGGGGAACGCCCTGAATTCGAACTCATAGCTCAAGTATTCTCAGGCTTCTCAAGCCAACACGATAACCACTTTGCATGGAAGATTGTATAGATATCTATTGTTTCTATGGTCTCGGCCTATTTGTCATGCTGTCTGCACTAAGACACAGACGACGATCTATAAAGGGGACTAGTTCAACTTATACCACCACTTCAGTCAAGTGCATATTCTTTCCCTTGCGTGAGATACCAAACAAAATAATTCCCAATAGTTTATTAACTAATTGGTTAATTTTTTAATTGATTCTGGTGTTGTCAAGTAAAAGAAATAATTGTGCAAAATTTCAACTTGATCTGAGATTGGATGTAGAAGAAATAACGTGTACAAACATTTCGCCAGACAGACAGACAGACAGAGTGATAAATCATTTTTTTTAATTATTTTTTTTTTGCCAGCCTGAAATAAAGTAAAATTTGTTTTTAGTGCATAGGCCTATATATTACTCGAAATTATGTCTACTAACTTACATGGCGAACATATGTGCAGCTAATATGATATAGAGAATGATTATGGGGAAGTTCCCTCGGAGTATCGGGCTTCGTCCTCTCTTCTAGCCTTCGCTTATTGGGATATGAGCAATCGGTAACAAGGATGTAAACGAGATTTTGAGCCTTTTGGACACTTGAACAAAGGCAAGGATCCCTTGGTGTGTAGGTCAAACATCAATTAGATCAGTGTTTACCTAACTGTTTCCGCGGAACCCTAGTGTTTCGCGAAGCCTGAATAGGTGTTCCACGAACTACTGGAATAACCAACTAGTAGGCTACCACGTGAGATAATCTCTCTAAACAAATATGCAAAGTGTTCCGCTAAATACTCACAATGTGCGAAGTGTTCTGCTAAGGACAACGTTTGGGACTCGCTGAAGTAGATAATCATTTCATCACATATTTTAGAGCACGCCCACACTGAACCATATCTCCATAGCTATCATTTTCTTGAACACCTAGGAATGTAATGTCATTATTGTTTATTGTAACATTAACATCAGCGGGCCAAACGCTTGAGATCACCGTCAACGGACTGCCCCTTAACGTGGTAGACCACTTCACATATCTCGAAGTATGGTATCAAATTATGTTTTCGCTTTCAAGGGAAGTTGATAACCGTCTGGCCAGGGCTAGTTCGCCTTCAGGCGAGAGTTTGTCGGAATAAATCACTACGCCTGCCTACGAAAAACAATGTCTACCAAGCGATGGTTCTCTCAACCCTTCTATATAGATCTGAGACATGGTATTATACAGAAAGCAACCAAGACTACTTGAGCGATTTCACCAAAGATACTTGCGCTCCATCATGGACATACGGTGACAAGACCGCACAACAAATAGCGGGACTTTTATGGTCCGACAGTTACGCTAGACAGGGCACGGATGGTGGACGAACGTATGGAAGTCTTTTTTGGTGAGCTAAAAAGTGGGCGATGAAACAGAGGTGCCCCACGGAAAAGCTTTAACGTCCAGCTTAGGCGCCAACTTGCCTTAGCTGAAATAGAAGAGAGCACCTAGTTGCTTGCGATCTCAGAACGAGACAGCTGGAGGTCACTCACAAAGTCCGCAGAATACATATTTCAGACCAAAAAGAAAATCCACTGACGAGGACAGACGCAGACGGCGAAAAGAAAATCTTAATCGACCACCGACGGAAATGGTTATGCTTGCCCTGGATGTGGCAAAAAATGTAGGTCACAGCTGGGGCTGCGTAGCCAAGGGCATTACTTCATTCCTCATTAATGTTCATTAATCTTCTAACTCGATGACAAGCCTTATTATTATTATTAACATCAGCGGACCAAACAATACTGTCATAGTTTTATTTTGGAGAGTTATCACCTCAAACTACAAGACATACGCAAGACATACGCAAGTTCGTAAATGCCTCTATGGCTCTTATCTGAACGCACTGAAGAAATAAGGTGTAGAATATATTTGCCTTAAGTTTAATGCTTTCAAACAAGTAATCCAGCGATGAACTTATTCATATAAAATATATAAACCACTTGTATAAATAGAACATTAAATCAATTGACATATATCATAGTAAACTAAATAAATGAAGCACAGTGAAGATGCTAACTATAAATAAACACAGTGCCATATTTACGATAGTGCAGAACTGTGCAGCCGCCTCACTTTTTAAGATGACCTCGGTATTTCAAACAAATATCAGTTTTAACAAAATATGCATATTTAAAAGAAAATAGAACAAGAAGATTAGGAGATTAAATCTACAAGTACCCTGGTAAATTACTCTACTTCATTCTTCAAAAATATAACAGTTTTATATTATGCATTTAGATTGAGGTGTGAAGATGGTAGAGGCCAGGGCCGGCCTTAGGCATAAGAAAACTAGGCATCCGCCTAGAGCCTCTGATTGGTCAAGGACAGAGCTAAAAAAAAAATTTTGGAGAAAAAAAATTGCGATACTTGGATTAAATCTCAAACATAGCAAAACTCTATGGCTGTGTCTACTAGTTTAGCTCTAAGTCTCTATGTGATTCAAGGTTTATTTACAAATGTTTAGATCTACTTGTAAGACTAAATATGTTAGAAGACCATTGTTTCTTCCTTTTGGTGAAATGTCGAGACGCTATTTCTAGTCACGTGATCATGAATCGTCCACGAAACACATTCATGTTACGGCGCTATATGAATTTAATGTTAACTGTTATTATATCTATACATACATATAGAAAGGTTTTCAATTCATTGCACACATTTCAGTCTTAATTTTTTTTTCTGTTTCATTTTGCGGTCACCCTATTCCCTTCGCCTAGAGTGCCCTATTGCCTCCAATAACCTAAGGCCGGCCCTGTAGAGGCCTACATTAATTCCGACCCACGGCCTCCACGTGCAACACTCCGACACTGTTTGACACACATAGAAACAAAGTAGCAAAATAAAAACATCAAAGATTGTAGAGATTGTAAAGATTGTAGAGATTGTAGAGATTGTAAAGATTGTAGAGATTGTAAAGATTGTAAAGATTGTAAAGATTGTAGAGATTGTAAAGATTGTAGAGATTGTAAAGATTGTAGAGATTGTAGAGATTGTAAAGATTGTAAAGATTGTAAAGATTGTAAAGATTGTAGACATTGTAAAGATTGTAGACATTGTAACGATTGTAGACATTGTAACGATTGTAGAAATTGTAAAGATTGTAGACATTGTAACGATTGTAGAGATTGTAACGATTGTAGAGATTGTAAAGATTGTAGAGATTGTAAAAACTATAGAGATTGTAAAGATTGTAACGATTGTAGAGATTGTAAAGATTGTCGAGATTGTTTCGATTGTAGAGATTGCAAAGATTATAAAGATATCTGGCTCCTTCTGTCTCGGAAGACAAAGGATGCGCCCACATGAGTCACTGTGTTTGGTTACGTCTTGAGACGGGGAAGATTCTGGACGGGCTGATCTAGCCAATTCTGGAGCAGCAAAGTTTGCCACAGTTCGTGCATGTATATGCATCTATTACTGTAAATATGGTAGAGATTGTAAAGATTGTAGACTCCATCGTCTGATGGCAAAAGTAATTAGATCCGATGAAATGAACTGAGAGGCTCGGCTCTTACACCATTGACGTTCAGGCGATATTAGCATATTAAGAAACAAAGTTTATTAAGACAAAATGCTTGCACGTCAGAGCAAGAGTCTTGTACAGAACATTCAATGTAATACGCAAGGCTTGTTCTCAATCGCAAAGATATCGTCAAGGGACATATTAGCAAATATACTTGTATAAAGTGGAACATGTTTCATCATTACCGCCATCTGATCTAATTACACAACAGTCCTCCGCATAGTTCATCGGTGATGGCTTTCCATTTTTTAAAATGAAAGCCATTTGTATGTCCGTAAGATTAGTCCCATCTGACCAGACAAAGTGTCCCTCCGTGACTATATCGTCCAGACCGATATATATACTCTCCCGACTTGGTTCATAATGGACATCACAATAGTTTTTCTTTCAATGGTTTTGGCCGTCGTCAATATGCCACTTTTCTGTCTACAAGAATGTGAGGCCGTTGAATGAATAGTTGGCAGCCTCGTTGGAAACGTACAGGCAGAGTCCGTTGTCGTTGCTGAATATGTCTGTGTAGCCTGACTCAGATGGGCAGTAGTTCACGCCTGAAGAGTAAAATAGCTGAAGGGGTGTAGGAAACACGCCCATTTTCCACAACCCTAATCCCGTCATGCAGCACTGCATCGTCACGTCGAAGATGAAGGCCTCACACTTGAAGCTCGAGGTAAAACACCTTGTGGCGCAGTTCACTTTTGACCTGCTGTTGTTGGTGACTGTCAGGAGATACATCCCAACATTTGTCGGTTTCTCGTAAAGAAAGAATTTTTTAGATACTACAGTTGGAATCAAGAACACACAAAAACTGACTACAATATTAGTCATTTTAACAGAGTCTAAGTCTTACGTACTACACAGCAGTCAGAGTTTAACTTGTTCGTTCTACTCATCGATAAGATTCTACATCATAAAGTTTCCACAGTGGTTAATAGTCTAAATCATACGTTTTACACAGCAGTGATAAAAGTCTAAATCAAACGTTTTCCACAGCACTAAGAGTCTAAATCATACGTTTTACACAATACTAAGAGTCTAAATACAAAAATCATACGTTTTATACAGTGGTAAAGATTCTAAATCATACGTTTTCCACTGCAGTAATGAGTCTAAGTCAGCTCCTAACTATTCGACATCCACTATACAGCTGCTACTGCAAGGAATGAAAAGAAAACTAAATGTCTCCGTGCGTTAGCTGATTTCATCAGATTCTCAACAAGAAGGTTCTCACTTCGTGTTTATCCAGCACAATTCTTCGTTTTCTCTTAAATCTGAGATATTTTTTTTTCTTTTTTAATAAGGCTAAAGGAATAGGGCGCCACGAGGATCCTGACTTATAACCAGCTCGTGATTTGTATAGAAATAATATAATAGCTATACATCTAGGAAACCCATTTCTTTAACATGACCTGGGGACAAACATACCGCCCCTCTTTCCCTTCCCCCTTCTTTCACATCCAGTCATCGTAGTCCAACCGCCTCCTTTTCCATTCTCTGCGCATTGTATCACCGGATGTTCGTGTCTTTGTTTTGTTTGACGTGCCTCTGATGTTCCTTCAGAATCGAAGATTATTACATCCTATTTACATCTTCCGGCAGATGGGCGGGGTTTGAACCCGAAACCATGACGACCACAGTCCAGAACCGCATACCACACGACCAGGCAGTCAACGCTCATTTACTTTCTGCTTTTCTGATAGTCAACAACCAAGGGACAGACAGTTAACTCAAAAAGCTTTTTTCGTATTCACTGTTTATCAAGTTCGTGTGTTTGTAGCTGGTGAAGGCGTTGTGGCCCAAACTTCATGTGTTTTTATTTTGGTCCCTCTGGGTTCGTAAGTATGTCTATTGTAATTTTCTAAAACAGTTTTTTCACCCCTACATTTGTAAGTCTTTTTACAAAGCTTTTATCGATTCGCTTGAACTGTCGGGGTGAATCTCTTACACTTTATTTTCTACCATTTCTCGTTTTCGGATCAAGTTGAAACTTTGCACACAATTATTTATTGTCGATTGAATAAGCAGCACGGAAACCTTCTCACAGATACCCTCTCATCCACCCCACCCCCACAGGTCCTCAAAAGTAACACTGAGATCAATTGCTCCGAATAATTAATTATTGATTGCTCGCTCCCTATACAATGAAATATTTTATAGTTCCAGGCGAGTTCTTCCAGGTTTTAAAATGAAGCCATCGCGCGGTAGCACAGGGGCCAATAAAAATAATACGAATTTATTGATTTTTGAAATAACAAGTTGTTTTGGGTTTTTGTTGCTGTTGTTGTTGCTGTTGTTGTTGTTGTTGTTGTTGTTGCTGTTGTTGTTGTTGTAGCTGTTGTTGTTGTTGCTGTTGTTGTTGTTGTTATTGCTGTTGTTGTTGCTGTTGTTGCTGTTGTTGTTGTTGCTGTTGTTGTTGTTGTTGTTGTTGTAGCTGTTGTTGTTGTTGTTGTTGCTGTTGTTGTTGTTGTTATTGCTGTTGTTGTTGCTGTTGTTGTTGTTGTTGCTGTTGTTGCTGTTGTTGTTGCTGTTGTTGTTGTTGTTGCTGTTGTTGTTGTTGTTGTAGCTGTTGTTGTTGTTGCTGTTGTTGTTGTTGTTGCTGTTGTTATTGCTGTTGTTGTTGCTGTTGTTGTTGTTGTTGCTGTTGTTGTTGTTGTTGCTGTTGTTGTTGCTGTTGTTGTTGTTGTAGCTGTTGTTGTTGTTGTTGTTGTTGCTGTTGTTGTTGTTGCTGCTGTTGTTGTTGTTGCTGTTGTTGTTGATATGAGAAAGAGACAGAATACTGTCTTGTTAGGGGATATAAAATAAAAGTTATAGGTCATTTTAAAAAAGGAGATGGGTCGTGGTGGCCTACTGGTAAAGCGCTTAAGGCCTCGAACCGAAGGGTCACTAGTTCAAATCCCTTAGATGATTTTAAGATTTCCTTGAGTTGACTCAAATCTAATGTGTATATGACATACTTTGGGAAAGTAAAAGCGGTTGGTCGTTGTGCTGGCCACATATCACCCCTCGTTTTACAATCGGCCATAGATTAAGCGGTACATTATCGTCCCCCATGGATCACAAGATCTAAAAGGCATTTTTTAACTTCCTAAAATATTTGTTTGTAACGCTGTAACGTTGCATGTGATATCGAATAAGGCTTAAGTTTTTTGTGATCTTGCTTGTTTTAAGTAAGAATATTGTGACAATTTCTTAACAAGAAAAAACATAAATGATTCTTTCTTAATTAAACTTAGCTTATAATAAGTGTAATTGTATCAATTAGCTTGGATTTATTTTTTTTTTGGTTGGATTTTGTGTTTTCAGGTCAAAGAAATAATTGTGTAACATTTCAGCTTGATTCGAGATTGGGTGTGGTAGAAATAGCGAGTACAAACCTTTTACCAGACTGACACACAAACAGACAGAGTAAGTTGATATAGACTGTGTAAAAATTGAGCAAATTGAAAATTGAAAAATTCGCGAAATAAACAAAAGGACATCGGTCAACGGTGACAAAATGCGATGCTACATGTTTCAATGTTAGCTTTCGACAAGTCTGAGTTGCCAGTTTAGTCCTTTTCAATCTAGTAATCTCATTTTATCTTGATTGACAGCAAAGATAACAAAGTCAGCGACAGACGTGCTGCGTGTTTCAATAATGAATATTGCTCGCTAAAATTAGACTGCACTAAAACCCTTTATCGAGAGACAAGCCAAAAGTTAGCACTCTCTATCACAAACTCTGTGAGTCCGAAGAAGAAGAGAGATTAAGTCAAAGAGTGAACTAGACGAAGAGATGTATTAAAAATGAAAGAAAATGAAAAGAGATTAAGTGGAGAGAAAGGGAGAGTATTGTCATGTCCTTGGAAACTGCATGCCAAGTTTTCAAAGTATATCATGAGGCCGGTTTCATTTGGCCCCAAACAATTCCCGACTCCACGATAGAAATGTGGCCCACGTTGTTAAAAAAATAGGTTGGAGAGCCACTGAATAATTATTTTTTAATGCAAAGTTAAAACAAAAGAAGAACGCTTGGATGTATGAAAAGTGGGAATTCAGAAATGGTGTGTGCTTCCTAATAGCCCTGACAGAATCCAGATCTTCACAAATCTAGTTGAAAATGTTGCCAACTATACTTTACAAGACGCAGACAAAATATAATATGGAATGTGTTAATAGGTTGTATAACAATGATCTGTTCACAGACGCTTGGAAAATATGGAGATTTTTTTTTCCGAGCTCACATCAACTTACTATGTCTGTTTGTCTGGTCCAAATCTTTTGCTCGTTATTTCTCCCAGCCCCTATTCATGGATTAAGTTGAAGTTTTGCACTATTCACTATTATTTATTGTCTCTAACAGAATATGAGTCAATCGAAAAAAAAATTAATTCATCTATTAGTCGTAAGTAATTAAATTTGTTTTGTATGGAAAATGTTCAAAATTATGAAATAGTAAGCTGATGTAGAGAATAGGGTCGCTCCATAAAAAAATGTTAAACTAAAAATGGATTAGTAAAACCTTCAATTTTTTTAAGTACTAGCTCAGTGGCAAAACACGCTCGCCTCCAATCATCATCATCATCAAGCTCCATTTGACTGAGGGCTTGAGAGACTCAAATCTCTCTTGCAAAATCCCAAGACAGAAACCCTGCTGTCTTGTGTAGTGCATAAATGTCGCCATACAGGTCGAGAATTTATGGTTTCCAAGACTGTCGAGACGGAGATCAGCAAGTCAGCAAAATATGAGGCACGGTTTCCTCTTCTTCCCCGCAGCGGGGGCACCGTGAATCGAAATTTAGCCATAGACGTGAAAAATATGACCCAACAGGACTATGGCCTGTCCTGCGCTGTGCTATAATAGCTTGCTCAGGTCTGGACAGCCTCCACCACGGGAAAGTGCGGTCAGGGCGCCTCATGCACTCCCAGACTCCACGGGCATTTTGGGACTTGTCCCAGCACTCAATAAGTACTTGAATATCTCCGTGGCAAAATTCGTTCTCCTCCAATCATGGAGGCCCAAGTTCCAATTCCGACTAGAGCAGACCATTTTTTTAAATAGTTAATTACATTATTGATTATATGATGTATTCAATATGGTTGATGCCAGAAGCGGCCATAGGCGGTGGAAAGTGGGGCTACAGCCCTAGGCCCCGCGCCTGATGGTGGGCCCTGCGATCGTAGATTTCCTTGCTACATTCAGCTTCGCAATCCAGATCCGTTCTCATTACCTCGTATTGTTACTCAATATTTTGGAAGCCTTCGCGGCATTTATATGATACCAATTACAATGCAAGCTCTTAACATGACATTTTAGGTTTCAAATACCGCGCAGTTTCGGTAGATTCATTGTTCGACAGTTTATCTTAGCATCGTTTGTTTGTTGTTGTTGTTTTGTAAATAACAACATCCAATCGGATTTCAATAGAAAAACGCGTAGTGATCAAGTTTGAACCAGTTACAATGTTATTTCTACATGAAAGAGTCCTATGTCATTCATAGTGTTGTAACCGCTGACGGATCCAGGTGGTGGTGGGGGGGGGGGGGGTGAGGCGAATACATTTAGGCTTACTGCCCTTCCCACGTAAACCCTTCGAGTGGGTTGGGGGGACGGTCCTATTTTTGTGGAGAAATAGTTTGTGAACAAAATTAGTTGAATTGCTATATCATTTTTATATTATGTAGCTTTCCTCTGGTATCTTGGCCGATTTGGTGGGGGTCGAGTGAGGAGGCGATTTTATAATTTCTGCTAATGATTGCATTGGTCATTAAGGGGGTGGGGCGACTCGCTATAAGAATTATATTTATAGCATATATAAATTATATTAGTGACAGATTTATTTGATTTATTTTGTAATTTCTTAACTAAAATACAAAAGAAAAAGGATTGGTTTATCTGATGGCTGGAGTGCGAGTGCATTTTTAGTCATAGAACTATATATTCACGTGAATTCATGAACTAAAGCCATTTCCTGTTAGTTTCCAATAAGATTACATTTCAAAATCCAGATTTAAGTCATCTTATGGACATTTAAATAGATAGATTTTTTTTAATGTATGTAAAAATTGCAAAATAATAATTATGAGATGAGAGTGCTCTTATATTAGATTTTTAATTACTAGATCTAGATCTAAACATTTAAAACAACAACTTTACTTCTTATAATTTCTGTACAAAACAACGCCTTGTTTCATCTGTTTTTGGAGTTTTTCACGACATTTATTTTAGTGTATAAAGATCCTTCATGTTCAGTCTAGATAATATATATATATATGCGTCTGTGATCTGTATCTTAACATATTGCTCATAATACTGCCACATTCTGTACACTGAATACACACAAAAAAAGTTACATTTGCCTTCAGACCGACATAGTTTTAAATAGCGACTTGGGTTTAACGCTTCTCATTCCTAAAATAATAAATGCAGTTGATAATAAAGTTACTTCCTGGAAATGTATATTACATGGTTTTAATTTATATACCTATATATACATAAGGAAGTGATTACAGTTTGTTGCTTGTGGAATTCAGGATGTGCTTCAGTCTTTTGTGATATCAGAGAATCTATAATGTAGCTACTGCTATTAATACTTTCGATAAATATGTAGCATATGTATGTATGTATGTATGTAAAGTATGTATGTATGTATGTATGTATGTATGTATGTTTTGTATTGTATATGTATGTATGCATGTATGTGTAAGATATATATATATATAGAGAGAGAGAGAGATCGTCTCAAATATTCTGTGACAACAAGTCCAATTGCTAGCCTTCATGTTGGGCTCAGATATTGGTTCTGATTTTTTTTTTTTACTTTAAAGAGAAGGGGCGAGTAAATGGTGCCTAAACCAGTAAACTTCTGGCAAGAAAGGGCTTGTTAGCCTGTATTCAAGCCTGTGCTGCCTTGCAGCTATACCCTGACAAGAAGATCAAACGTAAGGAAATATCAGAAGCCGGCGACCCTAAGCTGATTCCAAACTTCCCATTTCTTTGAAAACGTCAGCTCTGTGTAGAGACCGGAACTGCTGTGAGGGCGACATCGTTCCAAACATAGCTAAAACCTAGGCATTCATCTCATTTCTTTGAGATGAGCAATTTTCACATCGGCAAACACAGAATCACTCTGAATATAGATCCGCCCAGAAAAAATTACAGGTGCTGGCTTGTTCTCCTTGTATCGGGGCAGAAATTGTTGTGACTAAAAAAGTCTATTAAGGAGCGACAAGCTTTGTCATGCATAAGAATGTATCTGTTTTAGGGATGATAGGACCGGCATTCTTATCTTATCTTATAAAATACAGAGGAGACTTCAACAAAGAAGCTGATTACGTCCCACGGCTCCTGCATCCAGTCATGCATGTAAACCAATGGCTTAAATTCTGCCAAGTCACTGGTTTTCCTGGCTGGCTCCGGCAACCCATTCCATGCTCTAATTAAACATTAGGGAAGAAGGAGCAGTTGTACAAATGTGTCCTAACATATGGAACGAGAAATGTGCCAATATCTTAGTGCCTGAATATTTTCTTAGGTTTTGTTTTTGTATTTCAAGATTATGGTCGCCTCAAGTCAGTCCTTTTGATTTTGGGGAGTGTGGTACCAGCACGCACCGAATTTTGTCCCTGCTCCCCCTAGGGCGCTTATTAAGGGCTGGTTCTTAAATGTGCCCCGTTTTAAAACTCCGAAATATCTATTTTTGTCAATACCGTAGTCTGTCTCAAAGTCACTTGAAAGGGTTTTCTTGAGCTGGTACCATTAAAAGTGAGCTTGAGTGTCGTCGGTGTTAAATTTAATGTCTTGTTTGTCTTAAACCTCAAGACGTGCTATTGTGATGTAGGGAACAATGTCATGGACTAGTGGCAGATAGTTTCATGTTAATGCCAACTAGACGCTTGCACATCAGTGAAGAATTACGTCACAACTTTATCGTATTTTGTTTTTTTTCATAGTTAATGTATTCAGGGCCGGCCAAGACATGATGCTGCCCTGTGCTTTTCATGACTATGACCATGTTTAAAGGCATAAATTGCTAGCATTATTTTTTTTACCTTTTACTTTACCTATTCCTTAGTCTGTTGGACCGTTTGTGGCACCATGCAAGATTTGTCGTCCGTCTTTCTCCATTCCTCTCTGTCTTTTGCCTTGGGTAGAGCCTTTTTCAGTGGCAGGCCCGTCCATTCTCTTATGCTGTCTTCAATCGCTTTCTCTGTCTGCCTCATCTTCTTTTTCCTTGAGTGAAGGTCTTTACGAGCGCTGAAGACCTTGGCCATAGAGTCTTAGTTTGAGTTGTTGTTTTTTACTATAGTTAGCAGGTCATCATGATGTCCAATCGCTGCAGTTACCCTGTCTCTAACCTCTTGGTTTGTGATGCGGTCTATAAATGTGATACCTAGGATACTTCTGTAGCATACATTTTGACAAAAAAGCAACAAAATTCAGTTTTCATTCAAAATGAGCCCAAAAAAAGCGCAGAAAACTCAGTGTTATTGAACTGTAAAAATCATTGGGCTGTTTTATTATCTTATCTTAGCTTATAAGATATAATACAGACGTTATTTAAAAAAAGAAGATAATTACGTGCTACACGTTTCATGTGTCAATCTAGTCGTGGATATTAATCAATGACTTAAACTTTGACAAGTCTTTGGTTTTCCTGACTAATTCAGACACCCCATTCCATTCTCTAATGGCACTGTGTCCAGGCACATCTGAAATCTTACGGTTTTAAAAACGCGTACATTAACTCTGTCTGGTACAGTTTGTGTACACCTTAGTTCCCCCACTTCCCCCATTCTCGGATAAAGATTGAAACTTTACACAATAAGTCATTGTGCCTAACAAAACAATTAGTCATTGTGCGAAACAAAACAATTAGTCATTGTGCCTAACAAAACAATTAGTCATTGTTCCTAACAAAACAATTAGTCATTGTTCCTAACAAAACAATTAGTCATTGTTCCTAACAAAACAATTAGTCATTGTGCCTAACAAAACGATTATCTATTTCGCCTAACAAAACAATTAGTCATTGTGACTAACAGAACATGATTCAATCTTTAATTATATATTTTGTTTGAAGTCGTAAAGGGAAATAAATCCTACAGTACTGAGATATGCAACAGTAAATGTGGAGTTCTTTCCCTTAGATAAGCTTTGTTTTGTAGAAAATGATTTCTTTATAGTTTGCCAGTTCCATTCGCTTAAATTTAGCTAATGTAGCCTCTCCTAATTAATTAACGATAACAACGCAGATTAGACCACATTAAATTAAATTTATTTTTAATTTTATAAACTATAATTTGTGTTGCATAAAAAGAGCGAGCCTTCTCAAATAATTCTGTACCAATAGTAACGTTTTGCCATTACACACAAAACTGTTATTGAACTTTGATCCTAACCAGTGGCGTAGCATCCATGGCGCGAAAGGGTTCAATGAAGTTCAAGTTTCCTTAAAATATCCTGCGCGTCATATTAAACTTTATATTAACTTGAAAAGAATTAACCCGTGTTTTCATCTAGAGTCAGTGTAACGAACTGCTTTTATCAGGTTTGTGGTAATGGTGGTGACGTTTGGGACCGATTCTTTCTTCTTTTTTTCTCTACCGTTGATAGTATTGTTATAACCCTATTCGCGACGCAAAAGGGTTAACTGTGTGTGATCAGCTGACGTATGTGACACAGGCCAGTAATACAGTTTAGCGTGCTATATTGAAAAGCAAGGGACATTACTGACATGAACTTTGCATGTGAATATCGCCCGTGTTATGGTCATCTGATCATAAGCCTGGCAGACCAGAGACACAGTGTGTAAGAAAGCGGCTGTTGAAGACCGGAGAGCGTTGAGACCGGGACTGTTAGTCCCCATGAAGTCGGCCCTGGTGCAGTCCTCCAGTGAAATGTACGAGTCCAGGAAGAGATAGTATTATGAATTTAGTACAGTGATATACAGTCTAACGTTGTAGTAGTTGATTGTGTTGCCAATTGTCATATTGACTGTTTTATTTGACCCTTATTAAAGTACCAGATTATTTGGAGCCTTGTTGTCAAGTTCTTGATGTGTTGTGTTGTGTTTAGCAGTGTTTACAGAAGGCCTGAGTAGGAGAGAAACGTAACAACATTACCTTTTTTCTTTTTTTTTTTTATTGGATAAAATTAAACCTCTTTTTACCAGAAATCTAGATTTAGACTTAAAATTAGATAACAGAAACGCAAAGAAACATTGTATTTTGTACTTTACATAGGGAAACGTTCAAGATGTTGACTTGTGCTATTTATCTGGACTGGATTTGGAAGGAGGTTCAGAACAAAAAGTGTATAAAATAAAACGATAATTCATTTATCATGTAAAGTAAAGTAAAGCTCCCCTTTCAGACCTTGTGGTCTATAGGGCAGTTGATGTAAATGTCATCTGTTTCTGTGGCCTACGGTGAACAAGGGTGTCATGTGGCCAGCACAACGATCAACCGCCTTTACTTTTCCCTAACTAATGTCAGGTACCCATTAGAGTTGGGTAGACTCAAGAGGCGCCCGAAGATCCCGAAATTAAAAATCCCAGTCTTCACCAGGATTCCAACCCCGGTCCTCGATTCGGAAGCCAAGCGCTTTACCGCTCAGCCACCGCGCCTCCACATTTATCATGGAATAGTGTCTATCACTTGAATGGCTGCTTTTTCGTATGGTATGTCCACTGGACAGTCATTCGGATGATCTCGATGGCCTCTGGTTTATACCCTGAGACAGCATTAATGTTGCTTGTTTTCCAACCAAATCGTCAACAAAAAAAAATAGAAAACATGATAGGCCTACTAATGACTTCACTTCATCAACAAGCTTGCCAAACATACAGACACCATGAACGACTGAACACTGTGTGTTACGATCATCAATAGTGCTAGATGTTAGGATCAAACTTGATGCTAAGATGTCACGTTGAAGCACAATCAATGATCGTAATTGCCGAGAATTCAGAAATCGTCAGTTGATAAGATGATCATCTAGAAGTTGCTAGTTGATAAGAGGATCATCTAGAATTTGCCAGTTGATAAGAGGATCATCTAGAAGTTACTAATTGACAAAACGATTTAAGTATATTATTATATATTCAATGAAGAAACTTCTCTTCGTCTAAAACAATTACTTTAATTCAAAACTTGAAAAGCTATTCACAAATAATTACAATGGCTAAATGTACTTGAATAGAATAACTGATCTACACAATAATATAATTGAGTTCTAACACTAGACTCTAGTACATGTTATATCTAACGCGTTCCGCACAAGACTTGCCGTCAAATCTCTCAGCGTAACAAAGCTTGGGCGTTTTGTCATGTGATTAAATATCTCTCTGCCTCTTGGTTAAAATCTGACCAATAAATGCAGCTCAATGTACAACAATCAACATCTCAAAACCAATCATATCCATTTCAAAACATTATTTAGCTGCGTGATAGAAAATCCCGAGGTAGCTAAAATTCTGCCGACAAGCTAAATATAGACTATGGCTAAATATAGATACAGTGTACGTGATGCAAACAAGGAGCACAATGGAAAAGTTGACAATGGACCTCATTCACCAATCGTAAACAAACAACATTTAGCCACGTGATACTATTCATAAAACAACGAGAAAAAGTATCACGTGACAGCTTTAGTGAATTACGTAATTTGTATAGAAGACATAGAGAATCACTGAAAGTAATTCATCGCATAGTGGATGTTAGTTTTAACTTGAGCAAGCAACAACCTTTCATTTAGTGGTCATCGCGAAGAGTGTCGTTTTGGTGACACAAGTAACAATGACAATTTCTTAGCAGTACATACATTCTTAAGGAAAAAAATACAATCCTTTACCTCAACCCACAGATTCAAAACGAGATAATAGACCTGTTGGACAATGCAATTTTAGCAAAAAATACTAAAGGAGATCCCATCTGTGTCATTTTTCTCTATCATGGTTGACAGCACCCAAAGAGAATTAAAAAATTAATTAAATTAGCATTATTTGCTGACAATGTTTTGTGAACTCCGATGACGAACTACCCAAAAAGAAACTGGTCATTTCTAGCTTTTCATATTTGTGGGAACCAGAGGTCCGTAAGACTGACTGAACAAATATTCTAAGTAATAAAATATCACCATCGTTCTTTAAATTACTTACGATGCCAAGGCAATGATGTTGGTTCCAATATTAATTGACAATACAATGGTCTTCTGGCATTGTTTCAACAAAGGCAGCTGCTAGTGCATTATGTTCACTGTGCTAAACAGTACTTAAACACGGTTTAAATGATTCTGTAAGCTGTGTTTATGAACTTGGATTGGAATGTCTTTTAGTAAATGTACATGCAAACTACTTGATTTTTTTGTCACACAAAACATTTGTCGAATGGGAGGGGGGGAGGGGCCCATAAACATATTCTTTAACCCGGGCACACGGGTTCCTTGCTACGCCACTGATCATAACTGGGTAGAATGCAGAAATGTGGAAAAGGAACAATTCTGTCAGAATGTGGAAAAAATAATTTAAAAAGTTTAAAGATTTATTTGAGATTTAATTTTCGCATAATTTTTTAATTGTCTTTTTTTTTTAGGTTTTTCACGAACAAGTTGAAGGAAAGGTGAAGAAGAGAGAAACCCAAGAAAAGTAATTGATTAATTGTTGCTATGGAAACTTTAGAAGTGCCTCTGGACATGTGAAACGAGATAGACATCGTGATCAAGACAGATCTTATAATGTAGACAAACATTGTGATATGGGTTTGGAGAATCAGACATTATCACAAGAAGCTAAGATTTATTGAATTGATTTCAGAATGGTAGTCACAATCTATTTAACGGTGATTCTGTCCTTGGCATCTATGAGCGATGCTGCAACGACATCGAAAGTATCATCGACAAGCACTGTAGCGCCATCTAACACAGTAACATACAGCACAATGGCATTGTCAGACAGCACAACAGAATCGTCGAACAACACGACAGAATTGTCGAACAGAACGACAGAATTGTCGAGCAGCACGACAGAATTGTCGAACAACACGACACAATTGTCGAACAAAACGACAGAATTGTCGAACAACACGACAGAATTGTCGAACAACACGACAGAATTGTCGAACAACACGACAGAATTGTCGAACAACACGACAGAATTGTCGAACAAAACGACAGAATTGTCGAACAACACGACAGAATTGTCGAACAACACGACAGAATTGTCGAACAAAACGACAGAATTGTCGAACAACACGACAGAATTGCCGAATAGCACGACATCATCGTTCTTAAGCACGACAGCATCGTCAAACAACAAAAACTCTTCAGCACTGACCAATAACAATGTGACAGAGACAATAGACAATGGTAATTGAATCAATAGGTCGAGAAATCGTTCCGACCATAGGCAATGCCCAGGCTTTCATCTCTTTATCTCAGTTTTGGAATGCCTTGGGAAATTGTGGCTGAGTGTTAAAGCGCTTGGCTTCCAAACCGGGGGTCCTGGGTTCAAATTCTGGTGAAGAATGGTATTTCTAATTTCGGGATCTTTAGGGCACCACCCAGCTGTAATGGGCATTTGACATTAGTTGAGGAAAAGTAAAGGCGGTTGATCGTTGTGCTGGCCACATGACACCCTCGTCAACCGTAGGCTTTAGAAACAGATGACCTTTACATCATCTGCCCTAGAGATCGCAAGGTCTGAAAGGGAAACTTCACTTTTACTTTACTGATTACTGTAGGGATTGTTTAGTTGTTTTTTGGTTTGTTTGTTGTTGTTTTTTTATTACATTAATTGATGTTTTATCTTGGTTGCGCTTGCAAGGTAACACACGTATATTTTTTAATGTTTCCTTATTCTGTACACTTGATACACCAAAACTTAAATTTGACTCCATTTATAAAAATCCCCCCCCCCCCCCCAGACCGGTTTGCTTGATTGATTATGTGGCTGATTGCTGAAATATTAATACGTGTAACTTTAGATAGACATCCCAGCTCCATGATCGTACAGTATCAATGTGTAGATGGTGCACTTGCATATATCTACATATCTCAGCTAATTCAGCCTCCACCTCCCTATATAGATTTATGATGACGATAATAATAATGAGGGATCATCCTCATCCTCATCAAACTCCATTGGAGTGAGGGCTTGAGAGGCTCAAATCCTCTCTTGCAATAGCCCTGGACAGAAACCCTGCTGTTTTTGCGTAATGCATACATTTCTCCATAAAGATATTTTGGTTTCCCAGACCTGTCGATACGGAGATCAGCAAGTCTGGGGCAGTCAAAAAGAATATAAGACACTGTTTCCTCTTCTTCTTCGCAGAGGGGCCATCGTGAGTCCAAATTTGGCCATAGCCGTGAGAAATAGGAGCCAACAGTACAGTGGCCTGTCCCGCACTGTGCTATAATAGCTTGCGCAGGCCTGGACAGCCTGAAAATGGATAGATTGACAGGCAGACGGACAGACAAGCAGAGAGAGAACGAGAGAGAGATTGACGATTACTGAACATATAGTGTCTTTAATCTAGTGTAATATAAACGGTTTAAATTGAACTACTATATATATATAATGCTAGATATATATGTAGATAGATCTATATGTAGATGTTAATCGTTTAGTATTAATTATGGTAAAGCCTGATCATTTTCCTAAAAGAAAACATTGAACAGCTACATGCCTACTTTGCCTACTATTAGGCTACTATTCATTTTATCAATAAACAAACAAAATATAAATCGATCCCTGACGTAAGATTATTCGGTGCGTTGATGTTAGCCGCAAAGGATTATTAATCTTACTTCTGAACGATAGGAGGATAAAAAAAAAATCATATAGATCTAAATTAAAAACTTTAAAAAAAAAAAAAAAATATCCAAAGATAAAAATTTTCATTTTATCGCGTCAATCAATCAATGAACTCTTAATGTTTGTGTCTGTTCTATTTATGTGAATGTTTCTGTTGTGTTATCTTGATATGAGAAAGTAGGCAATGACCAATGTCGATGACCTAGCTTAACTAGGGATTTTCCTCCAGTAATATCCTGTTTGAGATATTGAAACAAATCTACTTGTCTGGGTGTAGGCCTACTTCCTAGGTTGGATGTCAATATTTATAAGCATTTGGAAAATGGTATTTTAAGCTCCAATTAAGAACACGAACTTAATTCGAAATTATCCTTCCCATTTTTTTCTCCGCCCCCCCTTTTTTTTTCTCTCTCTCTCTCACTCACACACACTCTCTACTTCTCTCTCTTTCTCTCGCTCTTTCTCCTTCTCTCTTTTTCGTGGATATTTTGTCAATTTTAAAACGTTTTATTAGATGATCTTCTTGAGTCGCCTTACATCTAAATGCCTATAATATCAGAGTAAGTCCGGAATCCATCTTGGCCTACTTATGCTTCGTATAGTATATCAACATTGGACATTCATAAAAAAATGAACGATTATTGGTTAACTTTTTCAAATTTTCATCCTCAGATTTGATTATCACTGTATCAGTTGCAGGGTTTATACTTCTGCTAATGTTTGCCTTTGTTGTGGTTTATTTTGTGCGGCATGCTATGTCGCCAAGATACAAGAAGTAAGTCTTTGAAAAAAAATCGGTACATATGAAGAAACTTTTTTTTCCCCTAATGTTATCATCATAGAATTATATATATTATATCTAGACTGGACATAAAGTTCTTTTAACACTACAAAAAATGTGAAATTTTTTTAAAAAGTTGAAACAAGCCGTTGTTTTGTAAAGTAGTTATAAGAAGTAAAGTTTCCGTGTTTTTATTTCAACCCTAACCTATGCAACATATATTTTAATTTTTAGATCTAGATCTAGTAACTAGTCATCAAAAATAGGAGTACTCTCGTCTCATAATTATTATTTTGCAATTTTTAGATACATAATTTAGAAAGATCTAGGTAATAAATCTATTTGAATGTATTGTAGAGTCATTATTGCGGAGCAGGCATGTTTGCGGAACAGCTCGTCGAAATAAGTTAAAATCTACTTTATTTTTAAATTTTCTGCTAAACTACTGTAACGGTACTACGCATGGTCTATTTCTCTATATTTCCAATATAAGGGTTTTCCTTTCACAGCAGAAAATTAATTTTGACTCCAGGTTAAAGTTGACAGGTGTGGAATCGTCCATTATTTTTCAAGTACCTGGAGAACCGCATAGGTCAGGGCTTAAGACTTTTAAAAAATGATAATGACATATCACCTGCATGATACACCTATTTTTCGGTTTAAAAATGGATGTGGAAAAACTTCATTTCGTAACCATCTACCAGGAATTTAAGTTTTAAAAAATCGGGAGGTGTTTACCCAGTTTTTACTTTTTTTTAAATAGTCACAATTGTGGAACACTATAGTTATCATATATTTGACCTGCGCATTTGGCTTAATATTTACATAGTGATTTAGATTATCGAATTTAAATGAGTTTGTATTAGTATACATAATTTAAAAACATTTAGAAATAATATTACATATAATTTATGATTACCAGACGTCCAGCAAAAAGAGGACAAATCATAATATCAAATAATATCATATAGGCCTATAATAATATTAATATAACAAAAAAGAATTAAAGAATAGTGGAAAATAAAACCTTGTAAGGAAAATCAGGGTAGTGTGACGTCAATCAAACTAAAGAGGTAAAGGATCAAAAGGGTACAATTTGTTGTCTTAAGCTTGATTAAAATAAAATGAATGTAAAGTGTAAAGGATAAGGAGTTCAAGTTCAAGACTAATAAATATATGCTTTATATAGGCTTTGTTCCGACATTTTTACCGTGTTCCGCAATTGTGACTTCTTAAAAAATCCTGTTCCGTATTTGTGACTGACCATATCTCAGTCGATTTGAATGTAAAATTTAAATATCTGCTGAAAAACTAAACAATGCATCTATTTTTATCGGAAAATGGATGGGCAATGCCTAGATACTTTTAGTTTTTCCATAGGTTTAACCATTACGGGTTTAACCATTACGGAGCAAAAAATTGAAAACTAAAAGTAGCTGCAAACTGTTCCGCAATAGTGACTCTACTCTACATAAGATGATTAGTATCTGATTAATATTAATATATTAGCTAACCAGGAAAACCAGTGACTTGGCGGAGTTTATGTCATTGGTTAATATGCATGACTAAATGCAAGACGCGTAGGAGGTAATCATCTTCTTTTTTGAAGTAACGTCTTTATCATATAAGATAAGATAATTATTAACAGACATGATTTATTTCGATATAGGATTTTTAAAACATTATCTCATTGGAACCTAACAGGAAATGGCATTGTTTCATATAATTGCGTGAATATATAGTTCTGTGATTAATAGTGAAAAAGGAAACTTGTATTAACTAATAAATTTGTTTGTTTCACAGAGTTACTGAACCACATGGGCCAAGACAAAATGTGGAAATGATTCGTTTTCCTTCAAACCTCATCTGAAAATGTCATTTCTCGCGCCCTGGTGTATACTTGTTTTAAACCAAAAAAAATATCTATATTTCTTAGAAAATAAAGACTCCATCGCTGCAGATGTAGAATGAATATATATGTATCATATGTTAGTGTATACAGAGAGAGAGAGAGAGGGAGAATGGACATATCTATATACAAGTAACTAGGAGCATGTTGGCTAAATCAGAACAGTTTAACACATAACCTGGGTTCAAATGCTGCTTGATATCATTGAGGGATATTAGGTCATTCACGAATTCTGTAACTCTGTTGTTTGTTAAGGGTCGAGCTTGCGACTTAAGGGAAGGACTTTACCCAGAGGCCAGGAATGAGGGATTGCTCTACTCCGACCCCTCCAATCAACTAGATGATCGTTTAACCACATCTATTGATAACCACTGCTCTTGACCCCCGTTGAAGATATTCATGTCGAGATTAATGAAGGTGGGGCATGTAGTGTTCAGTGTCTATACGTATGTCACGCCTATACTTGATAAGGCATTAGAGCTTTTATAAAATGTATGTATGTTCATTTTCAGGTGTATGAAATTACCATATTTTGTTTATTTCTTCTATTTTATGCAAGATTATTGCCTTTTATATTGTTCCTCTAAAAACAATAACAATAATATATTTTTATTACCTAGAGGACATTATGCATTACACATAGGCATAATAAAACATTACAACGGATGGGTGCCTGGTGGTGCGGTATGCGCTCTCGACCGTCATTTAGTGGTATCGATGGTCCAGGGTTCCATCCCCGTCGTCCGGCAGGGAAGTTTGAACTAAGAGTGTTATCTTCAAATGTGAAGGAGCATCTCAAACGTGTAAAACATATCCGTGGTTGAGCGGTAAAGCGCTTGATTTCCGAACCGGGGGTCCCGGAGTCGAATCCTGGTGAAGAGTCGGATTTAATTTCGGGATCTTTGGGAGCCTCTGAGTCCTCTAATGGGTACCTGACATTAGTTGGGGGAAAATAAAGGCGGTTGGTCGTTGTGCTGGCCACAAGACACCCTCGTTAAGCGCTGGCCACAGAAACAGATGACATTTACATCGTCTGCCCTATAGATCGCAAGAGGAACTTTATTGCTTAGGAAACAAAAGAGTTCTTATTTATGTGTGTTCTTACGTCTGTTCCTGTGGTCGGAATTTTTTATGTTCTCAGTTATGTTAAAATGGTGATCCAAAGTTTTTTAAACTTAAAACTCATTTTAGCTTTCTATAAAATGTTGTTGTTTTTTAATAGGCATCCTATTTGGGATTTGTTAGTTACTAGCGGCATTTAGGTTTTTATTTTTATTTTATACAATTATTCGTTTCAGCTGGTATAAACTCTTCATGGGTGAGAGTTTGGTAGACACAGATCTTGAAAACGGCTTTAACGATTTGCCTAGAAAGTTGACAGTTCGTGAATATCTTTGCGAAAAAAAATTACTAGCTGATTATTCACACAGGGGAAACTCGAATCTGGTCTGGCCAATATAGGCCCTATATTTTGAAGTGCAATAATCTTAGTCTTAAATTTGGCCTAGAGATTTAAATTGAACATAGTGGAAATTTCCGCACATATTCAGTAAAGAGTGAAATAAAAGAAAATAGACTAACAGGAACATATCTCATGTAGAACTCAGTCAAGACTACTGTCTTTTTATGTTTCCAAACTAGAATTTTCTCTACTCTGAGTAGATTTATGGCCAACATGGGAGTAACCAGGATTTTAATTTCGCAAGGAATGGGGGGGGGGGGGGGGGGGGGGTAGGGGGCAGGCTTTAAAAAAAAATGTTTTCATTATTTTTATCGACTTAGATCTAGATGACGTCTCCTAATATTGTTTTATTAAGCCACATTTCTTACAGAAAGTGTTGCACACTAGTAACAGTCGCCAATTGTAATTATCAAATCTTTAAGCCACAATGGCTTTGTAAGTATTAGGCCTTCTGTTAACTGCTCTCCCTGGCCAAGTAGTACACCTGCCTGCTGGGTTTGAAATGCGTGACTTCCTCCTTGATAACGTCTGCTACATTGCACGATAACATGTCTATAAATGTAACAACTGATGTACTTGCTGACGTGACGTAGCAGGAGTTTCACGACTAGTCCTATTAATGAACATTTACTTTATCCACACGACAATTGTGCATTTAGATCACACTATATCTAAGACTGTCTAGTCTCAAGACAATGTTTACCAAACATTTTTCTTAAAGGAGCAATTCGCAAATTTCTGTCTGAGTACCGGTATCTAACGGAACACTTTGCTTATTTTTTAAGAGAGGTTAATGGACCTCATTCACCAACCGTAAACAAACAACATTTAGTCACGTGATAATATTGATAAAACAACGAGAGAAAAAAACTGTCACGGAATAGCCATTGTGTATTACAACTAGATCGTAATTTGTATAGAAGAGATAGAGAATCACGTGGCTCAATGTTAGTTTACGATTGGTGAATGAGGTCCATTCACATGGTGGCCTAAAAAGTAAAGTCAGGTTCCCCTTTCAGACCTTGAGATCTATGGGGCAGATGATGTAAAGGTCATGGGTTTCTGTGGTTTACAGTTAACGAGGGTGTCATGTGGCCAGCCTAACAACCAACCGCATTTACTTTTCCACGAATAATGTCAGATACCAATTAGAGCTGGGTGAACTCAGAGGCGCCCAAATATCTCAAAATTTAAAATTCCGGGACCCCCCTTTTCGGAAGCCATGCGCTTTACTAATCAGCCACAGAGCCTCCAGGTGGTGGCCTACTAGTTATTTATTTTCAGAAGTTCGTGGAACCACCTATTCAGGCCTTGTGGAACACTAGGGTTTGTGGTACACAGTTTGGGAAACACTGGTCTAAGATATCAAGTTTTTTTCTTTTGTAGTTGTATTGGTTTTTTGCCCTATTTTTGGGTTTTAATAGTGTTTAAAACATCCATGCGACTTTTGTGTTTCGTTAGTTTCTAAGTGAACAAATATATTTCTGAATTATCATGTAAATAAAAACGTTTTTTTAGCGAAAAATTGTGTCAAGTTTTTCTTGTTAATTTTACCCATTTTAAGTACAGTAATCTAAAGTCAGTCAACTTAGCACATTTTTATTCAAATTTGTTCTACTGCAAATTTATCCGTTAAAATGTGAAGAAATTAGAAGCACATTTGGAAGTAAGTAGCCTGGAGTGATTTGAAATAATCCTTAAAGTTTATATTTATAACAATCTTTTCTGTTTGAATAACAACAAAAATACTTACAAAGAAATGATAAACATAAGACCTTTAGGAAAAAATATTTTCATGGTTAAAATTATAGCAAATATTTTTTTTAATAAACATTTTGTAATTTAAGAAATTTTCTACTATTAATAATATTAAAATTTTTATTTTCAATATTTTTGTTTCTCCCTGTTTTTATTGAACTTCGTGAATAAGAGATTTGTGTTCAAAGGTTTACCAGAAGAGTTCAGAATTAGCATTTGGAAACTTTCTGTGTTCATAAAACTGATGGACTTTTTTCATAAAGTCTGTGCAATCCAATCGTCATTCCAAAAATACTCTTCAAGGTGGAATACATTGCAGTGTCTGATAATGTATCAGATGTGACCCAGCAAGATGTTAGGGAATACATTGCAGTATTTGTTCTAGCCCAGCAGATAATGTATCAGATGTGACCCAGTAATATGTATAAGGAATACATTGCAGTATTTGTCCTATAGTTACCCCAGCAGATAATGTACCGTATCAGATGTGACTCAGCAATTTGTATAGGAAATACATTGCAGTATTTGTCCTATAGTTACCCCAGCAGATTATGTATCAGATGTGACCCAGCAATATGTATAAGGAATACATTGCAGTATTTGTCCAATGATTACCCCAGCAGATAATGTACCGGGTATCAGATGTGTCACAGCAATTTGTATAGGAAATACATTGCATTATCTGTCCCATGGTTACCCCAGCAGATAATGTATCAGATGTGACACAGCAATATGTAGATCACTGCTGGGTCCATGTGGCACCCTCTAAACTACTTCACTTTCTCATAATCTTTGGACAATGTCTTATTATTAGTGGAGATTTTCATAAAATGGAAGCAAATTCATAAATAAAAAGCTTTTTGGTTGTATCTGGTGTACAGAAAACAAAAGTATCGATTAACTGGACATTTTTTTAAACCATTGGGGCTTTTCACCATATGCTGAACAATGTCAAGGACACTAAATGAAACTTCAATGTTGCCAACTACAAATCAATGACTTAGCTACATAGGAGAGCTTAAAAAAAGTGATTAAACAATGCTAAAAATGTATTATCATTACCATATAATCCTAAAAAAAACAACCTAATAAATACTACCTTTATTCAATACACCTAAGAGCTACCTATTTTTAGTTTTGATTTGATATTTTGGGATTTTAACATATCAGCACAATTTAGGCCATGTCGTGCCCACTTTTAGTTTCTCTGCCATTGATGGATAAAAATCACTGATATAAGGTAGCCTACTCATTTTTTTGCACTCCCCCCCCCCCCCCCCTCAGTTGAAACTAATAAATCAAACTGTAAACTGTGACATTGAAGAATAACCTCAATCATACAATCCCAATCTTTAACTCTTTATGTCATAATTATTTGCCACTTCTGACAGATTTTTTTTTTTTTCCACATTCGTACATTCTACCCTGTTATGATTTAACTTCTATTACATTTTTGTTTTGTAATCAGAAAACTTTACTTTTTGGTATAGAATTATAAGTGAATGCATGCTCTTTTATATAACACAAATGCAAGTTTATAAAACCAAAAAAATTCATGTAATTTAAAGGGGATCAAATCAACTATGGTATCATTAATTAGGAGAGAAAGAGTGAAATAGCACACACAATAACCAAAAAGCCAATGAAGTACATCAATACAATGTGTCATCGTAATTCATTTTAATTTTTTTTTGCTGTAAGCTTCTTTTTTTTTTTTTTTCGTGTCAATAATTCATAATGTCAAAACATCTCCATCAAATGTTAACAAAGAAATGTCTGTAAGATATGTACAATGAACAACAAAGAGAAATGAAACAATGAAGCTATTCACATTGAAATGTAGAACCAACTCAAAGAGCACACATAAAAAGAACTCCATGCACATAGGCAGACACACAAGTGAATCACATTGGAAGTACACCATAACAATTGTATAAGTCACAGTATCAGTAAAACATCTCCTGACAGCATCAAACACTTTAATGGCTACGTTAACATTAAAAAAAAGAGTTTCACACAAAGCAAACAAGACATTCTGAGGGCCTTGTTAGCTCCCCTGCCTTTGTTATAGGCACTGAGGTAAAAGAATAGAATTTAAAATTGCAAACTGCTCAATTTTGAGACCCAAATGTCAGTATAATAACTAGATGAACATGATAAAAGCTTATCTTTTATTACGCAGAATTCAATAGCACACTACCTGCAACATATTTTTTTAAAGTTTAACTCTGTACAGTAAGAAAGAAAATATCTTTCATAAAAAAACAAACTTTGAAACTTAAAACTGCATTAGTATTTAAAGACAAACAATATATTACTTCAAAAAAGAAGATGATTACGTCCTACGCGTCATGCATATTAACCAATGACTTAAACTCTGCCAAGTCACTGGTTTTCCTGGCTGGCTCAGGAAACCCATTCCATGCTCTAATAGCGCTAGGGAAGAAGAGGATTATGTCCTACGCATCATGCATTTAGTCATGCATTTTAACCAATAACTTAAATTCTGCCAAGTCACTGGTTTTCCTGGCTGGCTCAGGCAACCCATTCCATGCTCTAATAGCACTAGGGAAGAAGGAGCATTTGTAAAAATTTGTCCTAAATGGAACGAGGAATGTGCCTTTATCCTTGTGTTTGCATTAATTATAAAATGTACCATAGATTTAAAAAACGAAGTAAGTGAATCATTTATATTTTTCAATATCAATAATTAAGAAGGGGCTGAAGGTGAAACAGATTCAGAGACTCAAAGAAAGAAAAACTAAACAGGGGACATGATACTTTTTCAAAGCTTCTTGTTTCAACATATCAGAGTAAGAATGCTATTGAAAGATTACAAGACTTAAGTGAATCTGGCCAGAAAGAAGTTGTGAACACTTGCCAAATTGGCTATTCTTTCCTTCTAAGTTTGATCTGTCCCTTCCAATCTGAACATTAGTTGGGGAAATCAAAAGGCAGTTGTTTGTTGTGCTGGCCACATGACACCACTGTTAACCATTGACCAAAGAAACAGATAACCTTTACATTATCTGCACCATAGATCTCAAGATAGGAAAGGCCAGGGTGTGGAGGGGGGAGTAATATACATATCTACAACATCCAAAAAAAAAAGGGGGGGGGGGGGGTAAATAGATTATTTTAACATGTACCTGATATCAAATCAAAAGACTAATATTCATGAGCAACACTAACTAATAAAATATTCATTTACATTAATAGAAGAACTGAACATGTGCAGCAATAACAAGCTGATAGAGGCTAATAGTTGTGATGTGTAATAAATACAATCTGAGAGAAAAAAAAATTATTCTGAGTGCCTTGTGGTAGGATACAAAACAAAACTGTACATAAAATAAAACAGGGCTGGCTTAGACTATAATCCTATAACACCACCAAAATATAGATATTATATTATTATACTACATTCTTTAATATATGGTAAATATATTATTATATTACATTATTATTTCTGAGAAAGAGAGACAATTAAAGCATATTTTTTTAACTCTTAAAAGTTTGATCTAGCAAGTTTAAGGTTATTGTCAACTGCAACCTTTTTAAAGCTCAAGTAGCTGAACAGTAATAAAATAATTTGAAACAGCCACTTTTAACTTTTTCTGGTAGGTACCTCTGTTACAGGATTACTAATAAAAAGGGTTTAGCTTTAAATAAATTATATATGATGTGGCAAAATATGTAGATCACAGCTGGGGCTGCATATCCACAGGAAATATTGCATTCCTCATTAATCTTCTACCTCCAAGACAAGCCTTATTATTATTATTATTATTATTATTATATATAATGCAACTACTACCATATGAAACTGTAAAAACAAAATAATAACGACAAAAATTTTTTTAACATTTATACAATTCATACTGTAAAGCAAATATTCCAAACCAGTTATGTTAATTATTAGCCTCTTTACAATTTAGTGCATAACTAGAATGGCCCTACACACAACAATGCTAGAAATCACTAGACCAATTTATGAAGTAAAGTAGCAACACTTTACCTATTAGACAAAAGTATTGTAAATATACATTAGTATGTGTGCCATAGGTTGCTAGCATAAGGATCTAGTACAGGGGCTCTCAACCTGTGGGTCGCGACCCCCCTTGGGGGGTCGATTGAGAATTTGCCAGGGGTCGCCTAAGACCATCGAAAACATGGATTGTTTTTGTCTATTCTTTTATTGCTGTATGTGTGTGTGTGAGGAGGGGGGGGGGTCGCGGCAGAGAGGGTGATTGCAAAAAGGGGTCGCCGAGCTTAAAAGGTTGAGAACCGCTGATCTAGTATCTAGTGAACCTGATACATTTTTTATAAGTATTCGTCCCAAAGCTAATAAATGAGGGGGGGGGGGGGGGGGGGGGTGAATGTTCGCTGTGAAACTTTTCACACTACTTACAGTCAAACTGTACAGAGTTCAAATAGTTCTGATGCATTTGTCAACACATTCATTCAAAGACTGGATTTTTATCTTGCATGTGATTAAACTAGATAATCAAATTAACTGAGTGCAAAAAATACAGAACAAAAATCACAGGTTTAAAAGAAACAAACACATTACTGTGCAGCATAAGAAAATCACAAAATTCCATATACAATTAGTTAACTATATTTTTACTACATACAAATAGGTCTCAAAAAACTTCAATGCAACTATGACCCAGTTATTAATTTTCGTTTTACAATTTCAAATAGACCAAAAAGAGAGAGTAACCATACAAATGCTTCGTAGTAAAACCCGAATTAAGAGACTACTTGTTCAAATGTAAATTGAAAGATCAACATAGAAAACATTGATATGAAAAATCATTACCCAAGACCTTGATCTAAACATAAAATCCTAAACCTTAAAAAACCCAGAAAACTTTTTTTAAAAAGTCTAAAAAAAACTAACATCACCTTTATCATTCACAACAGCTTTCAACTGAAGAAACAAAACAGCCTTGACATAAGTGTGAAATAAATTAGGATTCAATAATCATGTTTTAGCAAGGACATCCACAAATGTGTACTGTGTACCCTAATGCTGCTCTCAATAGTTATAATATATATATATCAATAATGGTGAGCCCAAGATCCATTGTTAGAAATATTGTGGCTTACAGAAATATACAAAGGGTGACAATGGAAATTATCTGATGATATTGCAGAACTGGCATCTCAAGACTGGGGAAACACTCTTGGACACTTATGAATCAGAGTAGATGATGGAATGTAGTCTGAAAAAGCAAGCAGCCGAATGTAACACGCACATTTTGTTGAAATTAATTATTTATTTCTAGTTACAAGAGTAATATATAGCATGATATTTCTGCATTGTGTTTCCTTTCATGTGATTGAAAATGGTCTAATTCCAGTGGTCACTTTGACATCTGCTGTCTTTTTCTAGTAATCAAAAGCAGCCCATATCTTTATGAAAAAAATCAGAGTCGTCAGCCTAGAAGAACTGTCATAGGTAGGCCATTGCCATATGTTATATAGGATCTGTGGGAAGCGTGGTCGAGAGGCCAAGTGCGCTTGAACTTGGCTTGGCTACTTAGAAGGGGGCTCGAGGTTCGACACCCGACTCAAGCAGAGTTGTGTTTACTGAGCGCCTAAAGGCAGCACGGAAAACCAACTCCTAAATACCCCCTCCCCCCCCCACTGGTCCACAAAAAGATTGGACCAAAAGCGCACTGAGCATGCAATAAGCATGAAAGTAACGCTATATAAAAGCTATAATAATAATAATCTGTTCGTCAGTACTATATTTGCAATCTGCATTATCCATCAAAACAACAGCACTTCATGTTGACTTTAGGTCACTATGGCCATTTCTAAATGAACAGCAGATTTCTTTTGAATATACTGAATGTTGCATCCTTTAAACGCAAATCTGAAAACTTGCTTCTTAATTTCAATTATGGAAAAAAAATTAGTGCATGTGAAATCAAATTACTATCATCATCATCATCTGTCCCATGACTATCGTCATAGGGATGCTGTGACAGTTTGTGTAACCAAATCCTTCCACTTTTCCTGATATAGTTTACAGCAAATCATGTTGATGCTATTTAAACTCTCATAAAAGCTGACTATAGTCCGCAGCATGGAAATATATTTATGTATGTATAAAGATGCTTATAAGCTTTTATAGTTTACATTATGTTAAGGATTTTGACATAAATTAGAGAAATAAAATTCCATGTACAATTTACTTTAACCAACAATATTAACATTGCAATGTCAAAAAAAAAAGCCACATTTTTTTTTTTAATGTAAAAACCAGTGTAACAGGCAACCATTTTGATGGCCAAAGATTAACAAACAAAACTCATCCTAATTTTCTTTCTATTTAAAATCACTTAAAAAGATTTTCTAACATCTTTAAACAAAAATGGGATACAAGGAAGAAAATAAAAGTCTGACCAAGAAAAGAATCAGGGATTAGATTCAATGTGTGTTGCTTCAATTAAAAACAATATCTGTATAAACAAGGGAAATAAACTATAAAATATGAGAAGAATCAGTGTGTTGCTTCAAATAAAAAACAATGATTGTATTAATAGGGGAAAGAAATTAGAAAATAAGTCTGACTAAGAGAAGACTCTGGACTAAGTTAATTAAGTGTTGCTTCAAATTAAAAATAATTGTAGAAAATCTAATGTCCACAAGCTTTACTGATACTTTAACATCCAGAACAAAAAAAAAAGCTTTTCAAATGCTAGGTTTACATCAACGTTATTTGAAGCTACAGTAGATGGCGCTCCACTAATGATAAATAGGTACCAGCCCCATTACTAAAAACACCCACGAACGCCAAACAACTGTCCAATCACAAAGAAGCTTCTACAAAATCACTGCAAGTTCAACACAGAAACACAATCTGTCTGAAGGGGAAGGGGGGGGGGGGGGGTAATAAGGCTGCATGTCTGGCCCTCATTCATTCCCTACAGAGTTATCTTGACCTATCATATTGTCTTGTAAAAATGTCACAATGGTCTGATTAAGCAGAGCCTGCTGGTTTAAATCTGAGGTTGGAACCACCTGCGCAAGATCTTGCGATGACAGGCTAGTTTCTGTTAAAATAACTGAAACAAGAAAAAAAAAACAATATATCCACTCAGAGAAAGGTTGAAATTCAAATGATTTTTTTTTCTAGATAAAATATTGCACAATCCAATCAGTTACATAACCAATAACTTTTTCTAGATAAAATATTGCACAATCCAATCAGTTACATAACCAATAATTTCATAATATGCAGCATACTTATTATGCATGATTGTTTCACATCAACTGTATTGCAGTTTTCTATTTTTTCAAATAAATTTAACGATTCATGAGACGTTTTCCAGCTATACAAAAAAAGAAAGTTCTTTATATGTATTAAGAGGCTACATAACCCTTTTACTCCAATCGGGATACCATGATTAATTTTATTGAGTCAAATCAACTACAATACTATCGATGCTTTAAAAGTTCTTTGTTTCATTCTTTCTTCCCAAAATGTTTTTTAATTGCTTAAAATTAATCTTGAATAGTGTCCCTTTGTAAAACATCCTGACATTTTTCATATTCAATGTGTTGAGTGGGGACTTCAATGGTCTCTATTTTCTTTAGATGTTCGGGTGGTTATAAAGTTTTTTTAATTATTTTTTTTTATATGAATAAATATTATGAAAAAATTTTCTTTAAGAATTTGGATCATAGTATAACTTTTGGATCTAAATCCAATGAGACTTCATAATCTAAAATGAAATTTTTTTTTGGTTTTATAAACATTAATTTTTAGTATTTAAAAGGGCATGCATTCCCCTTTACTTCTATATTAAATACAACATTTTCATATAACAGGGTAGTGAACTACGAGTGGGCAAAATGAATAATTCCATCAGAATGTGGAAAATAATTGCAGAGAAAAGGAGTTAATGGTATAGTAAAAAATCTCGTGTGGAGTTTTTGATCTCCCATCGAGCGCCTCCCCAGGTGGCGGGTAGGGGAATGCCCTCCAGATATGGTGGGTACCGGGGAAATAAAATACCCGGGGTGGACCAAAATCAAACCTGCTGCCTTGTAGGAAGTGGAGGGATCCACAAAGGCTAGGGCACCTTACCTGAAAATAAAGGCAGCTATCCAGAGAGCTGAAAGGGGCAGCCCCCCAGATGGTTATGCGCAGGGCTAACAACTCTATCATATAAAAAATACTGTTACGAAAGCTAATACACACAAGAAAACCCGGACAGATCTCAACGGAAAACGACCTAGGCCTGGAAAAGGACATGATTTTTGTTTTGTGACATGGAACGTGCTAAGCCTTTATAGAGCAGGTGTGCTAGCCCAACTTACTGAAGTGTTGAAGAAATATAGGATACCCCTTGTAGCCCTACAGGAAATCAGGTGGAAAGACTCAGAAATTCTCAGAACCAAGGAGTATACTGTATTTTATAGTGGTGGAAGCACTAACAACTTAGGTACAGGTTTGCTGTTAAAAAGGAAATGGTTCAACATATCATTTATCAATGTTCATGCCCCTACTGAAGATGCAGATGATAACACAAAAGAAGCTTTCTATGATGGACTGGAAAGAATTTATGATGAAGCACCAAAGCATGACATCAAAATAGTCCTAGGAGATTTCGATGCAAAAATTGGAAAGGAACCAGCATTGAGACCAACAATTGGCAAAGAAAGCTTACATGAAGAGATCAACAATAATGGCATAAGATTAGTGGATTTTGCATCAGGAAAAGGAATGTCTATCAGCAGCACAAAATTCCAACATAAGAATATTCACAAGGTTACCTGGATCTCACCTGATGGCAACACCCAGAATCAAATAGATCATATACTCATAGATAAGAGACATGGATCAGACATACTAGATGTAAGAAGTTTCAGAGGAGCTAATGCTGACTCAGACCACCTACTAGTAAAATCTAAACTTAGACAAAGAATAAGTACCATACACAATTACCAAAGAAAGAGAGCACAGCAATATGATAGTCAAAAACTCACAAAGGATCCACTTGTTGCAGATACTTATAGAATGGCACTCCAAATGCAACTTACAACATTAGAAAAGGACAGCGAAAATAACATAAATGAGCATTGGGAAATAATAAAGCATGCTATCAAAAGAACAGCAGAAGAGGTCGTTGGATTGAAACAAAAGAACGAGACAATAGGGGGGGGGGGGGGGTATGAGGGCAGACAGACTATAGAAGAGAAGAACAATGCTACAGAGAGAAACCAGGAACACTAGACAGCAATACAATGAAGCAAGAAGAGAAACCAGGAACACTAGACAGCAATACAATGAAGCAAGAAGAGAAACCAGGAACACTAGACAGCAATACAATGAAGCAAGAAGAGAAACCAGGAACACTAGACAGCAATACAATGAAGCAAGAAGAGAAACCAGGAACACTAGACAGCAATACAATGAAGCAAGAAGAGAAACCAGGAACACTAGACAGCAATACAATGAAGCAAGAAGAGAAACCAGGAACACTAGACAGCAATACAATGAAGCAAGAAGAGAAACCAGGAACACTAGACAGCAATACAATGAAGCAAGAAGAGAAACCAGGAACACTAGACAGCAATACAATGAAGCAAGAAGAGAAACCAGGAACACTAGACAGCAATACAATGAAGCAAGAAGAGAAACCAGGAACACTAGACAGCAATACAATGAAGCAAGAAGAGAAACCAGGAACACTAGACAGCAATACAATGAAGCAAGAAGAGAAACCAGGAACACTAGACAGCAATACAATGAAGCAAGAAGAGAAACCAGGAACACTAGACAGCAATACAATGAAGCAAGAAGAGAAACCAGGAACACTAGACAGCAATACAATGAAGCAAGAAGAGAAACCAGGAACACTAGACAGCAATACAATGAAGCAAGAAGAGAAACCAGGAACACTGGACAGCAATACAATGAAGCAAGAAGAGAAACCAGGAACACTGGACAGCAATACAATGAAGCAAGAAGAGAAACCAGGAACACTAGACAGCAATACAATGAAGCAAGAAGAGAAACCAGGAACACTAGACAGCAATACAATGAAGCAAGAAGAGAAACCAGGAACACTAGACAGCAATACAATGAAGCAAGAAGAGAAACCAGGAACACTAGACAGCAATACAATGAAGCAAGAAGAGAAACCAGGAACACTAGACAGCAATACAATGAAGCAAGAAGAGAAACCAGGAACACTAGACAGCAATACAATGAAGCAAGAAGAGAAACCAGGAACACTAGACAGCAATACAATGAAGCAAGAAGAGAAACCAGGAACACTAGACAGCAATACAATGAAGCAAGAAGAGAAACCAGGAACACTAGACAGCAATACAATGAAGCAAGAAGAGAAACCAGGAACACTAGACAGCAATACAATGAAGCAAGAAGAGAAACCAGAAACACTAGACAGCAATACAATGAAGCAAGAAGAGAAACCAGAAACACTAGACAGCAATACAATGAAGCAAGAAGAGAAACCAGGAACACTAGACAGCAATACAATGAAGCAAGAAGAAGGGCCACAAAAGTTGTAAGAAAGAAAAAACGGGAATGGGAAAAGTCCAAGATTACTCAAATTGAGGAATTAGCAAAGGAGGGAGACATGAGAGGAATGTATATGAAAATTAAAGATGAAAAGAACGGATTTCAAGCTAGATCACACATGTGTGAGAACAAAAATGGTCAGCTTATTACAGAAAATAGCAGGGTCATTGAGAGATGGGCTGAATACTTTGAGGAGATCCTAAATACCACTGAAGATGGAGACAATGGAGAATATGAACTGCCACATGGGGGATCAGATCCCTTAGTAAACCCTCCAACACTCAGAAACATCAGAAATAATTAGGACCATGAAGAATCACAAAGCACCAGGAGAGGACCAAATCACAGAAAAAACTAATTAAATATGGAGGGAAAGACTTACATTCCCAAATACACAGACTAATATCAAGAATTTGGGAAGAAGAAGTAATACCAACAGAATGGGAAACGGCTCTTATAACCCCAATACACAAAAAAGGATCCAAGTTAAAGTGCTGTAATTACAGAGGAATCTCTCTACTAAATGTGACTTATACGATACTGTCTAGGCTTATAACTAAGAGACTTGGAAAATATTCCGAAGAAATCTTAGGTGACAACCAATGTGGTTTCAGACCCAACAAATCCACAACCGACCACATCTTCACACTAAGATGTATACTAGAAAATGCCATGAATACAACATGTAATAGCATCATGCTGTTTTGCAGTTTGTTGTGAATGTTATAGTAATATTTTTGTAATAAAAGGACTAATTTTTCATCCTTGCCAATTAAATTAGCTGAATAGAGATGAAATTTTTCCAATGAGCATAAGCTTTCTTCAAGGTAACCAGATTTTTATATATTTTGGCACCCATAGTGTTGCAGTATTTAATGAAAATATTTTTCTAAAACTTATGTGTGGCATAATTGATTTAAATTTGGTTAATTTCATTTTTTATCTCATTTGTTTTCTTCAGAAATTCTGATTACATCTCATACCTCCTTCAGGATGGAAGTGGGCAGGGTTCAAAGTTGGAGCCATTGTGACAGTAGTCTAAAGTGCATACCACAAGACCAGGCAGCCTTCCATGTCATGGAAAATGGGAGGTGGTTTCCAGACGAAACTAATCCTGACCTAATCAACTTACTATGCTGCAACTGTCCCTGTGACTTCTGCTGCTGTGTGACTGGACAGTCTTTGTGTGCTAACAATAAAGTTTTCAGCTGGGCCACTTCTCCTCTCAGAAGCTTCACTTCACACTAAAAGACACAGGACAAAAAAAAATGTGATTTGGTTAATTACTTGTAAAGAATAATTAAATTGACAGCAAGTTGCGAAAAAAAAAATGGGCCAGGCCAACTCAATAGTTTGATCAATGTGAACTTAAAAAAAACAAAACATAATTATGATGATTAAATTTAAACATTTTAACTGACATATATAAAAATAGGATGTATTTAAATTTACAAAACTTCTTTAATGGTATTCATTCTTAAAATGTTTAAAAAAAAAAAAAAAAAAAATTTCACATGCACAGATCTTGAAGTATCAAATAAGTGACAGGTTGCTCTTGATGAGGTTTCAAAGTGATGTTCATGTGAAGCCAGAGATTCTTATGTAGATATTGTTTCTAGATCTAAATATATCTTTAGAGATTCAAATAACGAAGATCCTTCAATTCAAATACAAAACTTTAATTCAGGAACTAGGAATCGCTCACAATATACAAAATGTACAAATAAATTCAAACAAATATATAATTCTACAGGTGAAATTTCGGGCCTTTAACAATCATATTCTCAGAGCAGGTTAAATTATTACAAGAAAGAGCAGAGGTTATTAATAAAAATATATGTAAACTTTAAATATGACAACCTGTAATCTTAAATTTGTATTCTGCAATTCGTCAGCTTTTTTCTCTAAATTACTGATCCAGTGTTTCCTTTTTTGTCGACATCGTGCCGCAGCAGCTCTGGTTTGTAAGAGAAACAAGATTAACATGTGACATCCTGTCATCTTCTTTGACTATTTTGTTATGATTTCTAGTTTCTATAATGAAAAATTTAAAAAAAACAACAACAAACAAACAAACAACAAACCTGTTCCTTTCTAAAAATTTTCTTCGCCTTTCTTCAGGATCCCCTGATTCTGGACTCATTTTTTGCCGCTTGCTGTGAAATAATATTTTAAAAATTTAATAATCACATCATACAATAGACATATATAATTATAAGCCCTAGAGATTTGTAATGAAAATTAGATTAATGGGTCTCGCGCACTGCCACACTAGTCTTAGATATACAGTTCATCCACCGTGGTTCAATGATGACCCCCTTTAGTCATCCAGAGGAATGTGGGCCTATATATATATACATATATTTCTGCAACTACTGTTTCAGAACATTTTTTTTTATTTTTCTCCTTAAAATTTATGCTGCATAGTATGGCAACACATGGATTCTGAGAGAGCCAGAGAAATCTTACAAATGTCATAATAAACACATTTCAAGCCCAAATAAAAAAACCTAAGACTGGCCCAGATGACAAAAAGAGAACTTTAGTCCCCAGGAGGACACAGTCTACATCAGATGACCTAGTCCCCAGGAGGACACTGTCTACATCAGATAATGTAGTCCCCAGGAGGACACTGTCGGATGACAAAAAGAAAACTTTAGTCCTCACGAGGACACTGTCTACAATAGATGTGAACAAAAATGCTGTTTGCAACTGGGTCACATGAAATACTGCACCTAACCTTATCAAAGACAAGACCTTATAATCACATGAACCATAATGTAAATATTTAATTGAAAGACAATCTAGTTTGAAAAAAAAAAAAAGACAAACCTGTCTATAGAATAATCAGAGGAGTCTGAGAAGTTAAGCTCAGACCCCGGTGAATCAACCATCATTATGGGTGATGTGTCCCCAACCAATACAGGGCCTTGATTACTGGAACTGGTAGCCACATAGGCAGGTGTGCTAGTTGTTGTGGCAGAATTGACCTCGACCGCATTCTTATTGGTCGGGCTGAGCTGGCTCTGGAGTTGAGCTTTTAACTTCTGTTTTAATGCCATGGTTGTAGTCTGACTAGAGCCCAAAGTCGGTGCTACAGCTCTAGGTGAAGCCTGGCTCAGGATTGGGGCCTGGGCAACATTCTGTTGCAATATTGCTTGTTGTGTTCCAAAATATTGTAATTTATTGATTGTGGCTGGTATACTAATAGGTACTGCAATGAATAGATGAAAACAAAAAAATGTCATGAATGCATAAAGCAAACTGGAATGAGCATGTGAAACAAACTAATCATTCTAGTTTAAGATTCAAAATAATATTTGTAACTTCAATACAATATGTGGCAACATTTCAGAATTTAAATATATTTCTATTTCAATGTAAAATATTGTTCGCTACACTTTTTTGAATCATTGCTAGGGTATTGCTGCAGTGTTAAACAAACCATTTATTAAACCATTAAATATAAGAAAATTAGCCATAGAAAAGTTACTTGTTTTATGTTTTCCTTCAAAATACCAGTACCACTACAACCCTAATTAATACAGTAAAAAATAATAACTTTATGTTAATAGCAAACGCCCAATGTGACATTGCAACACAAAATTCCCTACTATCTTCGTTCACATAATCTAAATATTTTATGCTATCTAATTGCCATGTCTAGAACAAACAAAAAAACGTTCTACAAGAAATCATTAGTACATCAAAAGAACAAAGAATCCCTAAAGATGAAATGCACAATGATGGGATAAAAATGGACAGACAAATACAAAAATAAAAATAAAAAAAAAGAATAGTTACCATGTCTTACAAACAAAGCTCTACCAATATCATGAAGCGTGGGAAACGTGGGTTGAGAGGCCAAGTGCGCTTGAGCTTGGCTACCTAGAAGGGGGGCTCGAGGTTCGACACCCGACTCGGGCAGAGTTGTGTTTCCTGAGCGCCTAAAGGCAGCACAGAAAACCAACTCCTAGATACCCCCTTCCCCCCCACCCCCCCCCCCCCCCACTGGTCCACAAATGAGATTGGACCAAAAGCGCTCTGAGCATGCTATAAGCATGAAAGTAGCGCTATATAAAAGCTATAATAATAATCATGAATTTGTTCACTGGTGAACATATAACAGGCAATGTCAACCGAGACTGTGACAATATGATATTGTTGCAAGAGAGGTAAATAAGGTCAAGTACCTGTTTCTCCTGTAGGGAGCTGAAGCAAGACCTGCATTGTACATTGTTGTTGGTCCCCTGGATTGGCATAGCCATCTTCCATTTCTCTTTTGACCATTTCTTGTTTCGGCAATATGGGCAGCGCACTTTCCTGCTTGGGCAGTATGGGAAGTGTGGTGCTGTAGTTAGCCTGAGTGTGAAGATTTGATCTGACGATTGAAACAAATGTAACTATTAAAGTCATTTCCCAGTTTTAGTAGAAAGAGAAATTAATGTTGAATAAATATATACTCTTGATAACAAGCAATAACACACTGACACATCATTTGTATCATAAATTAGTTCATGAAATCTTTCTGCATTTAGTTGACAAGCATAAATTTATATTGGTACACTATGTGATCAATGAAAAAATCAAATTTAAATTGATAAAAGAAAAAAAATATTTATTAGGAGTTACTGAATGAGAAAAAAAAATTAATTTAATGGATCCTCTTTTTAGTTTGTAAAAACAAAGTCTGCAAGGCTGTTATATCACTGACAACGTAATCTATATATAATTTTATTTTTTTGTTTAGAATCTTTTTGTTTATTCTTATGACTTCCAGCAGAACTGACATAAACAGTAGGAGATATTTGTAAGACATGTTTTCAAAGAACTGTATTTGGAGATTAAAGATGTCCTCTCAAGAGCTTTCTTCCCATTCTTTCTGTTTGCAGACTTATTTTCCCCAAATACAACTTTTATTTTAGCTTGCATGGAAATTTAAAAAAAAAAAAAAAAATTACTATGGGATTTTTATCAGTCCAAGGCATTAGTTTCGAATTTGCAAAACAGAAATTAATAAATCATAGTTTTCTACTTTCTAATCATAAAATGTTTTATATGTTCTTCAGAGTTGAAGAGAATTTAATTTCCTGGTCCAAACCTCACGCAGGATGACGGGGAATGGGAGCAGGCAGGGTTTGAACCTAGGCTCTTCGATAAGTCTGAAAGACAGCCCAGAGCACAAACTGCATGACCAGGCAGCCTAGTTTTAAATTGTGCATCTGATACATTTTTATTATAAAAAAAACAAGTATTTTGCCCAATTGTGTGATTAAGATTCTAACCGAAAGAGATTCAGATACATTTGTACTAACCCAGAGGGTCTTACAGAAACAGTTTCAGAGACTGCCATCACTTGGTCAAGCATGGGAGACATGTCACTTGTACTGTCTGCATCCTGCTCAAAGGAAATCACAATTATTCAAGACTAACTGGATCAATGATTAAAGACTAACTTGATCAATGATTAAAGACTAACTTGATTAACTAGCACGGTCAATGATAAATAAATTAATTAGCTTAATTGATAGGATTACAACTGCAATACAATGCTCAAAAATAGTTTAATTATAATCAAGGTGACAAACTTAAAAAAAAGTTCTAGACTCAACTTGAGCTGTGTTTGCTAAACACCTAAAGGCGTCTCAGAAACGTTGTTTCAGATACCCCCACCTACAACTGGTCCACAAGTGATCTGACCATAGCCCACTAAGCATGCCATAGAGCGAAAGATGCGCTTTACAAAAGCAATTTAGAAAAAAAAAAAAGTTTTGGAAATAAGTGTTGGCCTACAAAACTAAGTGAAAGACAACAAGGCTTATTTTTAGCTATTTCTTTCATACAACCTTTTAACCACATGCATGAAAATTGTTTTGTGTTTTTTTTAGAAGGCCTGAGTTTTCAGTGAATCAGTTCCATCATTATTTTAAATAACCTTTTTTTTAAGGAAGATAACATGATTAATAAAGCCCACAAAAATCCCATGATAAAGTACACAATCAACAATCAGTCACTGGAAGACTGGCTGGTCACTGATATCTGTACTTCAGTTTGATGATATACAAAGTTTATTGTTAGCTGATATCCTTTCAAATTTTTAAGGATTTTTTTTTGAGGAGGGGGAGGTGTCCAGGTGATATTCCCAATTGACATGCTTCTAGGGCATATATTCAATAAGATCCTTGTTGCCAGCACAATAAATCCATTTCCTACACTTTCTCAATAGAACTGAGAGAACTAACCTGAGATTTTTAAAGTCCTAATTTAAAATCCCAGATTCAAATTCAAAACCCTTATTCTGAAGTTAAACAGTTTGCCGTAGTAAGTATAGCACAGAGATTTAAAAAAAAAAAAAAAAAAAAAAAAGATTTTTACAAAAACTTTTTAGAAAAGGTCAAGTTTAAAAAAAAAAATAAAGCTACAATACAATATTTTCTTATATAAGGTTTGTCCATGATGACATGTTGATGATCATTTTATCATTCAGGGAAGTAACTGAGGACTTTTCTCTGCAGTTTTTGTGCTGGTGAGACATATGAGACCAGAATGTTTTTTTGCACATATGGCAAGCTTGCGTCAATTGCCAGTCACTTTTCTCTGGACAACTCTCACATCCCTAAAAGGTTCCTTTTACTGCCAGCTATATGGAAAGAAAGCGATCCCAAGGCACACCCTCAAAGCGTTCCTGTGAGCCTTAAACATGGAATGCCAACTGGGAGACAGAAACACATAATAGCAAAGATCACAGAGGACAAGAAAACAATATTGACTGGATAAAAACACCAAAGAATACTCTCAAAAACCCACATAATATTGCTCACCTGTGAAGTAAAATTTCTTTTAACTGCCAACTTCGGCTGGGCAGACATTACACTCTTCCCTGTGAGATCCAACATGACCTTACTAATTGGCTGAGCTTTGGTTAAGGGACTTGGTTTTAAAGGCTCTGTACTTTTATTCTTTTCTGCCAGAACATGGTGCATGGAGGCTAGGCTGCTGCTGCTCACATTCTTGGGCATGTCAGTTAATATTAGTGTTGGTGTGTTGAGCTCCCCTGATTGTGGTCCAGGTAATGGTAGCTGAAATAATTTTAAAAAATGGAAGTTTCAAAGTCTCTAAGATGAATCTATCCAAAAACCCTTCAACCAGAGAAGTGAAAAGATCAAGTTGTCATGAGAAATTCAAAACAGCACTCTAATACAACACAGTTATAAGAGATTGATGGGAAGCGTGGTCGAGAGGCCAAGTGCGCTTGAACTTGGCTACCTAGAAGGGGGCTTGAGATTCGACACCCAACTCTGGCAGAGTTGTGTTTACTGAGCGCCCAATGGCAGCACGGAAAACCAACTCCTAGATACACCCTCCTCCCCCCCCCCCCCCACCCAACTGGTCCACAAATGAGATTGGACCAAAAGCGCTCTGAGCATGCTATAAGCATGAAAGTAGCGCTATATAAAAGCTATAATAATAATAATCGATGTGCTTCAAAAATAGAAAAATGAAACAGAAAAAGAAACTGATAACAAGGATGAACATAACAACTGGCACGTGAGTGTTTCTTTGAATCTGGTGTGTATTTGTTTTTTCTGCTTCGGTGCTTTTCAATATTCCATTGTACAATTAATATGCTCAGAAGAAACATTTTACAAAGCTATTAGAGCTACACACAATTTAACTACATCAGTAAATCAAGATTATGGGCTTAATGACTGATTTCTGATTTAATTTTAATTAATCTCCCAGCAATGATAAAAACATATCATGTTATTCTAATGGAATCATTACATTTAAGTGAGAGTATCTCTAGGCACATCACGTATCTAGTTACCTTTCCAGCTTTTAGAATCTATATAAAATGATCTTACATCACTATCAAGAGCTTTCTTATAAGCATGGTCAAATGGGTTGGAAGAAAGTTCTTGAAAAAGTCCTATCTCCTCACAGTTTTTTAAGAACTTGGTCGGGGTTGGCGTCTGATCTGTAACAGTAGCACATAAGGAATGTTAAACATACCAAGTTTGTTTACATTTTAAACAATGACAGCGTGAATCACTTATTGGTTGGGGTGGATTTCAATGACTGAATTTAAAAAAAAAAAAATTACCTAAAAAATGATGAGCAGGAGAATTGCTGGACTGCCCACTCGATATCAAGGCCAGGGACATCTCATGTTTCTTGGAGTGAACATTTAAATGGTCTTCATTGGTAAATCTCTGCAACAGTAAGTTTAATAACATACTGGACAAACAATCTAAATGCTCATGTATAAAACAAACAGTAGAGCTGTACACTTTATAAAAAAAAAATAAACAGCTTTTTGTAGTAGAAGTGTACATTGTATACAAAAACCCAGCTGTCTGCAGTTGCGTTGTATGATGTATAAAATAAAAAGCTTTTTGTAGTAGAGATGTATGGTGTCTAAAATAGCTTTCTGTAGTAGAGCTGTAAAATGAATAAAATAAACTGCTTTCTATAGTAGAGATATATGTATGTACAGCTCCTTCTGTCTTGGAAGACAATGGATGCGTCCAGATGAGTCACTGGTTTTGGTTTCGTCTTGAGACAGGGCAGAATCTGGAGTGACTAATCAAGCCAATTCTGAAGAGGCAGAGTTTGACACAGTTCGTGAATGTATATGCAGCTGTTTTAGGGCTAGCTGTTAGGACAGCTTTCTTTTTCTTGCTCTTGACTAAGACAGCTTCATTTCTTTTACTCTCTGCAAACTGTGCCATGGATAAGGAGCATGCTATTTTCCACAGTGCCATTAAAGTTGGTTGGTTGTTGAAGCAATAGGGTTTGTCTCGGTTGAAATAAATTAAGACTCGACTTTGTAATGCGGTCTTGCGCCTTTTGCCCAAGATGGATCACAACATAAATATGATTGTTTTTACTCTACTGAGCATTCATATAATTTCCCCAAGAAATTTTTATTTTGAACTAATTGTGGGTTATTAAACCAAGATTACCAACCCATAATTTAACAAAAATGTATGTTAAATACTTGTAAATGCTTAAAAGTGTTACCATGCCACAATCTGCCACATGACAGACAAAGGGCTTGTCATCATTCATTGCAGAGGGCAGGCCCACAGATCACTGCCTAAAATATCTGAAAAACAAATTTAATTTTCTTAAACAAGCAAAATTTTAAAAAAATAATTTTTATAAAAACAAAACTTATATTAAGTGTATAAAGTAGTTTGGATCAGTCATGTAATTAAATTTGTAAAAAATCTAGAATAATAATAATAAATCTGTGCAATTAGAATTATTCTTACCAATTGTTTTTTTTTTTAGTGCTATTTCATGCTTTTAGCTTTCTCGATACGTTTTGATCCTAGCTGGACTAGTTGGAAAGAAGTGGGGGGAAAGAAAGGAGTCTATAGGGTGATCGTTTTTTATATGTATTTTTTTAAAACAAAAAAAGGTGAATAAACCTGAATTCAAACTGGTGGTTTAAAGTCTTCTCAGGCTTCTCTAGCCAACACCATAACCCCTCTGCTAACGAAGAGCATATGAACATGAACAATTGTATAGTTATCTATTGTTTCTATTTCATGTTTTTATTTTTGTTCACAAAATTTTTCTATATTGACTGTCACCAAAACTGTCCATGGCCTTTATTTGCTTTGTTAAATGGCATTTTCCACTTTGTAAGCGCCGCATATGACTTACAGCGATAAAACTTGGTAGAATTATGGCCAGGCATGATATCTAATATGAAAAAAAAAATTAACCTTTGTTCTCTATCCTAACTTCTGTATCGGTGAAAACAAAAAAGTAACATTTTCCTTATCAGTAAAAAAAAAAAAAAAAAACGTAATTAACTTAAAAAAAAATCCTCATCAAGCAAAAATGCAATCTCTAAATTATCGACATTTTTTCTTCCGCACATCCGTTTTTTTTCCACATAGCTATAATAAACTATTACTATTAGTATTACTATTGTTAGACCCTCTCTAACTACTTACTACTAGATATTGGCATATTGGATCTATGTAATTTTAATCTGTACTAATCTAATCTAGATCAAGTATTCTATTCTTATTCTACTACTAGTCCTAATCTTATTATTTTTATAACTAAAACAACTATAGGAAAGTGCGAAGTTCGAGCAGCCCCGATTTGTCAAGAGGTTCGAACAGTTCACTTTTTATTGCTTAAACTTTTTTATTTGAATGTTTACCAAATTACTACTATATTGCTACTGCGCATGCACCTTTTTTCTTCCCTTCCTACACATACTATTTTCTTTTCCTTGTAAAGGCTAAGTTCATGGTGAGGTCAAACTCAGGAGGTGTGGAGTTATTCTTTTTTACTACCCGGTAGTGAAGGAAATGGGTAATGGGCTTAAGGCTATTTTTAAGTCTGATTGCTCATCAGCTTAAAGAGACTATTTGAAGTTGTGGAGGGTGGGAAATGGTGCAATGGATGGTGTTCTTGCGCTGGAGTAAAAAGAAAATGACTTTATAGTAAAAATTAAATATTAAAACATGTTTTTAGATATATTTTCTTTGACCTGCTCGAACCTTCCATCAACCCGATCGAGCCTACTAACTGGGGAAAAATCCGCTCGAGGAAAAGTACGCTTGGCAATACTTAACCTACACCTCTTTGACTTCGTATTTAATTTTAACTAAGCCTAGTGATACATTAAATCCAATCTATTTTTTAGAAAAAAGGACGAGGAATTCAGAGATACTATCAGTTTTTTCATAGGTCAGACCGTTACGGTGCTATAAAAATCCAAACTTGAAAATTGCTGCCAGCGGGCTTAATGCGCTCGAACTTCGCACTTTACTCTAGATCTAGATTAGACTTTCACTCTATAACTATAAATAAATATAATCATAATTGAGTCTATCCTATCTTTAGTTATTCTAGAGTAATCTAGACTATGTCTATATCATGATAGATTCTATATCACTCAATCAGAGTCAATCGTCTCATCACTAGACTAGAGTCGACTAGACGTAGACATTGTATACCGTAGACGTCTAATAACTGATAGAGTCTAGTCTCTCTACTTACTACTACTCTAGTTACTAGTAGTAGTGGTGACTCTAGGGTCTAGATCTACATAAGTATATTACATAAAAACTGATCTATAGGACTAGCTATATTTTTAATAAGTTAATACTTAAATCTAGATATATCTACTTAGATCTAGATATTCTAGATCTATACTCTATACATACTCCCCGCTAGTAACTAGATATCTAGACTAGTTTTTTACATTAATGTCATTAGTGTACCTGCAGGGAATACTTGTTATGGTCTATCGATAGACGGCGCAGTGATACTTTGTTTACTTCCGAGAAGTATATCGCAGACCTATATATTTTACTATCCCACCCGACTACACACATAGACTAGTTAGCTACATCATATAACACACCCTTTTTCCTTCCATTCACCACTGGGCTTTGTCATTGTAATCTGCATTTTAATTTTTTTTAAAAAGTTAATCCAAAGTTAGATCTAATTAAAATTTAAAAATATCCTTATGTTGTGGATCTTGCTAAATGACTTAGACTTAGAACTAGAATTATAGATCTTATGATCTATTTAGATTTGTGGTATATGCATTAAAAAAATAAATGTCAATGTACCATGTGATTGTTTAGTCACGTGATTTGCAAAATAAAATGGCGTGCTTGTTTACTAACTTTTCGTTTACCAATAGTCATGGAACATTTCAACTAGCTGTCCTCATTCTAATACATGTCTTTACAATTTTAGCTTCTCCCCCAAATATTATATTTATTCTAGCGGATGATCTTGTAAGTTTATCTTTTATATTATAGACGTTACTTCAAAAAAGAAGATGATTAGATAGATCTACGTCCTACGCTTCATGCAATTAATTATTAGCCATGCATAATCAAATCAAATTACTAGACTACGTTCCAATGACGGCAATGGCCTAAATTCTGCCAAGTCACTGGTTTAGCTGATTTTGATAATTGTAAGGATTGCAGGAATTCATAGGGCAAAAGTATTTTTGGTGTAAAAGTTATAATGGAGGCCATTCCATATTGGAGGATGCAAAAAGGAGAGGAGGGGGTTTCTGGCCAAAATTAACAACATATATCAACCATCTTAGCATAGCAAAGTATGAGTATGCAGTATCATGTCTAAATTTTAAAAGAATTGGTTACGACCTGAGACATCTTGAACTATTCAAACATGAACAGTGGTGTAGCTAGGAATTTGCCATCCTTTAAGGGGCTTGACCTCTTTGGGGACCCCTGCATTTCGCGTAATATTTAATGTAAAATAAAAACTTATTTGGGGTCCCCTTTCAAGTGGGAGACTTGGGGGAATTTTCAAATTCTCCCCTTCCCTCTCCCCACCCTAGCTACACCTCTGAATATGAGTGCATTGTGATAAAAATCAGGGAACAAATCAACTGGAATAGCTCTCTTATTCTTTCCATGTACTTCATGCACACAGGGATGGGATGATGTTAGTTTTCATGGAGCTGAATTCCCTACACCTAATATTGATAGATTGGCTCTTGACGGAGTGATACTAAACAACTATTATGTACAGCCTATGTGCACACCCACCAGGGGTGCCATTCTTACTGGGAAATATCCAATCCATACAGGTATCAAGTTCACTTTTTTTTTCCCTTATAAATTTAAATATGACCTTTTACTATTTAGCCTTGACCTGAAAATTTGTAATCTTAACCTCAGTCTCAATAGATAGATTTTTTTTTTAATTGCTTTTATAGAGCACAATTTTTATGCTATATTTTCTCAAGGCACTGTTGTCAAATCTTTTTTATGGACTTGTGCAGTGAGGGGATATCTGGGAAAAGGTTTTCCTGCTGCCTTTATGTCTCAGCAAACACAACTCAGCTCAAGTTGGAATGGACCTCATTTACCAATCGTAAACAAACAACATTTAGTCACGTGATCTTATTGATAAAACAATTAAAAAAACTGTCACATGACAACCATCATGAATTAAACATGAGATCGTAAATTATATAGAAGAGATAAAGCACCACGTGGCTAAATGTTGTTTGTTTATGATTGGTGAATGAGGTCCATTCAAATTTGATCTCCTGTGATAGAAATCCAAGAGCTCAGTACTGCTAAGCCACCCATTTCCTATTGAATTACACATTAACTTAACACATGCTAACTCAACACAATAACTAAACAGTCGTGTAAACTATTCTTAAATGTCTCAACTTTTTTTTTTATTGTATGGTATTTCAGGACTTCAGCACTATGTGATAGCTGGTTCACAACCCTATGGACTTCCTTTAACAGAGATCACATTGGCTCAACATTTGCAAACATTAGGTTATGTTACACGAGCTATTGGTAAAGTAAGATGTTAAACGTTGGACAAATAATGCCCTCTATTAACTCTTTCTCTCCGTAATTATTTACCAGATTATGGTGGAATCAACACTGGTATCGTCAGTTAGGAGATAAAGAGTTAAGCTTATTACATGTACATCACTCTTTAAATGAGCCGCCTCTTCTCTTATTTAAACAATGAGTAAAGAAAATCCGAAGAGAGGGTTTGTTGTGTTCTGTCTGAAAAAATTATAAATTATTATGCTGGTTAATGTATTTGTGGAGGCGCTGTGATTAAGCGGTAAAGCACTTGACTACTGAACTCAGGGTCCCCAGTTTGAATCCTGGTGAAGACTGGGATTTTTAATTTTGGGATCTTTGGTTGCCCTGAGTCCGCCCAGCTCTAATGGGTACCTGATGATATTAGTTGGGGAAAAGTAAAGATGGTTGATCATTGTGCTGGCCACTTGACACCCTCCTTAACCGTGGGCCCAATAAACAGATGGCCTTTACATCATCTGCCCTATAGATTGCAAGGTCTGAAAGGAAACTTTACAACTTACTTCAATGCATTTGTACTAATTAATTTACACTGTTCTAAATGTAATTTTTTTAATTTAGTCTTTAATTTAACGATTTGACATGCAATTGGTGTCTCACACCATTGTTTTTATCAAATAACTTCCAATTTGCTCATCTGATTTGCCCTTTAGACTGTCATGACAATGTTCTGTGTTTGAACCCTGCCCTCTTTCATTTTTTTTTCCATCCACTGGGACATAATCTTCATTTTTAAAGGAATTTCAGAAACATATAAAATAAAACAAACAAAATTTTCTCTTTCTTAACACTCTTTTGGAGGCTTTGTTTGCGATCCACATTCTTATGAAGACATTAGAAAGATACCATTGCTAAAAAAAAAAAAAAAAGCCTCAACAACAATCAATAATGGGGAATAATTCAGCTTATACCACCACTTCAGTTTACTACTATTTCTTTCCCTTGTTTGAAATACCAAACAAAATAATTAATTACCAATAGTTAATTAACGAATTGGTTAATTTTTTAAATTGATTTTTGTGTTGTAATGTAAAAGAAATAATTGTGCAAAATTTCTGCTCAATCCGAGATTGGGTGTTGGAAAAATAACATGCACAAACTTTTAGTCAGATACACCGATAGACAGAGTGAGTTGATAAAAACAACCTGTAAAAACAACCTTCAAATTGATTAAATGTTTCATGTCATTAAACTATTCATTTTACTTTCAGTGGCATTTGGGTTTTTGTAAAGAAGACTATCTTCCTGGAAAGAGAGGCTTTGATTCACATTATGGCTACTACTTAGGCAGAGGAGACCACTTTGATCATTATGCCCAGGATCGGGTAAGCTATATTAATATTATGTTTACTAAAAAATGTAATCATTCCTCATTGTGTAATTGGCTGTCTTTGTCTATAAGACTAATTACTTTTAGCTGTGCACTAGAGTTCCTGAGCCTATATTACTGTGCTCTGTGTTACAGGGGTTCATGGGACTTGATCTCCATGACAACAACCAGCCTGTGTGGAATGAAACTGAAGTCTACTCTACAGATCTCTTCACAGCCAAAGCTCTTGATACCATCAGAGGGCACAACAAAACAAAGGTTGTTCTTTTTTCTAACATAATTGTATTACACACAATAACATGAGGCATGGTGGATAAAATAAACAGCTGTGCTGTGGCTGAGTGGTTAAATGCTTTGCTTCCGAACCTGAGGTCCTGGGTTCCAACCTCAGTGAAGACTGGGAATTTGAACTTACGGATTTTTAGGGCACCTCTGATTTCACCCAACTCTAATGGGTACCTGACTTTAGTTGGGGAAGTAAAGGGGGGTTGGTCGTTGTGCTGGCCACTTGACACCCTGCTTGTTAACCGTTGGCTAAAGAAACAGGTTATCTTAACATCATCTGCATTATAGATCACAATGTCTGAAATGGGAACTTTACTTTTTTTTATATTTGTCCATTTGAATCATGGGTATTTTCAGGCTGATTTGCAAACTGTCCAAATGCTGTGTTTTGTATTTCAGAGTATCAGCATCATTCTTAGTAGCCAAACCTGTTATTAACTCACGAAGAGAGGTAAACAGGTCTATTTCTCTATTACCATCTCTCTTTTGCTATAAATTTAGCTTTGCGATAACAGCGTTAACTTTATTTTCACAGTGAAACAAAAAATTAATCTTTGGCTTCTTATGATAAGATTAGACAAAGCATGTAACTGCTAAATATTCTATATTACACAACCATATTCTCCTGTTGTGTGAACTAATAAAAGCTGGCAAAATAAATGTTCGTGAAGAATTTCATTTTTATTATCTTTGTATCTAACAAACACCATAAATTTGCAAAATTCGCAGTATAAACATCGATTTGAACCCATTGTAATTTAGCCCTTCAAAAAGGATATACAATACTAGACAGTTAAAATATGTTGTAATCCTAAAGTGTTCCTTTTGAAACCACATATTTTCCACTCCACATGACGAAGCTTTAAAAAAACTCTCTATTGCCATTTTTATTTGGTACATCAAAAACTATAAATCTCTTACAATCAAGTATGAATAAGAGGGCTCATTTAGTGTTTTTACTTATGTATATATATGTATAATTTTTGTATAATCAATATATTGTCTTAAAAAATAAAATGAATGAATAAATAGAATCTAAATTATTTCCTGCTATTTGTAAAATTTATCTTAAAGATGTTAATTCACACCGATTATGAGTTTTTAATAATATAAAAAATATTAATATTAAATATAATATTAAAACATATTCATGATTTATTCAATTTATTAACTAAGTATTTTAAAAAAATTAGCATAGTTAATGAGGTTCAATGCGTACCCTCTCCAAACTCTTCCTGTACCCCGGGAGTACACGTTCCCCACTTTGGGAAACACTGTCCTAGACCAACACACACATACTTCCCAGTGTTGCTCCAGGACACCTCTCCTTAGACTCCATTAGTACTACCACTCAGAAGGCTTTTCATCTCTTTCATTACATCCAGTTCTGTTCCAATCCTAAATGGTGCGCTAGTGCGCATTATAAGCATTGGTTTAGAGGCAAGATTGTTACAATACTAAAGATTAAAATTTTCCACTCTCATTGTTAATTTTCATGTTTGTAGTTGAAATGGATATAGTGGAAATCTAGGTGCTCATTATTACAAATCACACCATCACCATTCAAAAGTAAAGCTGTTGAAATAATAATAATAATAATCTTTATTGTCCGTATGGAAATTTGTCTTACAATTTGTGCATTACACCAAACAAAGCATTATAACTATAGAAAACCAAAATATAGTACTATCTATGTGCTGTAGAAGCTCTAGTATGTATGGTAGAAGATGGTCATTCATGTTAATGTGGTCCTTTAGAAAAAATGTTTACTATAATATTCAGCTGTTTATTATGAAACAAAGGAATAATTTTGATGACAATAATCAGACCATGAGATCATAAAAATACACAGTCAGATAAAAGCAGTAGCCAATACAAAACCCAAAAGAAAAATCTTACTCTGGAATAAATGTAACCTAACACAACTACACCAAGCTGCATTAAACTTTCAACAAACATTCTTATTAGAAAAAGACATTAACCAACCAGTCCATGACCTCTGGAATTTCATTAAAAACCATCTTAAAAGCATTATAGAAAATCATATACCAACTAAATGCACATCAAACAAAATAAATAAATGCTGGTTTAATAATAGACTAAAGAAGCTTTGTAAACAGAAGGAAAACCTATACAGAAAATTTAAAGAAACTAAGGCAGAAAGAGTTTACAAAAAGTATATAAAAATTAAACACCTAGCCCAAAAAGTAAGCAGACACCTGCAGATTGAATACATAAACAATGTAATATCTAAAGATAACAACAAAAAACTATGGTCATACACAAAATCTAAGAAAATGGAAACAACAGGCATAGCGCCATTAAAAGATGAACATAACATAATACATAATGATAATGAAACTAAAGCAAACATCCTAAACAAATACTTTGCATCAGCATTCTCAGCCTTAGGAGACAAAGACATATTACTTAATTTGAACCAAGTAGACAACATAGAAGATATAGTAGTACAAGAAAATGGAATCCAAAAACTATTAGCCAACACCAAACCAAATAAAGCGTCTGGACCTGATGGTATTCCAGCTAGATTACTCAAAGAACTAAGCAATGAGCTAGCCCCAGTGTTCAAAATACTCTTTCAGGCATCGCTTAACCAGGGCAGAGTACCAAAGGACTGGAAAGAAGCTAATGTCACCCCCCTATTTAAAAAAGGAGAAAAATCTGATCTATTTTACAAAGAGAATTAGATGAATTACAGAAATGGGAATCAAATTGGAGCATGTCTTTCCACCCAGAAAAAAGTCAGTTGTTAAGAGTAACAGAAAAACTAAAACAAATTAATTCTGCTTATCTTATTCATGGCAAACCAGTAACACAGACTAAAAACGCAAAATACCTAGGTGTTATAATAATGAAACTGTCATGGAATCCACATATTGATGAAACTATAAAAAAATCAAACAAAGCATTAGGATTTATTAAAAGAAATTTCTATAAATCAAATAAGAACATAAAACTAAAATGTTATTTAACCTTGGTTAGGCCAATAATACAATATGCATCCTCCGTTTGGGACCCCTCAACTCAAGAAAACATTAAGAAACTGGAACAGACACAAAATAGAGCAGTGAGATTCATAACAAATGAATATTCACATTTGACTAGAGTAACACCTATAGTAAAATCACTAAATTTAGAAAGCCTTCAGGACAGAAGACTCAAAAGTAAAGTAGCAACTATACATTAAAACACTGAACCATAATCTTCAAATACAAAAACAAAACTTAATAAAATACTCTGAAAGACACAAAGATAAAGGCACATTCCTTGTCCCATATGCTAGGACAAATTTTACAAATACTCCTTCTTCCCTAGTGCTATTAGAGTATGGAATGGGTTGCCTGAGCTAGCAAGGAAAACCAGTGACTTGGCAGAATTTATGTAATTGGTTAATATGCATGACTAAATGCATGACGCGTAGGACGTAATCATCTTCTTTTTTAAAGTAACGTCTGTATTATATAAGATAAGACAAGAAGACTACTTTTATCAAGCAGTTATTCTCAATAAAAAAAACATGTCTATTGCCTCCCCTTTCTGTAACGATGTATTATCGGTCTCTTAGCTCACCTGGGCACCCAGAACCTTTTGGTAAATATCCTTGACCCAACAGGTCTCATGATTTTATCACTTTTTAAGTGTTTGCCAAAGGATCCTATGTAGCTGGTGGGGCTAAAAGTAGTCAAAATGTGTTGATCTGACCTTTGAGAAAGTGGGTTGTAAGAGGTATTGGGCTGTGGGAAAAGGGGTGGGGGGAGATCAATCAGCTTTAAGAACATGTGTATGCAAGAGAACTTGATTGAATTATAGAAATAGTGAAATAGATTGAATTATAGAAATAGTGAAATAGATTGAATTATAGAAATAGTGAAATAGATTGAATCATAACAATAGTGAAATAGATTGAATTATAGAAATAGTGAAATAGATTGAATCATGACAATAGTGAAATAGATTGAATTATGACAATAGTGAAATAGACTGAATAATAACATTAGTGAAATAGATTGAATTATAACAATAGTGAAATAGAGTTATTAGAATATTGAAATAGATTGAGTTATAGCAATAGTGAAATAGATTGAGTTATAACATTATTGAAATAGATTGAATTGTAAAAATATTGTTTGTAAAGGAGAATACAAAGTGATGAAATAAAAGTATATTTTGTTGAAATGAAAAAAATTAATTATAATAATTAATATTAGTATTTTATACCCATCAGACACAATCTTTTCATAAATGGTGTTTCATAGCATTCTAGTAAGGCCCTATCTTAGTTTAAAGGTTTCCAATGGATCAGCTGCTAGTCATGTAAAGAGAGGATATAAGACCTTGTGATCTCTTGGGGCAGATGATGTTTCTATGGCAGTTAGTTAATGAGGATGTCATGTCTACCATAACAACCAACTGCCTCTACTTCCACTAAACATGTCAGGTATCCATTTAAACTTGGTGGACTCAGTAGATTCCTTGGTTTGAAAGCCAAGCACTTTACTACCAGGTCACCATGCCCAGAGAGAAAAAAAATTGCTTAGGCTCAGTGCAACAGTTCATTCAGGGCTCGCAAAGCCTTCAACCCAATGCCATGGAGGATAGCCAAGTCCGTGTCATAACAAAGCCTACAGATCAGGCTTGACTCCAGCAGAGTCCCAAGCCTGCGTCCCTAAACAAGAAAAATGTGCATTCCTTGAGACCGCCGTTCACAAGATTATATTACCAATGATTTTAGAGCTACAACACGAAGAAGAAAGTAAAATAACCTAACTTACCCCAATGCTGGGGGAGATAACAACAACAGAGAGCTCCATCTTAAGGGCTGATATCCCTCAAAACAAAAAGAGCAAGGACGCCAACATAGCGCGTCCCTAGAAAAAGCGCACAAACTATTATGGTGCACATTAATTAAAGAAGCAACTTCAGATGCACACGACGCTTACCAGGTTAATCTTTTGAGTTATGCGCCCTGGGCTATCGTCTCATAGGGTCCCGAGACTGAACCCTTCACTCCACTATCCTGCGAGAGGTTTGGGCTAGGATGTGACAATCTTCAATTCTGAAGTCCAAAAGGTGTCAAACAAAACAAATTATTTTTTTTTATCTAGTCATGCTGAACTTAACCCTAAAATGCATACAACATGAAGCTTTGTTGTCTAGTTCATTGTGAATGTATTGATTTGTTTCTTTTTTACAGCCTTTGTTTTTGTATTTGGCTTACCAAGCTGTGCACGCTGGGAATGATTATGATACTATTCAAGCACCACTTAAGTATGTCAACAGGTTTCCTTATATCAAGGATGTAAAGAGGAAAATGTTTGCAGGTCAGCAAATCCATCCTATAATTTTTAGATCTAAGTGAATTCTGGGAATGTATATTCAAAATGGAGACATTTTTTGTACTAGCTTTATATAGTCTCAAATGAGCAATCAATTTCCAGGTACTTTGTGTTTACAAAACATTCACATAGGAAGGAACATTAGAGATGTTCAAATTCATTTAAAACACAGGGGAAAAAATCAAGTGTAGTACCTGGCATAAGTTGGGAAAAAAAATTCTGACAAATATTCTAATTCATTTTTCTGAACAACTCAAGACTATATAGGGGCTTGATGACCTAGTTAAATAGCATTTGGCTTCTGGGCCAAAGGATGATACCTGACATTAGTCAGAGAAAATAAAAGCAGTGGTTAAATGAAACAGATTAGAAATACAGATTAGCTTTATATCATCTTCTTGGACCAAAAGGTCTGTAAGGGGAATTTTACTTTTTTTTTTTCTCACCTTTTGACCTGAGAAGTCCCAGACAAAAAATTGGATTCTAGTTCCTGATGCTAAAGTGCCTGTCTTGACATTAACTCTCTTTTGGTTCTCAAATATTTTATTTCAGCTTGTTCATGTTTCACCACCACCTGCCTATACATCACAATTTTCAAATTCATTATAATGTGTAAATAATAACATACAACTCAACTTGTTCATATATCACTCACTATCTTACCAATGACCACTACCTGACCAAATAGCAGCCACAACGTGCCCTCATCACACACATTCTTCACGTCGCTTAGCATGCCCATTTATCTTCACTGACACATTGCCATCATAACCATGTGCCCAGACTGCACAATATGCTCAATGTTTATAACCAAATCAACATTCATTACTTGACCACATATCTCAACACACTTGTCTTTATACTTTTGACTCCTTATGGAGCATAGGTCTGCAATGGTACTTCAATAACAGTAGTACTTTGTTACTAGAAACTGTTCTGGGCAATTCCCCTCAGTTGGATCCATGTCCCTCCTGCTGTTTTTGCTTTATTTTCTGCTGATCTCCATGTTTGCTTTGACCTCAATATACTTAGATATTGGAACCCGTCCACATGTCAAAGCCTGCTCACCTATCACAACTGGTCAAGCTTCTTAATGTGGGACAGTGGTTAAACAGGAAATAGGAATGAATTTAGGCACCGCATATTTACGGATATTTAGGCACCGGATAATTAGCCAATTTTTGACAAGGTGGAAAATTAGGCACCGGATAATTAGGCACTCTTAATTTTGAAAATAATTTTAAAATGTTAACATATATTTTATCCTTAGGCTATGGGTGTTATATAATGACGTTATAATAAATAGCAACTATAACGATTCTAACTAAAGAAAAGCTGACAAAATGGGGAAAAATTACAATCATGAGAATGTGTAGAAAAAATGACTCCTGAGTCACTATATAATATAGACATCACAGGATTAAAGGAAGGGGAGGTCGAGATGATTCTCCACTCATTGCTTCCCTCCATCACCAACCCCTAAGGTTGACTGGTGAGTTTTTTTAATTGATGGTTATGCAATTTGTGTTAATATTTAGTTACTAATGTAAATACTTAAGATTAAAAAGTATTATAAAATATTTTTATTATGTCGGGAAGTGTTGGCGTTAAATATAATCGCAATCGCCCTCTGCTTGTGGGAAAGGGAGGGGTCGTACTTTTAAAATGGGATAGGCACGGGTGGGGGGGCACACACTCCCACTTAAGGGAGAGGATTTCTCGCAGATAGATGTAAACGTGGTCGTAAAAGTTACTTAGTGAATCTTAAGGCTACGCACTGGGGTCAAGGGTATGGAACAGCATAGGTGCTAAATTGGCAGTCTGGAGAAACTTGTCTCCTTAAAAAGGGTATGGGAATGAGGAGGAGGCTTTGCTCGCGTTACTTATAGGGATCTGATATGTTAATAAACTAAAGTAGTATTCATTTTTTTATAACAGCATTAATCTCTATTATCAACCTCTTTAGGAAGATCTATTGTGTAAGTGTATAGGTGTGTTTTTAACTATACCTACGCATATATTCAATATATGCAAATTTATGTTCTATAATTATTTATATAAAATATATATGGTTGGACATTGCAAAAATGGCTAGAAATCGCGATAAAATATGTTTTGAAATTTAAAAAATAGAAAGCTTATTGAAAAGACAGATGAGATGAAAATTTCTATATTAATATTTGGAATGATGGTCTCTTTGCATGTTATAAACAGAATACTCATTCTGCTTATAACATGAAAATCTTTAAAGTTCTTAATATGATGATTATGTTGACAGTTTATGATAAAACAATGAATCAGGCTCCTTTACACGGGCGGGTATCTCAAAAGAAATTGGGTCCACCTGTTGATCATGGGTTCGAAATGTATCGAGTCTTTTCCGCGGCATGCGAAATATCATGCCGATGCTATAAACTTTTTTTTTGCAGCTACATCAAAGTCGATTTGTGGTCCAGTGTTTCTCTTTCAGCAGGCCACTGTATAATAGATGCTTCTGTGACTACTAAGTCTCAATGTTCGAAAGCTTTTTATAAAGACTACTATAGTGTTTTTCCTGTTCGTTAATTTGTTCTTTCTGCAACCAAGTGGCGCTCACAGATTGCATAATCAAAATTTTAAAAACTCACCAGTCAACCTTATAGGGGCTGGTGATGGACTGAACCAATGAGCGGAGAATCATCTTTATCTCCCCTGAATCCTGTGATGTCTATATTATATAGTGACACAAGAGTCATTTTTTCCACACATTCTCATGATTGTCACTATTTTCCCATTTTGTCAGCTTTTCTTTAGCTAGAATCGTTAAAGTGGCTATTTATTATAACAACATCGATAGCCCATAGCCTAAGGATAAAATATACGTTAACATTTTAAAATTATTTTCAAAATTAAGGTCACTAATTAAAGCTAATTATCCGTTGGCTAATTTTCCGCCTTGTCAAAAAGTGCCTAATTATCCAGTGCCTAAATTTTCGGGTGCCTAAATTTCCAGGTGCCTAAATTTCCAGATACCAGGAAATAGAATGGCAGAGCCATTACAGTACTATTGTGCAACTTGAAATATTGTTCTTGTAAGCAACCCTTTCATAATCCTTGTTTCTAATGTCTAGTACTTGTTTGATTTGACTTTTCACTAATCCTTGTTTCTTATGTTTGGGACTTGTTTGATTTGACATTTCACTAATCCTTGTTGATGTTTGGTACTTGTTTGATTTGACATTTCACTAAACATTATGTTTGGTGCTTGTTTATCTGACATTTCACTTAACCGTGTTAATGTTTGGTACTTGTTTGAGTTGACATTTCACTAAACATTGTTAATGCTCAATACTTATTTGATTTAGGAATGGCCTCAGCTTTAGATGATGCTGTCGGTGAAGTGTATAAAGCCTTACAAGAAAATGGACTTGCTGAAAACTCGATCATTATTTTTAGTACTGATAATGGCGGCCCAGCCAATGGTTATGATGGAAATGCAGCTTGTAACTGGCCACTTAGGTAAAAATGTCATTTGTTATTTGTAATGTTTGTAAAGAAAATGCTTCAACTGACTACATATTATTTGAAAAAAATATTTGATATTTGCTCAAATTGAAAAACCTATCTTACCAATATGCTAATGTTTACCTATAGAGGCGCGGTGGATGAGCAGTAAAGCGTTGGGCTTCTGAACCGGGGTGAAGACTTGGATTTTTAATCTCAGAATTTTTTGGCACTTTCCAGCTCTAATGGGTACCTGGCACTAGTTGGGGAAAAGTAAAGGCAGTTGTTGCGTTTGGTCATTTGCTGGCTGCATGACACCCTCGTTACCCGTGGGCCACAGCAACAGATGACCTTTACATCATCTGCCCTATAGATCGCAAGGTCTGAAAGGGGAACTTTTGTTTTGCTTATGTATAGATAATTATTATACTATCTTGCCTAAATGTTGACTTCTATTATTTACTTTTTTTTAAAAATTATCTCTTCTTCATACAGGGGAACTAAAAATACTCTATGGCAGGGAGGCGTGAGAGGCGTAGGTTTTGTTCATAGCCCACTCCTAAAGAAAAAATCTTATGTGAACAACAATCTGATGCACGCAGTGGACTGGATGCCAACTCTACTTGGTCTGGCCAAAGGAGACCTTACAAAATTGGACAATATCGATGGCTTTGACCAATGGGAAACAATATCTGAAAATGCAGAATCTGAACGAAAAGAGGTGCTTCTTAATATTGATCCCATAATGCAGCATGAATCCTTGATAATTGCCCAGTACAAAATCATATTCGGCAATATATCAGATGGAAAAAATGATGGATGGTATCCACCATCTGGCACAAATATCTTGTCTGCCAATAGCTCAAACTCTTCTTTAAATTATGAAAAAAACAACGAATCCAATATAAAGTTTATATCGAGCTTAAATATTCAGGATATGACCCAGACGGAAGTGAAAAATCTTATTGATATTCTAGATTTCATTAATAAAAGATTAAGAAACAACCTTACTATGAACGATGTATTAATTGACTTATTACCAACAATCAATGAGATGATGAACGCTCCCCAGATTTTTTTTAGCCGTGTTCTTAAGAAAGAAGAAATGGCTACTAAGAAAAAGGCTGAGGTCAATTCATTAGACCTTGTGGTGAATTGTGGGATAAGACCCACAAATGCCTCTACAAACTGCCAGCCACTTAAAGCTCCTTGCCTGTTTGACATCGAAAATGATCCCTGTGAGTATAACAACATTGCGGATCATCTGCCAGTCATTGTCGAAGTCTTGATGCAGAGGCTGCACATGTACGAGTCCACTATGATCCCTCCAGCAAACAAACCCTTTGATCCTAAAGGGGATCCCAGTTTACATGGCGGCGTATGGGGACCTTGGCTTTAATTTCAGATGGTGTACACTGTGGACATTTTTTATGAAAATATTTATATATGTATGATATACATATGAAAACAGGTCATGGGCCAGTATGGCCTGTGAGCCATAGTTTGGGCAAGACTGATAAATATTGCTATTGATAGCTGAAATATGAGATACATTGTTGTTGTTTGTTTTGGTTTTTTTTAGGAAGGGGGATTAAATTAAGAAGACATTTATTTTCTGCACCCCCTGATTGATGCTTTTTTGTCCATGCCCTGGCTAAAGCAAAAAGCAGGAATGATTCCCCAACTGAAATTGATAATTGCGTTTAATTAACATACATTAATGAGGTATGGTGTTGTCCTGTTCCTGCTTAACATAATTCTTTTTACTATCTCCTTTTCCCATCTGCCTTTTAACTGTTACCGCCATGGGGGTAAGGGGGGTGGTTAAAAGTATTATTATATATTTGTCTTTTTTTTCCATAAATATTCAGAGATGATCTTCTTATAAATTACAGATGTTACTTCACATGCATGTTAATCAGTAATTTAAACTCTGCTAAGTTGTTGGCTTTCCTGGCTGATTTAGGCAAGCCATTTCACGCTCTAATGGCACTAAGGAAGGAGGAGGCTTTGTATGATTTAGTTCTAGCAAAAGAAATAAGAAATGTGTGTTTTGTGAGTATTTTTTTAGGTTTTGTTTTTGAATTAGGAAATTAAAGTTTAGTGTTATGTGTATTATAGCTACTTTACTTTTCAGACTTCTGTCCTGAGGTGTCTCTAAGTTAAGTAATTTTACTAAAGTAGTTACTCCAATCAAATTGGAATATTCGTTTGTTACAAATCTCACTGCTGTATTTTTTATTTGTTGAGTTGATGGATCCCAGAGGACACATATTACCCTATCCACTAATGACTTGATACTACTATAAGTGGGAAGTGTGGTCGAAAGGCCAAGTGCGCGTGAACTTGGCTTGGCTTGGCTACCTAGAAGGGGGCTCGAGGTTCGACACCCGAATCGGGCAGATTTGTGTTTATTGAGCGCCTAAAGGCAGCACGGAAAACCAACTCCTAGATACCCCCCCCCCACTGGTCCACAAATGAGATTGGACCAAAAGCGCTCTGAGCATGCTATAAGCATGAAAGTAGCGCTATATAAAAGCTATAATAATAATATTTGATATGAATGACAAGTAATGGCAATGTCTAACAACACAAAGTTCGAACATCTATTAGGATTGACTTTATATTGCTAAGTAATATAATAAATAGACGGGTGTCAATAATAGAGATTTTTTTTTTTAAAACCCTCCCTATCACAGAAATCTGTCCATTACCACCCACAAGATGTGTCTATTCCTTTTTGAGTAAATCTCTTTTGGATGAAATCAAAAGTTTGATATAATTTTATAATTATTATTTATTATTAACCAGTTACGTTTTCTTTTGAGAACAATTATACAGACTTACAATGGTTTATTTATATGTTTTTATGTTTAAGTTCTAGTGACTGAATGTATCCTATTATATGATATCAGAGTATGAGCAAGTGATAATAGTTTTCACCATTGTGGCCATTTGTTACTATGTAAATTAAAATATTGTTGACTTAATTTTTTTTTACATGGCTTTATTGAGCCACTATAAAACATTGGCCTGCATTAGATGAGTATGATAATATAAAATGCTCTCATGTGGGTAAATAGCTGATAGTTTTTTGATATCAAAGTAGTTGATTGATGTAGGCTAATTTGGTTTATGTGACTTGGTTTTGATGGTAAATGATTGATTATACACATATTTATAATAATTATGTTACTTTTTTTTTTTAATCCAGAAGATTTTTTTTTTTATTTACTTGTGTAAATATTTGTTATAAGTTTGTAAAATTAAAAGCCAGTTTTTACGGTTCACATATTAAAGTACTTTATATGAACAATTTACTGTGTTCTCTGAAATTATTTTCCCCATCTGATGCAAACTAGGCTATTGTTCTTCTTGGTGTTAATCTAGTTATTAGAGACTTAGTCATTGTTTTTTTCTAGCTGATTCAGGCAATCCATTCCATGCACTAAGAAGAAGTAGCACTTGTATGAATTAGTCCTAGCTTATGGAATAAGAAATGTGCCTTTATTTTTGTGTCTTGAGTATTTTATTAAGTTGTGTTTTTGTATTTGTAAGTTATGGTTCAATCTTTTATGTATTATTTCTACTTTACTTTTTAGTCTTCTGTCTTAAAATGACTAAAGTTTGTTACTCTAGTCCAGGAGTTCTCAACCTGTGGCTCGTGAGTTGAATGACATTTTGCTAGGGGTCGTCTAAAACCTTGGAAAATAATTTTTTGGGGTCTTTTCTGATGTGTAAAACTTGACTTTTTCCATTGAAAGTTGCAATCTTGTTATTGTCATTCAATAATAGGCAACTGAATTAGAATGATCTCAAACATTTGCCTTCTCTTCAATGTCAGTTACACAAATCTTGATCAAGTGTTAGCAATTAAACCCTGATTCTTCCACATACAATTATATATATTTATATATTGCTGTACATAAATTTCCAGTCTGTTAGTTATTACATCTTAAATTTGGAAAGACTTGATGCAGAAATTGACATTCGTAATGATCTTGCAAAGACTGTCCAGAGAATTCCTGGTCTAGTGAAACAAAAACAAGCTGATACTGTCGCAGTAAAGTTTTAGCTATACCTATTTCAAAGACTGTCCAGAGAATTCCTGGTCTAGTGAAACAAAAACAAGCTGATACTGTCGCAGTAAAGTTTTAGCTATACCTATTTCAAAGACTGTCCAGAGAATTCCTGGTCTAGTGAAACAAAAACAAGCTGATACTGTCGCAGTAAAGTTTTAGCTATACCTATGTCAATTGCCCCTCCTATTTTGTTTTTCAATTGTCTCATAAGTATGCCACATAAAATTCATGCAATTCAAATGGAAGATTAAATTTCATTTATGTCTAATTTAATTATATGGAGAAATATATATATTGTTAATTTTTTGTTATAAACCTGGTGGTGACACAGATGGGGGTACTGCTGTGTGTTTTTAGACTACGCAAATCACCCCAGGTCAGAGCTAGATGAGCGGTCAACCGTGACAAGTGACAGTACACGCCAGTTTAGCAAGGACCTTCTTTATAAATATTATGCACACGTCACGGCGAATGTGATTAACCACTGGTCAAGCGACGTTCCATCCGGTTCTAGAAGGCCTGTAGGGACCCTATATAAGAGCGAGTGTGTTAAGAGTCAAGACATTTCACGTTACCTAGCAATGTGACCAGTACGAGGCAAAGTCAGAACAGCACAGTGTGTGTAGACGGTCTGGGAGGACAGAGAGGCAAGGTTTTTATACAGTCAGTGTTAATTAATGTTGTTGCCAGTGGTGATGTATTTGAAATTATACTGTTACGTTACTTTGGAGCCCTGAGTTTTCAAGTTCTTAAGATTAGTTGTGTCATGTGGTGCAGTTTGCAGAGAGCCTGGATAGAGAGAAATGTTACAATATATATATATATATTTATATTACAAGAATATAATTACACAATATTTCATTATTAAAAATAAACAATTAGCAGTGCCTATTTGATATTTACATTAGGATTACGATTATTTATGCTTATGAACGAAAATACTTTTACGCATGGGTCGCAGCATAATTGGATTGTAAAATGAGGTTACCAATCTAAAAAGGTTGAGAACCGCTGCTATAGTCAAATGCAAATATTTGAAATATTCTTTGGGTAAAACCTCACAGCTCAATTTTGCAAGAGTAGCAGCAGTAAAAAAAAAATGTAAACATTGGTGAAAATCTTAGCATGTTACTGAAATCACCAAATTTCATTCTGCATTTCTAATTGAAGTAGGTTTAGTTAATTGGAAGAAGTAGGTTTAGTTTATTAGAAGTATAAGTAGATATTTTGGCATTAGAACAAAAATATCTATTTATACTTCTAACAGCATGTAATATCTGATATCTTTTCTACATTCTTGATATTACCCTTGAAACATTTATCTTTCTGTACGAGTCCTAGCACTAGTTCATTGACTGACTCATTCCATCACTCATTCTCCCACTTGGGGAAGCAATAAAATAATTAAGAAGTTTTAACCAGTTATTGCTTGACAATAAGTGCATACAGATTTTTAATAACACAAAACTATACTTGTGCTTCCTTCCAAAAACTCCTGCTTGAAGACACTTAACAAATTGATGTACTCTTTTTCTCTTTCAAAATGGCATACGATGTTATTAAAGTGTGAAAAATTGTTCTAAGGGCTAGATGTACAGATAGAATTGAGGAGCCTAAGAATGGTAAGAGAATGTATGTAGGAGCACATTTGGAGGGGGGGGGGGGTAAGGCATATTAGAATATATGGACCAAAACTATGTATTGATGGCACAGGTATCCCCAGAGCAGATAAATGCATTAAAAAATTTTGTCGTTTTTTTTTTCAAATTTCTTGAATTTTTAGTGTGGTTCAATCAACGCAAATAAATTTCCATGCCCATAGCTAAAGAGAATTTTTTGAAATATATATGAAATCTCTATTGCCTGATGAAATACTATTAAGCCCATATAGTCGGAAAGATTGATTGTAGAAATACTATTAAGCCCATATAGCCATATAAATTCTAGTAGATACCACCAATACCAAACCATACTAGTCTGCTTCTGGCATACCTTTGTATCCAACAATTGTGAGAAGAGAACACTGTGTGTGAAAACATTCTAGCATGTAGAAGTGTTTTTCTCTGTGCTAGATTTACATTTACATTGTGTTCAAGAGAGAAGGCCTATCGGGAAAGGTTTTGGTGCTGCCTCAAAGTCCTAGGCTTCATATGAATTAGACAAGCAGCCAGTCACACCCGCTAGCCATGAAAGTGTTACACCTGGAGGGGGAGGGCTCTGTGTTCAATGTCTTTCCTTTAATGTCAGTGAAAGTGATCCACTAGTACAATCTCTCAGAAGCACCTCGAGTTCAATAACACAAACAAGTTTTAAGTACAGGGGTCAAGTATATTTTATTTGTATTCAATACAACATTTACAGTCAATGTGAATGATCTGATGATGAATAAACACACTCCCAAACACACTACAAACAGAATTCATTATAATTTAAACCAACATACTAAGTTAAAACCTAAACAAATTTTCTCTGGACAGATTAAGTAAACACCTAAACAATTTTTTTGACAAGCAACCAACAAACTAGGCTACAATGAAATTAATTATTTCCTAATGTTGTTCTTACATCAATACAAGGCAATGGTTCCGAATCCTTTTAGTTTCGCCTTTTAGTTGGTAGGCTTCATATACAAACTAAAAGCCTATACTTTTACCATGGGACTATTATTTTATATAGACTAAGACTTCTGAGAACATTTATGCCATATAAAAAATAAGGGTATTGGGCATGACTGAACTATGTACCAGAAGATTTACCTGAGAACTTACGAGACATTGACAAAAATATATTAAATTGGAAGTATGTTTTTCCACCTATATTTTAACACATTGAAGTAGCAATGCTTCAACTTTTGATCAGTGCCTTAATCCAACAGGAATCTAATAATAAACTCTCACTAACTTAGGTTGAAGATGTATTGGGACACTTCAAATCACTAAGTAGGATTGGTAACCTAATAGCAAAGTAGGATTTGTAACCTAATAACAACTATTATAGCTCAGCATTGCCTGCTGGTGACTTCTTACAAAATAATAAGCTTGTTAATATCATCACCTGAAAACTTAGTACCAATCATTCACTTTCATACATCCCATTCTATTCATCCTGAACCAGTGATTTCCACACACATTTCATTTTGTTCAAAAGTCAATGCATCAAGCCCTAGGCTGAAACTTCCAGCCTCTTATTATAGATATATAAGATTAAAATAACTCTAATGAATACATGGCAACTATGTACACTGGTCACATACTAACACAAAACAAGGGACAACTTAAAGGACTGCTACTAGTAGAACAGCAATATCTTTCCCCTCTACTCCATGTCCTTTCTCAACCACAAAGCAACTGCCTTTGGAAACTGAAATACATTTGTAATCTCATAACTTAGAACCAAAGCTTTAATAAGACCATAGTTCTAAGTACAGCTCAGAGAATATGTAACTCAAATATTTACACTGCATTCAAGTTTGTGATTATTCATATATCAATCTTTTACACAATTCTTTTTCTGTCCCACATATATATGAAAAATGTTCTTTTCTATTAGAAAAATATTAAAACTGAAATATTCTAGTTATTTTATAATGTATAAACAACATAACAAAAAAAAAGTTCTAAAAAAAACAACTAGTTTTTAAATATTAGACTTGAAATATATACTTTTTTCTAGAAAATGGTTGATTTTATCACTTAAATTAATACCCCAGGTATGATATTTATGAACATTGATACATAACTTCAGACTCTTCAATCTTAAATCCCTGTTTCATTCAGCTGTGAATGCCAATATTTTGATTCTAATGAGACATTGAGAGACCTCAATGCTATTCTGGATGACTGATCTTTTAAAAAGTAGGAGAAGAACTACAGTTTTGCAAAACAAAAACAAAACTGTTTCTCTATAGACAAGAATGACAGAAACCAAATCAAGAGGTTTAGAAAGCTTTGTCTTTTTTCAAACTCAAGGGAGGGTTCTGGAGCATGGTCGATACTACAGTCAAAGTAGTCTAGCAAACACAAACATACTACTGACTAATGTATTTCTAGAGAGAAAACAAGACCTAGTCAATGAGGACAACTATGTACACAGCCAAGCTGGAAGAATAGAGAACTACTATAAATTAATGCATATAACAAACTGTAGGCAACATAGGGCTGGCTATAACAAACACACAGACAGATACTTTGTAATATTTCCTGAGTATGACCAACTGTTGGTGGTGATTTGTAACTTTTACAAACTAGAGAGTGTCTGCAGGAGGTCAGAGTTCCACTTTAGTTAAAAAAAAAAACACTGAACTATGACCCAAACCTAGAAGCCCTTGATTGACTATTACGTCATGGACAAATTGTGTACATGTCAAAGGTGCAGTCTAGAATGAGGTATATGCAACAAGTAGCTTAGACAGATTTATATACTATACTGTAAATATATGCTATGTGAATCACAACGTATTACTCGACAAGTAAGAGTGAACTGAGGTGTATAAATCAAAACAATGCCAATTACAGATGTGTAACAAAACTAGCAACCAACATACTTTATTAGTAGTGTTAATTTTCTTGTGCTGATTTTGAAAAAATACTTGTATGTGCTTAAGATGATTATTTAAAAAGCTTTGATTACAATGTACAAGTGTAGGGATGCATTAGTGTACAAGAGATAAAAATGTGTGGCAAAATAGATTTTTCCTGTTAAAAGCTAGTGTGTTTTTATGAGAAAAGTTTTGAAAGAGCCCTCAAATTCCAATGGAAATGTTTGGACGTAGACCTCCCCAACCACAGAGACAGTCCTCTGGTAAGGTATGTACAGAATATTCTAAACAAATATTCAAGAACTATTTAATACACACATGATCTTAGAACCAAAATTCAACATTTCCTACAAGATATACACAATTCCATTAGTCTCTCCACTAATTCAAAAAGTGCAATTAGTTTTCTGTTTTAAATTACCTCTCACACAGTATACCAATTTTAAAAAATCAACAATTATAGAACAAAAATTGAAGATAACACAAAATGACTGCATGCACATCAAATGAGGTAGTATTTGACATTTTATAAAAAGATAAACGGTTTCATACTCCATTATGTCCCCTCCCTCCTTATATATTAATAAAAACAATAACCAGCTACTCTTAAAATGTGTTATTAAGCACTGATTACTTATACAGTGCTTTCAAATTCATATATACACTTGTTCACCTTAAACTTATAGTAACTGGTCATTTGACTAAATAGATTTTTTTATTACAATCCTTGAAAGAAAAAAAAAGCAACAGAGTCGATACTTTCAGAGGGGCACAAAACATTCTCACAGAAACCAATGAATGTTTTACAAAGACATTAACAAAATGTTTAAAAATGTATTTATAATATATATAAATTTCACAAAGTCACAAACCATAGGAAATTATTGTTGTAATGTAAAAAAAAAAAAGCATGTAAGTTGTATATCAGCTATCATTAATAAGGTTGCATCATTTGGTCACCGGAAACTATGTCATCAGGTGTGTTAACTAAACACATTCACCTTGGTGTGTACACACAATAATAACTATGTATACACAATCTATAAATATCTATAATAAAGGTTCAACAAGCACGCTAAAAGACTGGTATATACATATATATATATACACACACATACATATCACAATCAAACTCCATCTAGAGGTCATTCTATTCAGAAATAATCAAGCTCTTTAACTCTTTCTCTCCAGAATTAGTTTCCACATTCCGACAGAATTATTTACTTGGCCCATTCATCATGCACTACCATGTTATGGTTCAACTTCAATTACATGTATTTTGCTTGTTATATATTTAGTATAGAATAAAAGGGAAATGCATGCCGTTTAGTATAAAACAAATTAATAGGACCAAAAGTTATTCTAATTATAGAAATTTAAAATGAAAACTTACCCACTGTGGACAAGTCAACTAGCTCTAGGTCTAGGAAATATTTTATGATCCAGATTGAATAAAAATTATTTTTAACAATATTTATTCATATTTATAGGAGGCCTGGTGGCTGAGTGGTAAAGCATTTGGCTTTCCAACTGGTGGTCCAGGGTTCAAATTCTGGAATTTAAAAAATTAGGATTTTTAGGGCGTCTTTAAGTTTATCCTAGTTCTAATGGGTACCTGGCATTAGTTGGGGAAAAATAAAAAGGCAGTTATACGTTGTGCTAGCCAAATGGTGAAAACTATATAAGATTGTTGTAAATAATTTTTAAAAAAATACAGGAATTAAAAAAAAAAGTTCTAAAGCATCGGCTATAGCATACAAAAATGGCTGATAAGAGCTTTGTTCTGGAGAAAAAGAGTTAGCAAGGACGCATGGCTATGGCATACAAAAATGGCTGATAAGAGCTTTGTTCTGGAGAAAAAGAGTTAGCAAGGACGCATGGCTATGGCATACAAAAATGGCTGATAAGAGCTTTGTTCTGGAGAAAAAGAGTTAACTGTCCTTGCTTTACAACCATACTTTTGTGGACAAATAAAAATTATTTTTAAAAAATTTCATTTGTAAACCACAAGTGACAAGAGGTCAAGCTTGTAGTTTTTGTGAAAATAATGTTTTGAAGTTAAGTCTCAAAAAAAAAAAAAAATCACATCACAAACAAGATTCGTGATAATCTATTTCTAAGCATATACTACATAACAAAGCTACAACATATTTAGCATACAAGAAACTCACCTGTAACTAATCTCTCTTAAAAAAAGTTTTTTAAAAAAATTCACCAAAATTTGGAAGCTGCTACACTTAACACTGACACACTCACCAGACTATTGCCACTTCTAGCAGTATGAATGAGACCAAAGCAGCCTGTCGAATGATGTAGTAAGGCAAGAGTTCACACAAGAACTTTCCACAAGAACAACGACACATTACAAGCCACTCTAAGTATCTACTACCCCTGGTCTGTCTTTTAATTAAAATTCAACACAATTTTTTTGTGAAGGATGTATTAATTTTCAAATTATTAATTTGTAAAATTGTATTTTGAATAAAGATTTATTACTCACCAAATAAAATTTTCAATTGAAGCTTAGAACTAGCTTTGTAAATGACGTTAAATAAAAAAAAAACACACCCTCCGACCAATACTTAACATTGAGGTGACCATCAAATGTTAGGTAACTAACTCTAGCTGCTGCAGTGGTCAATGTCATTAACTGATTTAAAATTTTAAAAATTCTAGACATAAAATAGAAAACCCTGAGACTATATAATAGAATTAGATAATTGTGCATATTAAATCACTAGTTGAGAAACACATTTTTAACAGTGTCATGAAAAAAAAAAAAAAAAACATTTTTCTAACAAGATTTTGTAGAATATTTAAGTCCACACTGTTGAAAAAATCACCTAAATGAAAGCTATCAATTCCAAATCCACTATCAGTTTTAATCTGAAGTAATGCTTCAAGAGAAATATTTAGCTGTAAACTTTACATAAGTATGGCATAAATATATAATCAGTCCCATGAACAATTGTAGTCAGTTGTCACTTGCTATTAATCTGAGGTACAATGGTGCTACTGTGGTATCCATATCCAAACCACACAAAATGGAAAGTGTTTTCACATCCAATGTTAACTTGCAAAATTATTTCTATAATAGCCAACCGCCGTTAGGTTTCTGAGTACCATCACAGGGACTCATGCTACAGCATGTTCAATTCCAGTATAATCAACCTAACTTATTGCCAAGGTCTAGAGAGACCACATCTACCATTAAGACCTTTAATGCTGAACATACAAAGAAATTCTGATTAACCGAGATAAACTAGTCAATGTCTTTGATCTAGCAGCCCTCCTCCTTGCTGTTGAAGAAGTCACAACAGAAACTGCTGATGCCATGATGTAACAAATGATGAACCCAGCTGATGCCACTGGCCAACAATTAATGGACACAGCTGATGTCAATGGTAACCAAACAATGGACACAGCTCATGTGATTGGGTTGTTCTTTCTTTTCAAAATTGAAACTAAAACACAAAAAAGCACACCCACCCTCGTGTCCAGTGATCCGTTGTCCCCCCCAATGGATCAGCTGGTTAGTATCCTGAGAACACTGAAACTCCAGTCTGTGCCAAGTTTATTTTGAATTACACCAAGACGGAGAGAGAGAGATGCCTTAGCATGAATTCAAATAAGAGTCTGAGGTGAGCATGGAGTCCCTGCCCATGTCTATGACAGCAGTATTAGGCACGTAGGAAGAGGTGTACATGTGCTGGGGTTGATGGGATACCAAAGGTGTTGATGAAAGTAACTGGTCAATGAGTTGCCCCTCACTACCAGAATTGACATTGCGGGAGAGCTGGCCCAGGCGCTCTAGCACACAGCCTGCTGACAAGCGGGCCTCTGCATCCTGATCCCAGCATTCTTCAACAGTTGAAATTAGTTTTGACAGTCCCTGCAACAACAAAAAATTTTTTAAGCACACAGAAATATTTAATAATGGACAAGACCAAAAAATGCATTGAAAGATACAGGCTACCTCTATTGCTGTGTAAGATGCATGCATAGATTCTATTCTGATGTCATTAAAAATAAGCATCAGATCAAACAAATTTTTCTAACATTGAAAGGGATTAATTTCCTTTATTTTTAAAAAGATGTATTGTTTTATATGATGCAGTTCTAGGTCATTTTAAACAACTTAATAAATTTCCTTATCACTGAATAAAGTCACATGCAGCAACAGTGGTACTTGTTTGCTGACAAACATCTGCATAATATCACATGATGACAACAACACAAAATAGTATGTTTAAAAAATCTAACCTGCTGGTTGGACTAATTGATCAGGTTCTTAAGTTATGATTTTATATAAAGAAGCTTTATTTTGAAGACACTGAATTTGTCTCAGGGGTTAAATGTTAATATTTGGATGGTGCATTATTGAACATACACAAAGAAGCATAGAAATACTATACAAAGTAAATGAGAAAGTAAGACTCACTGGATGCTTCTCCCAAGAAGGGTTTATGGCTGGTCTTACTTTCTGAGTGACCACTAAAGTCTGCATCTCCTCTAGAGTTGGCTGAAGACCAACTTCTGCCTCAAATGGAAGGTGATACTCCTTCACAGGACCTGAAATAGTATTATTAGATTCAATGTTTATATACAATAAATTCATAATTAGTAAAGTAAAACATTAACTTATTCTTGTATCAATTTTTTTTTTTTCCCGATTTTGTTGGAAGAATAATTTGAAAATGGTTTTAAAAAATTTTTTTTTTTTTTATATTTGCTATTCTCAATCTCACAACTACCAAAGTCTAAGATTATGATAAAACATACCATCACCAGTGCAACGAGTCATAAGTTCCCAAATGACCAATCCACAGGCATACATGTCAATTCTAAGAAACGAGTCCCTGTTGAAACAAATCGCTCCCTCCAGAACCTCAGGTGCCATATAGCGTCGTGTGCCAACCTGAAATCATAGAATAACTTATTTAACAATGGTAACATCAGAAATATATTATGTAATTTATAAGATAATATAAAAGGATATATTTTTAGCTTCAGCTGATTAACTAAGGATTGTTAATACACAATAAAAAAAAAGAGAAAAAATTCTCCTAAAAATAAAAACCAATTAAATCTAGTATTCGAAAGGATTCGAAAAGAATATATATATGGTTTCACAGCAAAGAAAGTAAAAAAAATCAATGCTGAGTACAAAACAATTTCACAGCAAGAATTAGTCTTGACAACTTTGTTTTATTCGCTATCTACAATAAAAAGTTTAGATTTTTAAATACAATTCTTTAGAGGTAGAGAGAGAGAAATGAAAGTGCAGTTTTGATTTTCTAGAAATAATGTATGGCACAGGTCTACGTACCTGTGGATGTGTTTCATTAAATCCTTTCCCAGGCTCAAACTTCAAAGCTAGTCCAAAGTCGGCAATGCAGGCTGTCAGGTCCTGTTTCAGAAGGACGTTCTTACTCTTGAAATCTCTGTGGGCAATGGCAGGCTTGGCCTGGGAGTGTATAGGAGACGGAATCTCATCATGTAGGTACGCAAGGCCTCTGGTCATGGTCTGACCAATGTGGCACAGCTGAGCCCATGTCACTGTGTTGGCCTTGAGGTAGTCACACAGAGATCCTGAAAAGAAACAATGAATGAAATCAAGCATATCTGAAATGTACAGGTTACAAAACAAGTGAAGATGTTCATGTATAAATTAATGTTCTATAGCTGAAATGTTGATTAGATGCATTACTTATTACTTTAGCAGTACTCTTTAGATTTGAATGAGGCAGCAGAAACTTTATGTGATCACAAACATGAATAAACATTTTAAAATTAACACTGCAAATTTAATTTGTTTTATTTCCTTTACCTATCAAGATTAACAGCTTCACCAGCATGCTGACTATCAAAGAATTCAGTAATTTTACTGGATACCCTCTTAACAATGAAATCTAAGGTCATAATAAATTGGAAAACAGTCAACTTATGCATTCCCAGAACACACCAAGACGATTTGAGCAATACCTTTCTCATGAAACTCTGTGACAAGCCAAAGTTCTGTGGTCAGAGTGTCCTCCCTTCTTTCTGATCCAATAAAATGAAGAATATTTTCCTGTTTCATGTGAGGTAGATTGTAAATGTCAATCTCTGACATCCATGACTGTTTATCTTGAAGTGGGAAAATTTTGACAGCTACATACCTAGTGATACAAAATAAAACCACAATCAGATTAAACAAAGTCTATGCTAGGAAAATATTCTTGAGCCATTCAAAGTATTACCTTTTCAAACTTTTTAACTGTCATAAATAAATGGATTTGTGGGGAAAAAATGAAGAAAAAATTTAATCAAAATGCTTATACATTCATAAAAAAGTCATTTTCTTTTTTCAAATATTCTCAATGATAACCTATTTGTTTTGGGTAAAAAAAAACAACACAACAGCACAAATATAGAAATTTCAATTTTTTATATTAAAAAAAAAACAACATCATCCTAAACTTTTATGGGTTGGCACGTAATAATTAAACTAAGGCATCTTACTAGGTGAGTACAAAAATATAAAGTTGTAAGGACAGTGTTTTACATGTTAAAATGCCTTTTGGTCTAAGAGACTAAATCTCTAGTTCATAGGAAGTAAAAGTCAGCCAAGGAATAGAATTCAACCCATTTTTAAAACAAGTTTCTTTAAGTCGAATAAACAATTCACAAAGTACAAGGGAAAAAAAAACATGGTAAACAAGAGTGAGGAGCATCACAGCGCAAGACACAAGACATTTCTGAATGAATTACAGAGGCTGGGTAGAAAGGATGATGTGGATTACAAGTTGAGTTGAAGAGATTATAATAAAAATGTGAAAAAACACAGCTACAACATAAAAATTTGTTGATACAATCATTATTAATAGTATATCAGTTTTCAGAATGTTTCACTGTTCAAACTATTATTACATCACATAAGACTGGTGAAAAAGGACAAAACAGAAAAAAAACTGAGTCATCATGAAACTTTTTTTTTTATAAGTCCAGTGGTGACAATGTGCTCTATAGTTAATGATCACACAAAAAATGACTCGTATTCAATTAGCATTTAGATTTCAGGTTTCATAGCCATTAGCATCATTTTATATTGTTTTTTTTTAATTTTCTAAAGGATATAGAAGTAAATGGCAGCATGAAGCAAAGCAAAGTAACACACACCCAATGTTAAATCTGTCAAAATAGTCGATATCTTAGCATGTTTTTTTTCCTAACAGTTTGCCATTTTAACAGAAAAAGGTTCTCTCCCAGCATAACACTGGTAAAATGAGTGGATAGTTTACTGACTATTTTAGTTTTTAAATAAAGAATAAAGATTGTAAATGCACAAAAAAGCAAAACTTACTGATCAGGCAGCTGTGCTTTCCACACTGAGCCATATCGACCTTTAGCTTTGAGTTCCAGAAGCTGAAGGTTAAGTGAAGACTGAGATGGCGTTGGTGCCAGACTAGGGTCCACAGTTGGCAACTGTGTGTGACCCACGTGCCTTTGATGACGACGCCACATGAAAAATATGGTGACCACCAATAAGAAAACTCCTAAAATAGGAACTATTGAGTATAGAATGGTTTTGATAAGCTGCTGTTCAGGAACCTGCTTAGTGTAGCCTGGTTCCACCAATACAGATTTTTTGCGTTCTTTGTTCTCCTTAGGGCGATGATAAAATTCCCTGTTGCAAAGATCTCCATCACAGCAACAAAAAAAAATGGGCGAACTAAAACGTTCTTCTACGCATTCTGTCTGGCCGATGCAACTGGAATTGAAAAAATATACCAAATTTAGGGATCACATCACAAGAAAATATTTTATTTATAGATAATAATACATACATAAAACTTAATTTCCAAATCAAAGCCTATGAATGAAAGGTATTATTTTTTTTATAAATAAATGTATATAAATTGTTAGGAATAATTTTTACAATGAATATTGACCTTTTTTTAAACAGAAAGTTTATATATATAGTAGTAATCTTTTAACAATTGTACACAAAGCTAATGGAGTACTTACTAAAGAAGGCTATTTTGTTACCTTCAAGATTCCTTACATGTTTCAAATGTCACCCACTGACATTCCCTGCTCCGTAAAGTTAAGACAATAAAGTATAAGAAAAACTTCAAAGACTAATGTACTCACACCTCATCATTCATCCAGCAGCCTTTTTTTACCATCACTGGTTCATAGGAACCGTTAGGAGTCATCCAAGAAGCAAAACAAAGCATATGATTGTGTGGTTCGTCCAGTGAAATTTTTTGTCCCTGTGACTCAGCTGTCAGATTGGTGCAGACCTCTATTGAGCTGACACAATTTTTGCCCTGGGTACAATCCACTTTCTCACATTTTGATGTTCCTTTATGAACTTTACTCTCTGAAATGATTGACAAATTTTGTTGTTTTTTTTTTACTTTTTGCCAAATGTAGCATTTAAAAAAGGAAGGTTATCAGGAATACCACTAAGTTTATATATTGGTCAAAAATATCCATAAAAAGCAAACTTTAACGCAATACGATTTTTAACATCTCTAAAGTTCAATATTTAAAGCATTACATTTTTCTTCTAACAATCTGGAGGAGTTATATAATTTTGACATCACTGTGTTTTTCACATTTTTTATTTACGAAAGAGAAACTGTCTCATATATTCTTTTTTGACTGTCATAATCTTGCCTAAGTCTGATTCAAGCCAGGATAGGGAAGCCACTTGCTCTTAATGTGCAAACACTAAGCACAGACACTGGCACAAAGGGCTCTCCCATACTCCTTCTCTGTACCAAATCAGACGTACAGGTGTCCGCTATAAATACAGTCATAAGGCACCCCTTTTTTGCTTCCCTACTGGCCTAAACATCTCCTCTTAACGACCATTTCCACCCAAGTGCCACAGTGAGGTTTTGAAGCTTTGAAGCGCAAGTCACTAAGACCTACTGAATACCATAATCCCATAATAAATGCAATTTATGAAGGTAATTCGGTGCACTTAAAGACAAAAAAAACATAAATGCTAAAATTAAAGCGGTCATAAAGACTCATTAAAATCCTTCAAGCTATTTAGATAAAACCACTTCATGATTTTTACTTTTACTTACCACATAAAACAATAATCAGAGCACTAAATGCTAGAAGTTTAAGCCAATTCAGCTGAATAAACCACATCTTGTCAAGGCATGTAAGAATTTAGAAACTTTCTGTGAAAAAGGAACTCTCTGCTTTCAAAAATCTACATTAAAAAAAATATAGTAAAATACTGTATCAAAATATAGATAATACAACTACCAGTACTAGTAATAACTGGAATTTAAACAAAAAAAAAAAACAAACAAAAAAAAGAGCAGATTTCTACAATAGAAGACAGGTGAATTTATACTATAAAAAAAAAAAGGAGCATATAGGCTGAGTGACATCTAGATTAAGACCTGAAGTGTGTTTTCTTATATGGGCATGTTCACAACTATTTTCAGTATAGTATTAAGGTGAAAGGTTTATTATATGACTGACAACCCTTAAAGGATAATGAAAAGTAAAGGGAGCCATCTACTTTTTAACACTGAACATGCCAAAAGAAAAGAGACTATGGCCAAACAGAAAATAAAAACTTTGTCAAGTAAACATCCAACTTCATGATCATGCCACCAACTTAATGGATAATGAATGAAGATTTGAATTTATGCGCAGAATTGTATTCCAGAATTGAGATCTCCCTGCAAAGTAACCCAATGAGGTAAGTACAACAGTGGGATGTATGTATCTGACTCTTTTCGATTTGTTTCTGTGATCAGTGTCTTATATCTTCTTTATGACGGTAAAATGTTCAAATCATGAAGTAGATGGTGACTTTTTTATGCTTAACAATTTTTATAGCTTTCTTAGCAATGTTTTTCTCAAATAGGGGTCCAAGAGCGGTTTGTTTGTTGTTTTATTTTTTATATTCAGATTGCCATACTAGGTAATAATGTTGAAACTTAAATACTGCAGATGTGATCATGGTAAAACATGACAAAACTTTTTCGCTAACATTAAAGAAGAACATTTTTCTTAGTAGCCATATTTTTGTTGCCCTTTTTGAATGTTGTAATCTGTGTTTGCAATAAAATTTAATCTATTGTCTAACACAGATCCAAGGTACTTAAAGCTTTGAACTATTTCTGTGCTCTCCCCAAATATTAAAACAATATCATTTTCTTTCTTTTCATTCGTAAGGTGATAATGATGTCTATGGGGTTTTTTTTACAATTCAATATTAAAAAATTGTCATTACAGTATTTTTCCAAATTGTCTATTTCTCTTAAATAATGATTTACGTCTGTGCTATCTGATTAATAGGAATGAAAATATATAGGTAGTACTTAAGGCCTATAAACCATGCAAAACCAGGACATGTTCATCAATGTACTTATATTCGCCTATATAAGCCTACCAAGAGAACCCTGTCATTAGCATTATGGACAAAGGATGAGAAAGAGAAAAACAGAAGAGTGTCCTGCACCACAAAATTCAAGCAGAAAGGAATATATATATATATATATATATATACAAGTCTCTTCATGGCCCATCCATGCAGAACACCACAATAAAATCATGAAAAGATAACTCTTTTACTTCTGCAATTCGGACAAGGGTTACCCCACGTAATTTTCGCGGTGACAGAGAGCGAGGATCAAGAGAAACAAAAAGGGGGAAACAAGTAATCTTTCTCTTTATATTCTACTAGTTGACCGATGGCGTAGCATATGCCACTATTTTGCAGGGCCAGCCTTAGGCCACTTCAACCTATGCGACCGCAGTGGGCCCCGCACTTTCATAGGGCCTGCGCTAATTCTAGGTGTATAGATTATTAAATTAAACCATTTTATAACTCATAACCATGGATGCAAGCAACAGAACCCTGTTTTGCCTGCAAGGGGGGATTGGCAACCTCAAAAAACCTGCAAGCATGATGCCTCTTATATCTTCACGACATAAATAAATCATTTACTGCTATATATATATATATATGATTATATGTCTTTCAAAACAAACTATTAATTCTATGCTTTTACTTAAATTTACTATTACTATAATCTACTTAAATTTAAATGTATGTTTGAACATTTCTTTTTTTATATAATATGCACATTGATAGTCCTACTACTACTATATTAGTACAAATCAAACTTTGTAACACCTATGTTAAAAGTTAGCTCTATTTCAGATAAAAGATCTAATAGATCAATAAATATTTTTGGCTGACAGAATAGTCAGTGGATCTTATCAAACCTAGTTAACTGGATCTTCTAACTAATAGTAACTTAGACTGATTTACTAGATTGTCTAGATCTAGAATTAGTCAAGATGTCGCTGAGTCTAAGTCTAGACTTTCATTTTTTCTAGGAAAAGAGTGTCACTAGACTCTCACTAGAGCTACTAGTTAACTAGATTTGACCTAGATCTAGGTCTAGCCTAGACCTAGATCCAAATTATAATTTATATTAATTATATACTCTAGATTTAGATTTAGTTCAAGATCTTAAGTTAGATCTAGAATAGATACTAATCTAGCTAGAATCATCTACTAGTCAAGCCTTTTTTTAAATAAGTTTTTTTTTTAATTAGATTTAATTACAATCTAGAGTAATCTATTAAATCTCGACTTTACTTATCTTCTTCTTATATAATACAGACGTTACTTCAAAAAAGAAGATGATTACGTCCTATGCGTCATGCATTTAAATTTGCCAAGTCACTGGTTTTCCTGGCTAGCTCAGGCAACCCATTCCATGCTCTAATAGCACTAGGGAAGAAGGAGTATTTGTACAAATTTGTCCTAGCATATGGGACGAGGAATGTGCCTTTCAGAGTATTTTATTAAATTTTGTATTTGTATTTGAAGATTATGGTTTAGTGTTTTATGTATAATTGCTACTTTACTTTTGAGTCTTCTGTCCTGAAGGCTTTCTAAATTTAGTGATTTTACTAAAGGTGTTACTCTAGTCAAATGTGAATATTCGTTTGTTATGAATCTCACTGCTCTATTTTGTGTCTGTTCCAGTTTCTTAATGTTTTCTTGAGTTGAGGGGTCCCAAACGGAGGATGCATATTCTATTATTGGCCTAACCAAGGTTAAATAACATTTTAGTTTTATGTTCTTATTTGATTTATAGAAATTTCTGTTAATAAATCCTAATGCTTTGTTTCATTTTTTTTTATAGTTTCATCAATATGTGGATTCCATGACAGTTTTTCATTTATTATAACACCTAGGTATTTTGCGTTTTTAGTCTGTGTTACTGGTTTGCCATGAATAAGATAAGTGGAATTAATTTGTTTTAGTTTTTTTGTTACTCTTACTAAAAGATAATTGATATGATCTACGCTGCTTCTGACCAAGTACTAGAGTTTACTAGACCTAGATCTAGTGGTAGATTGTAACTGTAAGATTCTAACTAAGTATCTAGAATCTAGATCTATTCTAATAGTTAAAACTTAATACTCATTAATATAAGATTAAGATATCATCTAAGAATCTTATTCAAATCTACACTATATAGCTAGACTAGATCTATCATTAGGATTTACAGGATTAGCCATCATTATTCATACGGCGATGATGTACGGTAATTTGAAATTTTATTTTGCATTTTTGGGTAAATAAAAAATAATAAATTCATTTTAAAACGTAGAAATAGATCTAGATCTCTAAACTAGATCTAGCCTCTAGGTCTGGTTTCATTCTTTTTTAAAGAAGATAAGTTCTTCTGCCTGTAGATCAAACTTATTAAAATTAGAGCTAGATCTACTTACTAGATCTAACTTAGGCGTCTAAGGCCAGGGCCTTATGGATTTGTTTCTAGATCTAACTTTTGTTTACGTTTTTGATAACTTAAGTAATGTAACTTCTTGTCTTTCTTTGAATTCGACATTAATTTTTAGTTTAAAAGACCAAAACGTTATTGCAAATGAAAAAAAAAGTCTGACTGGTGTTTGCCGATAAGCTTTTTTTTTACTTTGATTTAGCCGGCGATCCTGCATCCATGCTTATAACAGATTTCCCACAGACTCCTGTCGACTTACCAGGAGCTCCTGTAAAACTCCTGAAATTGCAAAATATGCGAAGAAGTCCTGGAAATCTCCGGAAACTATTAATATCTTTAAAAAAACTCATACAAATCTCCTGAAAAATATAGACAAAAATTGTCATTTTGGGGTGTCATTCAATATGGAAAATGACAATCCTACGCGCAATAAAGATTTCCCATAATTTTGGAATCTGGTGAAAGAAGCTTCTCGCGCCTCAAACTAATGAAGAAGTACTTGAGGTTAACAATTCTCGTAGATAGATTGAAACATTTGGTAATTCTTGCAATTGAGCGTGATCTATGTAGGAAATTTTTATGATATACTGTATGACTTCGCTACACGCAAGGCTCATAAAGTAATTCTGTACGTAGTAAAGAATGAATAAAATGCAAAGATGAATGTATTTTTTAATATAAACTCTTAATTTTCACTTATATCCGTATCCCTACCCAAAGTGGGCCCTGTGAATTCCCCAGTGAATTCATTTTTGCATAGGGCCCCACAATGGTTAAGTCCAGCCCTGCTATTTAGTGATGGGTGAATAAAGAGTAGATTACTTGTTCTCCCCCCCCCCCCTCTTTTTTCACAGCTAAACGTGAGGCAGAAATAAAAAAGAGATCTTTCTTGGTCACAACGGTCTGGCCCTGCTGTTTTGATGTGGGTGAATACTACTTGTTCTCCCCCCCCCCCTCTTTTTTTCGAAGGGTAACTCTAGTTCGCCCGGCTAGCAGAAATAAAAAAATGATCTTTCCTTTACTTCTTGCATGTCCAATTTGTAATTTTAATGTTTGAAGTAGACTAGCAATGTTTGAATATTTGTTTTATCTTTTTTATTTTATGTAGTTTTAGATCTAGATCTAACACTTGAAGCTCAAGTGTTTAATTTAACAAATGATTTTCTTTAGCATGAATTGAACCTATGTATTATTACATGTACTAAATCTAGATTTCTAGGACTAGATCTACCATCTTGTACTGATGTAGTCTAGATCTGAGTTTGAGTCTACTACTTACTAACTTATACTTTTAAACTTAAACATCGAACTGAACCCTAACTAAATTCAACTTTCGATCTGTCCAAAGTTTGGTTTGGTCCAGACTGACCAAACCGTCCATGCTCGAGATCGAACTTAAATCGGACCAAACCCGAACTTTCACTTTGTAAGGTCATAAAAATTGAAGATGGGTTCCATTCCCATGCAGTGTTGATGTAGCTCTTATCTCTTTCTTATCCACTCAAGGAGTCAAGAGATAGTGACAGTCTAGTGTACTCTAGACTCTATATTGAGTCTATTATTTTAGACTCAATGACTAGAGTCTATGTTTTGAAAAAAACAAAGAAAAAAAATAAAAATAAATAACAATGATGAATGTCACTGAATGTGTGCAAATAAATAATATTGTAAATCTAAAGTGTAATTAAATTAGTGACAGTGTAAATCAGTCACTAACTTATTCTAGGGAGTACATTTCCTTGTGCTTGCTATTAAAGCAGCCCAAACATCACAAGACAATGAAATGTAATGGGAGCGAAATGCATCTTCAGTTTAGTATAATCTAGTCTAATTGTTTTTCAAAACAAAATTATTACAACACATAGCATTCCAAAAACATTTAGTAGCAATGAACAATATGGCGTAAAACTTGACAAAAGTCCCGGATGTTATTGTTTCAAGATGTGTCGTGAAATTGGATTGGATGATTCGCTTAGTTAGTATTCGCAGCTCTTTTAGCAAAGTATATGCGATACATTTAAGAAGATTAAATAATTGTTTGTAAAAAAAATGTTGGTTAGTAAATAATTTTCTTGTATTAATTAATCATTGATTGATTTAAAAAATATTAAACTCGAAAGATAGATGTTTATAATACGATTATCTTTTGTTGTGTGCACCCCATCCAATCACAAAATTGGTAAGAAGTCTTTAAAAAATATATATTTTGGCTGTTCCGATGAAAACATTCATGTCCGATATTGAAAGGTTTGTGCAACGAATTAACTGCAAAATGGTGGAAAATTATTTATTGATTATTTCGGCAAATAAAATCGAAAAAGTACATTGTACTATTAATAGTTTTACTGTAATTGACCTGAATTATCACATAAAATGTTCTAAAACATTTCACTGTCGACCTTGAAATAGAAGCGTGATAGCTAAGAATAGATTCAAGGACAAAACTCTGCAAGTTGACTGGACGCGGTTGACTACATCATTTTCTAAATTTAGCATAGGTATTGCACCATAACTATTTTGTCACGTGACCAGGTGATATTTGTTGTAGGAACATCAGTCAGACATATTTAGAGTAGGGGCTTGAAAACATCTTAAGGTAATTAATAATCATCTTTAATGTAAAAATTATTAGATATTGTTGTTTGTGCCACACTAATTTCAAAGTCAAAGCCAGAAATAATTGTTTCATTGAAGTATCCTGTGTTTATTTTTTTCAGAGAAGGACAAGTAGAACGCCAGCTGGGCCGTGGCTTCTTCGCGTTTATCAATCACGGAAGAATTTTTGGAACAGGATAATTTAAACATAGATCTAGATCTACTTTCACAGTTTACTGAGTCCACGGCTTTTGCAGAGGCATCTACAGGGTTTAATTGTGGTCAGGAGACAAACATGGAAGAGGAAATGAGCTTTTACGAGGACGTTGACTTAGATCTACCTCACTCTCTTGACGAGTTGGTTGACTTGCTGGATATCAAGGCGGGCCCTGAAACCTTGGGTTCCCATGATATCCAGCACTTCCCTACGTTCGCCTCAGAAGACATGTGGCCTATTTGACACAGGTAGATCTAAAAACGTAGATGGCTTCCCCTTAGTCCAAAATGTACCTGGTAAATTTAAAAAAAAAAAAAAAGTAAGATGTCTGATTTAACCTCTAACTAGTCTAACTACCCATTCAACTCTTGTGGCTGAATTTATTTAAAACACTACTCTATGACTATATTAACTTATTTTGTGTTTTTGACATTCTATAAAAAGCTTTCTCATTTTCTTGTTCTATATACTAGTTAAACAGATGTGTAAGGACTCTCCTATGACAAAAAAAAATTCTCACACCCAAAATTAATAAGCCCCTTCTCCAGCTACATTTTGCTTTTAAAAGACTTGCTGATATTCAAGATGTTTCACTTTTCAATTTTTGTCATACATTGTTTATACAAATATGTCAAAGATAAAAAAAAAAATGGGATTCTTTAAAATCATTTCATTGGTTAGGATACTAATTAATTCTATCTGAATTAAAATACCCAAAGATGTTTGTTACAATGCTTGAAAACTTAAAAAGTGCTAAAAAATATAGTGATAACATTTGTTTACTGGGACTTCAGGTAGGGTTTACCTGGTCACATGACCTACTTACAGCCAATGACAACACTGATTATATTCTTAGCCATGTACTATAAATAGATGCTTATATCATTTTTGTATTACACCACAAATGGAAATAAATGGGTTAACCTTTACTAAGCATTTCCAAAGCATTTAAATGCTTATATTAGTTATATCCTGCAATTCTTCAATCAGTTTTCTGAATTATAAAAATAAATAAGATACTATAATTTTAGCCAGGCCCTATCTTGCAAGATGTAAACACTTATCAGTGGTTGTGATATGTGTACACTTGCCTGCCACATTTGAAATTAAACAATTAAAAGGAAAAACGTTGTGATTGTAATGATAGACTCTGACAGCTTTATTTTTGGTACTTATTCTTTAAATTTTTTTTTTGGTAAAATTTATATTATCATTGTTTGTCAATACATATTTAAAGAATAAAATGCTTGTTTGTTTGCTAGGCTTTGCTGGTGGCGCCCATGATGTCACCAGCCAGGACTCCAATGATATCAGTGATCTATTTTCTGACTCTGCCACTTACAGCATAGATAATCCTGGAACTTCTAAATTGGATTTAGGGAATGATAATTTTTTGATGGATAGCTGGGATCTCCTTGACCCTCTTGGAGATTTAGAGGCTGATCATCTTGGCAACGACAGCCTGGATGAATTTATAAACTTAGACACAATTCTAGCAGGAGTAAGTGGATCAAACTGCACCTCCTATTAGTACTTAGAGAATGTATTTCTTGCTAAATCACTTTTATTTTTAAAATGTTACATTTAGGTTGAACCTGGCTTTTTTTAAGTCTGAATAATTAGAATGTACTAATCTTCTAATTAAAAAGAAGAAAGAAATGTTTGTTACAATTGTTAGATAATAGAAGATAATTGAATTATGTGAACTTTCCTCTAACTTTATTATAGTCATTTTTTTAATTACAAAGGTAATTTGTATAAAGTAACTTTCATGCTTACAGCATGCTCAGTGTGCTTATGGTCCAATCTCTTTTTGAGCCAGTCTTGGGAGGGGAGAGGATCTGGGAGGTTTCTGTGCTGATTTTAGATGCTCGGCGAATACAACTCTGCTCTAGTCCTGATTTGAACTCCAGCCTCCTTTATATTAGCCAAGTAGTTTTTACCTCTCAGCCACACAATTTGTATATTTAGGAATTGTGGAAAGTTAAGATCTTGCGTTATTTTAATTAAGCATCTTAATACTTTAGTTTAACATGAATTGTGTAGATTTATTACCTGGTACATTATTTTTTTCTTTTGCAGGAAAATGTGTTTGATATGACTGCAGAAGTAAGTCCAGTAATCAACATATCACCAGGCAACATGAAACAAGCTATTGGTGAAACAGAAACTACTAACACAACTGTTGTTAAGGAAATACCATTACTTACATCTCGAAAACGTAAATTATCAAATACTAAAACAAAAGAGACTGTACTTAAGACAAGTATGTTTGAAATCCCTGCAAGACTTGAAAAAAAAGTAGCAGCGGTCGACACACAGCTTGATCATGATTACACTGCCAAATTATTAAAGCTCTCTCAAGATAATACCTCAACTTCTCAATTCAATAATTTAAGCCACGATTCGGAGTACAGCTCAAGCTCTATAACGCAGGGTCAAGAATGTGGTATCACTGATAAACAAGCTGTTAGGAGGATGAAAAACAACGTTGCCTCTAAACGATCAAGAGAACAGCGGAAACAAAAATTTGCAGAAATGGACCAAGAGGCAGAAGATCTAATAGTAGCTAATGAAAAATTGAGGAAGAAAATAGTTGAACTTGAAAAGTTGGCTCAAGAAATGAAAGCACAGTTGGTTGCCAAAATGTCTGGGAAATAAGAATGGTTTAAAAAAATCTTTTTTTCCATTAAACCCAAGAAAAGGTGCTTGGAATAAGTATTGTGCTCCATATATCATCATTGACAGTTCTCTGTGAATTAATTCTGATCCTCAAGCTTTGATTGGAAGAACTGTTAAGGAAAGACTAGAAATAGATGACAAAATGTTATCATTTATAGACGGGGCCCTTAACGATCCTTTAACTTATTGTAAACCTGTTTGTTGTTGTTTTATATGTAATATACTGTAAAAAGATTGTTTTTTTTCATTCAGTTGTCATTATAAATTTTATATGTTGCTTTTTTTTTTTCCTTGCACCTTTCCATTAGGCATCATGAAACTCATTTGTTTTAAGTTTATAGATGCTGGAAAGTGCCCCCACTCGATATCCCAATGCAAACATCTTTTTTTACATTTTGACCTGTGTTATTATATTTTTGTTTCATTTTTTTGCATGCTTGTACATGGATATGTAGACAACCCAAACAAGTGTTTATAGCCCTTGCTCTATAATGATATCATTTTAACATTTATCTCTTCTGCAAACTTCCTTTTGTATTGCACCCAGCCAATGTTCTGCTGTTAAGCACGTTGAAAACATGTTCCATTCAAAAGACAAACTCTGCAGTATAGGTGATCAGCTGACTTATTTTTGCATTCAACTAAATGGAAGCATTCTATGTTATTGATCTATAATTGCATTCTTTTAATGCTATTGAAAGATGTTGCACACACCAAACAAAATTGCAAACAAATGTACCAAGTAATAAAACATAAGTATCAATGTAAAATTTTGAACTTTTACTAGAACTAGTTTAGGCTTACATCTTGACTTTTGAACACTTACTAGTACCTGTACTAGAACTGGTCTAGGCTCATGTTTTGACGTGTTGATTTTATTCTTTAAAAAAAAAAAGGTTATTGAACCATAATTTTTAAAATGTATCTGGATTGAGTAGAAATTTGTATCACTACATGGCCATTTTTTATTATTCTATTTTGTTCCCAGAATTTAACACTGTGATATTTTTTATTTTAGGACATCGTTTTAAAATCTTACAAAATTAATATAATAAAATGGTCAAAATTTTATCACTCTTTTTCTGTTTTGTATTCTTGTACTTACACAACAGTAGTAGAAAGAAGGGTGAAAATAAATGAGGGAAAAGATTGTCTCACATTCTTAAAATGCCAGAGAGAGAGATTCTTGTACTTAAACATGGTTTGAAGATATCATCCCCTTGCTCTAGTGGTACACCTGGTTCTGACAGTGATTCCATTGAATAGCTGCTTTCAGGCTGATACTTGTTAGTTTATTGTCTCTTCGGGTCTATTCGAAATCCAGTATACTTAATATTAATAAAGTTTTCAATTAGTCTAATTTCTATATAATTATAACAATAATGTGTTAAAACATGTTATAAAACTATGTTAGCAAAGTTTTCCATTCTCCAGTTGTTAAATTAAGTCGTGTAATATAGAAAGGAATTCAAAACCCTTTGACCAATCTTCATGAAGCTTGGCATAAATATTACTGTACATTTTTTCAGAGGCTGATTAATGTACCTCTCACAATAGAAGCCCTAAATTTAAATGTTTTTAAGAACTATAGCATGTCAGATGTAGGAACAGATTGAAGTCAGTAAACAAATTTGATTTACTGGGGTATGACTTGTATAAATAAATTATCAATCTTAATGAAACTGGAAACAATTAGACCACATTCAGTTAAGAATACCCCACGCTACCATGACAGTTTTTTTTTTTAGGTGAAAAAAAAAGTGCAGTCACAATCTTCTATCAAAAAATGTATTTTGTTTACTAATTAAAAGATTGAGGTTCTTTATTCTACTCTTATCTTATAAAGTTATTAAATTTCCTTTATTTAATATTTTATACAATATTTGTCTCGTCTAGCCTGTTAGTTTGCATTACTTCCATTGTTACTGGGTATTTTAAAATATATTTAAAGTCCGGTAGCAGTGAAATTGTTATATCAGGTATACCCATTGTAAAGAATTGGTCATAGCCAGCCAATACCAAGTACTGTAAAATGTCATGTCTGAAGTATTTTATAAATCTATGTGAAGAGGGTATACCAAAACTCATTCCTTCGAACCTAAAATCTCAAATCAAGAGCTTTAAAAAAAATACATTTTTATTTCGCACCTTTCTGATACGGTATTAGTATGGTCCAATCTCTTTCTTGGACCTGTTGGATTGAAATTTAAAAAAAAAAATGTTGTTTTTTTTGGGGGGGGGGGGGGGGGGGGGTTGGGTATTTCAGAGGTTTACATATGCTGCTACCTTAGGAGACTGCAAACACAGCACGTGTCAGGTTAAATCAAGCAGCTTATGCGAGACCCTGGGAATTATGACATGATACATTGTATATTTCTTCTTTAAAGCGAATAAAATCATCTATATAATATATATATATAAATAATTATACTTTCTGCGCAGGCGTACATTTGAGCTAATGTCTACTGATTCTTAGTTAGGCAAACATAAATATGGACAATTTCATTCATTTTTTTGTTTATTTATTGTTTCACTTCCTCGACATTTTAAGTTTATGTTGTGCATCCTTGGCGTGCCGAATGAAAACAGAACACTAGCTGTAAGTAGCCTAAAGCTTTATTACTACCGTAAGATAGAACGCCTGCTGTAAGTAGCCTAAAGCTTTATTACTACCGTAAGATAGAACACTTGCTGTAAGTAGCCTAAAGCTTTATTACTACCGTAAGATAGAACGCTTGCTGTAAGTAGCCTAAAGCTTTATTACTACCGTAAGATAGAACACCTGGACTCTATATTTAGTTCCTTTCATTCAATACTGAATAGAACACTTTTCTGCGGCCTAGCGAAAGAGAGATTGATAATCAAAATTTCATTAGTAAGGTTTTATTGGATATATTAATATGATTCACCAATCGTAGACAAACAACATTGGGTCACGTGATTCTATATCTCTTCTATACAAATTACGATCTAATTTTAATCATCAATTGTTATCACGTGACAGTTTATTTGTTTTATCGATATTATCACGTGACCGTTCTTTTTGGTGAATGCGGTCCATTGTAAGTGAACGTTAACAAATATTCCAAAATGAGATTCTAATGGAATACCCGGTAACACAAAATGTGCTTCCTAATAATTGTTTCTTTACGTTTTCATAAATTTAAGATTTCATACGTAGATTCTAGACTATATATTCTCTATGTAGAATCCAGACTATTCTAGAGCTGTATGTAGAATCTAGGCTATGTTAGAGCTTTATGTAGAATCCATACTATTATAGAGCGTTATGTACAATCCAGACTATTCTAGAGCTGTATGTAGAATCCAGACTATTCTAGAGCTGTATGTAGAATCCAGACTATTCTAGAGCTGTATGTAGAATCCAGACTATTCTAGAGCTTTATGTAGAATCCAGACTATTCTAGAGCTGTATGACAATTCATTTGTCTATCGCCTTGATATTGTTCAATTCTTTGTAAAAAAAAAAAATGAATGGATGTGCAGATTAAAACATTTCAGAATGACAGATTCAACATTCATTCGTTTATACCAGTGATACACGGTTAGCCAGCCTGGTAGATTAAAGGAACATGACGGGGTCCCGGTGGTGCGGCCTTCGACCGAGTCTCTAGTCCGCGAGTCTGGAGTGTCCGTGTTCACCGGAAGTGAACGCAAAATCAATCCCCGTCAGACAGGGTGGCGTGAACGAGGAACACACCTCCCACTTCAGGCCGGTAGAAGGGAGCTCTTGTTCGCTTTTGCTGGCCTTAAGAGTTCCCCAAGTGCGATGCACAACTCTACATGACAATTTCAGATACTAGAGTCAAAGCTATCATGATGGTCTTCATGTAAAAAAAAAAAACAAGTATAGTTTCCCATCCAGACCTCGTGGTCCAAAAGGGTGTCATGTGGCCAGCACAACGACCAACCGCCTTTACTTTTCCCCAACTAATGTCAGGTACCCATTAGAGCTGGGTGGACTCAGAGGCGCCCGAAGATCCCGAAATTAAAAATCCCTGGATTCGAACCCCAGTCCCCGGTTCGGAAGCCAAGCGCTGTACCGCTCAGCCACCGCGCCTCTTCTTGTAGCCCATAAATAATTAATAGCTAAAAAAATAATACAAGTGAGGTGAAAACTAGAGTACTGAATACGAGGTTGGTGAGTTCAATATTAACATTATCGTATGGTCAGGGCCGGTCTTAGGTCACTGCAACCTATGCGGCCGCAGAGGGCCCCGCACTTTTATAGTCCCCTCGCTAATTCTGATGTATATTATAAACCATTATAAATTATATTACAGGGTTCCCGCGGCTTCCCGATTGTCCACGGGCTCATGGAAATCTCCTGAAATAAAAATCTCTTGAAAAATAGACGCAATTGTCATATTGGGGTGTCATTCAATTACTAGAGGTCAACAATTCACAAAGATAGATTGAACAATTCGGCAATGCTTGCTGTTGCTTTTGAGCGTGACCTATGCAGGAAACAGAATTTTGATGATTTAGGCCTACTGTATGACTTCGCTACACGCAAGGCTCGTAAAGTTAACTTGAACGTGATTGTCACAGCCTGGTTTTTGTTGTAGGCGTGATGACGCGAATGTCGTTGTGTGTTGTAGATACCTCTTCTGGTACTTCTATAATGTTCTTCTTAACTAAATACTTTCTCACACGCACTATATTTGCAGGTGCGTGAGAACATTAACACACTGAATGCTACGACCACAACATTTAGAATTATTAATAGACTCCAGGTCAGCAGACATGGATATTATTCACATAAAATATAATTCACAAAAGATATTGGCAAGTCCAGCCATCAAGAAATATACACAAAACATTGTACATTAGAATCCAATAGAATACTTTAGATATCACACATTACTACACTGGACAAGATATCCATAATATTCCTCTCTCTACGAGAGCCCAAGATCAACTGAGGTGTCCACCTCGTGGTCAGTCCCCAACCAGGAAAAATCTCGTGCTAACTGCACGAAATAGTTCAGTGACTACTAGTCACCAAATATTACAGGGGTTCTAAAACTGATATATGACAGTGATATTGTACTCAGTAAAGAAGGAATAAAATGCAAAGAAGTTGTTTTTTTCTAAACAAAATCTTAGTTTTCACTTATTATCATTATCCCTACCCAGACGGATCCCTCTCAGCAATTCCATTTTGCATACGGCCCCGCAATAGTTAGAAAGTGGTTTCATTCTTGTAGACCAATGATGCCCCAAATACTGCCCGCGACATGGTTTCATCCGGCCCGCCGAAACGTCGACACGAAGAGTAGTGAATCCCCCCACACACATTTTTCCAAAAGGAAAATGTTGAGTAATGTCTTAGCTACGTTAGGGCCCTCTGATGGATTGGCACAATGACCTTGGTTTGAGCCGCGACTAAAAAGATTTTTAAACTACGCCTAGAAATTGGAGGATCGATGGGAATATTTACCAAAAAGAGACAAGAAAATGAATCGTTGGCTAGCTACCTATAATTTTGTTCACATTTTAAGTAGAGAAATGAAGCCGTTTCCGACGGAAAAAAACAACATATCTGTCTGATATGCCATTAATTAATGTAAGCACAGCAAGTAGTATTTACTAGATCAACAGGTTTCTATTAAAAATCTTTCAGATCAGTTTCTTTCCGTTTTTGTACCTTTTCGGTCATGTGGCCCGCGACACGAGTGTCGGAACTTAATTTGGCCCGCAGGTTGAATTAGTGACGACAGTGACGTCGACACGGTGTTAGTAAAATACTTTACATGTTTGCGATGTTCCTTCAGAGTGGAAGATAATCTGCATCTTACCCCAAACCTACCGCAGGGGGTGGCAAAAGGCAGAGTTTGAACCCGGGACCATCGAGACGACCGAACGACAGTTCGGCGCGCCTACAGCACGACCAGGCAACCGTACTATAGCACAGTAGAATACTCAGTCCTGATATATAGGTCTATATATATTTATTTATTTATGGATTTCCGAGGTCCACGGTTTATGCCATACATCCCAAGTGAAATACCTTGAAGCATTACATTTTCAGGAACAGAAAATAACATTTTCAGAACAAATATTTTTAATAATGAAAAAAAACATTAGCCTCTTCTAGGACACATAAAAAAGGGGGGCCTTGATGACCTCTTAAAAATTACAGATGTTTCTTCTTCACAGAGCATAAATACGTCCTACGCGTATCTACATGTAAATCTAGTGCAAGTTAATTAAAGACAAATTCTACTAAACCATTGGTTTTCTGGACTGACTCAAGCAACTCTTGTTCCATGATTTAATGACAATATGGAAGAAAAAGGATTTGATGAGTGTTAGACTTAGTCAAAAGCAATGAGTTGCGTGCATTTCCATACCCTGAAACACAAAAGTCAAATCAACTCAATTTAAATCTTCTTCTTATCTTATATAATACAGACGTTACTTCAAAAAAAGAAGATGATTACGTCCTACGCGTCATGCATTTAGTCATGCATATTAACCAATGACTTAAATTCTGCCAAGTCACTGGTTTTCCTGGCCAGCTCAGGCAACCCATTCCATGCTCTAATAGCACTAGGGAAGAAGGAGTATTTGTACAAATTTGTCCTAGCATATGGGACGAGGAATGTGCCTTTATCTTTGTGTCTTTCAGAGTATTTTATTAAATTTTGTTTTTGTATTTGAAGATTATGGTTCAGTGTTTTATGTATAATTGCTACTTTACTTTTGAGTCTTCTGTCCTGAAGGCTTTCTAAATTTAGTGATTTTACTATAGATGTTACTCTAGTCAAATTTGAATATTCATTTGTTATGAATCTCACTGCTCTATTTTGTGTCTTTTCCAGTTTCTTAATGTTTTTTTGAGTTGAGGGGTCCCAAACGGAGGATGCATATTCTATTATTGGCCTAACCAAGGTTAAATAACATTTTAGTTTTATGTTCTTATTTGATTTATAGAAATTTCTTTTAATAAATCCTAATGCTTTGTTTGATTTTTTTATAGTTTCATCAATATGTGGATTCCATGACAGTTTTTCATTTATTATAACACCTAGGTATTTTGCGTTTTTAGTCTGTGTTACTGGTTTGCCATGAATAAGATAAGTGGAATTAATTTGTTTTAGTTTTTTTGTTACTCTTAACAACTGACATTTTTCTGGGTGGAAAGACATGCTCCAATTTGATTCCCATTTCTGTAATTCATCTAATTCTCTTTGTAAAATATCTGTGTCTTGTGTTGTTTTTATTGCTCTATATATTATGTAATCGTCTGCAAATAATCTGACTTTTGTTCCTGAAGTAATGCAATTTGGTAAATCATTTATGTAAATTAAAAATAGTAGTGGACCCAAGACTGTTCCTTGAGGTACACCTGAGTTTACTGTTATCGGTGTTGATTTAGAGCCATTTATTATTACAGTTTGTTCTCTCCCTATCAGAAAATCTTTAATCCACTGATGCAGTGGACCATTAATGCCAAAATATTTTAATTTTTTAAGCAAACTATGGTGGTGAACTTTGTCAAAAGCCTTAGAAAAATCTAGTAAGATAGCATCTATTTGTTCACTATTATCTAAAACTTTAGAAAAATCATCAATTAGTCCTATTAGTTGTGTTTCATATGATCTATATTTCCTATAGCCATGTTGGTATGGTGTGAGGACATTTTGTTTGTCTAAGTGGTTTATGATGTTGCTACATATTATGTGTTCTAGGATTTTACATGTGATGCTGGTAAGTGATACTGGTCTGTAGTTTCCTGGGTCAGATTTTTCTCCTTTTTTAAATAGGGGGTGACATTAGCTTCTTTCCAGTCCTTTGGTACTCTGCCCTGGTTAAGTGAAGCCTGAAAGAGTATTTTGAACACTGGGGCTAGCTCATTGCTTAGTTCTTTGAGTAATCTAGCTGGAATACCATCAGGCCCAGACGCTTTATTTGGTTTGGTGTTGGCTAATAGTTTTTGAATTCCATTTTCTTGTACTACTATATCTTCTATGTTATCTACTTGGTTCAAATTCTGTAATATGTCTTTGTCTCCTGGGGCTGAGAATGCTGATGCAAAGTATTTATTTAGGATGTTTGCTTTAGTTTCATTATCATTATGTATTATGTTATGTTCATCTTTTAATGGCGCTATACTGTTGTTTCCATTTTCTTAGATCTTATGTATGACCATAGGTTTTTGTTGTTATCTTTAGATATTACATTGTTTATGTATTCACTCTGCATCTGTCTGCTTACTTTTTGGGTTAAGTGTTTAATTTTTATATACTTTTTGTAAACTCTTTCTGCCTTAGTTTCTTTAAATTTTCTATATAGGTTTTCCTTCTGTTTACAAAGCTTCTTTAGTCTATTATTAAACCAGCATTTATTTATTTTATCTAATGTATATATAGTTGGTATATGATTTTCTATAATGCTTTTAAGATGGTTTTTAATGAAATTCCAGAGGTCATCGACTGGTTGATTAATATCTTTTTCTAATAAGAATGTTTGTTGAAAGTTTAATGCAGCTTGGTGTAGTTGTGTTATGTTACATTTATTCCAGAGTAAGATTTTTCTTTTGGGTTTTGAATTGGCTACTGCTTTTATCTGACTGTGTATTTTTATGATCTCATGGTCTGATAGACCAGGGATAATATCATAATCAACTACTAATCCAGGTCTGTTGGTTAAGAAGAGATCTAATGTGTTGTTTAATCTAGTTGGCTTTTTAATGATTAGATCTAAATTTAGGTTGTGTAAAGTTTCTATGAAAAGCTCATTTATGTCCTTAAGGTTTTGGTGTTTATCTATGGTTAGTGTTTTCCAATTTATATTAGGTAGGTTGAAATCACCCATAATTCAAAAAACTGCATTTTTATTTGTCTCTTTAAGTGTAGTAATCTGATTACATAGTTCCTGCATGTATTCTAAACTAGAATTTGGTGGTCTGTAAATGCTGCCTATTATTAGGGATGTTGAGGTGGTATTAATTTTACAAAATGTTGATTCTATATTTTTGAGTTAGGTAAGGTAATTTCTTCTGCTATAAGAGTGTTTTTTATTGCTAGAAGAACTCCTCCATGATTATCAGCCCTATCTTTTCTAAAAATTTCATAATTACTATTGAAAATTTCTGCATTATAAATTTCAGGATGTAGCCAAGTTTCTGTTTCTGCAATTATGTCTGGTTTCTCACATTCTAATAAAATTTCTAAGTCTGGTGTTTTGTTCCTAATGCTTTGAAAATTTATTACTAAGGTTTTAAGGTATTTTGGTATTACTTCTTTAGTAGGTTTGTTTAGTGAGGCTGTTGTATTAATTTTAGTAGATTTAGGTTTAACAGGAGTGTGTCTGGCTAGTGGTTGGTGAGTTTGGTTTGGGATGGTGTTTAGGATATTGTATAGGTTAGAAGTGTCTGCATCAAAGGAATCAAACAGTCCTGATGTAAACTGAGGTAACCCACACGGTACACAGTGCCATGATGCGTCTTTGTTGCCTAAGGCTTAATATACAGGTGTATACATATGGAGACATGATGCATGGTACCATTCATCGCAGGTGTCACATTGAATGGCTTTCTGTTCCATGGTGCATACTTTTTTGCAGATGTTGCATCTATCTTTAGATCTAGGCCCTGGATTTGACTCTACATCTCCTGCTATTAATATTAACAGTGATAGGTATTTATTTCTGCTGTGTCTGATTGAGAACTTCCATTTGTGATGGGTGATCTTCTTTAATGTTATTGATGTGTATGTTAGGTTATTTTTGAAGTTGCATTGATCTAGAGTGTGATGATTGATTATGACTGTTGTTTCCTTTTTAAGTTTAGTGTTGACTAAGGTAGATCTAGTTCTATGTTCAGCTAGTGTGTATTTAATAATTATTAGTATAAATAGCCAGAGCAATTTCATGATGACTGATGTTGATTTTAGTTTTTAAAGGTCTAGCCTAAATCTAGTTTAAGGTTTACAATGCCTAAGTTAAGTCTAAAGTGAAAGCTAATTTACAATGACAATTAAATCAAATCAAATGGTTTATTAAATTCAAAAATGGACTTAGACTAGATCTAATTCTAGATCAATATATTTACGTGTATAGCTAAACTCTAAACTATATAGAATATTACTATTGGTCATTATTAGTAGTATTAGTAGATGATTAGTAGATCTAAAGCCGTAATTAAAGTCTAACACTAGACTGCGTAGATCTAAAATCTAAGGATATAATAATAAATATAGACTAGATCTAAATAATATTAAATATATAGACTCTAGATCTATCTAATTATATTTAGATAGATATAAATATAACTAATATAAGGCTAATTTAAAAAAATGATTAGTGAGACAAAATAGTACTAAACTAAGAGTTGTTAATTTGAATTAATTAGTAAAAAAAAATGCTGAATTAAGTTAAATATATAATTTAAAGATATTAGTTTATTAGTTGAATAGAATCTCAATGGTCTGTTTATTGTAAACATATTTATTGTCTTAGATTGTTCACATACACATAGCTAACAATATGGTTCTAGTTATTTAAAGTAGGCTATAAAGTTATCTCTATCCCCCACTTTCTCTGATATTGCTAAAAAAAAACAAACAAGGTTACAAAGACAGTGACAATGTGACTGACAGTGTGTGTGGACACACAAACTTAAAATCGGCCCCCGAAGTGGTCCACCTAGAGAAAGACGGACAGATCTAGACATTGATATAGGATAGAACATATTAGGCTGATATTGCTGTATAGGCCAATTACAATAACATTTAACTTTACACACTGACACACACACAAATAGATTATATAATTTGATTTAACAATGAAACAAACAATCATGTATAACTATAAGATAAGATAATTTATTGATCCAATCAAATGGAAATTCAGTTTGACTACAATAGACAACATCAGCGTATCTTATACAATAACAGAATAGATGAAAAAATCAAACAACACGAAACACATAGGCCTACACACTCACAACCAGCGCTTTATGAGTTAGACCTCTATGTACTTCTCGATGACGACAGCTGATCTTGTAACACTCTGACCGAAGGTGAGATAAAGGATTTTTAAAATCTTTCTATAACAAACAAAATTGAAAAAAAACACAAAGTTACGAAGACAGTTTGTGTTCCCCACAAAAAATTAAAAATCGGCCCCCCGAAGTGGTCCACCTAGCTAAGTTTCACTATTTTCAGAAAGAATATCACAATGAAATTTGTAAAAATGTTTTATATGTTTCGGATGTTCCTTCAGAGTTGAAGATAATTACTTCCTAGTCCAAACCTCCCACAGGACGACGGGGAATGGGAGCGGGCAGGGTTTGAACCCTGGACAATCGATAAATCTGAACGACCAGGCAGCCATCCTATTCCACTCTATCAAAGGCAAATGACAGAAAAGAATGGAGAAAGTGAGGTGCCAAAACGGTCTAGCAGACCAAGGAATAGGTGAAAGTGAAGGAGAAGTTCGATGAGAACCTGGCCTTACTGATGTCATATAATGATTATCTAATTCAGGGGTTCTCAACCTGTGGTCGCGACCCCCTTGGGGGTCGATTGACGATTTGCCAGGGGTCGTCTAAGACCATCGAAACTATGGGTTGTTATTGTCTATTCTTCTAGTGCTGTATCGGGGGGAGGGGGTCGCCGCAGAGTGGGGGATTGTAAAAAGGGGTCGCCGAGCATAAAAGGTTGAGAACCGCTAATATAATTGATCTAATTGTTATGTAAGGGTCAATCTCTTATTCAAGACAAAAAACAAAAATCCAAAAAAAAAATTCTTCCTTTGGTTCTGTATTTCTGGTTCGCGATTAATCATCGCAGTTCACGCGACAATATGAAAAACTACTTATTAATTGTTGTTTTAAATTATGTTTCAATTATATGTATACGAAATCAATTTTTTCTCTTCAAGAATAAAATTAAACATTTTTTAAAAATGTATTAATTAGTATGACAGAACGTATAAAACTTAACAATACAATTGTAATTTATTTTTTTTAGCATAAATGTGTTCAAAATATGGTAAATAGCTATCCCCCTTACTAAATAGCCTCTAGTGTGTGTTACTATTAATGGTGAATAGTTGTAAAAATGGTGTAATTTTATAAAAAAAAACTGCTTGCGTAGTTGATTTTAAAAATTAAAATTTTCAGTTTAAGAAAGGGTTAGTAGCCGTTGCATCAGAACTTTGAATGGTCTAAAATATTATGATGCCGAATTTTCACTATCTTTTCTAGTTTACGAGATCTAAACGGGACGAACGGACGGACAGACAAACCATACAAAAATAATAGCGTCTTTTCCCCTTTCAAGGGACCGCTAAAAAACTGAGAAAGTGGACAACGCTGCAACAGACCCAACTTACCTGAATCTTGTATAAGTAAAGTTTAGTAAAGTTCCCTTTCTGACCTTATGGTAGATGATGTAGGGGTCATCTGTTTCTGTGGCCCACGGTTAATGAGGGTGTCATGTGGCCAGCACTACAACCAACCGCCTTTACTTCACCCCAACTTATTTCAGGTACCCATTAGAACGGGGGGGGGGAGGGACTTAGAGGCGCCCTAAAGATACCGAAATTAAAATCCCAGTCTTAGCCAGGATTCGAACCGGTGACCCCTCGTTTCGGACGCCAAATGCGGACTGCCTGTGAAACAGATGAGCTATAGGTACATCATCTGTACATTAGATACATCCTCTGTTCCCGTAGATTGCAAAGTCTGAAAGGTGTAGCGAAGGACTGCTTACGGCATCGATGTAATAAAGTAGCTGAAGCGGCGTCTCAACCTAGCTATTATTAGGCCTACAAAAAAAAAACATCCCAGCTCAACTGTGACTTGAGGGATAAAATCGGCAAGAGTCAACAGAAATTACATTTAAAGTAAACACAATGAGAACATATTGACTACTAAACTGATTTGTTTTGCTATCATTTGGATTTTACATAAAAGAATAGCTCTAGAAAGCTTATAAGAATCAAATCCCACTGAATCGCTTTACTATATAGGCCTAATAGTAGTATGGCCTACGGGTTTTCAAGCAAATAGTCCTGTCAGTTATCGAGGAGGAAAAAAGTCATGCTTGAATGGTTGCGATCGAGTAAGAAATATTGCGCCAATTACGTCACGCATAATTAAGCAGCCCACAAGGACATAACAAAAAAAATCTTTTCTTTGTAGCAATTGCATAGACTGTTACATATACGTTCATGTCAGGATTTCGCGTATGAATATCCAAGATTAGACAGTAGACAATAGTATGAAAATAACATTATTAGATAATAGCCTAGACCTATATTTCTTGGCAATAATCTAAAAACACCTTCTCTATTTGTATGACGTAACCTTTAGGGACTCTTATGGGCTTTGTCGACGCTTAGCGACACAACACAACTTATCTGTATCTATATAGCGACATAGCACAACTTATATCTATGGCGCTGGGTATGGACCCTATGGGATCTTAGCATTTCACTGGTCTCCAAGATAAATAAGATTATATTTGCTTCGAAATATTGTTGGAAAACTCATTAGGCCTTTCTGAGCGCCCATGCTGTATATAGGCCTAAATTGTTCAACAACACCCATAATAGCCAAATTAATATGTTTTACAATAGTTATATCTATAATTGATTTGAGTGCACATTTAAACAAACGCTTGTAATATTAGGCCTACTAAAATAGTAGGCCTAATACAGCTGATGAAAATTGCTGCTGCCAACTTTTGTGCTTCTGTCATTGGCGCTCTATGTGATATCCTCTGGATTCATCAAGGAAAGTTAATATTACCAAACACGTTTCTTATCTCGAATACGGACTGTGGACTGTTAAAAAAAAAAAAAAAAAAAAAAAAAAAAAGCGAAATAATCAGATTATAATATTTTAGTGTTGTTTCTTTTCTAATTGAAATTTTCATTTTTTTTTCTTACTAATAGTGTTTTTAACCCTAATTTATGAGAATTATTAAAAAGAAAATAATAACCCTGTATTACTAAAACTATATATATATAATTTCCAGAAGGTACTTGCAGTGTTTTTGCAATTTGGAGGAGCGATTAGGGACTCTATATAAACCAGAGAGTTAATGTGAAAAGTCAGTCGTCGGTAGAGTCGTCGTTACTGTTGTCTACTGTGCGAGACAGTAGAGGATGCAAGTTAACTAGGGTAGAGTTTACTGGAGTGGACTACAGTGGTTAAAGTCTATGCAGCGAACTACAGTGGACTTGAGCTGTTACAGTCGATGTAAAATGTGTACAGCTCTGATTCGGTAGAGTTGAGTACGACTCCGAACAGCTGAGTAGAGCGGATGCAAGATGAGAAGAGATGAATTGCAACGAAGTATAGCTAACTGTAAACTATCAGATATTGTACAGTCTTATACGTTACATGTTACAGTGACGAATTGATAGAGTTAATAGTCATTAAAGTTATATGAAGCTGAAAGTTGAGTTGTCAAGTTCATTACAGTGTTTTTATTTGTGTGCCTACTAGTACATGTAGCCAGAAGATTCAGAAATACGTAACAATATATATATATATATATATATTTGTTTAAAAAAATAGGTGCCGATACTCAGTGATTGATTGCCTTTTAACTACTAAAAATTAATAATATACGTTAAAATACAAGAAAAGTAATATTTTTTTTCAAAAAGGTGCCGGTACGCCGTATCGGTGGGTACCGTCACAAAAAAAATATATATCTTACTTTTCAATTATAATTCATCCTAGCTTGTGAAAATTAAAATAGGATATATCTATGTAGTTAAAAAAAAACTTACCGGTAATCTAGGAATACATTTACTGTAGCTCTTTGAGTATAATAGGCATTTACAATGGCTGTAAGCACCTTTTCCAAAAAGTTTGCTCTGAAAAAAATAGCCTACATATTTTTTTATTGTTTTTTTTTTAAGAAACAAATCTTAATGTACAAAATATTTGCAAAAAAAAAGTTTCTCAAGATGCATATATTTTTCCTCACGACTGACAAAGATTAATTATAATTATAAATTCTTAACAGAGATGTTTCCCCTAAAGCGTTATAAAGATCCATTAAGGCACCATTATGCCCACACTGGCATAGACCAAAGCCGCTGGCAGCAGATGAAGTCTGAAAGAGACAGCTTGAGAGCGCTCTATAAGGTCGCGGGACTTTTATGGAGTGTCTGTGTTTGTTTCAATGGTGATGGTGGAAAGAGGTTAGCTATGCAGTGTGAATGATGCAAGATAGGGGGCATTGTCGTCAGCGGTCTTAGGTAAGACAGACGACTCCAGATTGCCAGAGTGAAAAGACGTACGTGTTTTTGCAGTGAGTAAGATTTTGTTCAGAATACTATTTTATATTATTACTAAATTCTACTACATTTATTTACTTCATCTAAGATTATTTTTTACTATATTGTAATGAAAGTTCTACATAGTATTGTTCACAAAGAAGTTTTTTCAAGCTTTACAAGTTAAAATATAATACACCTAAAGCAGTTTAGTAGTCTACAAGCAGTTTGGTGCTACAAATCAACAATCGTCCACAACAGGGACACATATGTTGCTCAAAGAAAAACCCTTGCTGAAGATGAAAACTTAAATAGACTCCCGGCGTTTGTCTGCATCACATGAGGCAAAATATGCAGGTCGCAACTGGGTTTGCTTGGTCATGTGAAACACTGCTCTCATCTTGCGAAAATAAAACATTGCCAATGTTTTTATTTAGGTCCATGTGCAAAGAAAATAAGTAGTCCTATGGGATGATAAAACTGATTCTATTTGAAAAATATTGACTTGGACGTTAGCAAATACATGCAAGCTTAGGTTCTGAACTTTCTGATTAAACCCCTACAATATGTAAAAGAGAACTTGCACGTGTCAACTACTGTCAAGCACTAAAGAGCTTAGCACGGGTTGCGTTCTTTCTCCAGTACTGTATAACATCTACACCAATGACATTCGGAGCCAACCCGCTGATACTCCCATCATAAAATTTCCTGACGACACAGCAATCATCGGCTTATTGCAATTAACGAAAATCTGTTTCATTATACAACTAACACTTTTTACCAATGGCAACTTTCGAAATTGCAGGCCTAAAGAAAAAAACTAAAGAAAGGATAGATTCAGATCAACAACCAAACAGTATATGATATAAATATAAACAGACCTACTCAGACACAACCATCAACAACAAATTAATATGTAGTGAACACTGTTAAAATTTTTAATACCTTATATTTGTGGACCTATGTACTTTCAGATATAAACAGGATTAAATCAAGACATGGGCTTTTTTGTTTCATTTACATGTTTTTATTGACCTTTTGAACTGACAACTATACAATAAACAAGCTAAAAAGTCCTTTTTATAAAAAATAAAGCTTATCTAAGTGAAAGAGCTCCAAACGTACACATGTATCTCTCAGAAATGTAGACGTTATCCCCTTATTCGACGACTAATTTTTTAAAATGATTCTCTATGCCAATAAATAATTGTACAAAGTTTCAACTCGATTCGAGAATGGGTGTGGCAGAAATAAAGGGTACAAATGTTTTACAAGACAGACAGAGTGTGTTGATATAAGCTTAGTAAAAAAAAAAAAAAACAGGCTTTTAAAATAATATTTTTACAATAATTGGTTTTCCATTCCACCTCAATGTCGATGTTATTTATTTATTTTTTGTGTTTTTTTTTAATTGTCAGATTATTCTTCTTTTCTTTAAAAAAATAGTTAATTAATAATATTAAAGGCATAAAATAAAGTACAAACATTAAAAAATCTGTATTTTACAAACAAAATTACTCGACTTACAGATCTCGACGCTGATCATTTTCAACTTCATTATTCCCTGCTCCGTGTCTTTCAAGGCACTCAATGGTATCGATATGTTCAAGTTTTGACGCAATCGCTAATGCTGACAAACCTTTATTGTTTTTTTCATTAATTCTTGCTCCTGATTGTACAAGTAACATAACCGTCTCCATATTTCCATTCTGAGACGCGACCATCAGAGCTGTCCATCCTTTTGTGTCTGCATAGTTCACATCGGCTCCTAACTTAGTAAGTGATTTAACAGTACTAACATGACCGTTTTGTGCTGCAATCATTAGCGCCGTGCTGCCTTTTTTATTTGATTTATTTACAAATAGGGTTGTCTCTAAATTGACAGATGTCACAAGCCTATTAGCTTTATTTGCTAGAGAATACGCTTGGATGAGCGTTTCTACGATCTCAGATTGTCCGTATCCTGCTGCTATCATTAGTGCTGTCCAACCGTCTCGTTCTGTAATATTGACATCTGCACCAGATCGAAGAAGTCTTTCTACTATTTCAGTTCTTCCATTTTGGACTGCAAACATTAATGCAGTCCAATCATCGCATTGCTTTTTATTTACATCAGCTTTGTATGTAAGAAGTGTGTCCATTGTATCCAGGTGTCCATGATATGACGCTAACATCAAGGCTGTCCAACCCTTTTTATCAACAGTATTAATGTTTCCTCCTGACTTAATAAGGATTTCAACAATTTTATTGTGACCATTCCGACTTGCATGCAAGAGTGCTGTCCATTTGTTCTTGTCTATTGCATTTAATCCGGTCTGTGATCTGACCAACAGTTCAACTATTTCAGTGTTTCCATTTCCGGATGCAAGCATCAAAGCTGTCCGGCCACCAGGATAAGATTGATAACAGCTTTTAGCTCCGTGATTTAAAAGTATATTAACTATATTTGTATGTCCCTTTCGACAAGCGATCATTAATGCAGTGAAACCATTTTTATCATCAATATTTACTTTAGCTCCTCGTTTTAGAAGAGCTTTAACTGTCATAATATCTCCTTCATATGTGGCAATCATTAGAGAAGTTTTTCCTTGCTTGTCGTAAATATTGACATTACCCCCATTCTTTATAAGTGTGCTGACTATTTCAGACTTGTGCATTAGGATCGCATACATTAACGCTGTCCAGCCGTTCTTATCTACTGCATCTATGTTGGCCCCATTTTGTAGTAGTTCATTGATTGTCAGCAATCTGTCGGCTGGTGCAGTTTCATGTTGCGTTGTTGCCAACTTCACCAATGTATTTCCATTTTCATTAGCAGCATTAACGTTGCCGCTAGATGGAATAATTGTTTCTAGACCATCATTCTTTTCGTTTTTAGAAACAAGCATCAGAGCAGTCAAATCATTATTTGTGGCTTGGTTTACTCTGGCTCCATGCGCTACAAGTAAACGTATTATTTCCAAATGTCCATTTTTAGCAGCTAGCGTTAAAGAAGTCCATCCGTTCTCATTTACGGCATTTACTTTTGCTCCAGCTTTCAAAAGCAAGTCTACGACTTTTGTCTGTCCTTTTGCGGATGCAGTCAATAGTTCTGACATGTTTTTTTTCAGCGCCTGTTTAATCTGGTTGCTGAAACAAAAATAAAATTACGGTATTTATAAACTTTTTAAACGTTACTTTCAAAGAGAAGATTATTTCGCGTTTGATGTGTCAGTCCAGACATGGTCCAGACACGGTCCAGTCATGGTCCAGACACGGTCCAGACATGGTCCAGACACGGTCCAGACATGGTCCAGACACGGTCCAGACATGGTCCAGACACGGTCCAGACATGGTCCAGACACGGTCCAGACTTGGTTCAGACACGGTCCAGACACGGTCCAGACATGGTCCAGACATGTTTGTTAATCAGTCAAGGTATGATGAACAAAAAATAATTTTAAAAAAAAGATTGGAATTTTAAAAAAAAGGTAACTAAGAAAAACATCTTTCAGAAACTGCCAAATGTGTCATTTTTCTATCATAACAGCCGTTCCTTCAAAAGAGAAAATTATTATGTATATTAAGCTTTAAAAAAAATAATTCAAAAGGGAGACACATTTCAAAACTTAAAAATAAGCATACTTACTTACTGACAGATGAAACGCTATATGCCAACATATGCTCGGTAATGTAAATTAAATAGTAATAGAGATAAACAAAAATTAAATTTAACATATAAAATCCCAAATCTAGACCAGTACCAATATAGATCTAGAAGACAAATCCTATTTTAAAATTAAAACTTAAAAATATACAAGACCATAACCAAATAAAGAAAAGTATGCCCCATAACATCCATTGTACACAGCTGTACTCACTTCACACTGGAAATATGTATCACCTCTCTTGGAATTCTATGTATCACTTCACATTCGAAATATATAGCATCAGTACACCAGTAATACAATCACTATTACAATCATATTTAAAATGATTTAAAATAACATAGCATGGTAACTATTCCCCCTTATAAAATAAAAATTTTCTGATTTTAAACAAATAAAGTATTTTAAGTATTTTAAATAAAAGTGGAGTCATTTAACACCGAAATGAGAGTTACTTACAATATTAATCAGTTACAAAACAATTTTTTACTTTAAAATGTGCTAGTGGTGGGTAACATTTTTAAATAGCATATACCAGTAAATATAAAAATGTTTAAATACAATGATACGGAGTTTCCCATTATTTTAAAATGAATATTTTAATGAGACTCTCTTAGCGTATGTAAGCAAGTCTACATAGCAGACGAGCCAACACTCCAAATGCTGGTTTATCAAAGCTTTTTTTTTTTTGTAAAGTGGGTACCTTTTTACGCAATACCGCTGCCCTTGGGTCTGACTCCCTCCAAAAGTCAGAAATTAATTGATAGATCTTTAGGCCTATAGGCAGTGGTTCTCTAACTTTTACCAGTGAAAAACTATCTCGTTCGCACCCCCTCTCTTTTCCCCATTAGCCAGCTGGTGACCGGAATGGGCGCTGTAAAAATGTTTTTTTTTTTAAATGTTGTACGTGTTTCGAATGTTCCTTCAGAAGTGAAAATAATTTACTTCCTAGTCCAAATCTGCCGCAGGACGACGGGGGATGACAGCGGGCATTGTATGAGCCCGGGACCATCGAGACATTCTATGGCCATATTACAAGGTCCTCGGGGCTCGCAAAGACTTTCCTTTAAGAACAGTACTAGGAAAAAGAAGAAGAGACAGAAAGAAAAAGCAACGGGAAGACAACATAAAAGAATGCCGTTGAGGGAGATTCTGTCCAAGGCAAAAGACAAAGAGGAATGGAGAGAAGCGGTCAATGGATCTTGTGTGATGCATTAACGATCCAACAGACTAGGGGATAGGTGAAGGTGAAAAGAGATACTTATATATGGCATAATATAGGCGTAAGACACCGTCATGCAGCTATCATAAAAACTGACACAGAAACTCTTTTGTTCCTTCTGCAATGAAATGACTGAACAAAAAGTAACCTACTGTTGTAGATTATTGTTTTATTTTTATTATGCGAAAGACTTTTGGGATAACTTGGATATCGCACGTCTGTAATAGGCTCGATCTTCCTCAAATCAATGGATGCGCCCAGATGAGTCACTGGTTTTGGTTTCGTCTTGAGATATGGCAGAATCTGGTGTGGCTAATCAAGCCAATTCTGGAGCGACAGATTTTGCCACAGTTCGTGCATGTGTATGCATCTGTTTATGGGCTAGCTGACAGGGCCACTTTCTTTTTCTTCTCATGACTAAGGCCGCTTTATTTCTTTTGCTCAGCGAGGATCGTACCAGCACGCACAGTCTGTCTCCATGCACTCCGGTCTTGGGCTATTTCCTCTCACGTGCTTTTGTTGATGCCTGTGGTTCTTATGTCTCGCTTGCGGAAATCACTATAGGTTAGTCTTGGGCTGCCCTTGGGTCTGACTCCCTCCAAAAGTCAGTATGTAAGATTTCTTTCGGGATTCTACCATCTGGCATGCGGGTGTCATGTCCGAGCCAGCGCAGTCTTCTCAGTGTCAGGAGAGCATAGATGCTGTGCATGTATTAGCCAATTTCAAAACTTCCTAATTGGGGACATGATCACTCCAGGAGATGCACATTATGCTTGTCAGGCAGCGCAAGTGGAAACTATTCTGTAACATATTGGTATTATATGTACATTTGCACACTAGCGCGTCAGTGCAACACCGCTTGTGTTCACGTAATAAATGGAGTTCCTAATATGTCTTCCCTCTTAAACACTAGTTTATTATTTGTGTAACACGAATATTCTACAATTCAAAGTGTGCTCTTAAGTAAAATATTTTAATTATATTTAATGTAATGCACTTGTACTTGAATAATACTCAAACATAGGCTAACAATTACAATATTTTTTTATCCTTGAATATTAAATTGACCTTCCTTATTTAGTCAGGACGTCGGGAGAGAAATCCACAGTTTGAGAAACGCTGGCCTACAGTATATTGATTCATATTTTCTGCCAACACTTATATATCTTTTCTTCAAGACAATAGTGTTCAGTGACAGATGAGTTTGTGGGAGGGGAAGCACGGATTCAGACCAACATTCTTGAGCGTGTGTGCGGAGGGCTAATTATTTACATGCAATTTATGCAAATATGACGACCGAATTGTAAAGGCTTTTTTTTTTATAGAGTTGACGCGAAAACCAATCGTTGAATGGTCTCGGTTGACGGCGTAACAGAAAACGCTTTACAAACCAGCTTAAACATAGAAGTGACGACTGGATATTTCTTTAAAGGCTGCTGGATACTTATTTGATATCAAACGGAAATCTACTACCAATAAGGGTTGTCTGCGTTGAATGTGACAAAATATGTAGATCACAGCTAGGATTGCGCAGCCACGTGAAATATTGTAGGCCTACTCATTCTTACTCTTCGTACTCGAAGACAAGTCTTATTATTATTTTATGCCATTGATTACAATATCGCCTCCAGATCTGGCAGTAGCCTATTGGTCATGATTATTTTGTGTCAAATCTTTTAAAAAAATGTTTCTTTGCTGTTGCTGTTTTTCCCATAATTAATATTATTATTTACAGAAATGATTAATTGAAACTAAAGCAATAGATCAATTGAAAGACATGTTTCTCGATATTGAGACGATTGCATTTTTTAAAGAATCTTTTTCTCTACTTAAAATTAATTCTGAGGCGGTAGCGAAAATGTAATTTTAGAGACGCTTTAATAAAATATGCTTATACACATTTTTTTTCCCTCTACTTCACAAATGCATTGCTATTGCAGTAAAGTTTCGATGTTCAGTATTAATATCACTGCCAGGGATGGCAATCTGAAAATTAAAAATAAAGATAAAGTTCATAGAATCCTAGATGCTGCTGGTAAACATTGGCAAAAAAAAAGAACAAAAAAAAACAACAACCCCATTTGGGCAGCAGCTGTTTGAGAAAACATTCATAAGAAAGCTAAAAAGATTCTAGAAATTAAAAAAATCCCCCTTTGGGTTAGGGTTTTATGATATTACCATCACAAAAGAGATACAAGACACCGAGAGCAAAGACAAACAGACACAAAAAACCCGTTGTTTCCATGGTAATAAAATTCAACCATCTGATATAAGCATTTCACGTGTAAATTCTGAGTGAGTCTGGTGTGAATGGAGGCCTATATTTTAGTTTTCAATAGTTCTATTGTTCTGTTTAGTGAAATACACAAATTGCAAGACAAAATTTTCTTATGGCTAATAAAGATTATTATTATTATTTCACTTTTGTATATACTAAATACGACACTATTAATCGGGGGAGGGGGTGCGGATCCAGATATGTGCAGCTTAATTTTGGTATATCATGTAGGCTTTGTTTTTCTTGTCTCAAAGTAACTCGCTGATGTAAATATCTGTGAAGAGGCTACCTGGAAAGACGAACGTATCTAGCCGAGGGCTGCCATCATTTAAATTGCACGTAGGGATGGTGGTATATGAAAGAGGCTCCCAAGTCATAAGCTACATCACATTTCTCATGGAGAAAGTCTTCCTGACAGTGGCCATTTCTTTTCGTAGGCTAATGGTGAGTTTTCCCAAACTTACACTTATTCTATAGCTAGTTAGAAAACAAAGCTATTGTTTAAAATTTTGAAATAGGCTACCATTTCAATTAATGGAATTTCGCAAAATATTGCTGCATCTATTTGTTTCCATACACTTTACTAAGCCTTTATATTTGTTGCGCCAGGGTGATCTTTTATGAGTGTTAGTGTTTCAGGCTCCAAGGCAAATGGGACAGTCACCATCGGAAAAATCAAACAAACAAGAATAACTTTTTAAAATACCCTTTTTAAAAAACAAAGCTTGTGTTAAGTGCAATGGTGGGAATTAGTTTGGATCAGACGTCATGCGCGTATGGAGTTGGTTCTTTGTTAGGTGTGCTTCTTTTGTGCACCATAATAGTTTGTGCGCTGTTTCTAAGGACGCGCTCTGTAGGCTTCTTTTTGTTTTTGGTTGGGTAGCGGATTCTTGGCTAGAACATTTTTCTGTTTGTTGTTTTTTTTCCCCCAGTATTGGATAAGTTTGGTTATTACAATCTCTTCGTTATTTCGTAACTCTAAAGTTGTGTCATTATAATCATGTGAATGGCGGTCACAAGGAATGCATATTCTTCTTGTTTAGGGACTCAGCGGAAGTAAAGCCTGATCTGTATTGGTATCTTATATAATACAGACGTTACTTCAAAAAAGAAGATGGTATGGACGCTACTAGGCCTTTATAAACTGGGTTGTGGGCATCGCGACGGAGTGGACAGTTTGCACTGAAACTAAGATGCACCAAGGGCACTTTGTTTCACCTTCACCTGTCCCTTGGTCTGCTGTTGGAGCACCACACATCTGTCAAGTCTTGCTCCATTCCTCTCTGTCATTTGCCTGGAGTAGAATCTCAAAATTTACAGGCCCATCCATTCTTTGATAATGTCTTGCCATCCATTCTTTTGTTTACCGAACAAGACTCACGGGCTTTAGGCTTACACTCTGCATGCATTAGATAACAAACAACAAAAGATCTTTATTGGCCTGTTTAATATAAACATTGCTGATCACAAATACGAATTATGGCAAGAAAATTTATTAAGTTAATATTGCATTTTTTTTAGAAGTGATTTTCCCCAAAACAAACTTGATTAAAAATATCACTAATGAAATACTGGCCAAGACATGACCTTCACTTCAATGCAATTTAAAAAATAATAGAATGATATAACATGGCGATGATCTGTGAAACAAATATACATTTTAAAAATATTATTATTATTATAGCTTTTATATAGCGCTACTTTCATGCTTATAGCATGCTCAGAGCGCTTTTCGTCCAATCTCATTTGTGGACCGGTTGGGGGGGGGGGGGGGGGAGGGGGTATCTAGGAGTTAGTTTTCCGTGCTGCCTTTAGGCGCTCAGTAAACACATCTCTGCCCGGGTGTCGAACCTCGAGCCCCCCTTCTAGGTAGCCAAGCCAAGTCAAGTTCAAACACACTTAGCCTCTCGACCACGCTTCCCACATCAGTACACATAGGGTGTTTACATTTGCTCAATAGTCGTTAACATGACTTTTCTAATGATTTACTATGCATAGTTTTACTTCTGCCATAGAATAATAACGCTTCAGGTTTCACCACATAGGAAAGAAAGAAAAAACCCTAGATATACACAAAGCACTTAGGTGTTTCAATAAGACACTTCTATACAATTTTTTTTCTCTCCATTCTCTTTACATTTGTATGGAATACCAGGCTAGATTACAATGTTGTAAATACCTTTTGAAAGTATTCACCAATAAAAACACTGTTGTCATTGTAAAAGAAAATCAATAAATTCTTCTGTTTCCTTTTTATTCAATTGTAAGATTAATTAAAATGAATTAAACAGAATGAATGAAATGAGACCAACACTGGGTTTTTTTCAAGCACAATTCTGATAACTACACATATATATATATACCAGAAATATCAGATAAGGGGAATGTCATGGTGTATAAAAGCCTCTTTCTGTTTAAAATTAACTTTTATAGGTCATGGCCACACAAAAATCTATCATGGATCTCAAGGAATTAAGATTTCTTCCAAAATGAACAAAACAGATTTCTTCTATTTTGAACTATTTTTGACATTGTTGATACTTTGAAGCAGTATTGATAAACACACAAGGTGTGTTGTAGTTTTTGATAGATGGTGATGTTGCCTTTGAATGACTGCAAGTACCCAAGCAATGAGCAGTGGCTAAGCAGTAAAACACTTGGCTTCCAAACTGGGGGTCCCGGGTTCAAATCCTGGGATTTTTTAATTTCGGGACCTTTGGGCAACTCTGAGTCCACCCAGCTTTAATGGATACCTAACATTACTAGGGTAAAAGTAAAGGCGGTTGGTTCGCTGTGTGCTGGCCACATGACACCCTCGTTAACAGAAAGACATCATCTTGACTGTAAGATGTCATGAAATATTAAGACTCATGACATGCTGTAAATCTGAATAGGCAGCTTATATATGTTTTACATGTTCCTTCCATCCAATTTTTGTCCAACTTACACACTAGTTTAATACATCTTCTTATCTTATGTGATACAGACATTAGGGTACTTCTAAAAAGAAGATGATTACGTCCTACATTTAGTCATGCATATTAAAGCATCTACTAAACTTGTATTATCTAAATATGTCTAAATAATAAAAAAAACAACTTCTTTCTGGCAATGGCAACATTTGTTGTAAGATTTGTTTTTGGGTAATTCATAAACTTATTTTTGATTTGAACTACTTAAAAGTAAGCAAGGAATGCAAACACTGACTTTGCCATCACCAAAAAAAAAAGAAAAAAAAAAAAAAGAATTAAATAGTTTTAATTACTGGTAGATGATTTTGATGTTTCAACTCAGTCCAATAAAAGTGACTTTAACTCTATGCCTTCAAAAATACCTTTGTATACATAACTATTCACATTCTAACCTTGAAGACAGCAAACATAAACATTTTTAAAGTGTGCTCACAATTAAAAAATAAAAAAAATTTTAAGTTCATTGTATACTTTGTTTTAAAGAATAAGTCTTGTTTTCAAGAATAAATCTATCACATGCAATAAGTAGGTACAGTAACTTCTGGTGCTGTCTTTAACAATGTAAAACATATTATTCTAAATACTCAGTTTCTTCATTTTTTTATAGATATGGTAACTTTGTATTACACAGTCTTCTTTTCATACTCTCAAGCTGAATTAGTATCAGCTTTCACTAGACAAGCTAGAAAGATGAAAACTCCAGTTTCAATATGCTACCACAAAGACAGTCTTTGGTCAAATGTTACAAATGTTCTGAGTGGAAATACACAGAAGAATGCACCATTATATAGCAGAGATTTACAATTTTAAAATGTTTATCATACAATTTTGGTGCACTATCCATTTTAACTGCCTTCAGCGTTTTGTCAGGCAAATTTATAAACATCTAGTTATTCAATGAAATAAATTTATATGATGCAGTGTCATCATAAACTGGTCAACAGCAAAAAATTTTTACACATTAAAATTCCATCCATGCAATGACTTGAAATTAAGCTGATAAGTGTGTGTGTGTGCCTGATAATTTTTAATCTCTGGCTACTTTAAAAAACAAATATGCATAAAAAATCACATATATAATGATAGGTCTTCATTAACACCATATACTTATACATATTCAAAGTCATTGATTATAATAACATGTACTACTGAAGCCATTGTTAGGCACTGAAGGAACACTCTTATCAATTTTGAAAACAGCTTCTTATGTTTTGCTTTCGCATTAATGCACAATAAAAGTATGGAAACATTGTTTACATAAAAATGATGTGAGAAATGTTTGAAAAAAAGAATTACAAGAATATATATTTTGCTTGAACCACTCTACACATAATTATAACATAAAGGTAAAAAATATTGTTATTGTACAACCATATTAACACAGATAACATCATGTCTATGTGTTTGTATCACATAATATTGTTGGGTAGAAATTAACAATTTTACACGAAGATAGAGAACATGAAGATCTTTTGTCACAAAAACATTTAAATAAATAAATGGCACATTTAATACCAAACAGCTTTATAAGGATATCTCCCAAGAATCTAACATTTGCTTCGTTGTTTTGATACCAGGCTAAGATTTAGCTAAAAGGAGAGAGAAACCTGAGTTCAACATTGTGATCTGCTGTAGAAAGATTGTTTAAAGTTGCTGCTGAATATAACACGTGTGCAGCTTAGTTCGTAACTAAGACATCTCTGCATAAACTTCAACTATTCCGGTTGAAAACAACAGATATCTTTAAGCATAAACTAAATTCTGTATAACATATTAGTTTAGGATAAGAGCACCAGTTTAAGACATCATTTACCAAGAGAACTTTCTCCTTGACAAATCGCATTATTTCAATTGACAAATAATATCAAATTATTTCAAAGAGAAACAGAATTTAAAGATTTTATTTACCAAGAGAACTTTTCCCATGATAAATAAGATCAGATTATTTCAAAGAGAAACAGGTTTGAATGACTGGAGCCTGTGGAAAAAAAAGGTTGATGACAATGTTAGTCTGTATTTCTTTTGGCAACACTTTCAGTATATTCCACACGTTACAAAAAATGGAACATGAAATTGAATGCAAAAATCTGAGTATTGCACAGAGTATACACAAAGCACCAGATATTACAGTTTCTTGTATGCCAGTTTGTAATGAATTTTCTTTGATGTCAGCCTGTAAAAAAGAAATGATTGTATTTAGGTATGTTCTTTATCTGCCCTATAGACCACAAGGTCTGAAAGGAGAACTTTACTTTACATTCTTCATCAACAACAATTACAAGGAATAAAATGATTTATACATAAATAGCAATGTCTGAATTATAACAAAAATTTAACAGTTTCTTGTATTTTTGATGGCTTAAAAAATACAATCTAAATAAGGAATAATTGAATTGTTTCTGTTTCTTTGGCCAGCGGTTAACAAGCAATGTGTCATGTGGCCAGCACAACGACAAACTGCCTTTACTTTCCCCAACTAATGTCAGGTACCCATAAGAACTGGGTGGACTCAGAGGCTCCAAAAAGCATTAAATAATTATGCTCTTTAAGAAATCAACTTATGTTTATGAAATTTTATGTCTGGAGATAAATGATAATGATTGTGACTTCAGTACTAACCCTAGCCCTAGCCCAAATTTAAAAATCCTGTTTTCACTGAATAAAATAAACTAAGTATAAATTCTTGTTCTGTGTGAAGCATGAGGAACTCTTCTTAAAAAGTTTTAAAAGCTGATAACTTCCTAGCACTTTCTAACAAATGAGTAGTTAACTGTTAATACTGCAAAATGTTTGAATAGGAGAGGATGTGATAAGACATGTTACATTTGTTTACTAGGATTGGTACTTCATACCACCAGCCAATGATACTTAGTGAGTGCAGTGTAGAGAAAAAGAGAGAAGAGAATCACCTGGAGTATGTGTTATCAAAGATGAGTGTGTGTGTGTTAGAGACTAGATGAATCACCTGGAGTATGTGTTATCAAAGATGAGTGTGTGTGTGTGTGTGTTAGAGACTAGATGAATCACCTGGAGTATGTGTTATCAAAGATGAGTGTGTGTGAGTTAGAGACTGGATGAATCACCTGGAGTATGTGTTATCAAAGATGAGTGTGTGCGTGTTAGAGACTAGATGAATCACCTGGAGTATGTGTTATCAAAGATGAGTGTGTGTGTGTGTGTGTTAGAGACTAGATGAATCACCTGGAGTATGTGTTATCAAAGATGAGTGTGTGTGAGTTAGAGACTGGATGAATCACCTGGAGTATGTGTTATCAAAGATGAGTGTGTGTGAGTTAGAGACTAGATGAATCACCTGGAGTATGTGTTATCAAAGATGAGTGTGTATATGCCAGATGTTTTAGCAGTCAGCTCTCCTGTGACAGTCTGCTTGTGAGAGTCACACTTGCAAGGGGCTACAATCGCCTCAGCATCAGCAATGTTGACACTTTGATTGGACCTATAGTTCACACTAAACACTATATCCTGGGGAAGCACAAACAATAGATACATTTTTATTCAAAGATAGATTTGTAAAAACAAATGTACTTGTTACTAGTTCCCTGTGTAAGAGACATGATTGCCATTGTTCTCATCTAATGATTAAGGACTATAGAGGAAGTTTTCCAACCTGTCAAGTTTTAGACAGTTGCTGGTATCTGACATTAGTTTTAGAAAATAACAGTAGCATATAGGTTACACAGTAACTAACAAATTAACTATAGTTAAAGGGAGTAGGAAAACCAATACTGATGAAATTGGCTTCTTCTTCTAGCCAGCTTTTTGCTGCAGAGCTGTGAGCTCTTTTGCAGACTGCGCCAAGAAAAAATAGTGTGCACTGACCTAAAGAGTGTTGGTTATGTAAGGCTGTAGTGGTAATAGGGCAGCGGTTCTCAACCTTTTAAGCTTGGTGACCCATTTTTACAATCCCCCACACAGCCGCGACCCCCCCCCCCCCCCCCGCACACATAGCAATAGAAGAATAGACAAAATACAATCCATATTTTTGATGGTCTTAGGAGATCCCTGGCAAATCGTCAATCGATCCCCCAAGGAGTCGCGACCCACAGGTTGAGAACCCCTGTAGTAGGGCCTGCCTAAGATCTATTTGGAAGGGGCATTCAAAGAGGCTATGATTTAAGGTTTCATTAGGTGGGCAAAATGTCTGTAAATGGATTTATTGGCTTCAACATGTCTAAAAAAGTTTTGGTTTAAAAAAAACAACTTTTTACAATAGTTTGAAGCATCTGCACAAAATTTCTCTTTGAGATCTGAAATCTACAGTTCATGTTAGGTGGAGATTACCTGTTTTTATTTCTGGGAGATTGAGTAACCAGTAATGATTAAACATTTCTATTTTGTTTGCATGTTTTAGATGTCCCTTCAGAATTGAAGATTACTACATTCTAGCCTAAACCTCCTGCTGGATGGTGGGGATGGCGGTAGGTAGGGTTCAAAACCCAGGACCACTGAGATGATATTCAAGAGCACATGACATGACCAGATAACCATTTCTATTATATGTAAATGAAGACTGATTTCACATGTTTCGGATGTTCCTTCAGAGTTGAAGATTATTACTTCCTAATCCAAACCTCCCGCAGAACGATGGGGGATGGGAGCGGGCAGGGTTTGAACCCTGGACCATCGATTAATCTGAACGACAGTCCAGCACGCAAACCGTATGACCAGGCAGCCATTTTCTATTAAAGGTAGTTGTCCCTCAGGATTCTAACCAAGTTTTCTAACACAATGCCTCAGCATTTATTAAAACTAACAAAAACTACATGTATTTTTAACAAAAAAAAAAAAAAAAAAAAAAAGGAACCTTAGGGTGCGATGTAAATTCCCAATGCAAGACTGTTCTCTCCTCTTCAATGTCTATTGGTACAGCAAATGTTTTTCCTGGCTTAAGCCAAACTTCATTTTGTCTGTTGACCTCCCCTGTCTCCAGCTCTTCAGCAAAAAGCAGCCCACTGCAGGTCATGCTAGATAACAATAATAATGATAATAATAATAAGAGGTGCCGTTAGTGGTTAAAGAAGAGAAGCCGAGAGGATCAAAGGGAAGAGAGAGAAAGGAATATTAACATTATGAAATCGTTCTTCTGTATAAATAAATGTGATGATAAACCTCTCCCAGGTTATAGGCAAAAACTATTTTGACTGAGAAAAGGGGTGGATTTTAATCACCCTGATCTGCTGTTTATAAACAAAAAAAGAAAAAAAATGCTACCATCATTGACATTGACGTACCACTATCCCAAAATATAAGGAAAACCAAAATGGAAAAACAAAGAAAATGTGGGAACCTAGGCTTGGAGATTAAGCGGTTGTGGAAGTTGTCTAAAATAACAATATTCCCTGTTATATCAACTGAGGGGATAATGACAATTGACCAAATAGACACCTTCAAGAGGGCGGTACTGCTGCAGACCTGCCACATCACCAGAAAATTTCATAGAGAACACTTTAAAGGGACTACAACGAATTTTGTTTCTCTCTAAAGAAGCTTGATCCTGGCAGTGCCAGAGAATGAATATTAGCTCATTTTTCACACAATAATCCTTATTATCCGTGAAGAAATTTGTTTTACAATTCAGCAATACAAATAAAAGTATAATAAGAGCAAACAATTTATATGATAGCCCACAAAATATACATCCACACCAGCTTCTCTTTAACATGACATGAAATTCACAGCAGTAAGTTACATTTGGTAAAATGATTTAATTTAAAGGAGCATAAGAGTTCTAAGTCTTTAAGTGTCTATTTGTTTTTGTGTTTAGTGTCTTATATCTCCTTTGTGATGATATCCTGTTGAAATTCTAAAGAAGGTTTTTGTTCAATGCTTAGAATCTTAATAGTTTTTTAGAAATGTTTTTCTCAATTAGGTGTCTGAGTGGGGTTTGGTTAATGCCAATGATCATATAACAGCATTTAGTATTTTATTAATTAAAAAAACCCCTTAACATTGAGATTGCCAACCAGGCAGAGATGCTGAAACTTAAACTACAGCAGACGTGAGCACGGTAAAACATTGACGAGGCTTTTTTTTTTTGTTTGCTAACACTACCTGAGGACATTTTTCTTAATTGATAAAAACTTCCAGACTAATTAATGTAATAGGACCAAGGACAAACATGACATATGTATTTAACATTCCAGCTAAAGAGTTGTTCTTTATATATTTTCAATACAAAATATCAAACAAAGAGTAATTATCTTCTTTTGTGAAGTAAGTCTGTAATCTAGAAGATAATGAGTGACAATTATTTCATTTTTAAGGCCTTTCTACTCTCTCAACCAAATGATTTACACCTTACTAGCAGCAGGCAGCAGAGACTTTTCCAGTAAGCCTATCATGCAATTTTATAAAAGATTACATTTTAGTCACCAGTTCCATTCCATTTAACCCTCAAGATGCTGTGTGGTAGCATAGCCTCTAAACATTTATATAGTAATTTCCTTTTGTATGTCTTCATTTTAAAACATCTCAGCACTTTAAGGGTTAATAATAACTATACTTAAATCAGTTTTAAAAAGCTTAAAAGTGCCTTTATTCTCATATTATAAAATAAATTACACTATATATGAATCTTATTTCCTATCATGCAGATTTAATTCAAGAAATGAGTTATCAAAGAATAAATATTCACCTAGAATTAATAATGGAAAAAAAAATGTTACCTATGGAAATGAATAATTAAATCTTAAAATGTTGTTTATTATTATAGGCTATCAGCTAAAGCTTTATTGCATATTCCAAACTAAAAGTAAAAAAGTAAAGTATCCCTTTCAGACCTTACAGTCTACAGAGCAGATGATATAAAGGTCATCTGTTTCTATGGCCCACTGTTAACGAGGGTGTCATATGGCCAGCACACTGACCAACTGCCTTTACTTTTACCCAACTAATGTCAACTAATTAGAGCTGGATGGAGTCAGAGGCGCCCTCAAATACAAAAATTCAACAAAATACCAGTCTTCACCAGGATTCAAACCCAGAACCTTCAGTTTAGAAGCCAAGCGCTTTACCACTCAGCCACTGTGCCTGGTATATCTAAGTCCATATAATGATTACTAGTTTATGCTTGCTAAGATAACATTTAATTTATTTATCACTCAGGACTAACAGAACAATAGGTCATTAAAGAAGGCCAGGCAGAATCTGAAAGGCCAAGGCAAAATAAGGTCTACAATTAAGAGCATACAATGTTACACAAATGGCTGCTATCAGAAGGTGGACTATATGGAGAGATAGATATTTCAAACAAGCCAAAGCAAAACATTATTCAAATAAACTCAATGTCTTCAGTGATGAGTAAAAGTTAGCTAAAGCCTTTTCTTGATGGCAATTCACCTTCGGCTAACTCTTTTAAACTTTATATGTTGAAATGATGTAACTTATAAGAGCAAAATCTTCATCAATAGTATTTTTAATAGAGTGATTTCTCAAGAGCTTTCAAATCATTTGTCCTACTAATTTAAAAAGTTAAAGCATAATTATGTGAATCATGAAACATTTAAGTATTTACAAACATTTCGTCTGTGTTTATATTCAACTCTCAAAAGTTTCAATTGAAACACTCATATTGCAACTAAAATTAAAAAATAAAAATAAAATTGGATTCTATTACCTGAAAAGTGCAAAAAGATTATTTTATATGGGTTATTAAAATACACAGGATACAGAAAAAAGTTTGCCACTTATGGACTTGCCTTCATGTATGAAAATCTTCAGTGATTTTAGATTTAACAATAAGAGCTTTCAAATCATGTCCTACTAATTAAACATGAGACTTAAAAAGTTAATCCATAATTATGTGACTCATGAAACAAAGTATTTTCAAAAGATTTAGTCTGTGTTGATATTCAACTCTGAATAATTTCAACTGAAACACTCATATTTACTTTACTATTCTGTTTAGATATTCTGTTTAGCTTTTCTATGAATAATGAAAAAAAAAAAGATAACGAGATGAAGGGAATGGGAAAGTTGAACACAGTAATAGTTTTCATACACCACGAACTTGACCTACTTTGGGGGTATGGTGGCCTCATTCATTGATTGGTTATAGTCTGTGATGGACTTCATCACCTCTTCCTCGGAAACAATCTGGAACTTGTCATCGTCATGAACATCGTAATCTACCACACTCCCGAAATCAGCATCAACAAAAAACCTGTGGAGACGCACATATGCGGGGGCCAAGGTCTTAGAGAATAGGTCAAGGTTGAGGAAGGTAGTAATAAAGCTTGATTACAATAAATGCAAAGCAACTGACAGCTTTTTTTTTTTCAGCCATGTTAGTAATGTTAAAAAAAAAAGTAAAACCTTGATATACGTAAGTAGGCCTAACCCTTGCTTCACACTGTTATTGGAGATTTTCACATTTAAAGTTAATCACTCTCTTATCAGCCCTTTTCTTTACACTTTCATTTTTAAGAATCCATTTACAATCTTTAGTTCATAAAATGCAGTAAGAGAGAAAATGAAAGGATCACAATATGAAGAAATACGGTGATACTATAATGAAACCTAAAGAAAAAACTTCAGAAAAGAAAAAGAAGATTAAGAGAGATTTTAAAATAGACAAACTAAACAATATCAAGGAAACCATACTGAAAGGTCACAGCCGACAACTAAAATAAATAAAACAAAATTTGATTCTACAGTCCTGAAAAGTGAAGAAAAAAAAATGTTTATGGGTTACTAAAATAGATCGTTTATCAATCCATATTCTGTACACAGGATACACCAGAAAGCCATTTATGAATTTGCCTACATGTATGAAAATCTCCAATGCTTTTTGTGTGCATTAATTTAGTGATTTTAAATCTAACAATAATTAACAATCATACCATTGTTTTTCCATAAGATATTGACTGTCACATACAGCTACAAGGCTTGACTGCCAACTTTAAAGCAATTTAAGAAGCCCCAGAAGCTTGTTTTGTTAATTAACTTTTATATATTTTAATAAAGTTAACTTATTTCAGTTCAAAAAAGCACAACAAAATGAATAACTAAAAAACTTGCTGGTAAAATCTAGATTGTAGCAAAGATTGGGAAATAAATAATTCAAGAGTTTAAAAAAAAATGGAAAAAATTTAAAAGCAAATTTTAAATTTTTTTTTACTTCTGATTGGTTCTGAGTCCACTTAGTAAACTTTCACCTGCAAATGTAAATAATATCTTATATAGTCAAGCTTTTACATCAGTTAAAACCTCAATTCTTATTTATAAAAACTTCCACTCAAACTTGTCCTATAACCTTAATTCTTATTTATAAAAATATCCACTCAAACTTGTCCTATAACCTAAATTCATATATATATATATATAAAAACTTCCATTCAAACTTATCCTATAGCCTTTATTCATATTTTTATATTTCCACTCAAACTTGTCCTAAAACCTTAATTCTTATATATATATATATTATAAACTTCCATTCAAACTTATCCTATAACCTGAACTCTTTATCTAACAACAAATCTACACCGTTATCCCTTTTATTTATTCAATCTATCACTCTCACACTTTTTGTGTACTTATGTATAGATTTGCCCTTAATATAAACATTCCACTACCCAACTCTATTCAGACTCATTCATCCATACTAATAACTAGTTGCCACTTTTTCTGTAAAAACTTAAAGAAAAATAAGAAGTTGAAAAAATGTTTTAAGAATGTTTTGTAAGATAAATGTACTAAAATAGATTATGTTCTGCAAAAATATAGACTCCATAGTTACTATCTCTACAGAACAAGATCCCAGATCTTTAACAACATGTTAAGTCAGTTCTTTTATATGGTTCTAAGACAGAGAGTCATGAAAACAAATATGGAAAAACTCCAGACCTTCAAAAACAGCTGCCTACACAAGATATTGAGTATTAGGTGGCCCAAAAAGATATATCTACAATCAACTTGTGGGAAAGAACTAAGTAAAAATCCATAGCCCAGGATATTAAAAAGCAAAATTGGTGCTGGATAGGACATATTTTGCGAAATCCAAGTATCAATGTTGCAAGGTATGCACTTAATTGGAATCTGCAATGGAAGAGAATTGACATGGGGGCAGATGAAAGTTGCTCAGAACCGAGTTTGGTGTAGAGGTGTGGCTGCGGCTCGATGCTCTCCTGAAGATTTACAGGAATAAGTAAGTTACTATGTTAATATCTCAAATTCCTAAAAGTACCTTCTGCTGTTTTGACCTCTGTATCACTCTCCTCGTCACTTTCATTATCAAACATGGAGGTTGAAAGAGATGATGAGCCGAGGTAGTTTTCATATTCAAGACAAGATTTACACACACGAACCTTTTTACTGAAACACATTAGAAATGACATATAGCTAAATAAAATTTAAAAACAAAAGCCTAGAAACATGTCTAAAAAATAAAAATCTACCTCACCACCTTCACCTAACCCTTAGTCTGGTGAACCTTTGGGGCACTGCACATCATATATTGACCATTCCTCTCTGTATTATGCCTTGAATAGAATCTCTTTCAATGACAGGCCTGTCCATTCTTTAATGTTATTTTCCCATCACTTTCTTCTTTTCCTGGTCTGTTCTATGATGGAAGGTCTTTGCAATTCCTGTAGACCTTGTGATATGGCCAAACAGTTTTAATTGGCGTTTTTTTGACACTGGTCTGAAGGGATTGTGGGGCCTTTTTGCTGTAGTGATCCTGTTTCTAATATCTTCATTTAAGATGCTGTCTTTGTTCATCTGTTCATTCTCTTATGATGTCTTTCCATCTCTTTCTTTGTCTGCCTCTTCATCTCTTTCCTGGCACTGTACCCTGTAGGAGGGTTTTTGCTAGCCCTCAAGACCTTGTGATAAGGCCAAAGAGTTTTAGTTTGCATTTTTTGACATTAGTTAGCAGAACCTCGTGGGATCCAATCACTGAACTAATCATGTTTCTAATCTCTTCATTTCTGATGGGGTCTCTACATGTGATACCTAGGATCCTTCTACAGCATCTGAATTCCATTTATAGGATCCTCCTCTCTAGTTCTGCAGCAAGTGTTCATCATAAGAATGCAGCCATAACCAGGGAGTGCATCAGTCTGATTTTAGTGTGAAGGGTTATATTTGTCTTTTTAGATTGTTAAGCATTTTGCATGTGCTGCTGTTGATGTGCGATTCTGTCTAGTAGTTCAGGTTTGGTTCCTTCATCTGAAATGATAGCTCCAATGTATGTAAAACTACTGACACTTGTTAGTTTTTTTTTACTCCAATTCCGATGTCCATTTTAAAGCCCCGTTGGTCATAATTTGTGGGGTTAGGGTTGTCTATGCGCATTATTGAGTCAGCTAGCTTTTCTTCTGTTGCAGTAGTTACCAGACCATGTACATATATTGTGAGAATAGCGCAAGTTAGTAATCTTCCAATGCTTACAGTACCTTCATAACCTCGAGAGCATTATCCTTTCAAGGAGATATTGAAAAGAGTAAAAAAATGTTTGTAAAATGTTTTACATGTTTCAGATGTTCCTTCAGGGTTGAAGATAATTACTTCCTAGTCCAAACCTCCTGCAGGACGATGGGGGATGGGAACAGGCAGGGTTTGAACCCTTGAACCCTGGACCATCGATAAATCTGAACGACAGTCCAGCGCGCAAACCGCATGACCAGGCAGCCATCCGAGAGTTTGTGAATGTAGTTAGCCTTGTCTTAATCCAACTGTGGTTGTAAACCTAGCCAAACTTATATGCATGTCAGCCCACATATTTATAACAAAACATGTCATTGTGATAGTCAATATTTGTAATAGATCATGTTTGTAAAACACAGTTGTTTGTGACAGCCTATCAGTTTTTACACCCACTTTTTTTTATTCTACTTCATCACCTCATCCCACGTTTTTCTAATTCATCCCCAATCAACAAGAACCAAAGCTCACCAACTGTGGAATTAGATGTCTTGGAAGAGTAGCAGGAGAAAAATGACAAATTCAAATAAGTGTGGATGAATAGCCTAAACCGCTTGGCTTGAGTTCAAGTCCGACACTTGCTAAGCTACTTAAGGACAGCATGTCAATCTCCTACATAGCCTCCCCCATAAGTACATTGAGCATGCTATAGTGGGCAAGATGTGCAAGAAAAAGTAATTCAATTTTAAAAAATGATATCAAGAGGATGGAATGCAAAATCAACTTGGCACATATTTGGCTTAACTAGAAGAAAAATTTGGTCAAGGCCAAGTAATAACTAAAGCTTGATTACTACATTTCTTGAGGTAGAGTAAATAATAATAAATGCTGTACAGAGAGTAAACGTAAGACAAAACATTTGACATTTGATTCTTTTTAAGAGAAAAGTTAAAAAAAACAACAACTTTAAAGCTAACCTGCTGTGAGGACTATCCAACCAAAAGTCAGAGCAAGTGTAACAATAGATTCTCCCACACAAACGACAATGATGCTGTCAATGCAAATATAATTATTTCCTATAGTTTCAGTTATAGGCAAAATAATTTGTTCTAGATCTAGGGATTGTAGACATGTTATAAGAAACTTGTTGAGAAATTTTATATGGAGAATGGAGTGGTAGCAATAGTTAATACAATTATTTTACATATGTGTGTGAGGAGGTGTGGTGGCTGAGTGGTAAAGCAATTGGCTTTCAAACTGGGGGGGGGGGGGGGGGGGGGGGGGTCCAAAGTTCAAATCCTGGTGAAGACTGGGATTTTAAATTTCAGGATTTTAGGGTGCCTCTGAGTCCACCCAGCTCTAATGGGTACCTGACATTAGTTGGGGAAAAGTAAAGGTGGTTGGCCATTGTACTTTTAGTTCTCATTTTTTTAAGGTGGTGAGGTTTGAATTGAAATCAGTACTCTGTAATATAACTTTTTAGCTTGTTTCTTAATTAAGTTTTGGATGTCCTAGCCAAAACTCCTATCAGATGTCAGGGGATGGAACAGGCAGAGTTTGAACTCAGGACCATCTGATAACAATCCACCCAGGCTGTGACTCTAACGACTAGTGTTACTTTTCACTTCTGAACTAAACTGAGAATGCTCAATGTGGTATTTGAATATGACTTACTTTCCTTGTGAAGAGGGAGAACTCTATCTTACACTGAGGACATTGAGTTACTTCCCCATTGTCCTGCCATTTCTCTCCAACCTTTCTTTTCTGTTCAGTAACTAGTTGGTCTGTTTTGTGCCAAAGACTATCTTTATCCCTATCAAATATAAATACAGACAAAAATAAAAATCACAAATAGATTCAAGTGGCCAAAACAAAACAAGTGTCTCATGGAACTGAGATGCTACAGGAAGATCCTAGCTATCACATACAAAGACCGCATCATAAATGAAGAGATTAGAAACAGGATTAATAAAGCAATCGAACTCCATAATGACGTGCTAACTAGTGTCAAAAACGCAAACTAAAACATTATGGCCATATCACAAGGTCCACAGGGCTTGCAAAGACCTTCCTTCAGGGAACAGTACCAGGAAGAAGAAGGTGAGAAAAGAATGGGAAGACAACATAAAAGAATGGATGGGCCTGCCATTGAATGAAATTCTATTCAAGGCAAAAGAGAGGAATGGAGAAGGACGGTCAACAGGTCTTATGTTGAGCCCCAACAATTAAAGAGACTAAGGGATAGGTGAAGGGGAAGAAGTAGTACTATTTAGTTGTGTGTGTGAAATATTTAGTTGTGTGTGAAATATTTAGTTGTGTGTGTGAAATATTTAGTTGAATTTGTGAAATATTAAGTTGTGTGTGTGAAATGTTAAGTCGTGTGTGCGAAATATTAAGTTGTGTGTGTGAAATAGTTAGTTGGGTGTGTGAAATATTAAGTAGTGTGTGTGAAATATTTAGTTGTGTGTGAAATATTTAGTTGTGTGTGTGAAATATTTAGTTGTATGTGTGAAGTATTAAGTTGTGTGTGTGAAATATTGAGTTGTGTGTGTGAAATATTAAGTTGTGTGTGTGAAATATTAAGTTGCATGTGTGAAATATTAAGTTGTGTGTGAAATATTGAGTTGTGAGTGTGAAATATTAAGTTGTGTGTGTGAAATATTGAGTTGTGTGTGTGAAATGTTAAGTTGTGTGTGTGAACTATTAAGTTGTGAGCGTGAAATATTTAGTTGTGTGTGTGAACTATTAAGTTGTGTGTGTGAACTATTAAGTTGTATGTGTGAACAGAAGCACTGTCTCTATGTCCCTAATGTGTATTATTTGTATGATTACTTCAACTTATTGATTAAATTGTTATTGGCAAGTAACACATTGAACTGCTAGCCTACAGCTTAACTAACTGGTAAATACAAAGAGAAATCCTACAATTGTAGATGTAATTATTTGATAATCATTTCCATGTAAATATGAAACTGTAAATGTATGTTAAGTTTAAGAAAAGTTTTAATCATTTACTTTCAATTCAGTTTTGAAATAATGGAAAAGAACATAACTGTAGGTTCCAAAGCTGAACAAAAAGGGTTAATTACAAATATTTGTATAATAATAGTAATAATAATAACAATCTTTATTGTCCGTATGAAAATTACCTCACAATATGTGCATTACACCAAACAAAAAACATTATAACTATAAGAAACCAAAGTGTACATTCACACCAGACTCACTCATAATTTACATGTGACAAAGTTTATATCAGATTGTTCTTATTAATGATTTGGTTGCCAGGGGAACAAAAGAGTGTTTGTGTCTGTTTGTCTTTGCTATCAGTGTCTTGTATCTCTTTTGTGATGGTAAAATCACAAAATCCTGACACAAAGGGTGATTCTTTATTTCGAGGATCTTGTTAGCTTTTTTACAGATGTTTGTCTCAAGACAGTTTCACCTCTTGATAGTAAAGTTGACCAATATAACATTTTTCAAATATTGGTAGTACTAATAAATATATGTAATTATGTTTTAAGGATCATACTTGGTCAATTTAATAATATGTTCATATGTTGCAAAATGTTACAGATAGGTCATACTCACTTAGTCAATTTAATGATCTGTTTTTTTATCTGTTCATTGTCGGACATAAGAACACCGATTTCCTTCTCGCGCTCTTCAATGTCTCTGTCGTAGGTAAAACGTAATGTAGCCAAATCTTCTTCTAACTTCTCTCGTATATCTAGCTCTTCATTCAGTCTGCCTTCAAACTAAATAGAAAATGCACTTATCTATATAAAATATAGGGAAATATAATGGGGTTGCATTCTAAAGTCAAACTTTATTTTTATCATGACATAATTGTTGGAAATAACCCTACTTGGGTCAAAGCCTAATAATCAAAATGGAAATGATGCCTTTTTTAAAAAAATGATTACACTCTGGGAAGCTCAAATCTTCAAAAGCTCCTTGGATAGAAACCATGCTGCTGTGGTTTGGGCCTATATGTCACCATACAGGTTAAGAATTTGTGGTTTCTTAGATCAGTTGAGATGAAGCAGCTGGAGGGTAACAGCAAGATAAAGTCTGGAATGAACCAAGTAAAATATGGGAAGGGCAGTGGCTGAGTAGTAAAGCACTTGGCTTCTGGAGGTCCCAGGTTCAAATCCTGGTGAAGACAGGGATTTTTTAATTTGGGGATCTTTGGACCCCTCTAAGTTCACACAGTTCTAATGGATACTTGACATTAGTTGGGGAAAAGTAAAGGTGGTTGGTCATTAAGCTTCCTCGTTAGTAGTGGGCCACAGAAACAGATGACCTTTACATCTTCTGCCCTATAAAGCACAAGGTCTGTAAGGGGAACTTATGAGAAATATGAACCATGGGACAGTAGCCCATCACTGCTGTAATAGCTTGTTCAAGCCTGGGCAGCCTTCATCCTGGGAAGCCCCAGTCAGGGCATGTCATGTGCTGTCTTAGACCTATAGGCTTTTGGGGACTTGCCCCAGAACTAGCCTGAATTTGATATATCAAAGAGCATGTGAGATTGTACAGATATGAACATAATAATAACAAGAGTCGAAAACCATGTCCGCTTAGAAATGGTTTTAATACACTGAATGACTACACAACACATATTTCATGAACACATTCTTACAGACGAGTTACAAGCACATGTAAACATAAGAACAAAAACCAATACAGCATATAATTTTCATAACATGTACACACAAAAAAATCAATTTAAAAATAATGAATAATGTAAGGCTCACATTTTCCAGCTGCTGATTCAAGAGAGCCACTTCTTTTTGTTTGGCTAATAACAATTTCTTGACATCATGAACCTTAAATGATTTTTAGAGAACAAAGAACAACTTTAATCAACATGTTACCAAAAACAAATAAACTAGAAAGCTGTTAAGCTGAATTGTAACATGCCAAGATTATCAATTGACAAACCAAAAGCAGAACAAACAGTTACTTTTATCGAGTGTTTTCAAGAGTAAAAAAAAAAAACGGATGAACTTAATTTTTTTTTTGAATATTAAGAGAAAAAAAAAAGAATAAATAAAGATAAAGCAATATAAATCAGTATTATAAATATTTATTAGTAACAATGTCGATATTATTGATTATTATTGAAATTAACATTCTAGATTTACGTGTTACGTAATATGGCTTGAATGGGGTTGTTAGGAATGTCTTCTGTGTCGTGTGACTGGGTGTCTCAGGATTTGTTTACATGGGGATGAAGATAAACTACGCTAGCTGTTGTTTGACCAAGCAAGCACCAATTCAGATGACTCATTTTTAAGTAGGTCGCAGACACCTAACAACCTCATCTACTTAGAAAGATGACTGACTCTTAAGCATGTCGCAGACACCTCATTTACCTGGACTGAATCCACTTCTTTAGAGCTCTGAAGAGTTTCACACTTTTCTTCCATTTGCTCCAGAATAATTTCAAGTTCAAGGACACGAGCCCTAAGTTCCTCTGTACTCTCTACCTCATCTCCATGGCTCTGTCGACATAAGGTCAAGTTATTTAATCATATACCTTTTTTACAAATACATAGTTCATCTTTTGATAAACCACAAATTAAAAAAAAACTGACAAAATTTTGTGTAGAGTATCGAAACACTGAGACAACTAGGTCAGAACTCCCCATCTGCAAGGGCAATGAACTAAACTCACAGCACTATAACACAGTGCTAATAACTAATGTCATGAGCATATTTTCCTGATGCTATTTATTAGCTTTTCTCCCAGTGCTATAAAAGATTTCATTGCTCCATTTCCCACTCAAGTAAAAGAATTAAGTTCCCCTTTCAGACCTTGCGGTCTATAGAACAGATGAAATTAAGGTCATCTGCTTAAACAATTAACGAGCTGGGTGTCATGTGACCAGCACATCAACTGACTGCCTATACTTTTACCAATATAAGTCAGGCACCCATTAAAGCTGGGTGGACTCAGAGGTGCCCTAAAAATCCAGAAATTCAAAATCTCAGTTTTCACAGAGATTCAAACGCAGGACCCCAAGTTTGGAAGCCAAGCGTTTAACCACTCAGCCACAGCACCCCCCCCCCCCCCATTTCCCATTGCCATTTACTTAAGTCACAACCCTATTGCTGTGAACTATACTTAAATATGTCAACTTTTTCTTTCCAAAGTTCTGTTCTTTCTGTTGATTTACATTTTTTTTTATAATTTGAAAGTTAACAGTTTTCATTAAAAAGCAACTAAAAATTGTTACAAAGTTCAATCTTTATTCAGTCCAATCCAATTAACTGGACAACATTGGCATGCGATCTTTTGGTCTTTATCAATGGCAGGTCCTTTCAACCAGATTCGGCTGAATAATTGGATACTATAGGATTTGGACAGATTACGAGGCTGGTTCAATTAACTAGTAGTCAGATTAACCGGATTAGAATACATACATATTATATAATAAGAAAATGAAAACATATTCAAGTGATTTAAATGTACTATAGATCGCAAGGTCTGAAATAGTGTGTTTTTTTTTAAAAATTGTTTAAATCTAAATATTCTCAGTCATTCTAAAAACAACAATAAGGTGGCATTTACATTAAGTAAAAGTAATCAATAAAAAAAAACAACAGTAAAAGACATTGGAAACAACAAGACCTGTAGATGATTGGGGTGGAGCATTTGCTCTGCACTCAGCTGAAACTGTAGAGCAGAAATCTCTCCAGATAAAATCTCTTTGTTTTTCCTCTCTTCTTCTAGCTCCTGCTTCACCTTGTTTAGTTCACTGTTTGATTACAAATAGACACCATGACAGTAACAGTGGGTTTTACATGTACAGTCATTTTTTATAGTTGTACACGGAGTCCTCACTTAAAACTATGGGTCTGAATAATGGCGGCTTGAAGTTACAATGGACTTTCACAAATAACCACCAATTCCATTTAATTCTGATATACAACCAAATTTAAAAGATTCAATGTTTGTTCATTTCGCGTGGTGCACAGAGCAGTGGCAGCACAGTGGTGCATTCTGTATGATAAGCTTGACTTAGCTTATCTCTCAACGCTGTTGCTCTTTCTCATACCATGAAATGGAGAAACTGCTGGCAATACTCTAATATTAAAAAACGATTAACTCTTTCTCTCCTAATTGACAATACCCTCGTTGATTTGACATCAATAAATTAAATGAATGTTTAATTTTATAACTCGACTTTTTGTTATATAAAAAGAGCATTTATTTCCTTTTAATTCTATACCAAAAAAAAAATTTTCTGATTACAAATAATGAATCTATTGGAGCTTAATCATAACAGGGAAGTGAAATTGTAATGAGCAAATTGAAGAATTCCATCAAAATGTGGAAAAATAATTACAGAAAGAGTTAATACCTAACCCGAACTTAGGATCACACTTAACGATGGACTTTCTGGTCCCTAACCCTGTCATTAGGTGGGGACTCACTGTATAAGGATTACAACTATGGCTTATATCTTCACCATATGGATCATGTCATGATACAAAGTAAGCCTAGGAAGTAGGAAGATTTAGAGATAATAGAAAAGTAAGGTGTAATGAAAAGTTAAATTTTTATTCAAGAGATTTCACTGTTCTGTGCATAATAGAAAAACTGAAAGACTTGGTAACTCTCACGACAACACTATTAGTCCTTCCAATTTACTAATCTTAAGACTCTAATTGACTAACCTTAAGTCTCTAATTGACTAACCTTAAGTCTCTAATTGACTAACCTTAAGTCTGCTTGTTTGATCTCTTGTTCCAGCTTTAACTGAAACTCTTTCATCTCAACATTAACTTTGTCCAACTTAGAACTTAGCTCAGCATTTTCCCTCTGTAATGACTCACAAGTTTCTATGTGAAAAGGAAAGAAATTCTTTAAAATTCATTCAATACATGTGAGAGCAGTTTGACTTTATATTGTTGAAAAATTGAATATTTTAATATTATCATGCCTTAGCATCAAAATAAGTTCACCCAATGGGTAGATGTACAAACAAACAAAATAGAGAGAAACTCAAGAATATTTCAATTTTTCATCTGATAGTGATGACTCAAATTTACATATTTGCTACAGAAAATCTGAAGTATGTTCTGACCATTATACAAAAATTTAATGAGTTTTAATTTAACAAAATAATACTGCTATGTTCACTGACTAAATGAATACATGTTACTTAACTTAAAATATGATTTATTTTGTAATGCTGAGCAGACAATATTTAAAAAAATTAACAAAAGTGGAACAAGAAAGAATCACGCCATATCTAAAGTACCACGAACCTTCCATTTCCAGCTTCTCATTCTTGGCCTGGTCAAGTGCTAGTCTGGCTTCAACCAATGACTCCTCAAGAACCTGCGTACTAAACAGGCTCTGAGATTGATAGCTCTCTATCTCGCTGGCCAGCAAGACTTTTTCTTTGACAAGATGGTCATACTTAGTCTGAATTTCCTGCAGCTGCTGCTCCAAAGCGCGTTTCTGAAGCAGCTTGTCTTGAGACTCGTCTTCAGCTGATTTCAACAGGGCTTTCAGGGCCTCAATCTCTCTGTGGAGTTCTTCTTTTTCTAACTGAAGGTTGGACAGTGACTCAGTCAGGGTGGAGACAGAAGCCGAAAGAGAACTCTTTTCTTTTGTAAGTGTCTCAAGCTGGGTGTAGGACACAGCTAGCTGCTCTGAGGTTTCCGTCAACTGTGATTTGATCTGCAGAGCATCTTCCAGTGCTGCATCAGTCTGGGTCAACAAATGGTCCCTCTCCTCTGCTAATGCTGCCAATTCAGAATTCAGTCTACCAACATTTTCTGTGGCCTCCAGGCAACTTGTAGTCAATATGAGAGCTTCTTTCTTTAGGTCTTCTATTTTATGTTCATAATCAATACATTTCTGCTCCAGAATCTGTTCTCTCTCTTGTTTCTGAGACTCCAAATACTTAACTCTTTCTACAAAAGAGCTGACCTCATTTTCATGGCTTCTTTTCAATTCTTCTAATTCTAGCTGTAACTGTGATATAATAGCCCGCAGCTTGCCTTCTGACTCTATGCTTGTAGAGTTTATCGTCTCTATTTCTATTTTTTTTTTCTGTGAAAGTTCTTCCTTTTCTTTTCTCGCATGAAGCAGCTCCTCTTTAAGGACTCCCATCTCTGATACCAGGGTGCTAGCTACCTGTTCCTTCTCTAACAATCTGGATGTCAAATGAGCTGCTTGGTTTTCCAGCATGCTAAGCACTGCTTTGTGGTCACTCTTGTTTTTTTCTAGCTCAACTAAAAGATTAAAAATTTTCTCATCTTTTTCATTCTCTGAGTGTTTCACTCCCTCGGATTCTTTGAGAAGTCCAATGACCCTGACCTTTTCAGCATTCATTTCTCTAATAACATTATCCATCTCCGCTTTAAGGGATAAAACCTCAACCTTTAACCTTTCTTTCTCTTCATTTCTTTCTTTTAACTCATTTCTTACACTGGTGTTTTCATTAGTTAATGAAGATATACTTAAATTAGCCGAAGCTAGATCTTTCTGAAGTTGTTCCTCTGTAGACTGCAACTGCTCTATAATGCCCTCCTTCTTAGCGATTTCCTCATTTAACTCTTTAACTTGTAATTCTAAACATTGGCATTTAGGGTTCAGTTCATTCAAATCTTGAATCATTTTCTCTGAATCACATTTCACTTTTGATAATTCTTCTTTCAGCGATGAAATTTCAGCGGCTGATTCTCTTGCTTCATTTCTAGCTTCTTGAAAAGAAAGATTTGCTACTGCCAAATGATCTGTTATTTCCTCAATAGTCTTTTCATTTGCTGCCAAAGAAGATTCATATTCTTGCAACTTTCTGTCAGATGTATCACTCAAAGTTGACAATTCTTTGTCTCTAGCTGTCAAAGCTTCTTTTAGGCTAATGACTTCACTGTGCAAAGAGAGGACTTCGGACCTACTCTCCTCTAAGTTCTGTGTCAGGTGTGCCACTTGGTCATTGGTTCTCTGTAGATCATCATTTATCTGGTCAGACTTTGACCTTTTCATCTCCAGTTCCTTGCTGAGGTCAGCGTGAGTCTTGCTTAAATTGTCCAGTTCAAACTGTGCAATATCTCGTTCATTACAGACTTCGTTAATTCTCTCTTCCATGTTCAAGAGTTTTATTTCTGTTTCACTAACGCTCTCTTGACTTTTGGCCAGCTGGCTTTCTCTTTCTGACAGACATTCCTTGAGTGAACCAATCTCTGCTTCCAACTTGGCCACTGCCTCCCTTTCCCCTTTCAACTCTATCTCCATGGTAACAACCTTGCTGCGCAGTGTCACCTCACCGTCGCTAGAAGCCTTGATAGACTTTTCCATCTCTAAACATCGACCTTCCAGTAAAGCAAGTTGTTTATCTTTTTCCATTTGTTCCTCTTGAAGTAAATACTGCGGAAAACAACATTAGCCAATAATTGACATGACAGATGCATGATCTAAAAGATAATAACAACCAAACAAAAAGGAATCATTTTCTAAATTTTAGGTACATTAACCCGAGGTCAACGCCTGGAGGGAGGCTGAGCGGTAAAGCGCTTGGCTTCCGAACCGTGGACCGGGGTTCAAATCCTGGTGAAGACTGGGATTTTAAATTTCAGGATCTTTGGGCGCCTCTGAGTCCACCCAGCTCTAATGGGTACCTGACATTAGTTGGGGAAAAGTAAAGGCGGTTGGTCATTGTACTGGCCACATGACACCCTCGTTAACCGTAGGCCACAGAAACAGATGACCTTTACACCATCTGCCATATAGACCACAATGTCTGAAAGAGGAACTTAATGCCTGGAGAGATATCTTCACCAGGAGACCCCGAACAGCAAGCTATCAAGTAATAGGACTAGTGTGAACTTTACGAAACCCAATATAAATATATTTCATGTCAACCCCTTGGAAGCACTCATGGATGAGGTACAGTAAACATGATTTTGCAAGTCCACCAAGTACAGAAAAAAATGCAGAGAAAACAAATCAAATCTGTACACAACATTTATAGATTTAACTAAAGCATTTGACAATGTCAGCCAAAAAGATCTTTGACAGAACACGTCTAAATTTGGATGACCTGATCAATTCAAAACAATGGTGAATCCAGATTCCAAGCAAGATTCCAAGACAACAGTAAATATTGCAAACCTTTTCCTGTCTCCAAGGGTGAGAAGCAGGGCAGTGTACTGTTTCCAACACTATAAAGCTTAATGTTCACTGCCATATTAAAAGATGACTAGTCATTCATATAAGACCAGCACAAATGAATATAGGCTAATAGTAAAAAAAAAAAAAGTAAAGTTTCCCTTTCAGACATTGCGATCTATAGAGCAGATGATGTAAAGGTTAATATAGGCTAATAAAATTATGGTAAATAACTAAAAAAAAAAAAAAAATTATAGTAAATAACTATCTTCTCAAGTCCAATTACTTAGCATTAAAATGTTTGAACCTTGCTTAGAATAAGACTTGACTGTACACAAGCTTAACTATTTCTAAAAAAAAAAAAATATTGTGCTGAGTGCAACCAGCAATATGAAACATAAGCACAATGAAACAATGTTTTGAACTTCCAAGCTCACCATACAGACACTACTTGTTAGAGTGATCAAAGTCTGACCTGAGATGCACAAGTCTGCTCTTTGACCTCCTGCAACTGTTTCTGCAAAGAATTCACATGGTCTGCCAAGTGTACAAGGGAAGCTTCAAGATCATCTTGGTCGATTCGGACCTAAAATAGTACAACTTTGTATGCAGCAGAAAAAAAATATATTGCACAATGTTCATGACTATAGATTGTCTAAAAACAAAATATTAATTAGATATTTAAATTATAGTTATCAAGATCACCCTGATTCTAATCTTAACTATAATTTGATCCTTTAAACAATTTAGCATGTTATGTTATCTTTTCATTTTGATTACTGATTTTTATTGTTCCACATGACCGTAATGTTGACTATATTCAAGGGACTTTACATCAAAATTAGTAATGTGGTGAATGTATTCAAGGAACTTTACACCAAAATTAGTAATCTGGTGAATATATATTCAAGGGACTTTACACTAAAATTAGTAATATGGTGAATATATTCAAAGGACTTTAGACCAAAATTAGTAATGTGGTGAATATAGTCAAGAGACTTTACACCAAAATTAGTAATGCAGTGAATGCATTCAAAGGACTTTAGACCAAAATTAGTAATGTGGTGAAATATGTTGTGGTAAGGAAAGGGCTTTTGTTACCATGCTAGATACAAAACACTTTATTACAAACAAGTCGGAAATCAGGAAAAGCTTTCATCTTCTTTTCTAAAAAGGAGCCTAAAACATACCCATTTTAACTTACTTTGGTATCCACAAACAGAGTTCTTAATGCTTTATTCAGCCGTGTCCATCTTTCATGAGCCGCTTCAATCTCTTTTGATTTGGACTCCAACTCTTGCATGAGTTTATCTATTTCTCTCTTCTTTCTCTTTCCTTCTTCTTTCACCTCTTTCTTCCAGATGTCCTCCTCAGATCTTAACTGGTTTACTCTTCTGGTCTCCTCTTCCAGGAACCTCTCATTAAGTAAGCTTAACTCTTCCCTGTGAGATTTCTCCAAGTGTTCTTTTTCAAGCTTTAGTTTGACCAACCTGGGACATTTCAACAACAGCAGAAGTGATAGCTTGAAGAGTTTAATATTAAAATTATTTAGAGTTGAGGGATAAGACAAAATGCTCCAGTTTACATTAAGACCAACAACCATTCAATCAATCTGTTTTATTAGGACAGCCCTTTAAGTTCCTATCATTAATAATTTCATTTGAAATTATAACTTCATCTGGAGTTTAAAGTTTCATCTGATGTTATAATTTTATCTAGTTATAATTGTATCTAAAGTTATGTTTTAAATACTAAACAAAGAACATAGTGAATTAATTAGAGCCAAAAGAGTTTAAGCAGGTAATAATAATAATAATAATTTGGCTTTTGCTTCCATGCTTCTTTCCGTTAGATAGACCTGTGATGAACCAATTATTTAAGACTAAGGCTAAGACTGCTTTATTGATCCTTACGGAAATTTGTTGTGATTACAAGGACTCTTTTCTCATATAAAGACTATATGTAAACTTTAGTTGTTTTTACATACAAACAAAAGTTAAAAAGGGAAAAAAAAAAAAAAAAATCATAATGCCATACAATCTACTAACTCTACAATCTACTAACTCTGCTTCAAGATTAGTGTTTCTTTCATGAAGAGATGTTTGTTCAGTCCTCAGGAGAGATAACTGTTGTTCTAACGCCTGCAGCTCTCCCTGTGCTGTCCACGCTGCTTGGCTGACCTGCTCCTTCTCCTGCTGCAGGACTCCTAACTGACCAATCAAGTCACTCTTTATGCTTTGTGCTGATTCCAAATCTTTAGCCAGTCTGTCAACCTCAGCAGTGTCCATAGATACACTTATCTGACTAATTGCATCCTGAAAAACATTTTTTTTAAAAATGTGGTATCATAAATATAACATTATATAACAGTTAACAGACCTCTTCAGTTTATGCTGGTTCAGTGCAATAACAACATGCCATACTAGTTGATAGTAATTTGTCTGCATTTGTTTATAAATATGATAAATCATGTAACCATAAATTTAAATATTAAATATATGAAATGAAACAGGTAAAAAAAACAAACAAACTATGTAACCTGACTTGTTTTTGAACCTGAAGACATGAGTGAACTATGACCCCAAGTAGTTTTGCTCCATATCAAAATAGATCAATGTTTAAAGCAGCTTTACAAATATTAAAAAATAAGACACAGGATTTCAAAAACTAAAAACCCTACCCACCTAAAAAGAAACTAAAATCTAATGCTTAAAGAACTTAGGACCAAAAGTAATAAAGTCAGTATAACAGGATGCCAATGATGTTATGTTCACTAAGTCAAAATGAGGCTGAGAGGTCAAATGTGTAGCTTCGAGCCTAAACTTGAAGATAAAACCTTGTTCTGAATAAGGATGCTGTAAGGCTTAGGCGACTCACATCTCATGACTAAAGAAGGGAATCATTCTTAGCCTTTTCAAAATAATTTAAATATATATATATATATATATATATATATAATTACCAGAAGATCATATTTAAAAACAAATGATGACAAAATACTATCAATTTAAATGGTAGGTTGTTATCCCACGGACACGGCATAAACTGAAGAGGTCTGTTAACTATTCCAAAAGAGCAGCACTACCCATTTTAAAAGACATTGGCTGGAAAAGCGATCACATGCCAAAGGCGAAACTTTTAGGCAAGCTTATAGGGGAACAGCATAACAGAAGTAAGCACTATAAAGATTAATTCAGATGACATTTTGCCATCACTGACACAGAGAAAAGTAGCTGGCTGCAGATGGACTCTAACAGAGACAGTTGGAGAGTTCTCAAGAAATCCACATGCCACACAATTAAGGACGAAAAAAAAAAAAGCCCTTACCAAAGACAGGTGAAGTAGGCAAAAAGAAAACTTACATAGACCCCTGGCAGACAATGGCTTTGTCTGCATTAGATGTGACAAAATATGCAGGTCGAAAATGGCTCCGCTCTCGTCCTTTTATCTTTGGAATCAAGGACATTGCCATTATTACACTGTTTTGGTCTTTTGGTAAAGCTTGAGAACAAATAAGATAGTAAATAAAGTTCCCCCTTTCAGACCTTGCTATCTATATGCCATCTGCTTCTTTGGCCAACGACTAATGAGAAGGGATGTGGCCAGCACAGCGACCAACCGCCTTTACTTTCCCCAAAATAAGTCAGGCCCCCATTAGAGCTGGGTGACTCAGGGGTGTCCTAAAAATTCAAAATACCAATGTTCACTGAGGTTTGAACCCAGGGCCTCAGGTTCGGAACCCAAGTGCTTAAGCCAGACGCATTTAGCCACCGCACCACTGAATAAATTAAAACTACTCTGAATTGATTTACTTGTTACGCTCTACTTACCATACTTGTTATACTAGAACGCCTGCTAAGAGGGACATTCCATGATCCACTTCCACCGTGTTTACGACTAAGGAAACAGAAATTTGAAAGTGCAGAAAAAAATTAAAAAATAAAACATATTATTTAAGAATGTTTCCTGTTAACAACAGTACCATAAGGTATTTCTTAAAAATTATTTTTAAGGTTTCTACAATTCTCGTAATAAAAGCAAACTAACAAGATATACTTTTTTGCAAACAGAATTTCCTATAATTCCATTTTTTGTTGCCGAAACAGAATTTTGGTCTTATTTTTAAATAGGATTTTAATCATCCCCACCCACATTTCCTGTTGAGCATTCTGTTCTAGTAGATGTAATGAAAACTCGAAGAAACTCTTACAGCAGTTTCTATGGCCATTACATGATGGGTTTAAGAAAACTTGAATACAATGTTAAGAAACAGAAAATACAAGTCCCAATATCCTTTAAGTGCAAAGGTCATCCACGCTGATTAAATATAAAAAACAATGACAGAGCAGCAATATCTGACTTTTAATAAATTTAGTCTTAAAAAAAAAAGGGTATTACCATATTAAAAATATTGTTTCAAAAGGAAGATGCATCCATAAATAGAGTTAAAATCAGGAGTCTAAATATATAATTACTATGAAAAGAGAATCCATCAAGATTGTTCAACAGTGAATGGATTCTAAAGTAAATAATGTTTATCTCTAAAACAAAGCAATCTTTTTTTTATATTGAAACAGTTTCTTCTTCAGTTTCAAAAAAACAAAACAAAAAACACTCACTTTGCAAATGAGGGCCATGCTGCATCTAAATCATAACCTCTGGGTGAGAGGTCAAAGTGCATAGAGTTGAGATCATACAGAGAGTTGATTAAGACTTGACACTCCTTAGGACTCAAAAACACACTTCCAGGAACAAACCAATCTCTGAAAACATATTTTTGTATGGTTTTAAAACTCAGATTGTTCAGTTTACCCCATGAAGTAAAAAAATCATTTAGGTCACCCACCTAAAAGTACTTAAGTATGTGAATGTTTTTATTGTCTTTACTTTTTTTCCCTCATCTTTAGAATTCTGTATTTTTGTATCAACAATTTCATTAGTTCACATCATTATTTGTCTGTCTGTGGTGGGTACAACATGGCCTAAATTGTGTCGGTGTGCCATGAAATCTACAATCTTAAATCTAAAACCTAAAATCTATCAATCTAAAATCTAAACCTAAAACCTAAATCTGTTTGAGGTACTCTTTAAATTGAAACAAATGAAAAACTGTCTCACTTTGTTTTCTCATGGACCACGCACTGCTGGAGAGTGTCAGCAAGCCGCTGATGGACCAAACAGAAGCGGATGAATGCTCTACCTTTACCTAATGAGGTTTTGTTCTGAACAAAAAAAAATCCATAAAAATAACACTGGCAACTGTTTAAAATGTTTTAAAATTAAAATATATTATCATTTATTTTTATTTGTAGAATTATTTATTTCTAGTTTATATTGAGTCAATGCTGTTATTCTGATATTAATTGGATAAGATTCTTTCAGAGCTTCATTGTAGTTTCCATCAAAAATGTTTTAAGATGTTGTAACAGATCTTCAGCAATATCACACTATGGCATGCGACAACAATTTTTTTTTAGTTATATTTATGACTCCAAAAATGTTAATCTTATCTTATAAAATACAGGTGTCACTTAGAAAAAAAACAAAACAAAAAAAAAACAATTATGTCCTAATCGACCTAACAGTCAAGTTCACAATAAAGTGTTTAATTAGTCAATGTACTTTCCATGATCTCCTGTTTAGTAACAGTAGTTCTTGAGTACAAATGAATTGTGTACAATGAATTACCTCTCCTAGATTTCTGACATATTTAATGCCATCATTTGATCCTTTGGAAGAAGCCAAACATTCACTGAAATAATCCCAATAATCTTTCTTACGCCCAAGCAGTGATACCTTTTCTGTTGGATAAATACAGATACAAAAAGTGTACAAAGTCATGTTTAATGTCAAGTAATAGTAAGAATTAACCATTGATGAATCTTCTTTTTCTCTTGCATTCTCATTGTTATGTTGGAGCATCCAGATAACTAGTCCTATATCTAATTGAACTATGCAGTGGTTTCCAGACTGGGCAGTTCTCCATATAGTTTTGTTCATTCAAATATAGTGTTATCTCTATCACTAACATTCAATGATAAGAACTACTACTTTTACTTATTATTTTTATGCAAGATTCTATAACTATTCAGCTCTAACACAACCAAATTTAATGCTTTAAATGCAAAGTGATGACTATGCCATTTCATGAAAATTTACTAGTATCCCAAACCTTTCATTCCAACTTGAATCAAATGTTCAAACTTGGCACAAAATCTCTGAAGCACAACACTGTCATCAGTAATTGGCTGGTGACTCTCAAAAAAGTCACTCTTTAACTGGACAATGCAATCTAATGAGAGGATTATTTACAAAGTCAAAAAGTCATGCATAAAAATGTACACCATAAAGAGATCTTGTATAAAAATCTCATATAGCCTATAGCTTTTTCAGTAAATTCATTCATCCTACAAATACACACTTGAATGTTCTAATTTTTACCAATTAAAATGTACAGTTATAACCCATTGTCCTCTAAAAACTAATTTAATTTGATAATATTTGCATTTTTAGAGCTAGCGTGACCTAATAAAAAACAACACTTTTTTCTTAGTTGTTAACCTGTACAAATCAATGGGTTAATTCTTTGTCAAAAATTGATTGAGAAAGAATGCAATGCACTATCACTTTTGAAAAATTAATGTGAACCTAATATTATCTGTTCTACTTAATATATAAAGACTAGATGGCAAGGTTTTGAAAGAAAGCATCACTGTAATAGTATAAATTATTTCATTAAACAAATAGTGAATTAAAGTGTTTTGAAAACTTTATGTGGGTGGAGGACTGTCAAAGACAAAATAATTGTTGATACCTAAAATATCCTGAAAGGTTTTCTTCTGCATTGATAAAGAAACCTTCTGACCATTGTCAGCTGCCAATGGAAATTGAGCTGCTGCTGCCATGGCTACCTGCAAATAACAAGTACAATAATAAACATTGAATGATAATGTGAAAATTAAATTGAAGTTCAGCCTGTCACTTTAAAAAAAAAAATTACAAGGAAATCATTGATTTCCAGAAGAAAAAGTGTGACTCTAAGAGATTAAAAATGGAAATTACTCAACTGTTCTCAGAAGATCAAAGTCAAAAGTATAATTTCAAGCAAGATCCATGTGAGATAGATTTTCAAAGGTAAGGTTAACACACACAATGGAGGGAAAAGCCCTTCAAAGAAGGACAGAGAAAAAGAAAAAGTAAACTTACTATTAAGCTTATTCCTAATTTGATACTCAGTATATCCTATCTCTGAGGAGGCGACTATTTGATACTCAGTATATCCTATCTAACTATTAAGCTTATTCCTAATTTGATACTCAGTATATCCTATCTCTGAGGAGCCGATTATTTGATACTCAGTATATCCTATCTCTGAGGAGGCAACTATTTGCATAAGTTTTATCATTCATTTATACCTTAAACTATGATTCTCATTTCTGTAATTCATGTTTTTCTATTTGTAAAATTTCAATATTTATCTTGTGATTTTTTGTTTTTTTAACTGTTCTATCATCTGCATAGTTTGTTCCTAAACTATTACTAATGTCATCAGATTCTAGCTCTATCATCTTCACATGATCTAAACCTAATTTAGTTACTAGATCTAGTCACTAGTATTAAGTATTGACATTGACACTAGTCTTCTAGATTTATTGAATCTGGAAAAGAATTTACAATAGGGGTACATTAAGCTTTTGCTAGAACTTAAGCGAAAAGCCACTGTTTTTTTTTTAGAGAGGAAAACCAATAACTTAGCAGAGTTAAAGACTGTCACTAGACTTTTAAGACTCTCATCATTTCATCTGTTCCTTGACTTTCATTGTAAGAGTGCTGTGACAGTTTGTATAACCAAATCCCTCCACTTTTGCCAAAATTGCAGCTGTTCGTAGCAGTCCATCCAGTCTTTTATGTTATCCCATCAGCTTTTCTTTGGATGACCCTTTCTTCGTGCTCTCTCCACTCTACCTTGAAGAATGACTTTTCCAGATCAGCAGCTGTTCTTAGCAGTCCATCCAGTCTCTTATGTTATTTCGTCAGCTTTTTTTGGATGACACTTTCTTCATGCTCCCACCACTCAACCTTGAAGAATGGCTTTTCATAGTGATTTATGTCTTACAATATGACCAAACCAACTCAGCTTTTTGTCTCTTCACAGTACTGAGGAGCTCTTCCTTTTTGCCAGCCAGAATGTTGACTTGTAAAAATACACACTCATTTGTCTTATTTTCCCAGTATTTATTTGATACCCAGCATTTTTCTGCATTTACTCTCAAAAGCTTGGATTCTTCTTTCAGTCTCAGTGTTCAGTAACCAACTTTCACAAACATGTAGAAATACAGAGACCACTAGCAAAGAATACAGTTTTTACTTTACTGGGAAGCTGACTAGACATGACCAAAAAAAAAGACACTTTTTAATCTAGTAGTATATATTATTATAGATAATTATAATAATATCTAGAATATATAGATTAAGGATTTGCCTCTTAAGTCACATGTAAAGTTGCAAAAGGAAAAGATCCTTGAAGCGTAAAATGTCACACAGCAGCAAAAATTATAAAGGCATTATAGGATTTGATTAAAACAAGACTCTAGAAGATGATAAGTCATATATATATATATAAAATATCTCTGCTTCTTAGACTACTTTGGACATACTATCTAGCTTTATAATTAGAGTTAGTAGACACTACTTTATATCAAGAGAAGTATTTGCTGTATAGTATCGTATGCACTACTAGATCTAGTAATCTAGATAGTAGATGATAGATATAGACTATTCTAGACTCTAGATCATAATATTGTTTAGATTCTAGATCTAATTCTAGATCTAGATGATCTAGACTAGAATATATCAAGGATCTACAGTCTACAGTCGTTTAATAGTAGTATAGTATAGTAATAGTCTCTGTCTAGTGAGTTGTCTCAGTAGTGACTACTTATACTAGACTTAGACTAGAACTAGATCAGATGATAGATCTACTAGAACTAGATCTAGAATAGATCTAGCATTCTAGCTAGTGAGCCTAGTGACTTCGACTAGTGTCGTCTTCTACTCATCAGACTGTCACAGAGTCACTCTTTTATTTTTATATCACTCTTATGGTCTTATCTTATATAATACAGACGTTACTTCAAAAAAGAAGATGATTACGTCCTACGCGTCATGCATTTAGTCATGCATATTAACCAATGACTTAAATTCTGCCAAGTCACTGGTTTTTCTGGCTAGCTCAGGCAACCCATTCCATGCTCTAATAGCACTAGGGAAGAAGGAGCATTTGTACAAATTTGTCCTAGCATAGGAGATGAGGAATGTGCCTTTATTTTTGTGTCTTTCAGAGTATTTTATTAAATTTTGTTTTTGTATTTGAAGATTATGGTTCAGTGTTTTATGTATAATTGCTACTTTACTTTTGAGTCTTCTGTCCTGAAGGCTTTCTAAATTTAGTGATTTTGCTAATGGTGTTACTCTAGTCAAATGTGAATATTCGTTTGTTATGAATCTCACTGCTCTATTTTGTGTTTGTTCCAGTTTCTTAATGTTTTCTTGAGTTGAGGGGTCCCAAACGGTGGATGCATATTCTATTATTGGCCTAACCAAGGTTAAATAACATTTTAGTTTTATGTTCTTATTTGATTTATAGAAATTTCTTTTAATAAACCCTAATGCTTTGTTGGATTTTTTTGTAGTTTCATCAATATGTGGATTCCATGACAGTTTTTCATTTATTATAACACCTAGGTATTTTGCGTTTTTAGTCTGTGTTACTGGTTTGTCTTATCTAATGTCACTCTAGTTCTATATCATCTATATCTAGGTCTAGTCAACTATACTATAGACTATAGTCTAAGACTAAGTGTCACTAAGTAGTAAGTTAACTAAACTCAATAAAACTGTCTAAACTAACTGAGTAACTCATGATGTTAAATTAAATGGTGTTACTAGACCCTATATAGATCTAGATCTACTCACTACTCTACTGTTAGTGTTACTTAACTTACTGTCCTGATTGACTTAAGTTTAACTAGAATCAGAATCTAGATTTTACTAGAATACTAGATTTAGATCATCAGATGACAGATCTAGTAGAGAATAAGATTAATAGACTCTAGTAACAGTTAGTCCTTATTAGTAGACTACAACTAGATTTTAGATCTATTCTTTTTTAGGTCTCGACTAGATTTCTTAGAATTTCTATTGGAATAAATTCAATAATTAGATGTAGATCTAGTCTATAGTCTAGATTTAGATTCTAGTCTAGATCTGATATTATTTATGTTGTGATCGTAGAATGTTATTTTAATTCTTCTTCTTTAACGGAAGAGTTCAGTGCTACCAACGCAAAAGCAATAAAATCCTCAAATAAGGTTGTTTTTTTTCTGAACTACTACAAAAGCTACTATATCTATAGTTCGTTCATAGTGGTTCGATGATGACCACTTTGTCATCCAGGGGGCTGAGGGCTTTTGTGGCTGGTAAGACCTATGTGAGCCTAGAATGTTCGACTGCACACAGCCACAAAAGCTACTCAACATTGCTAGGTACGCCAAAACAAAATTTAGACTTCCATATTAGATCTACTTTTTTGAGCCACGCCAATCTAATTTACTTAATTGACTTTACCTTTTCTAACATTTTGAAGTGTACATAATTTTTAAAGCGTTACCAGCGTCACTAGTAAAAATACAAGAACACATAATATGTTTTAATATTATAATTTAAACCACTTAGTTTGACATAATGCTCTTCTCCATTATAACACGGATTTGAGAAATATTAGTCATGTAAAACACAAATAATAGGTCTAATTGATGATTTTTCCTACGAGCATACCCGTGTCAATCTAGTTAAGCCTATAATATGCATGTTAATCAGTGACTGAAAATGTGCAAAGTCGTTGGTTTTCCTGATTCAGGTTACCAATTCCATGCTCTAACAGCACTATGGAAGAAGGAGCACTTGTACAAATTTATCCTAGCATATGGAATAAGAAATAAGCCTTTATCTTTGCGTCTTTCTGAGTATTTACCTCGTTTGATCTGTCCATCAAATAAAAAAAATAAATAAAAAACGGAGGCCATGCTTCAGAGCCGAGTTAGTTTACTGTTTAGGGAGTTCAAAGCCATGACCTTCGATTTTCTGAGCTTAATAAACAGTCCAAACATAATGAAGAGGCATAAGTAAATTCGTTACCAACAAGTTAAAGTTGTGTGCAATAAGGCGCATCTGCATAAAGAAGCTAAATAACAGTAATCTCTTTAATTTTAGTATGGGAGAGTAATTAAGCGCTGTAAGCTATATATAAATAAGGTGCCGTCGGAAGGGATTTAATGAGCACATGGAGACGTCAGTTCACAGCAGAAATAGCAAAACTCACAGAATTTGGAAAGACAAAGGCAAAGTCCATTGACACTGAAATTAGACTGATGCATTCCTAGGGAAAATGATCCTATCAGTGGAATTGAAATGTTGTAAAATGTTTTCCATGTTTCGGATGTTCCTTTAGAGTTGAAGATAATTTACTTCCTAGTCCAAACCTCCAGCAGGACGACGGGGGGGGGGGGGGGGATGGGAGCGGGCAGAGTTTGAACCCGGGACCATCGATAAGTCCAAATGACAGTCCAGTGCGCAAACCGCACGACCACGCAGCCATCGATCCATGATATAGATCCCAGGTATCACCTACATCGACCGCAACACAAATGAGGAGCTTTGGAACGGAATCACAATGGAAATTGGGCCCCCAAGAAGACCTGCTGACCAGTGTGTAAAAAAAATACAACCTAAAACTTTAAAATTTATGGTCACTGGAAAAGATTTTATTTAAGACAGAATGGAGGAAGACTATCGACAGATCCTGTGTGGTGCCACAATATTTCAACAAATTAAAGGATATGTTAAGGTGTTCAATTCTCCTACTCCCTCCCCAAGTGAAAATTCCCCCCCCCACCCCCCGATTGCTTGCATTTATTCATGAGCACAGCATGGATCGAGCGTAGCAAGGGGGGGGGGGTGTCACGAGAAGTTTGGATTGTATTATATTTATCTCTACTCGATTAGCTTATTCTCTACTCTTAAACCTTGTAAGGGTATAAACACTTGTATTTTTTTTTTTTTTGGTTTTGATTTGTTTGCTACGTCATAAAGTCCGGTGACGTTTAGGCTATTGGTCATTCTTTGTTCATGAGGCAGTTAACTCTCTGAAACGGACCGGGTGTTTGTTTAAAACAGTTTTAAAACCATTTCCTTGGACTTATTATACTGTAAATTTTGTACCTTTGTCTAAGGTAAGCTAATTTATTTCTTATATCTCTGCTATAGAATTACTATTTCCAGTCTTAGAGTAGTCGTTGAGTTTTGTGTTTATTTCTTATAGGGTGCCAGGTATTTAATAAGATTCCATTGCAAGTGTGGGTGTTGCACTATATCCGCTCAGGAGTGTTCGTTACAGTCCCTTGAGTGTCATTCTCAGTATTTAATAATTTAATTGGTATTTAATAAGATTCCATTGCAAGTGTGGGTGTTGCACTATATCCGCTCAGAAGTGTCCGTTACAATCCCTTGAGTGTCATCCTCAGTAATGATGTTCACTGATAGGCGTTGGTTGTCAGCTACCGGTACGGAAGAGTTGATGCCAGTTGTGGATCAGTTGAAATACTTGCTCCATTACCGATGTTGTCATATTACTGGGATCTCAAACTGTCAGCGTATGGTCTACGATGAAACCATGTTGACAAGTTGCCAGCGTAAGCAAGGTGCTTATTTGTATCACTCTTTATTTCCTAATTAATATTGGGACACATAGCTTTTACGTTAATTCAAATGGATTTTCTAATTATACCCTGTATTTGTGATAACTGAATACCTATATAGCAGATACAATATATATATATATATATATATATATATATATGGATCCTTCTGTCTCGGAAGACAATGGATGAGTCACTGGTTTTGGTTTCGTCTTGAGACGGGGCAGAATCTGAAGTGATCGACTGATCAAGCCATTACTGAAGCGGCAGAGTTTGCCACAGAGTTCGTGCATATATATGCATCTGTTGTTGAACGTGTCGTGGTGGGAAAAAAAAAAGGGGGGGGGGCTCAAATCACTCCTGATTATAACAAAACTAAATCAAAACTACAGTTGCCAAGAGGTACTACGTTGTACGTGTCAAAGTAGTAAATTTAAGAAGAAGGCTCGCTCGTATCGAAGCTCTACAGAAACGTGTTTATTGTACACTTAGATAGCGTTTTATCATTTATGCTTCAACTGTTCCACCATCGGGTGATGAAATTCTTATGAAAGTATATGCTGAAATGTTGTGTAATTAATGAAAATAGTATAAAAACTTGTTATGAATCCTTAGCTTGCAATTTTTTTTTTATATTTCTATTGGAAATATACTTGGTATGTATAGATTTTTTGCCTGAGTAAATATTATAATCTAGATCTTGCCTGGTCGTGTAATTATGCGATCTAAATTTTCGTTCAATGGATCGATGGTCCCCGTCCTGGTTCGAACCCTCCCCTCCGCTATTAAGGAGGTTTGGACTGATGATGTTCCGCAATATTCAAATCTGAAGGAACATCCGAAACATGCAAAAAAAAAAAAAAAAAAAGTCTACTTGAAACAATGAACAAAATAAATCCAACTCTAGATCTTGACGTCAAATGTATAGAATAATAAAAGTAGCTAAATAAAAAAAAGGGATGTCAAATGAGAAATTTGGTAGATCTATTTTATCCTAATCAATGCGTTACCGCCTGTTGTGCAACCTACTTTACTTTGGTCTGAATAAAAAGTGAAACCAAGTTCGAGATGGATTATTTATATTTGCATGGACATCTAGATCAAGAGAGTCTAGATCTTTCATAGATCTAGTTCGACAATTATTTTTTTACTGTACATTTGTAAGATCTAGATCTAGACCTTTGTGAGTAGATGAGAGAAAGTAGAAAGTGAATTGTAACCCAGTTTTTGTTCAGTGTAGCTGTTAATTGTGCCATTCTCGCTTGTCATGCATTCCAGAGTTCGTTGGTATCACTTCTTTGAACTATATCTATTCGTTGCTCATTGACGCACATGTGCCACAATGAATCAATGATTTGCTTAATGTAACTTTTATATTTGTGTTCATTTGTGTTACTTAAAGGTTTGTTTATATATTTCTTTTAAATTCATTACATTAATTACATTTTGCTTATGCAAAAATCGTACCAATTTAAATTGGCATCTTATTATGAAAATAAATTATTTAAACAATAGGTAAACCAGTCCTGATGCTTTCTCTCCATAGGACCGAGTATGTTTAATGCTGTGCTATAGATAGCTTCTTTGAAGCATTCCCAGCTTTGATCTACATTTGATTTAGTTGGAAGGGTGGACTTGAGGCAGTTCTCTATCGCATCTGCGAGCGACTTTTCAGTTTTGTCATCTGCTAAGCTGGCCGTGTTTAGCCTTTTTAGGGGTTTAGATTTTTTACGGACGTCTCTTTGGTTGAATACGGATGTTTAGTTTTGTGATGATGAGGCAGTGGTCTGTCCCACAGCAAGATTTGGTGACACGAATGTCCTGACGGTCAGATTGTCCGGTTGATGACGTAATCTATGAGGTGCCAGTGTCTTGAGCGGGGATGCATCCAGGAAGTTCGCTTTCTCATTGGAAGACTGAATATTGTGTTCGATATGAGCAGCTTGTGTTCAGCACAGGTCTGGAGTAGTAATAATCCGTTGCTGTTGCATTGACCTATTCCGAATTTGCCTAAGACTCCTTTCCAGATGTGATGGTCAGAGCCGACTCTTGCGTTGAAGTCACCGAGAATGAGTAGCTTTTCTGTTTTTGGAATATCAAGTAAGGTGGAGTTTAGTTCTTCGTAAAAAACTTTGCTATGACATCATCTGGGTTGGTCATGGTGGGTGCGTAACAACTAACAATGGAAATATGTTTCTTTCCGTTTTGTAAAGGCAGCATTAGGGTCATGAGCCTATCACTAATTCCTTTAGAAGGCCCGACTACTTTAGATACTATTGATGTTACTATGAAGAACTTCTACCATGCCATAAACGATATCTATGGACCCACAAAGTCAGGCTCATCACCTCTATTAAATGCTGATGGGACAATCCTATATGCAGATAAGGAAGAAATCCTAAAACGCTGGGCAGAGAACTTCGAAAAGGTTCTCAATACACCTTCCATCATAAATGATGCGGCCATAGACAGGCTACAGCAAGTACCAATAAATGAAAAAATGGATGACCCCCCTACGCTAAAGGAAACCGATCTTGCCATTCAACAGCTCGCAAGCGGAAAAGCCCCAGGAGCTGACTCCATTCCCGCAGAGGTCTACAAAAAAGGTGGATTAGCCCTGATTGAAAGACTTCATAAGCTCTTCTTAATTATGTGAGAAAAAGAGTCAATATCATAAGACTTTAAAGATGCCACAATTGTTCATTTATACAAGCGAGAAGGAAATCGCCAGATCTGCGACAACCACAGAGGAATATCTCTTTCTCTCTATTGCTGGGAAAATCATTGCACGCATCCTACTAAATCGTCTCATGCAACACATAGAATATGGTCTACTACCAGAAAGCCAGTGCGGCTTCAGAAAAGAGCGTGGAACTATTGACATGATCTTTGCAGCAAGGCAGCTCCAGGAAAAATGCCAAGAACAAAATGCTGACCTGTTCTCAATATATGTCGACTTAACAAAGGCATTCGACACTGTTAGCAGAGAAGGACTCTGGAAGATCATGTCAAAGTATGGCTGTCCACAAAAATTCATAACCATGGTGAGACTATTTCATGATGGCATGAAGGCTCGTGTCCAAGAAAGTGGAGAACAATCAGAGCCCTTCGAAGTATCAAACTGGGTAAAACAAGGCTGTGTCCTAGCACCTACACTGTTCAGTATCATGTTCTCCGCTATGCTGACAGATGCATTCACAAATAGAGAAAACAACGGGATAAATATATCATACAGATTTGATGGTGGCCTATTCAACCCGAGGCGGCTTAAAGCAAAATTATAAACAAATGCAGCAGTAATCAGAGACTTGCTATTTGCTGACGACTGTGCCCTAAATGCCTGCTCTAAAAACGATCTGCAGAGCATCGTCAGTGACTTCTTAAGAGCATGCTCAGACTTTGGCCTTACCATCAATTCGAACAAGACTGAAGTCTTATATCTACCTGCTCCTGGGAAAGCCTACTCGGATCCAAGCATCACTATAAATGGACAGGATATAAACGCAGTGGACTCTCCAGAAATGGAAAAATTGATAGTGAAATCGACCTGCGTATCGCCAAGGCCAGTGCATCCTATGGCAGACTGTCTAAAACTGTCTGGAACAGACGTGGTATCACCACAAACACAAAGCTAGGGGTCTATAGAGACGTCATCCTCCCTACATTGCTCTATGCCTCAGAAACATGGACAGTGTACAGTAAACATGCAAAGAAACTGAACCACTTCCACATGACATGTCTGAGAAAAATACTAAATGTAAAATGGCAAGACAAAATACCAGATACAGAAGTTCTTCGAAGAGCGTGTCTGCAAAGCATCCACACAATCCTGATGCAGTCCCAGCTGCGATGGGCAGGTCACGTCTACAGAATTGAAGACCACCGCATCCCTAAACGACTCTTGTATGGCCAACTAAGTGAAGGAAAGCGCTCGCAAGGTGGTCAAAGAAAGCGCTTCAGGGACACCCTCAAAGCTTCTCTGAAGGCGTTCAGCATAGACCCAGGCACCTGGGAGACAGAGGCACATGACAGAGCATCATGGCGTTGCGCTGTGAAAACTGGCGCACAGGTTGCTGAGGAAAAAAGAACAACGCTGGCAGAAGAAAAACGCCAGAAAAGAAAAGCAAGGCAAACGACACTAGCTCTAGCTGGAATAACCTGCACAGTGTGCGGCCGAACATTTCGGGCTCACATAGGTCTCACCAGCCACATGAGGAGGCATAAAATCCCAGTGCAATGCCCTCAGCCCCCTGGATGACAAAGTGGTCATCATCGAACCACGATGGACGAACTATATATATATATATATATATATATATATATATATATATATATAAGATGATCTTATTTACTTCTAATTAAAAATATGATTCAAAATTTATAAAAACAAGTCATCAATTGACCAACTGAATGGGTTAAAAAATATATTTGAAATGTTTGAAAAATTATCCAATATCATCGACATTCATGCCTATTTGTCTGATTTTAATTAATCAATAATACCTTTATTGTGAACTGCTCACGAAATATTTTATTATTGTCAAAATCTGCCTAGACAGTAGGCCCTATCACAAAATTAGACCTACTGATCCGCATCAATTTGTACTTGTTCTCTTTGTTTGACTTGATATGACTTAAACTGGCTTGAATACTTCCATGTTGACGACAGGGTATAATATTGCATTTCTGTATCTCTGAATGCAGCGTTCTTACACATCGCCTAGCTTGCTAAATCGAAAGAGGGGTAGCAATTAAAATGCTTAGAAGCACTGCCCTGATACATGCATCTTAAAAGTGGATCCAAATCTGAAAATGGAGAATTCATGGGAGATTAAAATATACCAACCTAGATCTGGTTTGCGTAATAAGTGCGTCAGTCATTTTCCTTTTTTTTTTTTTTTCAAGAAAAGTAATTGTTGAAAGCTCAGTTGAATAATCATAAAATCTTAATCATCTTCTTTTTTGAAGTAACGTCTGTATTATATAAGATAAGATAAGGTCTTGTCTTTGGGTCTCAAATGTGTGTGCTGCTCTCTTTGAGAGAGCTCTCCAGCTGTCTCTTTCAGAGGCCAGCTGCTGCGAGCTACTTTCCTCTATGTCAGTGAGGGGGAAATGGTCTCTGAGTAGATCTTTATTGCGATAACCGGGGGGGGGGGGGGGGGTACCTCTGTTACGATATCCTCCTTTAAACTTACCAAAATAGATCCCCTTTTAGGCATGCGGTCTTCTCCTATGCGGGATAAATGTCAGACCTAGCGCAGCTGTCAAATGGTAATTAGTGCTTTTATAGGCTACTGTGGACAACTGCCTGTGTCAGTAGTGTGTATTCACTGTGTATTAGTCTCTGCTGGTTGGTCTCTCCTTGTTTCACGTTAATAAAAAAAATGGAGTGTAACTTTTAAACATCAGTGTTGTTAGTGTATTGTGATAATATAGCACTTACAATATATAGTTACATATAATATGTACTTACAACTTAGAAAAAAAATACGCTTGCTAACTGTTTATAATGTCTTTTAATTCACATTTATACTGTATTGTACAATTACATTTCATTTTTTATACACTTTCCATTGAGTAATTACAACAAGAGTTAGCAATTTCTGAAACGAATTTTGCGAATCTAGATTTTAAATTTTGTTATTGTCTTTTTACATTATAACATTTCAACACTAGCTTACTAGAGCTAGTTATCCTTGTGACTGTTGTCAAATTACAGTCAGTCAGCACACCCACTTGTTCATTAAAAAAAAAGATTGTTCACTGAAGTATGTGGACCCGAATAATGTGAAAGTTTAGCAGCAAGTTATTTTAAATTGTGGAAATGCAGCTTCTGGCACCCATAAAACTCCCGGAGGTTCTCTTTCAGGTCATAATTTACTTGGAAGTATGTCCGCGTGAGCTGAATCCGCTTCTGCACTAAATGGTGAACTTGTGGTCTTGAAAACTGGTTCCAAGTTCTTGACGTCTTAAAATTTGCTTTCTAATTCCACAATCAAAGAATCCAAATAAGTCTTGTACTTTTCAAGCATTTTACTATAAATATTTTCACCTTTCACTAAAGCAAATGATAAAAATCTGTTTTCACTTGCTTGCCTTGTGAAATGGGAAAACTTTGAAAAGATTTGAAATGCACATACATTTCATGTGCGAACCACACAATGTTATATCTCCGACGAAAAACATGAAATCTGTCTTCTACTCTTCATTAGAAATATTGGTAGTAACAAATTCACACTCAATGTCCTTCCAAGGATATAACGATTTCTTCCTTGAGATCCATATTCTTCTCAATACCTTGCCCATGCTAAGCCAGTGGATACTACTGTGTTACCGAATATCGGAATGTTCTGTTTCCAAATCTTAAAGTACTTCTTGGTTAAGACTCCTAGCTTTGATAAGTTTCATTACGTCTTCTTCTGGAGATACAAGCTGTCTGGATGGACCTTGTTTCTAATGACTTAACTGTATAAAATGTAGCTCTTTAGATATAAAGGGGGAATAACCCTAGAGGGATTATGGTCACGACATGGCATAAATTGTGCCGATGTGCTAAAAACCCAAAATATGAAATAACAAGCTGTATGGACCAATTTTAAACTCGTTATTTCCCCCAGTTCTCATTCTCGGATCAAGTTGAACCTAACAAAACAAATGAATTAATAACAAAAATTCACGATTTTATCAATTAAATAGTGGTAATGAATTAATTTTATTTCATATCAAAAAGGGGAAATGAATTTACAGTATTGATATATGGCTGTAAATGTGGAGTTATTTCACTAAAAAAAAAACACCATGAGCTGGTTTGCAGCACTGAGTGCTACACCCTGGCAGAGTCTATCGGCACTTGCCGTTCCTTTGGATACATCAGCTTGTGGGCAAGAGTGGGGAACTGATGTGTGGGCGATATCGTTCCGACCACAGCATTCATTTCATTTCCATGAGATGATACATAGTCGCTTAAAATTCCACTCATATAAGCTTTTTTTTTTTTTAAATTTTTTATATATTAGTTTTTTTTTTTAATTTAATTTTTTTAAATTTCTTAATGACTATTAGGCTTAAAAAACATCAACCGCAAAACAATTGAATCTGCGTTACACATAGGCATAAAGCAGGGGTTCTCAACCTGTGGGTCGCGACCCCCTTGATTGACGATTTGCCAGGGGTCGCCAAAGACCATTGAAAAAATGGATTTTTTTTGTCTACTCTTATATTGCTGTGTGTGTATCCGGGGGGGGGGGGGGGATTGCGACAGACTGGAGGATTGTAAAAAAGGGGTCGCCGAGAACAAAAGGTTGAGAACCACTGCTAAAGGAATGGTGCCTAGATAAAGTTGTTGTCTCAATTTGACATTCTCTGTAATATTTACAATAGATCCATTGGAACCTTTGTTTAAATTCTTAGTTATGATACCATTTATTACAGGTATGACAGTTTTATCACTGTAAACAATAAGACTTGCTCTGAAAGCACTTTACCTAAACATGGAATTGCTAAACATGACAGCTTCGCACTTTTGTATAGATCCGTTTTGGGTAAGTTTTTACGTAAATCTATTGGATAATTGGAGTATGATAGCTTGGGGTGGAAATCCATAAGACATTTTTTACACAGAGAAACGGTCGTGTATATATATGGACGCCCCGCGGCAACGAAGGAAATGAGGCCCACAATTTTTTCCGAAAGAAACACCTTTTTCCCGCCAACTCTTTGAAAAATGTATTGCTTTAAAAAGAAAGCAACAAAGAATGTAGATTCTGGTAATTTGTTAATTAAATACAATGTATTAACAACTTAATTTTTCGGCGAAAAGTGATTGATGATTTCGTTGAAATCTCTATTGTAGTCCCCGTCTGACTTTCTCCGAATCCGGCCCTGCAATAAGGATCTAGATATATATAGATCTAGATAATAAGGCTATAAGTTCTAGGTATATTGATCTAAGTATGTCTGCTGGTCGTGTGGTATGCGCTCTGAACTGTCCTCCTCCATCACCGCCATATGCGGGATGTTTGGGCTAGGATGTAACTAACTTTCAATCCTGATGGAATATCTGAAACATATAAAAGAAAATCAAAGCATAAAATATAAAAAAAAGTCACTATTTAAGTTAGATAGAACTGTGCGTTGACATTTGTAGCCTAACAAAAAAATACTAATCAAATTGGCCTAGGCCTACTCAGATCATTTAGATCTAGATTCTAGATAGATCTATATAAATATAAGTTACTTTATAGATCTAGGTTCTAAATGAAGATCTAGATCTATATTAGGTCTCTATAGGGGCATAAGTCTGTGGTGTGCATTTAATCGACCTCGACTAACATTTTATGGGAGTCTTTTAACCGGACTTTTAAAATGGTACAAAAATTAGGCACGACCATTCGTGGAGCACGAGAATCTAAGAGAAGTAAGTTTAATTAAGAGATAGGTCATAGTAGATCTATAGACATCGTCATATAGGCTATCTAGATTCTAGATCTTTTATTTTATTATAATTATTATTTATTAAATTATTATAGGGCCTAATTATTAAATTATATAATTTACATTATAATAGGCTTAAATAGATGTAGAATCTATTTGTTGTGTTACTACAGAGAAATAAAGTATTGTAGATAATTAAACATATTGACACTATTGACATATTCAGATGATATTGTAGATTAATCATATGTAGATTCTATTTTATAAGATAAGATGATTATGAGTAAAAGCCTTCATTCTATTAGATCTTGGTCACATCCTTTGAAGTAGGCCTACCTTTCACAAAGCATCCACAGCAAACACTGACCTATTAATAATCTAAACATATTAGCACAAGATATAGATCTAGATTATATAAGATTAGATTAAAACATCAGTTTCTATCACATGATCATGTAAATTATCTTCAGTTAAGCAGGAACGCCATAATTGATAAAATTAGTCTATCTAATTTACAAACAGTAGCTGAAATTGCCACTAACTAAAAAATCCTGTCTGAGTAGACTTACAAACACTGAACTATTTCACAAGAGTGTCAATATGAGTAACTTGTTTTGGCTTCATTTTCAACAAAACACAATAACAAACAGTAAACACTGAAACAGTAGCTTGCCATTTTTGAACCAAGATGTTTCAGAAGAGCAATAGGAGTGTTCACATGAGTTCCCTTTTGCCATTCTAATTAATCCAGAATCTGCTTCCCATGAACAAAATGCATAAGAAATTATTAATTTTTATATGTAAAGGCCTAGAAGTATATAGATCTAGATCTTGTAAAAGTAAAAAGCCAATTATCATTAACATCAGCTCTGAAAGCATATAACATTAGGTATTCATTTGCATGTAGTCTATCTAGAAAAAAGTAAAAGATTTTTTGAAACCCAGTACTCCACTTGGCAGATAATATAAAGATCACCTATTTGACTTGTAGGTAGATCCAATAGCCTAAACTTCCTGCAAGACATTTGGGGATGACAGTGGGTAGGTTCAAACTCTGAACCGTTATGACACACTAAGAAGTGCATAAGATATATGGCTGTGCAACCACATTTGTGAGTTTGGCATCACATTGAGAGCCTTAAATACAGATCTCATAAATAAAATTCCAGTGCATCTACACCTGTGGCTTATAGAATGGCAGTTAAGAGTTACCACCATACACCCTGTCTTTGATGGAGAAAGAAAGTGCAAGAAACAAAATGTGGACCAATGGATTTAAAGATATACTATAAAAGAAAGACCATTACCCCTGATCTTTCTTTTCACCTAACCAAAAGCCATCTTCCTTTCTCCTTATGATATTTTTCTTTTAAAATAAAAAAAGTAAATAAATATTCATTATTTAAAATATTATATTTACAGGCAGTACAATTTAGCATGTGTAAACATTGGTTTGACAATTGTTTTTTCTTTTCATTCCACATATATATAGGATGCTGGATTGTCTTGGAACAATTCATGGCCTCATATCACACAATGTTTTCAAGACTCCTTGTTGCTGCCACTTCCGTGCTTCATGCTACTTTTATATCTGCCTATTTATTGGCTGGGATATCTACTTAAACAACAAAAAGGATCACTCCACATAGATGCATTATTTGTTTTTAAAATGGTAAATATAGTAATGCATGTAGGCACAGGATTGTTATAATATATTGTCTAATTAGTGAAATACATATATATGCAAGAACTGTTTTCTTAAAACATTCAGGCAAGCACCTTAATTACTTTCTTTAGTTAGTAAGAAATATAAATTCAAACATTGAGAGCATACCTCACTCAGATTGTCAATTAAGAAGGGCAACTAAATGGATAAATGTTTATGGCAGAGTAGAAAGTAAGGGTTCAAACCTCAAACCACCTTCTTGTCATTCTCATTTGCATAACACATGATCATAGCAAACCATTATAATGTATTTAGAAGCAGCCAGTATTATTTTATTATGAAATCTAAGATCATATCTGAATTATGATTTTAGAGATGTCTATTAATTGTGTAGAATAAATCTAAGATGATGTATTGGTATTGATTTTTTACAAAGCTTATGTCGGTCTGTCTTTAAGGTTTGAACCTATTTTTTCTCCCATTTCTCATTCTCGAATCAAGTTAAAACTTTGCACAATTATTATTTGAACCTGAATCAATAAAAAAAAAAATTAAAAATTAGTTAATTATTGGTGATTAATTATTTTGTTTGATATTGAAATAAGGGGAGTGCTACTGACTGAGAAATGTGGATGGATATAAAATTTAACTCCCTTATTACATTTTGACAAGTTTTTTCTTCCATGGCCCATTCTCCAATCAAGTTGAAATTTTGCATAATTATTCATAGTCAGTGACAATAATTGAATCTATTTAAAAAAATAAGGAATTAGTTAATCAATTAGTACTAATTAATTAATTTTGTTTTACATTGTAGAAAGGAATCTAAACCCCGCCATTTTCAGATAGTAATTAGCATCTCGTTCCTTTATATAAGCTTTGTTTTAAAAAGTAATCTTTTTTCTCTAGCTTATGATTATGGTAATGTCTATTAATTGTAAAGTATGGATACATATAAAATACAAAAGTATCCATTTTAAAAAAGTGAACATCTTAATCTTAAAAGCAATATATATATATTTTATAACTTCAAAGTAAGAGTTTGTTAAACTCTAGTTCTTAGGGATTGTGGATACTTGTATTTGGTGTTTCTCTTTCAGATATTTGTCAGTATTTTAATTGTGACAGAGATAATCACTCTTACAATGGGCTGTATACAACATTTAGTAGGATCTGCTGTATTGGCAAGCTCTGTCAAACTTTTAAGCTTTGTAAGTATATTAGCCTTTAATCTTAGTCATATAATGATTATGTACTCTAATATATTATTATTATATTCTTCTTTGTTCTGTAACATTTGAGGGTCAATGTCCTATATCTGAATGAATGGCATGGTGGTTTCTCGATCAGGCCATTCTAAATAGATGTCTTTGAGAATGATTTCTTAAGACAATGTCGTTCCATACATAAAAAAAGCAATCTGTGAGGCAGATGATGTAAAGATTATCTGGCCCATGGTTAATGAAGGTGTCATGTAGCCAGAAAAAAACTAACCAACTCCCTTTAATTTCCACAAATAATGTCAGGTACACATTATAGTTGGGTTGACTCAGATAGCCCTAAAAATCCTAAAACTCAAATCTCAGTCTTCACCTGGATTCAAACCAGAGACTCCTTGGTTGAAAAGCCATGCACTTTACCATTCTGCCTCCACACACCTCATTCATACATAGTCACTTAATATAGATAGAACCTTTGTTAAAGCTATACAAAAACTTATCCATTAATTAATTAATTGAGAAAAACAAGGTTGATTATAAATATTAAGTGGAAAAGACTTTTAAATAATTTGGCCAGCTAAGTGGTAGAGATTTGGCTATGACACATATGTCTTTGGTTTTATTCTAAGTGAAATAATATTTTATTTTAGATAAGATATTTTAATAACCAAAAAAAATTTATGAGTACTGAATTATGGTATAGAAAAGGCAGTGTAATATGTCACATAAAATCAATTAACTGAAAGGAGTTGCACTCTTCTTTGCTTTTGAAGAGAGGAACTTAAACTAAAAAGTAATTTGCCCATTTTATAACTAGTTTAATTGCTATGTAAACTATATTTCCTACCAAATCTTACATATTAGGCATGTTGGCTGCAGTAGTAGAGCTTTTGGTGCTTATGTAAAATATCATCATAATCATCTTTCCTTTGCGTTCCTCATGGAATGCCACTCTCCACAGTCTTTTGCTAGTTTTTTAATGTCTTCCCAGCTCTTTCCTGTCCTCTCGGCTTTATCTAGTACACTGCGTCTCCACATTCTTTTTGGCCTTCCACTCTAAGGCCTGTCTAGCTCTGTTGTTGGCATCTTTGTAAAATATCATAGTGGTAGCAAAATGGTAGTGTCTTGGCTCATGAATTAAAGGTCCTCGGTTTGACTTTAAATAAACACTGATATTACCCACCATGTAATAATGTTCCTAGCTCCTATAAATTCTAAAATGAGTATGTAAGTAGAGTGGAAAGGAAAATCTTTATCTCTCATAAGTCCTTAAAGAGGATTTTTTTCTCTCTAAATTTAGCAGATTAAGTTTAGTGTGAATATATCTCTAGGACTAATCAAATACAACTTCTAAAATAAGCATATGGAATTTTGAATAGGCACACACAAAAAGTTTTATTTTCTATATAATAATTATAAAGTAATGTCCTGTTTTAAGATTTTTTTTCGTTATGCTTTCAGGCAGCTGTTGGATGTACTGTGCTACAAGAGTGCAAAAGGTTAATAATGAATTCTTCGGGTCTTTTACTGTTTTGTTGCTTCATGGTGCTGACTCATATTGTGCCATTTTATTCTAAAATTATTTTAAAGGTAGGAAGATTGCTGTGGTGTATTATATGAATTGTTGTTTTATCTGTTTCCACCTGTCTGTACTGTTTGTTGTACACTCCATTCTAAGAAGGGGCTTACAACATGCTAGTCATATCTACTGTGTTAGTTCAGTCAGTGTATTGAAGCTGTACAAGACGCATGCTTTTTGGATTAATTGTTTTTAATCTAGTAGAGGAACTACTTAAACTAATATTTATACAAATATAATTTTCAATTTTTAAAAAAAATTACATTAGGCCTTCATAAATCTAAACATGTTATGAATGTGATATAAGCTCAAAAATGAGAGGTCATTTTTTGCTTTCAGTTATAGAAAAAATAGTGTATAATAGTTAAATCATGCTGTTTATAAACTGCTAAATATTCTTATTATATAATCAAGTTATTTTTAAGTAATCATATTTTAAACAGTTAACATTAATTTTTTTGTTTTAGAAAAATTAAGATTTAAAAAGTAGTAAAATATTGTAAACCCATTTTGTTTTATTGAAAAGAAATGTTGACTGCCTGACAAGAACACAATAATTTAAAATTTTCCTGCTCAGTTATTGTAACTTGAAGAGTTGATGCTGATGTAGAACAGAATGTTTACTGTAGTGAAGAAAGAAAGGGCTTGTTAAAAGTAGGCGCTCAAGTTTGTATAATACAAAATGTTATAGTTTTTCTTTTATCTCTTAGGAATATTCGGACCATCTTACAGTCTTTGTGGCATTCCACATCAGCTTTGCTGCTCTTTTAGTCTTAACTGTTTTACATTGTTTCAATCATAAGGCTTCTAAGTTTAAGGTGAGTGAAAAAGTGTCAACTTTTATGTCAAGTATGTAACATGAATAAGATCTTTTCTGATATTCTGGCCATCTTGTTTGTGCTTTGGACTGTCATGGGATGGTGCCAGTATCATATCCAGCCCTCTATTATCGCATGCCATCTTGAAAACCTTTTTGGGACTAAATGTTATGTTGTGTAAACTGTTAACATTTTTGCACTAAGTGCTGGCTACATAGTTATACTGTAACATCATTAAAAATCTACAAGCACCACGCTGTTATCACCTTGACCAATTTTTGGAAATAAAATGAGTCTTTTACTGTTTTACTGAAATGCTGAATAGAAATTGCAGCTTTTACTGTTGTTTTATTTATAATATAATGCAAAGTTTGCATTTCAGTCATTACATTTTATTTTTTTTTGTATCCTAAAGAATTCTAAAGAAAAATCTGTTGGTTTGATTTCAAAGCTGACACTGGGCTGGGTTACAAGGTAAGACAACATGCTATAGTGCAGGAGTAGGAAAATATTCCTTTACTTCATCTAAACTATTCAATGACTGTGTATATAGTATTATTTTAATCCTCTATTGGAATAATTTCATTGAGTATTCACATCAACAATTTATTCTATCATTAATAATTAACTTAAAAATTGTATATTTTCTTGTATATGTATTTAAATGAAATAAAAAATCTCTAAACTTTAATTTTATTCTTTTACTATCAAAAAGAATGTACAAGTCACCTCTTTAAAAAAGAACTTCCAGTCCTTTGGCTGTTAAAAAGAAAAAAATAACTCTATTTTCCCACTATTTTCATTTTCTGTTCTTAAAGTATTACTAAGTTTAGGGTTCTAAGGAGCTCACCTATTTGCCCCTCTTTCTCTGATTATCGCAACCTTCACAGTGTAAATTTCACAAGACAAAATAAACACAAACATTCAGACAGTAATCTTTAATTCCATCTTGATCACAACTAATCTTCTGTTAAATACCATGCACACCATACATTATTTGTGCATAATCAATATATCAGCACACACAGGAAGCACAATCAGTACTTTAATCCAATGTAGGCAATTAATAATCCGATGAAAGAATTAACTCCAATAATAATTCAATAAATTCCCACAATTCAATAACTCCACAAATCTCTCAATCCTTTTGCTTTAAATCCAAAAGAAATAAATTTCTGTTCTTACACACTCCATGTGTATGTCTACACAAGTTGTTCACACACACACCAACGCAAACAAAACAAAAATCGTTTTAACATTCTGACCCATCCACAGGTGGTCAGTAAAACAAAAAAAGAAGTTATCTGGTGTACTAAAATGTTAATCAGGGGACTATAGCATGTTCACAGCACTATTTATTGTATTGTATATTTTTTACTGAAGTGTTGTTGAATTGTTACATGAAATGCACAATTATAAAACTAATTAAATTTCCTTTAGGATATAATATCTTATTATTGTTTGAGAAATATATTTTTTTCTTAACTAATAAACTGGACCTTCCTTGTAAAAGAAACATTTTGATTTATCACTATCATTTTCTAATTCTTATGTAAAGTTACACACAAAGGATACAATATATCTTAATCTAATGCATTAGTGATAACTTTTGTGTAACCTGTCAAAATGCTGAAAATTGTGCTGGTCAGGACACCCTTCCCTTCCGTAAACCCATAGAATGACTAGATTGACCTAGGAACAAGCATAGAACATAATCATCTTCTTTTTTTGATGTAACAAACTTGCCTTTCTTGAGTTGTCCACAGCACAAAGACAATTTGAGATATTGTATTTCTGACAACTTTGATCTATCTGTAATGCTTGCACATGATATTGTGTTATGGTTTCTTAGTTTAACATGATTGTTTATATCTACATTTAGGCTGGTACTTAGAGGATACAAAAAGCCACTGACAGAGAAGGAAATTGAGCCTTTGAACAACAGTCTTAGCTCAGCTACAGTTGTTCCAGATTTCCTTTACTTTCTAAACAAGTATGGCCAAATGTAAGTATATAATAAAAGGGTATAAGTTTGAACTGATTTGAAAGTATTATTCCTCATCCTGGTACTTTTAATGTTTTTTACTGTTAGAGCAATCATCAGTGGTAGCTGCGAGCCATAATTAAAAATTTTATTTTCATTTAGATATAAATTTAGTTGTACTCTTATAATTGATGTAATTGTTTTGAAAAGGCTCAATCTCTTATTCAAATGCTAAAAAAAAAGAAGAAAAAAAAAATTTTCGCAATAAAAAAAAAGTTCACGAAAATGACGTTTACAAGATTACTTTTTGTTTTAATTTAGGTCTAACTTATAATGCATACTACTTAGCTTTTTCTCTTTAAAAAAACTGCTTGCATAACTGATTTTAAAAATTAGATTTTTCGCTTTCAGAAAAAAAAGTAGCCGTTGCATCAGAACTTTGAATGGTCTAAAATATTGTGATGTCGGATTTTCAATATCTTTTCTAGTTTACGAGATCTAAATTGGACAGACGGACAGACATTTTGCACAAAACTAATAGCGTCTTTTCCCCTTTCAGGGGCCGCTAAAAAGAACCCTACTTATTTTATTCATGGTAAACCAGGCACACAGACTAAAAACTAAAAATATCTAGATGCTATAATCAATGAAAAGTTATGAAATCCCCATATTGATGAAATTATTATAAATAAAGCAAAACATTAGGGCTTATTAAAAGAAATTTTTACAAATCAAACAAGAACATAAAAGTAAAATGCTATTCAACTTCAGTTAGGCAATATTAGAATATGCATACTCTGTTCGGGATCCCTCAACTCAAGAAAACACAAAGAAACTAGAACAAATACAAAATAGAGCAGTGAGGTTTATGACAAAATCAATATTACAATTTGATCAGAGTAACACCATTAGTAAAATCACTAAACTTAGAGACACTTCAGGACAGTAAAATAAAAAGTAAAGTAACTATAATACATAAAACACTAAACCATAATTTACAAATAGAAAAAACAAAACCTAATGAAATACCCAGAAAGATTTCTTATTCCATATGCTAGAACAAATTTGTACAAGTTTTCCTTCTTCCCCAGTGCCAATAAAGAATGGAAAACCAACGACATAGCAGAGTTTAAGTCATGGATTAACATGCATGACTAGTTTGACACTTGATATGTGTAGGATGTAATCATCTTCTTTTTTGAAGTAATGTCTGTAATATGTAAGATAAGAAGATATGGAACCTTTTAGATTTTACATGAATTGTAAGTCAAGGGATTGCTCAAAGACATTTCATTACATTTCCAATGTGTTAATTATTTTGAATTCAAACTTGTACACATTTTTTTCCAGGTTCCACAAAAATTATGATCACAATAAAAGGCAGACTAAAGAGTACTCAAGGGTTACTAATGGAAATAGTGTATCTAAAAATCATCAAATGTCCAATGATTACCCTTTACAAGAATTGAAAAAAGAAGATGATGAGAGCAATGAGTTTGACCAATTAATGATAGATTTCTTGCCCAAAACTACAGAGGACTCCAACAGAATAAGATTACCATTATATTTATGGAAGGTAAGCTAATCTGAGGAAAATCTATATATTTCTCCAGTTATAAGTTTTTTAATTTTTCAATTTGTGGAATGTTTTGGAATTGAAAGCTTAATTAATTTTCTTGCTCTGTATTTTAGGCTATCCTGAGGACGTTTTGGAAGAAGGCTCTCTATGCCTGCTTTTTGGGTCAGATAGCCAAGTTCTTCACATTGCTCTGCCCTTTTATTATGAAGTAAGGATTGTTAATATTAATATTTCAAAAGTAATTCTAGTAACCTTATTTCTTTGGTCGTGTGGTAAGCACTTTGACAGTCATCTTCATGGGCCTAGGTTAAAACCCTTCCCCCAAACATCTCCTAACTTCCAGCAGAAGGTTTGGGCTACGATTTAATAATCTTCAACTATGGAGAAACGTCCGAAACACGTAAAACAGATAGCAAATATATTTTGTATTTCTAATGCCATTAATTTTGCATGTATCTAAACTTTTGGCTGTCTTGCATTTGTTGCACCATGAGATGGCTGGCTGGTTGTGTGGTATGCACTACAGCCTTTCTTCATGATTCATGATAATCCAAAATTCAAGCTCAGCCTGCTTCCATTTCTTACTGGCCTGCTGGAAGGTGGGCTAGAAAGTAATTATCTTCAATCTGAAGGAACATCCAAAACAATCAATCTATCTCTGGAATGGTACACTGATATATTATTTGCATCAATAGCCAGCATTTTTTCTTCTCTTGCAACCAGACACCATATGGAATTTTTCCTTTTCCAACAGTCATGCACCAAGTGTAGTGATAAGATGGACAATTTTCATTGCCTTTGGTGTCAGGGCTATTACTTGTGTGCAATGCCAAAGCATATTTTGAAATTAATCAAAAAGACTTAGTTGAAAATTATTTAAAAATTTACATGAACTTTTTTTTGGTTTGATATTTACATAAATGCTAATGAATATTTTTAACTTCATAATATTCTTTTATTTATTTTTTTTGTAGGCTTCTCATTGATTTTGCTGGTCAAAATGAAGAGCCAGTCTGGCATGGATACTTTTTAGCTACAATATTATTTGTTACTTCTGTTTTATCTCAAATATTTTTTGAGTATTATCTCTACAATGTCAACAAAACTAGTGTACGGGTCAAAGCAGCAGTAGTATCTGCTCTCTACAGAAAAGTAAGTTCTTTCAATTATATGATGTAGATTTTGATATAGTTTGCTTTAGATAGATGTAATGTAAAGAAATTAAGCTAGTGATCAGTCTTTTTTTAAACTTAACAGAGCTTGTCGTTAAGTAGTGAGTCACATCAGTCAACATCAACAGGAGAACTCATTCAGCTGTTAACCAAAGATATTGACACCATATGGAATATGGTGGATGAAGGATTCAGCCTTCCTGAAAGCCCAACAGAATTTTTTGTGGGCATCATAATGGTTTATTACACTGTGGGTGTAGCCATGTTTGCAGGTTTGTTTAACTAATACAAGGCTAGCAGACTCTGTGTTCTTAAGTAATTCAAGATTGCTACTAAAAAGATTTACAAGCTCTGGAAGTTTTCTTCTATGCTTCAAATGTAGCTACATTATGTTCATGCTAGAGCAGGCTCAGTGCGCAGTGGTCCAATCTCTTTTGTAGACTTGTTGGGGGAGGAGATATCTGGGAACATTTTTTTTTGCTGTCTTTAAGTACTCAGCAAACCAAGTCTCTTTGATAAGTAGTCAAAGGGTTTATTTTTCTCTGCCACACATGGATGCTCTGTTCTGAGCATATATCTTTTTATGTAGTTATTTAAATTTAATAGAAAACAGGTCTTTTTTAGCCTACTATTTGGTTAGTTAGCACAGTCTTAAAAATGCTATATTAGTGCATGGGGAGTTGGGAACATAAATATTAGTTTAATTTGTTTATGGAAAAAGAAAAATCAATACTTGTGTAGTCTCATTGTATCTGTTGCACTTTTTTTATAAGACAAAATTTTTCTTGCAACCAGGCAATCAAGGTCATGTTTGTAAAATGTTTTCCATGTTTCTGATGTTCCTACAGAGTTGAAGATAGTTTACTTCTTAGTCCAAACTTCCCGCAAGATGACGGGGGATGGGAGAGGGCAGGGTTTGAAACCGGGACCATTGATAAGTCCAAATGACAATCCAGTGTGCAAACCTGGCAGCCATCCAATTAATAGCCTGAAATGTACTTTTAACTTAGATGTAAACTTGTAAACTTGAAAATACTTTACTTGTGATACCAAGGTTTACCCACACTCTAGTACAACTGAAACTCTTGTTTTAAACAGGGCTCGGTGCTATTGCTGTATTGTTCTGTTTAAAACTGATGGGCTCACGCAAACAAATTAAGTTTGAAGATGAACTAAGAGAAGCTGCAGATGAAAGAATAAAGATAGCCTCTCAGACTTTTACAGGAATCAAGGTGAGATATTTTTTTAATACTCAAATAATCTATTTATCACCTGTCATAAATTGAGAAAGCAACACAGTTTCTTTGGTAATCTTAGGAAATAAACAAATGAAAAAAGAAACATAGACAAGAGTTGAATAAGAGTGACGTAACATTCCAAAAGACAGAGGTTGGAACTCTGCTGAGAATGAAATGCCAATCACTTGTAATTTGCCCCATGCACTAATACAATGATGATACATTTTTTTCATGCTATATATTGACAAGATAGAAAAAAATGTGTCTGATGTAGAGTGAAGTAAATCTGATTGATTCAAGAAGTAAATGAATCAATATACAATTGGAGACTGACTATAGAATTTCTACATAGTTGGTTCAGACAAGTTAGAATAAATTTATTTTAGCACAAATTATCTTGAGTCTATTTATACTATAATCAGTGAACAATATGAATCATCCTTTTTAATTTATCTATCCTGCCATAAATTTACACTTGTATATTATTACATAATGTCCTTGTGGTACTTTCTTTTTGTTTTGTACAGGTTCTCAAGCTGTATGCTTGGGAAGAAGCTTTCAAATCAATCATGAACACAATAAGAAACAAAGAATTGTTTGCTGTATTTAAATTCAATCTCTTTAGATTTTTTACTACATTTGCATGGACTGGAGCTGTGTTTTGGGTAAGTCTTGTTTGTATAAAGCTGTATTTTGGGTAAGTTTTGTTTGTTCACAGAGCTGTGTTTTTGGGTAAGTTTTGTTTGTTCACAGAGCTGTGTTTTGGGTAAGTCTAGTTTGTTCACAGAGCTGTGTTTTGGGTAAGTCTAGTTTGTTCACAGAGCTGTGTTTTGGGTAAGTTTTGTTTGTTCACAGAGCTGTGTTTTGGGTAAGTCTAGTTTGTTCACAGAGCTGTGTTTTGGGTAAGTCTAGTTTGTTCACAGAGCTGTGTTTTGGGCAAGTTTTGTTTGTTCACAGAGCTGTGTTTTGGGTAAGTCTAGTTTATTTTGGGTAAGTTTTGTTTGCTAATTAAGGACAAGAAAACTATTTATCCCTTTATACCACAAAACAAAATTGATTTGACTATATTAAAGATTTGGCCTGAAACATCCCAGATAGTTGCCTGTAGTCTCCTTTCCTTTAGATGGCTGGCCAAATATTTGTTAGTGGCTTCATGAAATTCTAACCAATTTACTACAGCAACTTATGTATGGCATCAACTGTCTTATGCAGATGTAAGGAATTTATCAATGCAACTATTTGAATATGTTTTGTTTTGTTTGTTCTTAATTCCATTTTTTTAAATCAAATCTTTACAATTGCAAACCCATGTTTAAAATTGAGATTTCACATTTTCAGATGACATTTTGTACATTCCTAGCTTATGTACTCATTGATGATGCTCACCATTTGACTGCATCCACTGCCTTTGTCACCATTTCTTACCTGGCTATTGTGCGTAGAGCAACAAACTGTTGGTCTTATGCTATAGATTATGTCATAGCTGTAAGTCGTTTATTTGAACCTTTTTTCTATTCTAAGTTTTTTGTGTGTTTTTATTTGTATTTGTTAATCATGTAAGTAGCCTAGGTCATAGAAAATTATTCAGATTTTATGCTTTGAAAATAGTGGCAGTTTCCATAATAACATGCTTTTACCTGTAAAAAAAACAACTAGGCAGAAGCCCCATGTAATGGCAGCCACACTGTAAAACTTCTGGAAGACACTAGGCATTTTCTACAGAATTTTTTTTTAAATATGTACACTAATAAGAATGATTTTTTGCCTATACTTTAATTCTGTCTAGCCACAAAAATAGCTAAAGAAAGTAAAGTTCCCCTTTCAGACCTTGTGATCTATAGGGCAGAAAAGATGTAAAGGTCATCTGTTTTTGTAGCTCACGGTGAACGAGGGTGTCATGTTGCCAGCACAATGTCCAACCGCCTTTACTTTTCCCCAACTAATGTCAGGTACCCATTAGAGCTGGGTGGATTTAAAGGCGCCCTAAATATCCTGAAATTAAAAATCCCTGTCTTCACCATGATTCGAACCCGGGACCTCTGTTCAGAAGCCAAGCGCCTTACCTCTCAGCCATCGCGCCTTGAGCCACAAAAATAGCTTTAAAAAAAAAAAAGAAAGAAAAAAAAAAAGATCAAAATACATGTCTGCTATGTTTGTTTGCATTGTCAGGGAATGGTTTCATCCAGACGTATTGCTAAATTTTTAGTGCTCCCTGAGATGAAGGTGGCATCAAGCACACTGATTTCTGGTAACTCAGAGATACTCAAAGGTAAAAGTTGTACATTTAAAAAATAATAGTACGTTATTTGCTTTTTATACTGTCATAAAATAATCTTGATCTTGTCTTATTATGTTCATATATCTAAGTTTGTTTGTTTTTTAAACTTTTCTACACATCTAAATAAATGCCAGTAAATAAAAAATGATTTAGTCATTACTTTTATTACTTGGTGCTTGATTGACATAATTTATGAAAATCTCAACTTTACCTATTTACATATGTATAAACTCACTCCCCATTGATCTCAGACAGACAACATTGTTCACTTCATTCAAGAAGAACATTAAGACCTATCTGTTCAAAACTTTTTTAGATTAGTTTGTCATTTTAGCTCTTGTGTTTATCTTTGTAATGTTGCATTATATTTGTTAAAATAAATTAAATTATTATTTTGTAAACTTTTTAAACCTTCCAAAGATACTGCCATTCTCCTCAAAGATGCTACACTGGGATGGACATCTTCTGGAAAAGCAATCTTGAAAAAGTAAGATATTTCTAAATCATATAGAAGAAAACTATCACTTAAGATGAATATGAAACACTTACTCCATGTCTGATCCCAGTTCAAGTAGAATTCATCTACTTTATCATTTCAGCATCAGTTTGGATGTTCCAAAGAATAGTGTGGTTGCTGTGGTTGGTATGGTGGGCTGTGGCAAATCTTCATTAATATCTGCAATTTTAGGCGAGATGGACTTACGTTCTGGAGAGGTTTTGAAACAGGTAGGGACCTACTGTTCTATTACCTTAGATAATAGGGATATATGTCTGAGTGGCATAAACCACTTGGCTACCTATCAAGGGGCTTCAGTTTGAAACCTGACTAAAAGGCATCACAGAAACCTTCTCCCAGATACCCCCTTCCTCCACAAGAGAGATTGGACCAAGTGCACTGAGCATGCTTTTAAGCACGAAAGGGAAAGATGCACTATACAAAAGCAATTTTTAAAAAAATATTTTTTTTGTAAATAAACAACTTTAATATGTACTTTATCTTATCTTATATATTACAGACATTATTTCAAAAAGGAAGATAATTGCATTCTAAGCATTTCTTGTGTCAGTCTAGTCATGCATGTTAATCAGTGACTTAAAACTCTGCTAATAAAGTTATACACTTTTTTTTTCAATGAATAATTCTTAGTTCTAAACTTTAGCTTATAGCTTTAAGTCTTTCTTTACATTTACACTTTTACTATTAAATACTTTCAAAATATTACTAGCATTAAGCAGTTTTCTACTGCCACATTGACTGTGTACTTTCTCTTTACATTTCATTAAAACATTTGTCTTTTACTTCTTGCTATATTTACAGGGGACCATTTCCTACAGTCCACAAGAGGCCTGGATTTTAAATGACACAGTACGAAATAATGTTCTGTTTGATTCAGAGCTAGATGAAGAAAAGTATCAGAAAGTAATTCAGGCCTGTGCTCTAGAGTCTGACCTGGCAGTGTTTCCTGCTGGTGATAGGACTGAGATTGGAGAAAAGGTAAGAGTGGTCCTCACAAAATGTAAAGTACTAATATCTGTTAGATTTCAGATTGAGGTCATGAATGCAATGATCCATGCTTGCTTTACTTACCAATTTACATATTCTTGTGAACCTCTTGGGGACCATATGGCCGCAGCCACACCACTCTACCAAACTTGGTTCTAAGCAGCTTTCTTCATTTGCTCTCATGATCCATGTTTAGCCACTGATAGCCTTATTCAAACTGAATGGTCTTCTTTGTTTCCTTGTTCTAGGGCATAAATCTGAGTGGTGGGCAAAAGCAGAGAGTAAGTTTGGCCAGGGCAATTTACCAGGAGAGTGATGTGTATTTACTGGATGACCCCCTCAGTGCAGTAGATGCTCATGTTGGAAGGCACATCTTTGATCATGTCATTGGAAAAAATGGATTACTACACAACAAGGTGAAGGTTTCAAACGTATCCGTTATTTATTATGAAGCAAAGTAATAAATATGTTTAAGTGTAGCATGTGGTGACAATGGTCAATAAATGGTAAAATATATATTCAAAATAATATATTAAGGCATGTCTTTAAGTCCGAAATTTAAAAATAGTTACATATACCCACCTTCACCTTTAATGTCCTTAGTCTGTTGTACTGTTGGGGCACTGTACATAATTTTTCAGCATTTCATCATTTTTCTTTCCTATCTAATCTAGTACATTGTGATTAATATTACTTGTTATTATGTTTTTAAATACCATTGTTTTTTTTAATGTTTACACAAAGGTGTTTTTTTTTAATACTGCTTACCTAAAATCTTAAGTGTTTTTTTTCACAGCTTTCATCATGTTATTATTTAAAACATTTCAATTATTTTGTCTTTTTTTTCTTTCTTCAACTTGTAGACAAGAGTTTTAGTCACTCATGGTGTACATTGGCTTCCGTGGGTGGATAAAGTTGTAGTGCTTACAGATGGTCAGGTGTCAGAAGTGGGACCACTTGATCAACTGATGGCTCACAATGGACCTTTTGCCCAATTTTTATCTCAGTACCTTGAACAACAAGAGAAGACACTTCAAATCGAGGAAATCAAAGACAGTGGAGACCATAGACACAGCAAAGCAGTGCTCAGTGACCTGGAGATAGGTGAGTATGATTATTATCGTAATTATGTTCTATTAGTATAATTACTATCTTCTAACTTCTTTGCTAGATATATGACATTTTTATCAACTTATGTTCGGGTGATACCTGTTAATTAATGGTAATACTATACTTATATGTGTACATTGTACTATTTGACAACTCACACATTTTAAACTGTTTTCTGTAAATTGTGCACATTTTTTAAATTTTAGTTTTCTTTATTTTAATTCAGTTTATGAAAATATTTTTTTCAACTTAATATTCATTGTTATTTTATTTCCAGAAAATAATCGAAAGGATATATTTGAACGATTGCTTTCTATTGAATCACAGAAAAGTGATTATACAGAAGAACAGGATGTTGCAAAAGACCACACATTCCATGCAAGGTATGAAGTTGAAAAAACCTACAAGATTAACACAAAAACTCTGCAAATAATTATTTTCATTTGATTAAAGTAACATCTTTAGTAAAAATCACTAGATTTAGAAACCTTTCAGGATAGAAGACTTATAAAAGTAGAGTAGCAATTATACCTAAAACATTGAACCATAATCTTCAAATACAAAAACAAAATCTAATAAAATACTCAGAAAGACACAAAGATAAAGGTACATTCCTTGTTCCATAAACTAGGACAAATTTGTACAAATGCTCCTTCTTCCCTAGTGCTATTAGAGCATGGAGTGTGTTGCCTGAGTCAGCAAGGGAAACCAATGATTTGTCAGAATTTAAGTTATTGATTAACATGCATGCCTAGATTGACCTAGGAACACACATATGACGTAATAATCTTTTTTGAAGTAACATCTGTATTTCTAGAGATAATTCAGCCTACTAAAAGAATCAGACACATAGGAATATAAACATATTTCTTGTTCCATTTGAAAGAACTAATACATACAAGAATGTTTCCTTTTAAGTTTCAAATCACTTTAGCCAAGCATTATTCAGAATTTATGGCTTCTTTTGAAAACAATCTGTAGAATGAGTGAATTTTAAATAGAATTTCAATATAATTAGTATTGTGCTTACATGTGTTATTTTATTGAATACAATCTCATTGAATACCAGTCAGTTCTTATTTAGAAAAAATAAATGTTAACTCTGATATCATAAATGTAACACAAACAAAACCATAGACTAGGAGTCTCAGGACAGCCAGCTTTTACAATGCTCAATATATCTTTCCCCCCCCCCCCCCATCCCATTTTTGATGTATTTATTTTAGCAAAGAAAAGATTTCTAAACAAGTCAGTATTAAATCAGACAAAGATTACCAGGTTGATGCTCAAAAAATCATTGAAGAGGAAGAACTAGCAGGTGGAAGGGTGAGTATTGAAAAACAATCTATATATATAATTCTCTTCATGGCCCAACCATGCAGGACACCATGAAAAAGTCATGGAAAGATAACTCTTTTATTTCTGCCAGTGGGACTAGAATTACCCCACATAACTTTCGCGGCGACAGAGAGCAGGGCTCAAGAAAAAAAATAGGGCGGGGGAGAACAACTAATCTTTCTCTTTATACATTATGTATTTTTTTCTGTAGATTCGTTTTGATTTCGCTCCTTACTTAGTATTACCCTTCGTTTACTAACCATGGCCACCGCTTCACATATATTTCACGGAGTCAACAGGTCTTTCAATGTAGTCAAAATTCCTGCATCAGGTAACTGTTTATCTCTATCAGTCGCAAATTTCTGGAAAAAAGTCATGGATGAAACTGTTGCTCTCTAGCTTCACAAGATAGCTGTAAGCTTTGTTTGCGAACATTGGGATAACTATGGCGACACTCTGTCCATTGTTGTTACTCACCAAAGCACAGTCATACACTCTGCTCGACAATACCCTACCTACATGAATACTTACGGCAAATAGTGGCGTATGCTATGCGCTGGTCAACTAGTTGTTGTATAATTGCAGTATTTATCAATATATTATCATAAATTAACTATTCCATTGTTAACTTAACAGATAATTTATTTGCTCTAGTTTTCCCAGTTCATGGTATAAAGTCCATGAAGTGGGGGAGTTGGGGGGTTTGAAAAAAAAGGTAATGAAGTAAAATTTATTTTGCATATGATTGTTGTTTCATTTATTTTTATTTTTCAAGTCTTAGGAAAATTCCAAGTATTATGCACCAATAACAAAAGGAAAATTCCAAGTATTATGCACCAATAACAAAACCACTGTGCCTTTGATTGTAAATGTATCTTGTGACTAATATTTGTTTACATTAAATACATGGCTTGAGCTGGGTAACATAAAGTAATCCCTTATAAAAATTTCAGACTTATTTGATTAAATTTTTTCAAAGGTAAATTGTTATAAATCAAAAAATGGATGTGCACCCTTCACTATGTAAAACCCAATACATGCTAATTATATTATTTGAGATTCTATCGAAAAAGCTTTTAATGTATTTTTTTATTTAATGTAAAATAAAGAAACTCTTCAATCAACTATTTCAGGTCAGCTGGACTGTGTATACAACATTTGGACACCTTATGGGATACATTTCCATCCTTGTCTTGACTGTATTGTTCTTAACTGTTTTCGTCTCTGAGCTAGTGGCTGGATTCTGGTTGACATACTGGGTGGACAGTCCACTGCTGAACAATGCCTCCATTCCTGCCAACAGTGTTGAGAGAGCCAATGAAAATTATTTTTACTTGAAGGTGTATAGTGTTTGGGGAATTCTTGAAAGTAATTTACAGTTTATAAGAATAATGTCATCGCTTAGTACAAAATAACTTAGCCTCTACAAGTTATGTTCTCACTTACTAATACATTTATATATATATATATACACGTGTTATGTTTGCTGTAATGTCTGGGTATTCTTGTGAAGATGTATTACAAGGCCTTCAATGAAGCTCTTTAATTATCAGCAAACCTCAGAAGAAGCGGTAACTAGTAATAACCATTGTAAGAATTGTGTAGAACTGCAGCATAGGCTAATTCTTGATAAAGGGCTGAAGTCTTGTCTTTTATCAGTTTAACAATGTTGTCAGTTTGAACAGTTCAACAATGTTGTCAGTGTGAAGTCTTGGAAAAAAAGGGTTTTCCTATTCTATTTTAATACTCTACACCTCTATTTTAAACTAAATAGGTCTTTAAACTTTTTATGTCTACTAAATTTACATTGTCATCAAATAAGGTTATGAAGCTCATTAAAAAAAACACAATATTCCGAATATATTCTACCTTTAATTCAGAAGCATGCTGTTAAATAACAAAGCCACGCATTGTGTTTAGTCCATCTTTTCTTTTCTCATATTGACTAAAAAATAGTTACCTTTACCTATCCCTTAGTCTTTGGACCGCTGGGGCACCATGCAAGATTTGTTGACCGCTTTTTTTCCATAATAACTATCATATACAAAATAATAATAGAACTTAGCGTTTTTTTTACATATTATATCTAAATGCTGGCCTTGTACTATGTGCTAAAACTGATTTATTTGATAGACTGGAGTTATTGTGATTTAGAACATTAAAATCTTTCTTTCATTTCAGAAATATATAATGAGATTAAACTATAAATAAAAATTCTATACTTTTATTTATTTAATTTACTGTTGCAGCTGTAACTGTTGTCATTGTTACTGTGGTGAAAGCATTTCGACACAGACGTGTAGCTCGCATAATTCACGACAATCTAATTACTAGTCTTCTGGCATGTCCAATCCAGTTCTTTGATGCAACACCGATTGGAAGGGTCTTGTCAAGGTATAGATTTTTTTTACTATAGGTTTGGTCATTGAATAAAAACAGGTTCATTAAAAAATTATTATGTTAATTATTATAGATGTTATATGCAACCAGATAGCTTACTATTAAAAATATAAATAATAAGTACTCCATCAAAAAGCGGATGTAATATTATTTTATGAGTACAGAGAACATTATATGTTTAAAGGGGTGAAAAATATTTTCTAGCTAATTTTCAAAGTCTTATAGAATAATAGTTGTCAAAATATTAGTTTTGAATAAATAGATTTTCTTGAAACAGTCTTAGTTATTTTAAAGCTGGTGAAAATGAAAATCCTCTTGAATTCAAATAACTAGGTCAAAGATATACATACCACAATAGGTAAGTTGATGGTCATTGTTCTGGAGAAAAATTATAAAAAATATTATTGTTATTTTTTTTTTTTAAATCTGCTAAACATACTTTAAGCAATTTCTAACAAGTCATGACCACACATTAAAAAATATAAACTAACTAGTTAACTCTTTGCTTCCAACCCTTTTCTGTTCAAGTGCCACATTAAAGGTTGTTGATTAATAAAAATGTCACATCTGTTTCCAGTCTTCTTCTGTTTTTTCCAAAAGTTTTAAATAGACTGGCTGTGCAAAATTATAATTTTTTAGCTCAAACAAAATTAATTCTGAATTAATGAATTAAAAATAAAAATAAATTATGGCTTTTATATAGCGCTTCTTTCATGCTTATAGCATGCTTAGAGCGCTATGGTCCAATCTCATTTGTGGACCAGTGGGGGGAGGGGGTACCTGGGAGTAGGTTTTCCGTGCTGCCTTTAGGCGCTCAGTAAACACCTCTGCTCGAGTTGGGTGTCGAACCACGAGCCCCCTTCATAGGTAGCCAAGTTCAAGCATACTTAGCCTCTCAACCACGCTTCCCACTATCTTCACGCTTCCCTTATCTTATTCATCAGTCAACTTTAGGACTTGATTTTGACCTCATTTAGCTTTTTTTTTATATTGAAGGTTGTCCAAGGATATTGGTGTTATAGATCTCACCCTTCTTCTGTGGATGGAGATATGGCTTCATGCTATGTTCTGTATTTTCTGTTCTATTATCACTGTCATCATCAACTTGCCAGTACTGCTAGCAGTCATCATTCCAGTCCTAATACTCTTCTACATATTTGAAGTAAGTCCATTGTTTAAATATTATACATTACCAACCAAATACTTCTTACAATAAATCTAAAATATGTTTAAAGAATGTGAGAAAAAAAAGTCGTCTCAGCTTGATGGAAGACATATTTTTAAAATTTCCAAATCCTTATGTCAACATTGAGAAAACACATTAGCTATCAAAGATAAATGCTTTATTTTCAAATCATAAATATTTTTTTTTAAATTTTTTGTTATAAAAAAATCATTATTATAAACAAACTATTGAATTATTTTTTTAAAAAGATAAAACCTGTTCTTTTCATTTTAACTTTAACTTTAAATGTGCTGATGTGCCAAAACCCCAAAATATCAAAGATCAATTATCTTCTTGGATGTACATACACTGCATATTCTATATGTTAATGTATTTTTGTTGTTCTGTTAAGAGTGAAAAAAAAAAAATTGAAAACATGGCCTATGTCTAGTGAAAGCCTAGAGGCTTCATATTTATGCCTGCTTTGTTAAATTTTGGATGCAAGTAAGCGTGGGGCAGGGCCCGGGTAGGTCATGTGACCATTGACCTCTGGCTAGCAAAGTATTGGAATCTGGATGATCGGGTGCTGTGTTCACCTTGTCCTTTGTTGCTGCTAGGTGGATTGATGGAGTCCATTGTTCATGTCTTAGTCCCTTAGTTTGCCACATTTAAACCACCATTTTATTTTCTCTTATAAAGCAAACCAAAAAAAAATTAAAATGATTGTACATTATATATGACATGTCTGCATTCTTCCTTGGATTAAATCTACAGGTGAGTTTGTATGTCTGCTGCAGTGCATTTTGTTAATCTACGAAGATCTGATTTATGAATTGTGAACATATAATATTTACATAAGATATTTACCAATTATTAAATTTTTACTACGTTTACTATTTTAACTGTGAATAGACCTTGTTTTTAATGATTTAACTGTATAGAATTTAGCCCTTGTTATATAAAGGGAGAGTGATCCTTAAAGGATTATGGGCACGACATGGCCTAAATTGTGCGATGTGCCTAAACTCAAACTCATTTTGTTAATAAGTAGCCAAGATTCTATGACATTTTATATTTCTTTTCTGTCAGAAAATATATTTACCAACGTCTTGTCAAATCCGAAGACTTGAGAGAAAGTGGCTTTCTCCAGTTTTAAGCCATGCAAGTGAATCATATGCTGGCACAAGCGTTATCAGGGCTTTAAGCAAAGAAGCCAAGTTTATGGGGAAAGCTGAAGAGAAAATAGATTTCTTACATAGCATAACTATCACTGGCTGTGCTTGTGAAAGGTCAGTTTAAAGGTTTTTATTTTACATCTATTAATTATAAATTATTAATAATATTTTTTAAAAATGTTTACATCCTTAACAGTAATAGAATTTTAGATCTCATAATGAATGCATTTTCCTGATTTTTTTCTGAAATAGGTTGATAAGTAAGTCATATCTTTGTTATTTTCAAATGGAATCATCTTTTTCTTTCTTGTATTCATTTAACTGCCATTATTTACGTTTTTAAGTGCTCGACAATGGTTGACGAGAATGATTGTCTGGTCATGAACGGTTGATTTTTGTTATCTTCAACTCTGAAACATTGTACAAACATTGTTGTGAACAAAGTATTAGATGTTATGCACATAGAAGAACAACCTTCAAAAAAACTTAGGACTAAACCTACCACTACTGCAATAGACCCTTGAGTGTAATCTGCTTTTCAAAGATTGGACTTCTCAGCCATCTTTGAGATGTTAAGAAATAAGATCTTTTGACCACAAAGGAGGTGGTTACATTTTTCCTGAAGTAACCACATATGACTTCATTTCTTGAGAGATTTTTTAAAAATTGCTTTGAGTAAATTCTAAGCACCAATTTATTACACAAACTAACTTATTGTTACGATCTCTCCTAATCAGGCCTTCTGTAAACACTGCTAAACACAACACAGCACATCTAACACATCAAAAACTCGACAACAGGAGCTCTAAATAATCTGGTACTTTAATAATGAGTGAATAAGTAGATAACACCCAATACTAGACTATTGGCAACACATCAACAACTAAAATGTTACATTGTACATCACCGTACAAAACTAATAAACACTACTACGGTATCTCTATCTCTTCCTGGACTCGTACATAACACTTGAGGACTCAACCAGGACCAACTTCATGGCCGACTAACAGTCCCGGTCTCCAGTCTTGAACTATTAGTCTCATTGTGTGCATTAGCAGTAATGTCCCTTGTTAAACAGCCCTTGACCTGTGTGATTGGCCTGAATCATTTGTGTCAGTAGGCCGCACACACATTAACCCTTTCAGTCCACATCCAGGGTTCTAACAATATTATTTAGTAATATTTCAAGATAAAATGTGGATGCATGCCTTTGAAAGGAATCCACTTGTAAACTTGCATGTCCAAGTGTTGGGGAGTTAATAAATAATAGGTTATGTATTTGTAGAAGTAGTTTCAATAAACCGAATCTTTGCCTCATGAAAACTAAACATCTATCTTCAGGTGGTTGTCTATGCGCCTAGGGTTTCTGAGTGATATCCTTGTCTTTTTTGCCGGTCTGATGGCTGTTACCTACAAAGATGACCTTTCACCTGGTCTCATAGGACTGACCTTGAGCATAGCATTAACTGTGAGTACCTCCCCCACCCACGCACTCTTTTACTTTTTTCTTTGAATTGTGAAAAATCAATAAAGATAAAATTAATTAAACAATTTATTTACTGGATATTCTTTTATTTCTACTATAAAGGTATTTACATTTACTATTTATTTCTTCTGTAAAAACGTTATTTTCTGGATATTCTTTAAAACATTAAATATAAAAATAAGCATAATAATAGTAAGAATGCTTAAAAAACACATATCAGCATCAAGCATGTAGGCCATCCATCATGGAGTCTTGATACCACAAGTTCAAATTCAAACTTGAGCAATTTTCTTAAAAAATAGCTTTTGAAAAGGCAGTATAGAAACCTTCGCTCACATACCCTACCTCTACCTCACCCCCAACTGGTCCATAAAAGTGATTTGACCATAGTGCACTGGGCATGCAATAAGCATGAAAGTTGCTCTAAACAAAAACAATTTAAAATATTTCCAATCCCACAACTTTATTATTGTTAAACTAAAATTAAATTAAAAATTAATTATACAAAATATTTGATGCCATTTCACTCAATAGAAGCTTTGTTTTTAAAAAAGTGTTTATTTTATTTGACTGGCTTACTCAGAACTTCTATGGCATCTTTCTCTCTACAATTGAGAATAGTTTATTCTCATAGAATCTATAAGCTTTAGGGGTTGCCAAACTATCATATTCTTGATTAGCAGACTCTTTGGCTTCATTCACACACACAGTCTATAGGTGGATACTCTTTCAGAACATTGTGGGGCAAGTAGAGCATGCTGGTCATCTACTGCACACCAAACCAGCTCCATTTATCTCAATCTTATTCTGAAAGTGGTTGTAGCCTCAAGGGGCCTTCATTTTAAAAAGTTTTCTTAGCACAAGCTGCATTCTTATCTCTCTTTTTCATCACAGTCATTAGCAAAGAATGAAGATTATTAAAAAAAAATTTTGACTACATTGAGACAGGATCACAAGTAAGATGTAATTATCTTCTTCTTTGAAGAAATGTCTGTAGTTAATAAGATTCGAGAAAAGGATGGCAACTCTGCCAAACAATGTGAATAAATCTTTTGATAAAGCTCGTACTAGATTTTATATATATATATATATATATATATATATCTTGCATTTCTTTTCCCCACTGTATAGGTGACAGGTAATATGCAGCTTCAAGTCAGGGTAGCAAGTTTACTGGAGACAGACATCATATCCATGGAGAGAATACTTCAATACACTCATCTGCCATCAGAGGTAAGAGGTCTAACATACTAGGATATTCTTCATAAGGAAGGAATATTTCTTGATTTCAGATGAAATTCACTTTGGAAAGTTAAAAATTGGTCAGCATAAACTAACCTTACTTAATATACTCTATTGATACTTTTAAACCATCCATCCCAGTTGTGCTACAGCCCATGGAGGACCCTTGACCTGCTTTAACACATCTTTCCATTCTGATCTATACTGTGCTTTATGTCTCCATGCCCAGGCTGTTGCTGTTGTAGATCTGCCTCTACATTATCAAGCCATTGTACTCATGGTCTGCCGTGGGGCACCTGTCTTTTGGTCTTTGCCGGTGAACAATCTTTGCTCCTCTGTTCTCATTCATGAAATGGAACTCATCTTAATAATAAAGCAGTTTCTTTGAAAGAAAAGTGGTGTATTTTATATGGATATGAAGAATTAGTTGTGATCTATACATTTTTACATTTAACTTAAAGTTGTTGTATCTTATCTTATCTTATATAATACAGACGTTACTTCAAAAAAGAAGATGATTATGTCCTACGCGTCATGTATTTAGTCATGCATATTCACCAATGACTTAAATTCTGCCAAGTCACTGGTTTTCCTGGCTAGCTCAGGCAACCCATTCCATGCTCTAATAGCACTAGGGAAGAAGGAGTATTTGTACAAATTTGTCCTAGCATATGGGACGAGGAATGTGCCTTTATCTTTGTGTCTTTCAGAGTATTTTATTAAATTTTGTTTTTGTATTTGAAGATTATGGTAAATGTTATTAAATCATCTTAAAAGTAGTTTTGGATATACAGAACAACTGAATTATTTTAAAATTAATCATTGATGCATCTCTTTACCCTTTTTTTAATCTATATTGCATTATTTCAAAGAATGTTTATGATACAAAAAAGTTTCCTAACCAAATTATTTACAATTTAAGTTGTAATTATGTTTCACTATTTTAATTAAAAAAAAAAGAATTGCTATTAAAATTTAAACAAATGATTATTGTTTTTATATCTCAATGTATTTTTCTGCTCAGGCAGCTCGTCATGTCTCTCATCCAGGGTGCTCAGTTGACTGGCCAAACACTGGAGACATTTCTTTTAACAACATTTCCTTGAGATACAGACCAGGCCTAGAGATGGTCTTGAAAAATGTTTGTTTTCATATCAGAGGTCAAGAAAAGGTATACACTTTTTGATCTTGAGTTTAGCCCTTAACTGTCATTATTAAATCAGCCAGCACTTATTTTTAGGATTGGTGTTTGCTAATATTTATTTAAAATGTATTGTTGAAAAGTTTTATTAAACTGGATGGTGTAAAGGACATTGAATGAGCTTTTAGTGTATGTCATAATTTAAGTGATAAAATAATAGTTTTTACAGTACAAACTTTCATTATGGAATTAAGCAGTGTTGGGACTTACTGACTGAATGTATTAAAACAGCGGAATTATAATATCAAAATAGCTGCCCAGCCATGTATGTGCTGGACTGTCATTTTAATGGTCCTGGGTTCAAACACTGCCTGGTGCCATCCCCCTTTCACCTACTAGAGCTGTGTACTAATACTACTAGGATGTACTAATCTTTATTTCTGATGGAACATTCAAAACTTACAAAACAAAATAAACAAAACAAAACAGTGATTTTAACATTGCTCACCATGTTACATGTTACTGTTTAAAAAATTGAACAATAGAATTTTATCTAAACAAATTGTAAAAATATTTGAGCACCACAGCTGAAAAGTTGGTTAATTCAACTCAAGGTTAATGAAAATGAAATTGGAAACTGAATTGAAATGAACTCATTATAATAATGTTAAATTTTCTTTGAAACACTAGATTGGTGTAGTTGGCAGAACAGGGGCTGGAAAATCTTCATTGATGCTTGCACTTTTCCGCTTGGTGGAACCTTGCCAAGGACAAATTATAATTGATGGCATTGATATCTCCAAGCTGGGCCTGTATGATCTGAGGCAAAAATTAACCATACTTCCTCAGGTTAGTTGGTTTTCATGAAACATAATTTTATAAGACAATGACATGAATTTAAAAATGTGAAAGTATTATTCATTTAACTGTTCGGCTAACAATGTGAAGTTGTGGGGTTTCAGTCCTGGTTAAAACATCTAAATTTTATTTATCTGATGAGGTCTAAGTCATTTGAGTTCTCCCAGTCTTAACTCTTAACTCAATCTTAACTCATAAAATGTTGATGACCAAAATACAGGTACTGGAATTTAAAAATAATATTAACAAGAGAATACTTATGAAGAAAGACTGTATCAGGGTTTGTATGCTTTGCCGGTCCTCTCTTTGGAGAACTGAGCAGATTTAATACAGATGATACCTAAAAATATAACTCCTTTAATATGTAGATTCATATGAAGGTCTGCTGACAAAGGAGCTTTAGTTTGAGATAGATTGAAACATGTGTTATCACAATTTCAGGATCCTCTACTTTTTACTGGAACTCTTCGACTCAACCTTGACCCCTTTGAACAGTATTCAGATGAAGAGATTTGGAAATCTTTAGAACTTTGTTACCTCAAGACCTATGTGGATAAATTACCAGAAGGTCTGAACCATCAAGTCGGTGAAAATGGGATCAATCTAAGGTCAGTTTGAGCAAAATAAATATAATAAATATATTTTATTGTATAACTAATTCTTTAAAAACTTCTTTTGCATATAACAACCTCCTTTAATATATTTTTAGCATTGGTCAACGCCAGCTAGTATGCTTGGGAAGGGCTCTTCTGAGAAAAAAAAAAATCTTGGTTTTGGATGAGGCGACAGCAGCAGTTGATGTAGAGACTGATGAACTGATACAAAAAACCATCAGGTCTCAATTCAAAGATTGCACAGTGTTGACAATAGCTCATCGTATTAACACTATCATGGATTACGACAGGTAGCAGACATTTACTTTGCATGTTTCAATTTGTTGAAGCTTTGGTCTTCATTAATGTGTTAATTTATTTCTCACCTCTTTCTCTAATTAAGCTTTCAGTAATCCTAGGCATTATTTTGTAAAGGTAAAAGCTTACTTTCCTGTTTGATTGTTTCATTAACTCTCATATTTTAGCATAAATGTGTGTCTTTATTTCTTGAAGTAAAAAACAAATTATTTAGTTTTTAGAGCCAATCAATTAAGTATCTATTTAAGAATATTAAAATCTTTACCAAATAATTGAATGTAAAATGTCATTTTTTGAGATTCAAAATGAACTAATCTGTAGAAACATTCATAAGAAAGCTTAAAAGATTTTAGAAAGAAAAACAGCCTATGGGTCAGGATTTTTTTTTATTTTACCATCATAAAGGGGCTGCAAGCACTTGATTGCAAAGACAATAAAATCATTAAATACAATTTGAATGGCATGAATGTATTTGTTCTCTATAGATATTTATGTTTTGTTTGGTCTGATGCACACTTTGTACGATAAATTTCCTTATGGATAATAAAGATTATTCTTATTTTTATTTTATTCAGTAAGCTATTCAGTTTTGGTGATGTCATTTCTTTTGAGTGGCAATACTTCTCTTTGATTATCATGTCTTATGCTCAGAAGCTTTCTCAAAGTCTATAGGCAATTTTAAATTAAATTTTTTGTCACAATGTCTTTTCTCCAAGCCATCAATAAAAGTTATTAGGAGTCTCTCTTATGCACTTTTCTTTTTTTTTATGGTTTTAATTTTTCTGCTGTGTGTACTAATTTAATAATAAGGGAAATCTGTTAGGTAATTATTTATTTTTTTGCATAACTTGGTTTAATTTTTTTTCTTTTCTCATTTAGAATTCTAGTTATGGATAAAGGACAAGTTTTGGAGTTTGATTCCCCATCATCATTATTGAAAGATGTGAACTCATTGTTTTATAAATTGTCGTCCGAGTCCCACACCTTGCCGCAATCTAAGGCCTAGCAACTTGACTTGACTTGTGTCACATGAGACAAGCTACAGCTTTACTTTTGTCATTTACTAATTTTATTAGAAAACAAGTAACTTTTGATCCATGTACAAGAATGATGCCACTTTTACATGAATTGTGTTATAGCACAATTTTACATTTATATTTTAAACATTTTTTAATGTAAGCTTTAAACTTCATTATTTATATTTCAGTATTTGTCAACTGCCATTTTATAATTTTATTTTAATTGCATTTTCTTTAATGTGATGCATTTAGCTTATATTTTTAGGTTTGTTGACTTGTTATTATTGTATACACTTTTATGTGATACATTACCCAAAAAAAATAATTTTAATATATACTAATTTTCTGTAAGATTTAAAAATAAAAAAAATTCATTGCTGCTAAGACTTTGAGTTTATAATTTTGTTTTTGTATATAATGTCAATTTTTAGATGCTTTTTTTTATATTGTAGCTTGAGACTAAATTTGAAGGTAAACCCAGAATTAAACAAAAATGGAAATTTTGAATAAGAAGTTTATTATTATTTCAGAGATCTATTTAACTTTTCTTTTCATCTTCTGCCCCTGTCTTCTGCAAGGTCTTTTCTTTGGACCTCAAGTGTGTACATTCTGCTGCAGCGAGGCCTTCATGAGAGCTGCCAGCTACTTTCTTCTATGCCAGATATTCCTTAAAAAAATCAATTCATGCATGTTAACTAGAGACTTCTTCTTTTTCTTCAAGCTATTCTTAAGTCATTGGTTTTTCTGGCTGATACAAGCAACCTATTCCATCTCTAAATGCACTATGAAAGAAAGAGCATTATATAAATCCATCAAGCATATTGGGATAAAGGTGGTATATTATGGTGGCCGAGTGGTAAAGTGTTGGGCATCTAAACTGAGGAGTCTAGCTTGAAGACTTGGAATTTGAATTTCGGGAATTTTGAGGATGCCCATGAGTTCATCAAACTCTAATGGGTGCCTGACATTAGTTGCTTAAGCAAAGGCTGTTAGTCATGTGCGTCACATGACAACCTCGTTATCCATTGGCCATAGATACACCATCAGTTCATCTATAGATTACATGGTCTGAAAGGGACAATTTACCTTTAATTTATAATTGAATTTAAAAAAATGAGCCTTTAACTAATGTCCCCTGTTTAAAAAAGGGGAGGGGGAGTGTAATGCTATGTCCTAGTCAGGTACTTTGGACAGCTAAATAATATTAATCTTTATTAACCATGAGATAATAATATTTTTTTTTTATCCATAACGTAATTTGTCTTACAAAACATCACAATACTATTTTTTATTTGGTTCTTATCTTATATAATACAGACATTACTTCAAAAAAGATGATTATGTCCTACACGTCATGCATTTAGTCATGCATATTAACCAATGACTAAATTCTGCCAAGTCAGTTGTTTTCCTGGCTAGCTCAGGCAACCCATTCCATGCTCTAATAGCACTAGGGAAGAAGGAGTATTTGTCCTAGCATATGGGACGAGGAATGTGCCTATATCTTTGTGTCTTTCAGAGTATTTTATTAAATTTTGTATTTGAAGATTATGGTTCAGTGTTTTATGTATAATTGCTACTTTACTTTTGAGTCTTCTGTCCTGAAGGTTTTCTAAATTTAGTGATTTTACTATAGGTTTTACTCTAGTCAAATGTGAATATTCATTTGTTATAAATGTCACTGCTCTATTTTGTGTCTGTTCCAGTTTCTTAATGTTTTCTTGAGTTGAGGGGTCCCAAACGGAGGATGCATATTCTATTATTGGCCTAACCAAGGTTAAATAACATTTTAGTTTTATGTTCTTATTTGATTTATAGAAATTTCTTTTAATAAATCCTAATGCTTTGTTTGATTTTTTTATAGTTTCATCAATATTTGGATTCCATGACAGTTTTTCATTTTTTATAACACCTAGGTATTTTGCGTTTTTAGTCTGTGTTACTGGTTTGCCATGAATAAGATAAGTGGAATTAATTTGTTTTAGTCTTTTTGTTACTCTTAACAACTGACATTTTTCTGGGTGGAAAGACATGCTCCAATTTGATTCCCATTTCTGTAATTCATCTAATTCTCTTTGTAAAATATCTGTGTCTTGTGTTGCTTTTATTGTTCTATATATTATGCAATCGTCTGCAAATAATCTGACTTTTGTTCCTGAACTATTGCAATTTGGTAAATCATTTATGTAAATTAAAAATAGTAGTGGACCCAAGACTGTTCCTTGAGGTACACCTGAGGTTACTGTTATCAGTGTTGATTTAGAGCCATTTATTATTACAGTTTGTTCTCTCCCTATCAGAAAATCTTTAATCCACTGATGCAGTGGACCATTAATGCCAAAATATTTTAATTTTTTAAGCAAACTATGGTGGTGAACTTTGTCAAAAGCCTTAGAAAAATCTAGTAAGATAGCATCTATTTGTTCACTATTATCTAAACCTTTAGAAAAATCATCAATTAGTCCTATTAGTTGTGTTTCACATGATCTATATTTCCTAAAGAAACAGTGAGTTAGGAGTGGTTAAGTGGGGTCAATAATAGTAGCTATACTTCCCTATAGGTTTAATGTCCTGTTTTCAACTCATTGGACTACGTTTAATTTTAAGGAAAATTATCTAAGGTGACAACTATTCTACAACTCCATATTTTTAATTGGTACAACGGGAAACTCAAATTGTTTTTATTTTCGTTTACAAATGGCGACGCCCAGAAGTATCTGAAATATTTTCATTGTATATTCTCATAGAGGTCTAGAATCTATGTTATGACTGATAAGATCTAGACTAGTTCCATTGATCTACTTATTGCCCTCCTAGATTAGATAAGATAAAGGTGACTGCAGATAGATTTTGGCTAGAAATAAACGGATATAGAAAAGCCGAATATGACTTCGGAACTGCTTTGGAGGCGTCATTGGAAACCAGATTTATATGCATGTCCATGGAAGCCACTTGATCTCGCAGATGGAAAACACTATTTAATAAAGAGCAAATTCGACGATAGTTCATACGAGCTTTTAGTAACAGACTTGTCAAGGTTTTGGTATGAAAGCCTTAGTGGATCTAAGCTTAAAAGTCGTGTTAGTGTATGTAATTCCAAATTTTATTCTTGTATTATCTTGTATATTACAGACGTTACTTCAAAAAAGAAGATAATTACGTCCTACAGATTTCATGTGTCAATCTAGTCATGCATGTTAATTAATGACTTAAACTCTGCTAAATTGTTGGTTATCCTGGCTGATTCAGGCAACCCATTCCATTCTCGAATGGCACTAAGGAAGAAGGAGCACTTTTTTCTAACTACAGTTCAGTTGACTCTTTATAATCCCATACTTTTTAATTTGCTGTAGTCGCATGCTCAGTAATCGATGTAATGTATGCATCAGCTGTTAAAAGACATTCATGATATTTTTAAAAGTTATGAAATTATCCATGAGGAAATTTGTTTTACAATTTGTGCATTACACATAATAAAACATAACTATTGCAAACAAAATATATATTATGTTCATACCAGTTCCATTCAAACATAAATTAACATTATAAAGTTTAAAAAATATCAGATTTTTAAAAATGATTTTATTGCCAGTGGAATAAAGAAGTTCTTGTTTCTGTTTATTTTTGTGATTGGTGTCTTGTGTATAAATTCACATAATTAATGTATACTGTAGTTACTTAAATTTAGAATGTAGATCAGCTTATTGCGTAATTTAGTACAGTATGTGAAAGTTTAAATTGTATTTATTTTATTTTTCCTATCAAGAAATGTTTCTTTTTTGTTTGTTTTGAAAGACAAAGAGAATATATATGTTAATCTTACTACATTATTAATATTATAATAACTTAAGTGAGGCAACTCAACGAGACATAGACGTTTATTCACACGACATCACAGGTACACAAAACAACATATATCTTAGGCACAATCTCTCCATATTGGCTCTTTACTTGGGCAGAAATCGTTCTCCTCTTCTAATGTTGACATCCTTTCCAGTCTAGTTTATCACAGTGGGCACCTTCTAGCTTAGATGGTGGTGCGAATGGCAGAGTTATAACAATATTTAAATTTAGAATTTTCTTGATATTTGATTTTACATTTTTTGAAAGACATTTAACTTTGGTAATCTGATCTGTACTATTCATCTAAAATCTTGATCTATATTTGGACTTTACAGTTATAAATCTACATCTACTTATAATTTAAATTTCAAATATTTAGATGAAGATCAAAACTGAATTATAATAATTTTTTGGTTAACTTGATATTCAAAATCTTATTATACCTCTATTGCTTTAAATGCTTATTATTTAACAAAATATTTTCTTCATGTCATGGAACAGTCTTTGATTCAGAGTTGTGGTAGAGCTCTTTACCAATGTTTTTGTCACTGAAATCTCTAGGCTTATATAGCATTCAATTTTAGCTTAAGAAAATCTTTAAATTAGATAGAAAATAATGCTTTTATTTATTTTTAGGTTAATGTTTGTAACTGCATAAAGTTAATGTCAATACAATGTATTTTGCATATAACATTTGGTTCATTTATCTATGTTTTAGTCATGTTTTAATCAGGATGTTGACTGTTGGCTTGGAGTCATACTTCCTAGAGATTTAGAAAGGGACTAAATCACTGAATAACTTCTGTTCTTGTTGGCACAAAATACAATAGATAAAAATTCATGAAATGAGTATGTCACACACAACTGGCATATAATCCATGTATGAATATTGACTTACTAAAATCTTAACTGATTCTTTAAAATTTATGGCTCCTATTTTAACTTGCTAAAATCTAAGTATCTATTATTGTAGCTATTAAGAATAGTGTGAAGCCAACTCTTTTTGTTTATATTATAAATTAAGAGATATATTCACTTGATGTTGATTAATGAATTGAAAAGGCTATTAATATTAATAAATGTTATATTATAAACATGCCCCAAGAAAAGGATCAAAAGACATTGCTGTAAATGTCAGAAGTAAATGTCTCAAGTAAAAACCAAAACAAAAGTACATAGCCTATAGAACAACTTGTGAAGTCATATTTGTGTGAGTTAGGAGACGCAAAGAATTACATTTTTGCGTTCATTATTTCATGGTACTCAAGATTTACTGTTGCTTTTTTTTTGTTTACTTTCAATTTAGGCTCTTAACCCATGCTTTGAAGCCCCATTGTCTACAATTTTGGATCAGATTAAAGAAAATCTTCTGAATCAAGACAAAAAAACACAATTCAATCTTTCTGCCAGTGATGACAAGTTTGTTCTGGAAATCAACTCCCAGTTGGCAGGCATACCCTTCTGTTATTCATTTCATGCAGAGTTAGCCAATCAGGAAATGGTAATCTATGTACTGATTTATTGTAAGAGTAGACTTTCTATGGTGGAGTCTCACTTAACAAAAATTTTTTTTAGCATCAAAATCATATTCATAATGCAAAATACTCAACCAGCAACCAAGTCTTTCTAATATAAATTTACATAAATTTTAGTAATGTTCTATGCTGAAAAAAAAAGTTTAAGGTATAAATATATTTTTTAAAGACTATATTAACACATAGATTTAGAAACACATAGCCTGTCATAGGATGTAATAAACCTGTAAGCTCAAAGCAAGGCTGAGACTCGGAAAGGCCTTGCTTAGTGATCATTCTCCCTTATATCCTTTTCTTTATTTTAAGCTTTTGTAGGAAGTTAGGATCTGCTAATACAAATGTGTCCACATTCTTTATTTTATGAAGCAAACCAGACCATCATACTTGCCAGTCAGCACTTTTTGAAGTTAAAAATAAAGAAGTATGCATAATAGCTTTTAGACCTTTTAAATTCATTTGTGTTGCTATTTTTTTATTCATATTTCAGCTCTGCGACTTGTGTTCTCTCATTGTAGCATTTTTATCTTCCATGAAACTGATTGAGGTTTTCTTTCACAAATTAATAGCAAGTAGAACAGCAGAATTACTTTGGTATTGCATAGATCTCTAGGTTTTACCACACATAATCACCCTGACATTCTACTGTCTCCAAGACAGTTGCTGTTCCAGCACTTATATTTTAGGTAGAACCAGAGAGTTTGTTTGTTTTACATGTTTTGAATGTTCCTTCAGATTTGAAGATAATTTACTTCGTAGTCCAAACCTTCCATAGATTGATGAGGGATGGAAGCGGGAAGGATTTGAACCTGGGAACATCAATAAGTCAGAACGACAGTCCAGCGCTCAAACCTTATGACCAGGCAGCCATCTACACGGAACAAGTCTACAAATTCCACCGTCAGCCTAACCACAGCTCTTGGCGCCCTCACCATATGAGGTTAGCGTATTTGAAAAATGATGTGGAGGTTGGAATCCATTGTTCTTTTTGAGGAACATTTCATAATAGACAAGTCTAATGGTCTAAATGGATAGCTGCCTGGTTGTGTGATATGCGTGCTGGACTGAAGTTCGTACTTCTTGATGGTCCCAGATTCATACCCTGCCCGCTAATATCCCCCGTCGTCCTGTGAGAGGTTTGGACTAGGAAGTAAATTTATCTTCAACTCTGAAGGAACATCTGAAACATGTTCAGCATTTTAGAAATATTTAACAAACAAAAGCATATTTAAATATCAAAATATTTGATTAAAAATGTCATTCTTACTTATTAAGGGAAGAGACCATTTAACAGTTCCACTACTAGTGATGATAGGAGAGATGTATCGACAACAGAAGGAGCTGTTTAAAGTGCTAGAGGCTAAAGACAATCAGATCAAAGACTACAAAAGTCAAGGAGCCAAAGTTTCCAGAAGTAAGTAGACACACAAAACTTACATAAAAGTGTATGAATCATGTACTAGTTAAGTAATGGTTAGGGTTGACTGAAATTAAAATAATGTCTTTGTTTAATCCCCAGAATATCTAGAGACTTTGCCATTTGACAGTGTAGCCTTTTATAACAACATGACAACATCCAAGGTTTGAATTGGTGTTAGCAGATTGACATAATTAGTTTGTGATGAAGTCATTTTAAATAGCCCTACCTATAAATTAATTTATTATTTCAAATATTTGATGATTTTTTGTTAAGTATTACTGGACAAAGAAATGTAATATGACACCTTTGTAATATTATTTAATGTTGTTAAAGAACTATAAAACTAAGTTATTTCTGTACTGCATTGTATTTTAGTGTTTCATCATTGTTAATATTTTACATCTAGTTGATTCTAATATTCGATACACTGGTCATTGACTCTGAATTTTGTATTTGTTAGCATCTAAGCATTATTGAAAGCTGGAGATATATTCTTTCAATGTATGAGTTCAAGCTTTTGATTTGATTTCAGGGTTTTGAGGAAGAAGTAAAGAGTTTTGGAGAAAAAACATTCACCTCTGAAGCACAGGAGCTCTACAGAGACATCATCACTAAACAATCATGGCTAAAGAGCAGTCCTGTGAAAAGTAAGAACATTATATCTCTTATTATTGAACATACTTCTTTCAATTCATGCTTAGTCAACTATCCTCATAAAGTAAAGTTTCCCTTTGAGACCATGTGATCTCATAAAGACACAAAGATAAGGCACATTTCTTATACTGTATGCTACGACTAATTTTTCCCTAGTACCCTTAGAGCATGGAAATGGTTTCCACGACTCAGCCATGAATTCGCTGTGTTTGTCTCTAATTAACTTTCAGACTAGATCAATACATGGATATGCTTAAGACAGAATCATCTCTTTTTTTCTGCTGAAAACCCTAAACAATATCTTATGATAACAGTTGGTAGAAAAAGGCGCCAGAGAACTTTAATTGAAGAGGATGAATATTCCATGAGAAGAAAAATTGCTGAAATGCACATCGTGTGATGGTGAAAGTGTATCAAGGATTGGCCTCTTTAACCACTTGAGAAGTTGCAAAGTAGAAATATGCTCTCGTGAGACATAAGGCTTGTCTTCAAATCCGAAGATTAGTGAGACATAGAATGCAAATAGATATACCAAAATTTTAAAAAAATATAATTTTTTTGAAGCAAATTGGATTGCATAAAGAGATTTACAGATTTTCTATCTTAGAAAACAGTTCTATCTTAGTAAAACACACTTCATTTAATCAAGATATATCACCTATTTACACTATCACAGGTCACAACCAACAGACTACAGTAACAATACAAATTTTATTAAAATACTAACACAAATATCAGTACAAACAACACAGAGTTAAGGTCATGACTATGACCATTTAAGTAGTCAAGGTTAGCTACCATTAAAACTCAAAGATCTAGTGCTAGTACAAGGTCTCATTGGTAACATGTTTTAGTCAAACTGTTGAATTGTAAATAAGGGGAAATAATCTACTTATCTTCAAATTCTGTGCGTTTTTCTATGACAGGTGACAAAATTACTTCTTCCGAAGAAAGTATAAATGGCAAACCTTCTGATCCAAGTGTTGAATCTTGGGCCAATCGATTCCCTGGCTCTGTTGTACCTAAAGATAACTCACCTAACAAAATCTCTCCAGAGAAATCTGATGGCAAGAGTCCTGCTTCATCCAGCAGTGAAGCATCACCGCTAAAGGTACACATTAAATGTATATTATGCTATACTATTTCTGATTCCTTTTCTTTACAGCCTAATAGGGATTCTTACTTATTATCCCATAGATTAGCAGAAATATTATGGAATTGTATCAAGTTATTTTTTTCTAAATTTGACTCCACATTTGTTTAGCTTGCCATTGGTTGTTAACTAAAACTGCATTTACTCATAACTAGTTCATTTCATAGCCAACTCCACCACACATGCATTTTTCTCTTCAAATGTCTCTTAAATTCATGATGAAAAAAAAAAGTAATTTTTTTGTTTTATTAGCTGGATATAACCTGCGGCATGCTGACCTCACCTCGGGTATTACTGATTATATATAGATCTTTATCAAACTTGAAGAATGTTCCCGTTCAGATTTTAAAATTTTGCCTAGAAAATAAAAGTAGAGTTTGAAAATGGGTTTACCCGTTCAGCCAACATATTCATATCCAATATAAAATATTGTGAAAGTGGGTTTACCCGATTCGTTAAAAAGGTTCGTCCTTTAATAGAGATACAATTAGGTACTTATTTTCTATTTTTAAAAACCCTTCGATTGTGGGAGGGACATTAAGCATAAACTACGGTCTCTGCCACAATCTAAGGAGAGATATGCCAAGTCTTATCAAGATTGGTCAAACAGTTTTGATTTTTAAACAGGACATGCATACCTACATACGCTTTACTTTCTGCTCTACAGTATAGATGTTAGCTTTCTACATTTTCATTAAGTAACGAAAGGAAAGTGGAGCTTTATGCATTATTACATGTATTTCGTAGAAGAGCTCTCATAACGGCTGTGGGACACATATTTAAGACCAAAAGGAAAGTATTTACTGAAGACAGGTGCAGAAGACGGAAAGTAAACTTAAACAGATCACTGGATGACAACAGCTTTGTCTGCACAAGATGCGGAAAAATATATGGTTCACAACTGGGTTTGCGTAGTCATTTGAAACACTGCACTCACCCTTAATGTTCCTAATCAACTACATTGCCATTATTATGTATTTAGTAGTTATGACTTTTTTTTCTTTTAATTTAACATAGGTGTAAGTGGAAAATAGAAAATCAATTGCATGTACACATGGTTAACACAAATTGTTTGTTTGGCTCAATATTAGTTCAGTCCTACAATCTTAAACAGCTTTCCCTGGACATGTACAAATATACCACCTAACGATTATACTTTACAGGACAGTGAACTTCTTCGTCGCCAAGCATTGGAAAGAAAACTCGAACTGGAAGCTGCCAAGGAGCAAGAGAAAGGAAAGAAGAAGAAAAGAAAATTAAAATTTTGATCTTGCCTCTTAGCAAGGATTTTAAAAATTCAATGTAAATTTTACCCAATAACTACTTTTCTGGTGTTGATAAGTTGAGTCCAACTCTAAAGCAAAAAAGGCGAAATTGTAAAAACCAACTTGTGTTAAATTATTTTAAATAATACAAGAAAAAAATAGCTTTATAAAATAGAACAACTTGTCTAGTTTCAATAATAAAAAAAAACAACATGAGTTTTAAAATACTCCATTTCTTGGGCAAGCCTCATACACAGCAGTATCAGCACATTTTTTTAACAGAAAAAAAAAATCCCCATAGCTATACACATCCAGTGTGTACTATAAAAAAGAAAATTGCAAAGTTTTTTCTTGTTCTTAAGAGCTCTTCCTTTCTGAAAGTTAGTAAAAACTGCAGGCAGCATCCTATCACATCATACTTTAATAGTAGTCGACCATAGGCACATCTATCAAAATAGTAGTTATCGGGTTATTAAAATTTGTCAATTTTATGTCAAGAATTGTAGAGCTCCATAATGATGGAGATTAGACTGAGAAAATATTTGCACTTTCTGTGATAACCTAACTTAATGACACATTATGCTGAGATAAATTTGCACATATATTTCGTACAAATAAATAAATAAAAAGTGTTTACTAGATTCAAATTAATTTAATACTAAGAATTTTTAAGTTATTCTTTTCAACAATTTTTACCATAAATATCTAGAGCCGATGTCTTAATGTTTTCATTGTTTAGGGCCTACTTGTTTATTGTGTACTTATAATAATGTTTATGTTAAACTCAATTGTAAATAAACAACAATGAAAGTGAACCTTTTATTTTTTTTATTTACAAAAGTCAACATTATAAATATCTTTACAAAAAAACCAACAAAGGCTGTCTGATGACCTACAAAACTAAGGTCAACATGAAGACCCATTCAACTCATGTCAGTATGATGACCCACAAAACTTGGGTCAACATGATGATCCATACAACTCAGGTCAATATGTTGACCCACAAAACACAGGTCAACAGATCTGGTTCCTAATTATAAGCAAAATAATGTGTGACTGTTTTGCTAATTTTCATTTAAGGCAACTTTATTTTCAGAGGCAAGTAAAAAGTTGGTAAGAAATGTTTTTAAAATTTCAGGAAACACAGTTGGGCACTTTTCATTCCTTTTTTTATATATACTACTGCCACTAGCTAACACAATGAAAAATATCATTACATTTACTTAATTTTAGGTCTGTTATCACAACTTAAAAGAAGATAAGTGGACTTAGTTTATATGATGCCTAAGGCAATCAACAAGATTAATATTGAGTGCTCTTTTTTAAAAAATGATTCTATGGACCACATTAAATTATTAGAAATTTACACTATTTGACACATTTTTAACAAAATATCAGTAAAGATAAAACTTTTATGGAATTCATTTTTCCCCTGATCTAAGTGATAAATTAATAGGAACCTAAGTCTTTTTGTCAAAGACAACTGTTAATGAACATTTGAAAAGTACTCATTTAAGAAGACATCGAAAAGCATTAAGTCATATTTTTAGTGTTATTGCGTGTGAGAGCCTCTCCCATTACAACTGCTGCTAAGTCCTCTTGACTTGCTTTCAATCTTTCACCTGAAGAAGTACATAGTCATAAGTTAGTCAACAGAAGACTGCACTGTAATTAAACTTTTAGATACAATTTTTTTAGCTATTACCAAAAACACACAAAAAAAAAAAACAGGCTTATCCCTACAATTTTCTAAAATATATTTTTATAAAAGTTAAGAATCAAATTGCATATTAACTAACACAAAATAATTGATCCACTAAAAATCAATACTTAAATTCTAATCTTTATCAAAATTTTAAAAAAGCTAACAGTCAGTCGAATAAAAATACTGCTTACAAAATACTTACGAATCAATTCAGCAATGGCTCTTTGTGTCTTACGTTCTAATTTGTCCAATTTTTTACTGATATCTCTCTTTAAGTCCCAGTCTGGCTTACGAGGTGCCAAGTTACTCAAGTCCTGAAATAGATTTATATATCACATTTTTCCTGTAAAAATTAGGGGGTTAGTATGTATCATACAACTTACTAGAAATTACAGATTAAGTAGAATCAATATATAGATGTTTTTTATAGTTTCAGTTTAAGTCCTTAAAAGGAAAGGTCTGGGCACATTAAGAAAAATGAAATGTTTAAAAGAACTATATGGTAAAAAGAAAGAGTGTCTATTTACTACATTTAATCTCTGAATATCCAAGGGAGCTGAATTAGTAGTTGAAACTCAGAATCTTAGTCTTCCAAATTTTCATTAGGTTGTTCAAGATTGTACAGGACAGCCTTAGACAGGTTTACCTTTTCCAATAAGGACTCTACTCCTTGTCTGTTTGATCATAAGTATAAGAGATGCGATTTAGGTGATGCTACTGAATGTGCAATTATGACAGCATTAATTCAAAGCAAAGGACAGTTGAGGCCAGGCTTTCATAGAAGCAACATCTTTTATTCTAGTGACTGAGACTAGACTGTTCCCATTCTGGATTAATTGTTCATATTCTACATTCACATGTTGATTGACTTTATTGTGTCTTGATCTTTGTGTCTAAACAAGGACTCAAAAGTGATACTGCACGTTTTGACATCAAGCTCTTAAGTCTATAGATAAATCAGTGTACACTTACAACATCTGTGACAACATGATCTGTTTGGCCAGTTTCCATGTCTTCTTTGATAGATTTGGTGGCTGAAAATGTTTTCAAGTCATTAGAATATAAACAATAAAGACATGTTGATTTAATAGAATACACAATTTATAAAATGAACACTAATTCTAGCATGGCTGAACAAATTGCCTTGTCATATAGTAAGCACCTTGAGCTGTCATCTTGATGGTACCAGGTTCCAACTCTACCCACCATCCCCTGCCCTCCTGCTGAAGATTTGGGGTACTATGTAATTTTCTTCGATTCTGACAGAACATCCCAAAGCATGTAAAACAAGTTCTATTCAAAATATTCTAAGTTATACAATTGTATCCTTCTGGCCTAATTATTATTTCATTTCAACTATTTTTTCATTCAATCCAACTAGAAACTCTGTGACATAAAAAAAATTGAACTACTTCATAATTTTTAAATGCTAAAATTTCAGATGATACATTTCAAAGACTACTTATAAATCTTTAATTGTTCTATTAATTCTGTCTGAGAACAACATTTTTGGTAATAAATCAAGAATAAAATGTAACAATCAAACTGTCCCTAGTTCATGCATGTTAATCAATGACTTCAATTCTGCCAATTCATTGGTTTTCCTGAGTGACTCAGTCACTCATTTCATGCTCTAATAGCACCAGGAAAGAAGGAGTATTTGTTCAAATTTGTCCTAGCATATGGAACAAGGAATGTGCCTCATCTTTGTTTGCAATCATAAATAATTACCATCTTCTGGCTTAGCTGACTGTATGGAAAGTTCTTTGAGTCTATCACTTTCTGGCTTATAACTTCTAAATACTGGCCTGTTGAATAGAAAACAATCACATATTAGAATAAAACAATCAATCATAATTATCAATAGGATCCATTTTTGAGTTAAAAGATTAGTTTGTCATGACACATTATATTCACATTTGTCTCGAGCAGTGTTTCCCAAACTGTGGAACACTAGGCCTGAATAGGTTGTTCCACAAATATTAGAATAATTAACTAGAAAACCACCACATTAAATAATCTGTAAAAAAATAATAATTTATAAGCAAAGTATTCCACTAAATACTCACAATGTGTAAAGTGTTCTGTTAAGGAAAAAAATTTGGGAAACTCTGAAGAGTAACACCATTAGTAAAATCACTAAACAATGAGACTCTTCAGGACAGAAGACTAACAAGTGATGTAGCAATAATACATACAACATTGACCCATAACTTACAAATCCAAAACCACAAGCTAATAAAATGCTCAGAAAGAAACAAAGACATATTTCTTAGTCCTTATACTAGGGAAAATTCTTACAAGTGCTCCTTCCTCAGTAGTGACATTAGAGCATGGAATGGGTTGCTTATAATAGAGCATGGAACAGGTTGCCTAAATCAGCCAAGAAAACCAATTAAGTTTCTAATTAACATGTTCACTTGGATTAACACATCAAGATGATCAATATGCAATTGTCAAAAAACTTACCTTCTTTTTCAAAAAAATGGCTGTGATTTAGAATTTTTTAGATAATGAATAATGAATTAAAGACAAGATGACTATATATATATTTTTTTTTTCTGTTTGACAATTTTATTAAACCACCTGACAAGCTATTGTACAGCAGGATAGAGGCTTATATCATATACTGGTAAATACAAAAATCTTGTATTAACTCAATGACTGCGGAGCGTCTATCCCATAGACGGTCTGACTGCCCCTAAACGCACGGAACGTCTATCCCATAGACGTTCATACCCTACCTTTGTTTCGTTGCATTTTTTAATTAAACTTTTTACCTAACAACAGTGGAACTATTTTTACTTTATAAAAGAGTTCTTCATCCTTTGTTTACATAGAAATTAGAAGCTTTTGGCTTTATTTAGACATTTATTTTTACTTTTTTTACGATGTAAAAAAACGTCGCCATGACTACGCCAGTTCAAGACACACCCACAATGTTTACTACTGAAGAAACTTTATAATTATTCTAACATTTATCCCAAATAAATAGTAATAATGAAGAATTTGATCTAGATATATATTAGATCCAGGTAAGTCTAAATTTAGTGTATTTATATCTATATTATTAGTATTTAGATCTAAATCTATTATTGTCAGTAGGCTAGGTGTAGAGTGTACATCGAGATTGACTAGATCTAAGCTTTTATCTCTAGATTTAGACTCTAGATCTAGATTTAGACTCTAGATCTAGATATATCTCTAGATCTAAGCTTATGATAAATAAAAAGAAAGTAAATGGTAGATCTACATCAAATAATCATCCACTGTGGGCATTATTTGCCTATTTTCTTTTTTTTTTTAGTATTGTTTATCTGTAAAAATCTACAACATCATGGACATGGCTATGCTTGTCCAAGACACACCCACAATTTGTACAACTATGATTATTTATAATTGTTCTATTTATACTTCTATGAATAGTAATAATGAAGATTTAGATCTAGATCTACATTTAGCATAGGATGAAACAGACTTGGACATTATTAGCATTTAGATTTAGGTCTAGTATTGTCCTTAGGCTTAGGCTAGGTCTGGAATGTAGATAAAGGTTGACTAGATCTATGCTTTTATCTTTACACCTGGGTAGACCCCTTTAGATGTAAGCCTAAGATAAATGAAAACAACAGAAATGGTAGATCTAAATCCAATATTCATCCACCATGCTGGGCTTTTTCTTGGTATATTTTGTAGCTATTGTTTATCAGTAAAAATCATCACCATGACTATAGGCCTACTTATACAGGTTCAAGTTGCACTCTGTCTTGTAAGCACTCCAAAAGGTTCACTACTAAATAAAAGTGAAATATAAAACTATTCTAGATCCATAATTTATTACAAAGGAATAGTAATTATGATCTAGGTCTAATTTTAGGTATAATGAATTAGAATTTTTATTGTCCTTCAGTTAGTTAGAGATTTATGCTCTGATCTCTCGCTAGCCTATGTCTTGCACTGGTCTAGTATTAGAATGAAAGATGTTCTAGGCAAATCAAAAGAAGATAAATCTAGATCTATATCCCACTGATTCAAATGTACATAATATCTGAGTACATTTAATTGATAGATTTAGTACTGGTATCTATTGTTATTGGTAGAAATGGTGCAAAATTTTTTCCCTTTTCTGACTAAAAAGCCATGTAAAAATAATAATATAATCAGTGATTCATCATTTTTTATTGACTGTTTTATCACATTTCTTTTTGAAAAAGATGTCAATAGTCAAATATGATGTTTCAACAGTATTGCAAAGATCAAAATCTATATATAGGTCTCAGAAGTTCTAAAGCTGGCATCCATTTTTTTTTTGAGGGTCATATTATTTAGATTATAATTTGTATCTTATATTTAAATAGAAAGATGTTTACATTTTCTTTTCACATTCTCCATTCATTTACCTTTACTTTGATACCAAATTTACAATGTTACTATAGCTTTATTGGTACTTGAATAATAAATTTTTGTTTTAGGCATGTTTGTATATGTATTCACAATAGTTTTTGAAATATTCACAGTAAAAAATATTTTGCTTCACTTTTTTTTTATTTCTCTATATAAAGTCCATAGGACCTAGGATGTCAGGACACTTAGGACAAACTTAAAATCACAATAACTTTTGAAAAAATTTGAACCAATAATGCTAGCATAATATTAATAAATTTGGTGTTGGAAATCATTTTTCATCCTCTTTCATTCTATTACACATTTGTTGGTATATGATAAATTTAAATTTTTGGTGCAACTATATCTAGTATCTGCCTAATCTAGACCTAGCTGATTAACTACACTAAGACGTCTACTCTAACTCTAAGACTACAGTGTCTACAGTCAACCAGTGTGACTACACAAGTATATTAAATTATAAACTTATAAACTAAAGTATAAACTAGATATAATAATACTATATAGTATAGACTAATAGACCTAATCTTAGACATTTATTATGATTTATATTTAGATCTGAATGATATACTTTGGTAATTTCTCGGTTTCTTTTTCTTCTTCTTGTTGAACTGCATCACTTTGAGCAGATTGTCGCTCACGGAGTGCTTTTAATCGTTCTTTTCTTTTCAAAGCTTTATCATTCAATGTTCCCACAGCAGCCATGTTTATTGCATTAGAATAATCTCCCCTTTCTATATCTAGGTAAATATAAGTAAGTATAGGTCTGTGATCTAGATTTAGGAAAGAAACAAAATACAATTTGCCTGATTGGACACCCATGACAATGGACAGAAACAAACATTTGGGCCTCTAGTGTCGGGATATCGCGATGTTAGATAGAAGGCGTAAAATGCCAGAGACACAGAATGAAGACGAAGTCCGAAGTCTTGACTTCTTAAGAAAAATTTAAACGATTGTCTAAACGCGCTCTCGTTTCCAGGCCGGCCTACATATTTTCAGTTATCGCGATGGGACATATATAGGCCTATATACGTATATCTATAAGTATAAGCCTACGAATATGCTTCCTCTTCCTCGTTCTCATTTTCATGTTGGAGCGTTCAGATGACTAGACCAATATATGAGATGAACTGCGCAGCGGTTTCCAAAATCAGGGAAATCTCTATATAGTTATCTTTCTGTTTGGGTGTTTTTGGGGCCAGTGTCTTGTACGGGCCTCTTGATGTTTTAGCATATTGATGACAACTTTTTTTTCTGTATGGGTCGCATCTTTAAAAAAAAAAAAGGAACTGACCCTTTTCCATATTTACGAGTTCATAAAATGTGGTAGAAGTTTTGCGATACCATCACTGGCTAGATTTGACTTACGGGCTGTAGTATAGGCATAACTGTTGACTGAAATATCTTATAAATCTAGGACAACGTTTCTCAAATCTGTGAGCAAGCTCGCCTGGGGGATTACGCGCTGCCCTATTTTTTATTTCGTATTATTTTATCCTGTATGAAACTTAAATCTATTTAGTTAAGGACACTTGTAGCAGAATATTTAGATAATATTTAAATATTGTATATTCAGTTTTTAATTATAGATCTAGAACTTTATTAAATGATTTCTATTTTTATGTCATCTAGGCCTAGGTATGTATAATGATTTATATTAAATCAGTAAATAATCTAGATTTGACACAGATATATATCTACCTAAATCTATATTATACATAGATCGAATTCCACTTATTTTGTTTGGCAACATTGATTTATCTCGTCCAGTCTTCTTGATAGCGCCCCATCGTGGCAAGGGCCCGCAACCTCGGTTATCAATATGCGATTGTCATTTGTTTAGTCACGAAGGTGGTTACGATAAAATTGTCTGGCTTTGTTTGCAATACAATTTTAAAAGGTATTCCTAGAGTTACATTTTACAATATAGATCTAGACTCCCCATTCTTTAATAACAGAGCTGTTTCTGGAAAAAAAGTCTAATATTCAAAATTACTTTAGATCTTCGGAACAGTTTATTTTTTAGTAAAGAAATTAACTTAACAAATTCTTTGGAAAATGTCACTTAAGAACTGAAGTGACCGCCATGTTATTTATAATCTAGATCTAAATACTAATATCTATATGAATAGATGTATTATAAATCTATATCCTATATATTATATTCTAGATCTACTTTTTTTTAAATATAAAATTAAACTTTGTGCATGATCATATATACTATGATTGATCAATGATATATTTTTATCTATATTCTACTAAATATTAGACTAGATCTATATATATATAGATCTAGATCATTATAAATATAATCTATTTGATTATTTTGATCTAGGCCTAGGCTTTAACTTATTAAATTAAGGCATGCATGATGATGATATATTATAATTATTATTATAATATATATATAGATCTATCTGGAGTCTAGAGTAGTTTATTTAATCCGGACATTACATGAATTCTAATTTGCACACTCGCTGTTTTTGTGGTCATTAAATCTTTATTTTGATATTTATTATGAAACTAGCACGCAGTATAATATGCTTGTCCATTTTCCAATGATTCTGACCCAATTTCCTTCCATTTAGCTGTCTTTTTTTTTTTAAGAAAAAAGAATTTCAAATATTTGTAAGTCAGATTGTTTTTTCCAGGAGGATGACTAACTTTTACCTCTTATCTTATCTTATCTTATATAATACAGACGTTACTTCAAAAAAGAAGATGATTACGTCCTACGCGTCATGCATTTAGTCATGCATATTAACCAATGACTTAAATTCTGCCAAGTCACTGGTTTTTCTGGCTAGCTCAGGCAACCCATTCCATGCTCTAATAGCACTAGGGAAGAAGGAGTATTTGTACAAATTTGTCCTAGCATATGGGACGAGGAATGTGCCTTTATTTTTGTGTCTTTCAGAGTATTTTATTAAATTTTGTTTTTGTATTTGAAGATTATGGTTCAGTGTTTTATGTATAATTGCTACTTTACTTTTGAGTCTTCTGTCCTGAAGGCTTTCTAAATTTAGTGATTTTACTAATGGTGTTACCCTAGTCAAATGTGAATATTCGTTTGTTATGAATCTCACTGCTCTATTTTGTGTTTGTTCCAGTTTCTTAATGTTTTCTTGAGTTGAGGGGTCCCACACGGTGGATGCATATTCTATTATTGGCCTAACCAAGGTTAAATAACATTTTAGTTTTATGTTCTTATTTGATTTATAGAAATTTCTTTTAATAAACCCTAATGCTTTGTTGGATTTTTTTATAGTTTCATCAATATGTGGATTCCATGACAGTTTTTCATTTATTATAACACCTAGGTATTTTGAGTTTCTTCCTAGGGTTAAGACTATATTTTTTGAGTGGCTAAGTCTTTGCCTATGCTAATGAGCCCAGCAATATTTATTCTTTTTTTGGAGCTGATTAATTTGATTCATAAGCCATGTTTTTTTATTCCATACAAAAAAAAATTTAATAGGGTGTTTGTATTACAATTTTCTTACCAAAATTTATTTCAGCCAGCCAGTTTTAGACGTCAATGTTAAAGATCTTATATTATATTTGTTTGTTTGTTGTTTTTTTTTATAGAGAATAAATCGGCAAATGTTTGGAGTGAGCTTGGTACATTGAATGAAGTTAAATGCCTTTAGATCTAGACCTACTAGATAGATCAGCTATTTAGGCAAGAATGGCTGTCCTAACCTGTACTATAATACAAAAGATCATCTGTATTAGAAATTTTTTTAATTAATAAACAAAAAAACACAAACATTCAACACACATCTAATCATGCAAACATAAGATAAGTCTAAAAGTCTGTGTAGAAGTCACTATCCGGGGTCACTGGGTCGAGCCTTGGTCGGCGCAGTACCATATTTTCGTCTCATTTCAATTCACTACTTTCTCTCATTTAAAAACTTGGTCCCTGGTGCTGCTGTTCATTTATGTTTAATATGTATATATCATCATTTGTTTCAGCACCTAGCTTCACTTCTGTATTTATGTTCTCACTTTTTCCTGGTAGGCTCTAAATTCAGAATCCACTTGTTTCTTCGGCACTACCATTTCATAAACGTACACATTCAATGTCATGTTACCAGTCCATCAGAGAAAAAGTGAGGGCCCTTACTTAGTTAAAGCAACATTTTTCAACCTTTTCTTTTGTTGTTGTTTTTGGAGGGAAGGGGGATTTTTTACACTTCGTACCAACATTTTGCCAGATGAAACCACGTTAATTTGGCCCGCTGGCCATATTTTGGGCATCACTGTACTAGACCTTTGACTATTTTAATATATTATATGTGAGTTCTGAGGCACAGTGGCTGAGTAGTAAAGTGATTGAGTTCCGAACTGGATGGCCTCGGGTTCAAATCCTGGTGAAGACAGGTATTTTTAATTTTGGGGTTGGGCGCCTCTTGAGTCCACCCAGCTCTAATGGGTACCTGACATTAGTTGGGCAAATTAAAAGCTGTTGGTTAGTGTGCTGGCCACATGACTCGCTCGTTATCCGTAGGCCACAGAAACAGATGACCTTTCCATCATCTGCCCTATAGACCACAAGGTCTGAAAGGGGAACTTTTTTCTATACTAGACCTAGATATAGTTCTAGAGTCTAGGCGGGCTAGTCTAGGTAACTAGATCTAAATTACTTTTAGTGACTTTAGTCTAAATCAACTAGATCTAGATCTAAATGTCTAAAATACAGTATTTACAGATGTTCCTTTAAAAGATAAATAATTTAAAGATTTAGAAAGGATCTCCTTGAATCAAGTCCTAGATCTTTGACTTTAAATTTAAGACTATCTAGTCTAGTATAAAAATAAATGATTTAGCCGTCTAGTTTTTATTCAATTATAAATTATTTATAATTATTATACTAACTAAACTGTCACTAAACTGTACTTTACTTTAGATTCTTCTAGATCTAGATTGACTAGAAATATTAGATCTAGATCTCTATGTAGCTAGTACATGCATGTAGTCCAATTTAGTCTATATAGATCTAAGTCTAGTAAGTCCTAGTCTGTCTTTAGATTATCACCAGCATTATCTCTAGTGATTACTGATGATATGATCCAATCCAAAATTTATAAGTGCCAACATTTAAGTCCCTCTAGATAAATCATTGTACACTTACATCTCTATGACAACATGATCTGTTTGACCATAAGTATATATGACGTCTTCAAACATTTGACCATCAAGCTCTTAAGTCTATAGATAAATCAGTGTACACTTACATCTGTGACAACATGGTCTGTTTTAGCATGTAATAATTTTTTTTTTTTTTCAGAATGAACCAGTTCTATTAATTTCAAATCAACATATAACCATTAAAATGATGAAGAAAAGTTTTTAGTTCAGAAGTTTAAATTGAAAACCTTGCAGCTGTGTTAAAGAATGAATGTTTGATCGACAGATTCCTAGCAACAATTATTAGGTGCGCTCTTTTTTTAAACATTTTTTTTTATATTATTAGGACCAGCTAAAGCTAAAATTGTTATAATTTATAAATGTTGTCTTTAAGTGTTAACAAATTTTTAGTTTTGTTAAGCTTCAATGTAACGTGTTTTTAGTTTTGCTTATTCTCAATTTAATCTTTGCACCTTTTAAAGGTACATTTCTTCTTTAGGTAAATATTATAAAAATGGCACATGTTACTAGAAATTCTCGGAGTGGGCCAAGAACTCAGGGAAATCCCCACGGGTTAAGGCCCATTGAACTAGATCAGATCTGGGATGACCTGAAATCAGGAGTTAAAAGTATATATCGCCGACAAAGCATGTCAAGGCAACGCTACATGGAACTTTATACGTATCCTTTATCTCTTTTTAAGAAAAAGTAGTTAAAGTTTTTATTTTTGAGTACATTCTCTGTTTTAATTATTGTGATTCTCTTTGACCTCTTTCAGTCATGAAGGGACTCCTGTATCATCTCATAGAAATGATTTGAAAGCCTGAGTATTAGCTATGGCTGGAACAATGTTGCCCTGACAGCAGATCCCCTCTCCACTCAGTTAATTTTCCATAGGATACAGTTTGGGGTCAACAGTATCATAGGCTCTCTCTGAGTGTAGCACTGCGTGCTGCAAGCTGCCTAATAGACTCAGGCTCCTAATTTTTCCTCAGGGTTTACTCCCTAAGCCTTTTCCATGTCCTTGTTTGATTTTGCCACAAGGCAGCTGAGGCTTGAATTCGGAGTTTTCCTTCTACTAGGGGAAGTAGCCAGCCAAGGCTAACGGTCTCCTCCTAGATGAAGCTTACTTGTTTAGACCCAGTTGCTCTCCTTTGACCCTTATTATGTCAGGGATGTTTTTGGCAGCTAGATGTGGCCATTGCTTAACTTTCCTTTTTGCGGTGCTTAGTTTATACATTAAAAAAAGTTGGCATTTCAAAGCAGTTAATAAAATAGTCACCAGTAGGGCCAGAATTTGGTTTTATAAACTTGGCAAAAATAAACAGAAATGTTCTTAAATAATGATTACATAACTAAAGAAGTATTTTTTTCAGTTGGAAATATCTATTTTTGCTTAACTTAAGTCAGACATGTCTATAACTACTGTACCAGTGTTCATAGTGTGGCTAACCAGAATCAACAAGGCACAGCAGCTGCATCCTCATCATCTCAGCGTAACCCAGCTTCTCTCACAAGAAATCGATCTCAAGGTGGCGGTGCCCAGTTTGTAGGTCATGAACTATATAAAAGGATTAAAGATCTGCTACGTCAATATTTAATTAACTTGCTTAAGGTAATGTGCCATACCTGTTTTTAGAATCTAATAGAGTAGTTTTAAATATACAATCTTATTTGCCATCAGTGATGGAAATTATGAAAGTTATTGACAAAGAATAACACTGAAGGACTAAAAATCTAGATCTAGAATTCAAATTGGGGACCCTCGGTTAGGAAGCCAAGCACTTTACTGTCTCCATTATTACATTTTACAACTCATTAAATGGTACATTTATCACTTTCATTAGGATGGCCAAGATTTATTAGATGAGCAAGTACTTCAGTTTTATACCCGCCAGTGGGAGGACTATCAGTTCTCAAGCAAAGTATTAGATGGAATATGTGCTTATTTAAACAGACATTGGGTGCGCAGAGAGTGTGATGAAGGTTCCAGAGGCATATATTTTATCTATTCAGTAAGTTGTGACATAAAACAATATCTAGATGTAATTATGTTGTGAGAATGTCTTACTTGTGTATTTTTTTGCTAAGACCCTGGAAAACATGTAAGCTTATGTAATCTTTAATTAATGTTTGTCTTGTTTGTTTCTTTTCGTTGCTATTTCCCAAATTTTAACTCTTTCTCTCCTAAACGATGATAATAGCGTAGATTTTTTTCGGAAAAGCCAATTAAGCTGCGATGATGCGGTCGGTGCATTTAAACATCTTTGTTTCGTTCCTATTCTTGGTTAATAATTTTAAATGCTTATTAAATATTCTACCTGATTTCCGCTTGTAAAAGAGTTCACTGTTTACTTCCTTCAACATGGTTTTGATATTACAGAGCATTTTGAAAGTTATCTTTTTTTGTGTGTGTGTTAAAATGGAAATGGAGCCTGGCCCATCTGGAGGTTGATCTACTAACACTTGTAGATCTAAATTATATTTGTATATTCGGAGAGCTTATTGATTCAGATGACAATGATTTTGTTTTATCTGTGTCATGAGTCGAGTCTGTGACCTATTTTGACCAGTTTCTAGAAGCTCGAGGTCAAGCCAGTGCTGTCCAGCGTAAACAAGTTAATTTTAGGCAGGCAATGAAAGAAAGAGTTAAAGGGAAAAAATAGCATACGCCAGCTTCTAGAAGGTCAAAGTTACTAGATCTGAATCTTATAGTTCATCATCTGATGAACCTGCCAAGCCCCCTCCTTAAACTAGATGTATTAGCACAAAGAATACATCTAGATCTATGCCTGTTTCAACAAGTTTAAAAAATGCAGAGATGGGTACTAAAACAGAAATCAATTTTAGATTTATTCCTTCCAGTAAAATAGTAAATCTAGATCTACTTTAGCCAATATAGTCCAGGTGTCAACATGAACTTACTCAATTCTGAGTCAACTGAGCTAGACTGTTTTTTTTTAATCTACTAGATTCCGCAATTGTTGAGAATCTTGAAAATTGAATAAACAGTTATGCATACATTTCTGTCCATGACTATAATCGTTATGTGACGCACATCCATATGGATTGTTTTAAAACATGGAAGTTGTCCAGCCAAACATTATGTAAATAGAAATTAATCACATTTATTTGAAGTATATCATGTACAGTGTAATTATTTTCTTACTGGAACTAAATGTTGCAAGTTGTTGTTTTTTTTCATAAATTTTCTATGGTGGTGACCTTGGATAATGTGCTCCAGTTTTGTACTCTTTGAGTTTTTTTTTTGTTTGAGTGGTTCTATTTCATGAAAATATTAAAAAGGATTATAAAAAAAATAGCATTTAATTCAGTTTGGAATAGAAATGATCTTCTTATGTGACTTGGATTAAATTTTTTGTCGTTCATTGGTGAGTTTTCAGATTTCATTTTTACTTTTCATAAAGCAAAAAAAAAATCACTTCAATTTATTCACTTGGTCTAACAAGAACATTCATTTTCCTTTAATTTAATATCAAAAACATTATTCTATGAATGTAAATAAAAAAGTTATACCATTTTAATTAGAACATGTTAGTGCACTACAATCAGGTTAAATTAATAATTCCTTCAGAACTTGGAAAATAATTACGGAGAGAAAGAGTTAAAACTATTTGTATTCAATAAATCTTGGTTCACAACCCATTTTTTCGCTCTTTAGCTTGCGTTAATAACATGGCGTGACAATCTGTTTCGACCCCTGAACAAGCAAGTGACAAATGCTGTTCTGAAACTGATTGAAAGAGAGAGAAATGGAGAGCCTATCAACACACGACTTGTCAGTGGAGTAATAAGCTGTTATGGTATGTTTTTCATTTTCTTTTCATAGTTATATACTGCAATGGTTTGTAGGTTTGCATGGCTTAAGTTTGTTAATCATTAACACACAAACTATAATAATAAAGTAATGCACTGTCAGTCAACATTAGTTAATTTATTATTTCATCCAAAGAAGTTATGTTTTTTACTTCCAAAATTTTTTTTTTAGAATTATTAAGCAATAAAAAAACGACTGAGGAGTCCAGACTAACTTGTTTTCTAGTCGCTAATGGTACCAAAAATCATTTCATCTCAGACTAAGCCTGCTTTAATGATCTTTATTGGAAATTTGTTGTGATTACATGGACTCTTTTTTTTTTTTTTCCCAATAAAAAAAAAAGAACATTCCACAAAAGGGAACACACACAGAGTTCATTGAATGACTACGCACACAGAAATCTGGACCTTTATTAATGCTCCCTAGTCTAATCTTAGTGTTTGTCCCCATGCTATTTCCAGTGGAGTTAGGCTTGAACAAAGATGAACCAAGTTCCAGAGGACCTACTTTGTCAGTCTATAAGGAAAATTTTGAAAACTTGTTTCTAGACGACACTGAAAGGTTCTATACCACAGAAAGCAACGAATTTCTGAGGCACAATCCAGTCACTGAGTATATGAAAAAGGTAAGTTGATGAGTCGACCTTTTTCTCTTGTTCTTATCAGTGCCTTTAAGTATTTATGATTTTTTAAGTCCTCTTAAATTATTTTTTCAAGGTAAAACTAAACTAATTTATTAGTTTATGTCTAGGTCATTTTTTATGTTTTTATAGAAATACACTTCCCATAGCAACTTATTAATTGTTTGAATGAATGTAAGAAAACAGTTTATCAAATATAAATCATTTTTATGGACATCTTTGTTCCCCCTTTTTTTTAACAAGATATTTATAATACAAAGTCTGATAAAACCACTTACATAAAAAAAGATGTCCTTAAATTTAGATATCTAAAACAGTTAAGAATCCTGCTGATAATATGCTATTAGTAACATACGTTTAATATGTATATCTGTTTGGTCTTTCAATTTTCAGGCGGAAATGAGGCTTATGGAGGAGCAAAAACGTGTGCAAACATATTTACACGAGAGCACATTTGATGCTCTAGCACGTGTCTGTGAAAAAGTTTTAATTCAGAAACATTTAGAAAATTTTCATTTTGAATTCCAAAATCTTCTCAACGCAGACAAGGATGAAGGTTAGTCGTTTCTTTTCCACCTCTTCAGACATTGTTTAGAGGGAAAGTCTGATGTAGGAGACAGAATCTGATATTTTCATATGTTGCTAAGCACAACTTGTTTTAACTGTTTGTATTGTAGATTTAGGCAGAATGTATCAACTAGTGTCCAGGATTCAAGATGGCCTACATGAACTTAAGTCACTATTAGAGAAACACATTTTAAATCAAGGTGCATCAGCTCTGGAGAAATGTGGCGAGGCTGCTGTAAATGTTAGTATTGTCAATGGATAATCATGTTTGTTTTTTGTTTTTTTTTAAAGTTTGATATCTTAATTTTTTAAATATTTGTTTTTTGAAGCTTTCAGCTAATTCACTTGTCCAAATTTACTTCCAATTGCAAATAATTTGTGTTATAATGAGGTTGGCCGTCTTTAAAAATTAAACAACCCAATGATACCAGAGATACTATAATAGCTAAATGTTACTGTGTATACCTCTGGTAATTCCGTCTGTTCTTGTATTGAGCTGTTGGCCTTGAGAGATTTGTGAACAGACATACATTTAATAGAGAAGATGAAGTTGATAAAAAATATTGATTTGAATATTTAATCCACTCATACAAGCCAGTAAATAATGACACCAAGAGTTATCCAAAACCTTTTATTAAGTTAACTGACCAAAACTGAAAGAATTGAACACTAACTTGGTTTTTTGGACACACTCTATTTAATTATTGTTTCTAGCAATGTGCATAGTATCTTAAAGCCAACCAACACGTTTTATTTAATTTGCACATATTTAAACAATTCTAACCATTCAGAAATTTTTCACCTAAATACACATAAACCATGTACTGTCTGGAAATAATTGTTGTACTTATTTTTAAGTTCATGAAACATGAAAATATTATCCAGATCTTAGACGGCATGTGCCACCTAATGTATTGTTAACTATTACAAGCTAAAGTTGCATTACTTAAGACAATTTATTTTTACCAACTGGATATAAAAACATCTACCCCCCCCCCCCCCCTTGCCACCACCACTACACACATACACACACACTCACACTTTTTTTTTAGAACTTATTTATGGGTGGGTTTTTTAGTATGTTTAAATTCTACATTATGAGTTTGTGATGACTGGCCCTAGATCTATATTACTTTCTTGATTATTTCAAATAGAGATATAATCAATGCTATACAAGTAGTACCATGAGTAGGGTGGGTGTTACCAGTTTTTATTTTGTGACTTTCAGGATCCCAAGGTGTATGTTCAGACAATATTAAATGTTCACAAGAAGTATCATGCTTTGGTTATGACAGCCTTTGCTAATGATACTGGATTTGTAGCCGCCCTTGATAAGGTAATTGTCTTGTACATTTCTGTTTCTTTTGAAATATTTTATTTTAAATTATGTAAGACATATTAGCAAGATTGCAATACAATGGACAATTAATAATTTTTAATATGCTATTCATTTGTCATTTAGGCATGTGGGCAGTTTATCAACTCTAATTATGTGACGAAACAAGCCAACAATTCTAGCAAGTCTCCAGAACTGTTAGCTCGATATTGTGATTTGTTATTGAAGAAAAGGTTTGGAAAAAGCACTATTTATACGTTAAAAAGAAATCAATCTTGATTTGTTAATTTTTTTAAAAATAAAAATTTGTTGTTTTTTTGTTTTTTTAAATTTTGGGATTAGAAAAGTAACTTTTTTGTCTTAAAAGAAGAAATATTTGTTAACATTTATTTGCCTTCATATACAGCTCTAAAAATCCAGAGGAGGCAGAGTTGGAGGATACATTGAACCAAGTTGTAAGTAACATGTATTTAACCATTGGGTTGATTATAATTTTAAAGAGCATCAATATAGGTTTAGCAAAAGATCCACTTGTTGTCTAACCAACAAAATAAATAAATCTATTTTTTTAATCCACTCCCTATTCTCCATCATATCAATTAGTAGCATGTTTGGATTTCAGATGGTTGTTTTCAAATACATTGAAGATAAAGATGTATTCCAAAAGTTCTACAGTAAAATGCTGGCAAAGAGACTAGTTGGTCATATGTCTGCCTCGGATGATGCCGAAGCAAGCATGATTTCTAAACTTAAGGCTAGTCTTTGTTTCTTTCTTTGTTACATTCTTTCTTCAGATATATATGTATATTTAGTGCAATGTTTTTTATTTTATAAAAGAGGAAATAAAAATAGACTTACTAAATTAAACAGTTTCTATTTTTTTTTCTATCTTACAGCAAGCCTGCGGGTTTGAATACACGTCTAAACTGCAGAGAATGTTTCAAGACATTGGAGTTAGTAAAGATCTCAATGAAAATTTTCGTAAACACCTTGAATCTTCGACAGAACCTCTGGATAGTAAGTTATTTGGTCAAAAGATATCTGAATTAGATAGTGTGACAGTTCAATAATTTCAAAAATCAAATATTTTCAACTTTCCATTTCCTGTAACTTTCATTTTGAAATCACATTTAAGATAGATTTTAAAAAGCCATTTAACACTCAATTTCTTGTTACTAATTAAAAAATTTTAATACATAGAATTATTTTCACATTGAATTATTTGTTTATTCAGTTGACTTTAGCATTCAGGTGCTAAGTTCAGGATCATGGCCTTTTCAACAATCTTGTGCTTTCACTTTACCTGTTGAGGTCAGTAGTTTTTACTTTAGTAGTAGTATTGAGGTAATGTAACTTAAAGATTTACAAAGTAATGATATTAAGAGAGTGTTTTCACTAGAAACAATTCTCTAATCCTTTCAATATCTTTTGTTCTTGTGGAACAATAGATTTTTTAACATTAGCAATTTAGAGTTGTTTTTATTAGTTAGGTAAGAAGCCATTTTTCGAAAACTGATTTTTTTATTTTTTATTTATTTTTTTATTTATAGTTTAAATTATTTGCTTTTGTTGCAGCTGGAAAGAAGTTATCAAAGATTTACTGCATTCTATGGTAGTCGGCACAGTGGTCGCAAGTTAAACTGGTTATATCAGATGTCCAAAGGGGAAGTGGTCACCAATTGTTTCAAGAACAGATATACATTGCAGGTTTGGAACATTAAAAAAATGTTTGGCTTTTTTTATTTTTATTTTTAGCAATTATATATTTTTAAGATAATCTAATGCATTTAAAAAAAAATCAATCTTGAAAAAAGTTTTTTCTTGTGTGTGTTTGACCAGTTCTGTAAATGTCCAGAAATCCCAGTAATCCTAAGTGTATAACCCGTTTTAATAAAGTAATATAATAGTTGTGTAATAATATGCTTACGCTATATTCTAGGCCTCAACATTTCAAATGGCAGTTTTGTTGCTCTACAACTCTACCGACACTTACACTGTACAACAACTTCAAGAAACTACCCTGATTAAAATGGTGAGCTCACACCATAATTGTTGTTTTTTTCTTGTGACAGTTCTTTGTTTACCTTGTCCTTGGTTAGACGTTTAACCCAAAGTTAGGCTCAAAGATACATGGCAAAATCAGTTAATGTCAGTTTTTATAAAACTTGGACTGACATTGTTCATAACGCTGAAAAGGCTACACACATGCAGATCAATCTGAATTAGTTGAAACTTAAGTGGAAAGGTTCTCACATGACATGGCCAAAAGATCAACTGTATTTTATTTACCAAGTGACTTGGTTTTTGCAGATCATGTCGTTGTACCATGTTGAACTTAAATGTGGCTTTGATTTTCCAGGATATCTTGTTACAAGTTCTTCAGATTCTTCTCAAGTCTAAACTGCTAGTAGCTGATGATAATACAAATGAAGCAGATATCAAGCCAGAGACACAACTCTCTCTCTTCCTGGGTTACAAAAAGTAGGTACTTGTGTGTTTTATTCAAGTCAGATGTCCAATGTTTTAAAGTTGTTTTATGTTTATAAGTGGTCTTAAACATTGACTTGCTCATTTTGTTCATTTGGATACACATGCCTAAATTGTATAATTATCTCCATTCCTCTAACTTGTAAATTATTCTCCATTCATTTAAATTATGTATTTATCTCCATTCCTATAAATTGTATATAAAGTTCGAAAGTATTAAGCCTGCTGGTAGCAATTTTCAAGTTTTTTATAGCACCGTAACGGTCTGACCTATGAAAAAACTGATGGTATCTCTGAATTCCTTGTCCTTTTTTCTATAAAAATAGATCGGATTTAATGCATCACTTGGCTTAGTTAAAATTAAATATGAGGTCAAAGAGGTGTAGGGTAGGTATCGCCAAGCGTACTTTTCCTCGAGCGGATTTTTTCCCCAGTTAGTAAGCTCGAATGGGTTGATGGAAGGTTCGAACAGATCAAAGAAAATATATCTAAAAACATGTTTTAATATTTAATTTTCACTATAAAGTCATTTTCTTTTTACTCCAAGGCACGAACACCATCCATTGCACCATTTCCCACCCTCCACAACTTCAAATAGTCTCTTTGAGATGATGAGCCATCAGACTTAAAAATAGCCTTAAGCCCATTACCCATTTCCTTCACTACCGGGTAGTAAAAAAGAATAATTCCACACCTCCTGAGTTTGACCTCACCATGAACTTAGCCTGTACAAGGAAAAGGAAATAATATGTGTCGGAAGTGAAGAAAAAAGGTGCATGCGCAGTAGCAATATAGTAGTAATTTGGTAAACATTCAAATAAAAAAGTTTTAGCAATAAAAAGTGAACTGTTCGAACTTCTTGACTAATCGGTGCTGCTCAAACTTCGCACTTTACTCTATATCTCCATTCCTATAAATTTTGTATTTTTTTGGTTCCGTGTAAGCTAACTAGTATATTAGTTATTGTTTAATAAGTCTTTTTTTGTTCCCTATTATGGTCTGTACCTCAAAATTCAGCTCTTTAAATTGTGCACAAATAAAATTAATGGGAGCTTCTACATTCCAAGTGGTTTTAGATCTTCTAGCTATCTTAATCACATGCTTTTGAGTCCACTGTTGTTTGGTTTTTGCAAGTACATTTTCACTCCTCATTGCTCTGAAATTCTTTTTTTATTTCTGTCACCATTGGTGAATTTTGATTAAATTGGTTGATATGTGTCCTTCATCCGGGATTATGTTCCCCAAGTATTTAGCAGATTTTATGTTTTTTTGTTTGTTTTTGTCAGTGCCAAGGTCTCGCATGGATACATGACTAATGGTTATATGACAGGTGTGTTTTTGTCTTGTGAACGTTTTGCTTTAGAGTGGTGGGTACTATAGCATGCCCTATTATCAGCAGCTATATTTACTTCCTATATAATTGAAGGATTCTACTTTTTTTTTTTTGAGCAAGTGGTTGCTAATTTTAACATTCTGTTTTATTCAGTATAACACAGTTAGTTTTCCTGTCATGTACTTTTCCAATTGCTCTAGAAAATGAGTTTTATTCACCATCTCTCAAATTATATTGTTGCAAGAGAGATGAATAAGTTAATATTGTTTCATTCTAATCTTAGCCTGTTAGAATGATTGACCACTTTCTCCATCGATCTTTCCCATAATTCCTTAGCTCTTGTTTTCTTTCTGTCCTCTTGTAGTATTCATTTCAAACTGTCAAAAGTCTTTGTCATAGCTATAACCAAAAAAAGAAGCAAAATCTAAACTGATATTGCTAGAGGATAAACATAGAGTGATTGATTGATGAATTTTTGTTTGACTAGTAAAAAACTGCGAGTCAACATAAATGTGCCCATGAAGACTGAAGTGAAAGCTGAGCAAGAGTCCACACATAAAAACATAGAAGAGGATCGCAAGCTCTTAATACAGGTAAGGTTAGGATAATTTGTACAACTTCGTGAGATCTTAGTATTTTTGATTCCTTATGATGAACTGCATTCTCTGAGCTTTAGTGATCTAAAAAAAAACATGTCCTCTAAGAAGTTCTGATAGGAATCAATACACCTTACTTGTCAATAAATTATGTTTTTATAAGACTAAACAGCACTCGTGTATTAACAAGATGCTCAAAACAATGCAGTAGTTCCCAAATTTATTGGTCTGCACTCCAGTGACCACAATTTATTGTAAAGGAAAATTCTAAGTAAGCTCTTGTTGCATACTACTGATCAGTTCTTTATTTACATGCAATACATTATCACTTCATCTTTACTCAGGAAATGATTTTAACATAACAAATTTTTAGCAAAGTATTGTCCAATTAACAATGATATTTATTTTTTAGATGTAATAGAGAAATTTTGAAAATAAACTTTCCAGCCTTTATGCAATATACCTTCACCTTGCAATATTATATGTAAATACATCAGCCATTATCATTAAAAAAAAAAGCATTCTTCATAAGTTGTCTAATATAGATTTTATGCTTAGACAAAATGTAAATTATACAACTATGTTATAATGAAGTCATTGAAGTCCTATTTCCCAATGATGAATTCTTAAGTATCTGATATTTTTGATGTGAAAAAAAAATCCTCTAAGAAGTTCTGATGGGAAACTTGCAGTATTTTGTGTAATACACACAGAACCATTTACTAACGACCTGCTTCTGATCAGCATCTGAAAGTCTTTGGCATAATTTGTATTCTTTCCCCACTTCTCACTCATTAACTTCTTTTTTTTAGCAGTTCTTTCTTGGCCATCCATCCTTTGACTGTTAAAGCTAATGTGTTTTAAACCTTGATCATACCTTCAGCTTTAAACTTTGTCATCAACCTTTTTTAGCAGTTCTTTCTTGGCCATCCATGATATACTAGCCTATAAAACCATTTTTTAAATTTTAATTCAGATAATTTGTAACAAACAAAAAATAAAAGAAAAAAAAATGTTACATGAAAAAAGGGGGTGCAGTGTCTGAGTGGTTAAGAGCTTGGCTTCTGAACCTGGGGTCCTGGGTTCAAATATCGGTGAAGACTGGGACTTTAAATTTCAGGAACTTGTTTTTTTTTCTAATGACACCCTTGACCATACACTGATAGCTAAAATTAAATTTCATCCAAATTTGTTTTTGTTTGTTTTAAAAATTGTGTTAGAAACATTTATTTTATTATTCCCAGTGATGAATTCTTAAGTATCTGACATTTTTTTGATGTAACAAAAATTATCCTCTAAGAAGTTCTGATGGGAATATTACACATGTAACCCTTCACAAATAATTATCTGCTTCTAAACTAGGTCTATTAGTCTTTTGTACAATTTAACAGTTTATTCCAGTTCTTCTTTCTTTATTCCCCCCTGAATGCTATAGAAAAACTGGACCTTCCATAGACTCTTTAATTTTATGCCATTGCTTGTTTTCCGTCACCTCAATTTGTCTTTGCCTTTGCTTAATGAAGCCTTATAGAAATCGTAGTTTTAACTCATTCGTTCAACCGTTACCAGTGTTTCATTCACTTTTTATAAACTGATATATAAATGAATGCTTCATTTTAGTACTAGAATTTTGTCATTAAGAGATTTTGTTAATTTAAGTTGCTAAGTTATTACATTAATTAGAACATTTAGTAAAATTTTCCCAATGATGACTTGAAAGAATCTGACATTTTTTGATGTTACAAAAAAATTATCCTCTAAGAAGTTCTGATGGGAATCTCACCTATTTAACTTCAGACCTGTTGTTGTTTTTTTACTCTAAGAAGTTTTGATGGGAATCTCACCTATTTATCTTCAGAACTGTTTTTTTCTTTATTCATTATAAGAGTGTAACTTGAAATGATTGACATGACTATGTCTATTAGTCTTTTGTACAATTTGTAACAGTTTATTCCAGTTCTTCTTTCTTTATTCCTCCCTGAATGCTATAGAAAAATTGGATCTTCCATAGACTCCTACCCTCTTTAATTTTATGCCATTGCTGGTTTTCCATCACCTCAATGAAGCCTCATATAAGTTGTAGTTTCAACTCATTCTTTTCAACCGTAGTTTCAACGTATTCTTTTCAACCGTTACAAGTGTTTCATTCACTTTTCATAAGTATATGTAATGGCTCCTTCTGTCTCAGAAGACAATGGATGTGCCCAGGTGAGTCACTTGCTTTAATCTCATCTTGAGACAGGGCAGAATCTGGAGTGACAGTTTGTGCATGTATATGCATCTGTCCTAGGGCTAGCTGACAGGGCAGCTTTCTTCTTCTTTCTCTTGACTGATGCAGCTTCATTTCTTTTGCACTCTGCGAAGTTCGTACCAGCACATACAGTCTGTCTTCATGCTGTCCGGTCTTTGTCTATCTCCTCCCACATACTTTATTCGATGCCCGTGGTTCTCATGTCTCGCTTGCAGACAACTCTGTAGGTTAGTCTTGGGCGGCCCTTGGGTCTGACACCCTATTTAAGCTTAGCTTATAGGATGTCTTTAGGGATTCCTCCATCTGGCATGCAAGTGACATTACCAAGCCAGCGTAGTCTTCTCTGTGTAAGAAGAGCATAGATGCTGGGCATATTGGTCCGTTTCAAAACATCCTGGTTGGAGACATGATCCCGCCAGGAGATGTATTTTATGTGGTGTAGGCAGCGTAAGTGGAAGCTATTTAATCTGTGTTCTTGATGCATGTAAGTTGCCCAGCTCTCACTGCCATAAAGAAGTGTTCAGGACGCAGGCATTGCAGACTAGGATTTTGGTTGCCGTGGTCAAATTGATATTTTCCCACACGCGCTTGGAGAGTTTTGCCATTGCTGCAGAAGCCTTTCCTATTCAGCTCAGTGTCTAAATTTAGGTTGCTGGATATTGTTGTTCCCAAGTATGTGAATTCCTACACCACTGTAATTGTGTGATTTCCAATATGTATCACTGGTATTTCTGCAACATCTTTTTGTAAACTGATATACAAATGTATGCTTGGTAATAGTTTAGATGCCCAGATACCTTTACTGACCACCATGTTGTTTTTAATGTTTCTTCTTTTTTCGATTACTTTTTTAAAAGAGATTTCTGTTCTTATGTTGTCAACTTATGCATTTTTAAGTGTATTTACTGAAATGAAGGTCTAAAAAAAATGTTAATTATAAATTGATGAAGTTGTTTCTTCATTTTTTCACTAACTTTTTTAAAGAGAGTTTTTTGTTCTTATGCTATCATTTTAAATGAATTTGAATATTAGATCTAATAGCTGCTAGAAAGAAAGATAAAACAGCACCAGAAAAATGTTGGCAAGTAATTCAAGGGAGATTGTCTAGTATTAAGCCTTAAAATCAAAATGGCATATTTCCAATGACAATATATGGTAATAAGAAATAAAACTAAAAAATTTATATTTTAAAAACTATTTATCTCCGAGGAAATCAAATTACATATTTGTAATCTGCATTTTTTTCTGCATATTTTTAAAATATAAGAGAGACCTGATTTAGCGTTTCTAGTCACGTAAACTAATACCCTAATACCGTATGCTTCATTTTAAGACTAGAATTTTGTCAGAGATTCTGTCAAGATGGAGGTCATTACATTAATAAGAACATTTAGTACAATATTTCCAATGATGACTTGAAAGAATCTGACATCTTTTGATGTTACAAAAAAATTATCCTCTAAGAAGTTCTGATGGGAATATCATCTATTTATCTTCAGACCTGTTCTTTTTTTTATTCTCTAAGAAGTTCTGATGGGAATATCACCTATTTATCTTCAGACCTGTTCTTTTTTCTTTTTTTTTTCATTATTCAATTTGATATTTTCCCACACACACTTGAAGAGTTTTGCCATTGCTGCTGAAGCCTTTCCTATTCAGCTCAGTGTCTAAATTTAGGTTGCTGGATATTTTTGTTCCCAAGTATGTGAATTCCTACACCACTGTAATTGTGTGATTTCCAATATGTATAGCTGGTATTTCTGCAACATCTTTTTGTAAACTGATATACAAATGTATGCTTCATTTTAATACTAGAATTTTGTCAAAGAGATTTTGTTAAGATGGAGGTCATTACATTAATTAGAACATTTAGTAAAATATCCCCAATGATGATTTGAAAGAATCTGACATTTTTTTATGTTAAAAAAATATTATCCTCTAAGAAGTTCTGATGGGAATATCATTATGAGTGTAACTTTAAATGATTGACATTCATTAATAAGAACATAAAATAATTTAGCTTTTAAATTTTAATAAAAAACAAATTAATATAATAATTTTGGGACATAAAATATGTCTAGTATAGAATGTTAGAAGTATTTTGACTTTTGCATTAGTTGGTTTATCACTTATAATATTGTAAGGATTTGTCAAGACTTTTGTTAAAAATGGAAATGTAGTAAATAATAAATGAACTAGTGGAAGTGGTTTAATTAAGTGAACTGTTTGTCATGGACACGTTTGTGTTGCACAAATCTTTTCCATTCACAAGGCAATTGACTATTATAATATATGCAGTGGCTGAGTGGTAAAGCGCTTGGCCTTCTAAACTGCAGGGACCTGGTGAAGAATGGGATTTTTTAATTTCAGGATCTTTTGGGTGCTTTTGAGTACATCCAGCTCTTATAAACATTAGTTGGGTAAAAGTAAAGGCGGATGGTCGCTGTACAAGCCTCGTTAACCGTGGGTCACAGAAATAGGTGACCTTTACATCATCTGCCCTATAGACGGCATGGTCTGAAAGGGGAACTTTACTATGAGTTTTAAGTCAACATTACACCCTAGTAGCCAGGTAGTACTGCTAGCAAGCTTGGGATGAGAAGGAACGAGTTTGTAGAATGTATGTTAAATTTTTTTAAAAATTAAATCAGTCGTGATGAATGAAACATTCTTTATGTTATACAGCATTTTCCCAGTGATGAGTTTTTAAAAGTCTGATGTTTTGTGAGGTAAAAAAACAATAAATCTCCTCTAAGAAGTTCTGATGGGAATGTTTATAACATGACTTTTTTTTATTTATGTATCTATTTCTTGTAATCTATTTAACTAGGCTCCTCAGAGGAAACTCTAGATGACTTTTAGTTATGAAATAAAAGTTTACAAATTATAATTATTACTTACTTGAAAAGAGAAGATAATTATGTCCTGTGCTTTTTTTATTTTTTCTACTTTCTGTCTTACGGAAATCATTTCTCTTGATATTTTGAAGTTTTCTTTTTTTGAATAAATCTCACAAGCTGTAAACATTATTTTTCTTTCTGAATCTAGGCAGCTATTGTCAGAATAATGAAGATGAGGAAAACCTTGAAGCATCAGCAGTTATTAATTGAGGTCCTGAACCAGCTTTCATCTCGTTTTAAGCCAAGAGTACCTGTCATTAAGGTAGATAAATTGAACAGTAGTCTACTTTGCTATCAGAGTATAGCTGTCGTTTGAAGTTATCTTATAATAATTTATCTATGTATTAAATTTTCTTTTCAAGTCTTAGCTTTTCCTTAGCCCTTACAAATCTTTGATAAGAATGTTCAAAAAAAGATATTCTTTAATAAACATTTTTTTTTTTTAATTTCTTTGATAATGATGTTAAAAAATGTTTTAATAAAAAAAATTCTGAATTGATTTTCTCTCCACAGAAATGTATAGATATTTTAATAGAAAAAGAATACCTGGCAAGAGTGGACGGACAGAAGGACACTTATAGCTACTTAGCGTGATCACTTGGCAATGTGTGCTGTTTTCTCCCAGAACTAGGATACTTAGAAATGTTACTTTCTTCTGAATGCCATTGTATGTGGTTCAAGCAGTGGTTCTCACACTGCACATGTCTTGTACTGTAGATTGTAATCCAACAGTCTTATAGTCCCCTGCTGACACATGCCCACATGTTTGTGTGCATATGTCCTAATCATGTTATGTTTTCAGAATTCAAAAAAAAAAAAAATTATCATACATTTTTAAAAAATTGGTTATGGTTTATGGGCCAGTTTTTTTTTTTTATTTGGCATAGACTGAAGTTGGATTACATTACAATAACATTTGTCAGTGTATGATAGTTAATATTATAGGCAATGCAATAGCTTGAACAGATTTCAAGCGTTGTTAAAATATTATTCTTAATCTCAAGTGTTTAAACGTTGAAGACTGTTTATTAAACACTCTGGTTGTTGGCTGTCCTCTAAATACACTGCCGAACAATGTATTAAGTGTATAAAGAGATGTCAGACTTCTTCTGTGTTGTGTGCCACTGCCCCTTTGGATTGTTGTGCTTGGAACGCATGTCAATATGTATTATAATAATACCAGGTATGAAACCATGTGTTATGTTAATTCTGTGTCACTGTCTGAAGTTTGTGTGTTCTGCCATATATTATATCTCAAGTCTCTCACACCATACAATTGTTTAGAACTAAACCTGTGATGTTATGTTGACAAATATTTTTTGCATTGCATTCAGTAGTTTGTGACAAGGTATCCCCCCCCCCTTACATTGTAGCCACCTCTGTAATCAGGGAATAGATATCATACAGAATATTGCAACTTTTTTTTTAGATTGAGGCTATACCTTTCTTTTTAAAAAATAATCAAGAGTGTAGCAATAAACAAAATCATTCCAATAGAGCTTCTTGACTAAACATCAATGTTTTTACTTTGTCAATGAATACTTTTCTCTAGTGACTAAACTATGTTCTGTATGAATTCTATTGTGCACCATTTTTCAGCTTGTAATTGCTTACCACTTGTTTTGATTATGTGATGGTAACATCCGCGAGCAGTTACACTAGGTCCAAGGATCTCTTCAACTCGTATATATTGTGGCATATGGATTGTGGGAATGGTCCTTTAGATTTTCTGTGGACGTATGGGGCATTGTGGTATTGATTGTTGAGTTGTTCTATTATGAAAGCGTTATAGTGAGAGTTGAGTTGCCTCACATTCCTTGGACTGGCACAAGAGATTACCTTGATATATTAAAAAAAATATCAGTGCAGAAAAAATTTAGTTTGCTTGGGGGAGAAAAAAAACAATTATTACAACGATGTGTGGACTTACTTCCAATTGTATTATACTAGCTTAATGTTTTAGCCTTGTGTGGTTTTCTCTATTTATTTCAAGTTCAAGTAACCTTTAGTTGGCAGGCCTGAAACATGGCGTCACTGCAGTGATATTCTTGGTGATTTTTTTGCTGGTTTTACTTTCAAAGGAACAGTTGTATTTAAGATTAACTTGTCCAGATTTTAAATTCTACATTGATGGATCATTTGTCTAAAGCTTGTTGATACTTTTTTTTTTATCCCAAGGGTGTTAGAATAATTGTACTAGGCTAGATTTTAATTTGTATATGCAAGTTTTACATTGAGTTCAAATATTTTGTTCAAATGTTATGTTGATTATTAAGAATATAATTTAATAACAATAATAAATTGTGTTGGAATGACTTGGCAATGTGTGTGAGGTCACCCTAAGACGAGTTTCTCTGCCTGGGCTGGGTTTTTATTTCTAGGTACTCCTTTCTTTATGATGATAGATATCTACAAATAATTACCATTTCTTAACAAGTGTGCTAAATGAAGCTGTAAAACTGCAGCCAGTAAAAGCTTTTTTTTTTCTCCTCAAAAGGTTATTCTAGCTGTTAAACCTAAAATCATTTTGTTGAGAAAAGTTTATTAACATTTGTTTTCATTCTCATGCTCTTGTTTGTTTCACAGCTATGTTCACGTGTTGCTCTTGGTTTAATTAATTCTATATTTCTAGGTTTTAGTAACTTAACAAAAGGTTTGTCTATTTCATCTCAATAGTCTATTGATTTCTTACTGTTTGCTGCAGGTTGTATTTATGTAGTAAAATATTTCTTACACTGGGATCCTACCAATACACGTGTGCCATACATGTGTTAATTAATGTCGTGTGTTTTATTCCTTGGATAACTAATGCTGATTTGGAGTACAAGTGATCTGTTTAAATCACATTTGTTTTTAAACGTGGTGTAGTGATGTGTCAGTCTGCAGTGAAAGCTGTGTTTGTGGTGAGACTCTTGTTAGAAATGCCCCCTTTGCCTTTTTAATTATCACTTGGAAAGATCTCAGTCTGTTAGGTGCTACATGTAGAACAGTGTTGGCCTTAAACATGCTGATCCATAGAAAGAGCACCGTTCATTGAAACAAATTTCAGAGCTGGGTTTTTGCAATTATAGTCTGTTCTTGAATTAGATTGACTCGTACTATAATTGTATTTATAAAAGTGAAATGCATTGTTCATATTTTGTAAATTAAATTTTTGGCTTGGTAAGTAAATCTGTTTAGTCTCATGAAGTCATCATTTGATGGTGTTAATAATTATAATGATTTCATTCAAAACTGTTTTGTTTAATTTGTTTTTATATCAATTATAAACTTTATTTCTATGAATACATTTATATCTTTGAAGGAGTACATTAAAATGCTATCAATTTATTTGAACTTATCTGACGTGTGTGTTGATTTATTTGTTTGTACAATGTTATGGATGTTCCTTCAGAGAAGATAATCTTCCTAGTCAAACTTCCTGCAGGATGCAGGGGAGGGGGAGTGATGACAGCTGCAGGGCATGAACCCCAGGACCATTGAGATGACCAAATGACAGTCCAGCACATTAGATTTTGTATTTGTAAATTATATGGCTCCTTTTGTCTCGAAAGGCAATGGATGCGCCCAAATGAGTCGAACTGGTTTTGGCTTAATCATGAGACGGGGCAGAATCTGGTGTGGCTAATCAAGCCAATTCTAGAACGGCAGACTTTGCCACTGATTTAGGGCTAGCGGACAGGGCAGCTTTCCTTTTTTCCCTCTTGCTTAAGGCCGCTTCAATTCTTTTGTTCTCAGCAAGGGTTGTCCCAGCACGCACAGTCTGTCTCCATGCACTCCGGTCTTTGGCTATGTTTTCCCACATACTTTCGCTGATGCCTGTGGCTCTCATGTCTCGCTTGCAGACATCTCTATATATTAGTCTTGGGCGGTCCTTGGGTCTGACTCCTTCCACAAGCTCGGTATATAAGATATCTTTCGGGATTCTACCATCTGGCATGCGGGTGACATGTCCGAGCCAGCGTAATCTTCTTTGTGTCAGGAGAGCATACATGCTGTTCATATTGGCCAATCTCAAAACTTCCTGATTGGAGACATGGTCCCTCCAAGAGATGCCCATTATGCTCAGGCAGCGCAAGTGGAAACTATTCAATCTGTGCTCTTGGTACAACAGATATGATTTTCTCTCTTCGGCAGCTACAGGAGAAGAGCAGAGAACAAAAGCAGCCCCTCTTCATAGCATTTATTGATTTGACCAAGGCCTTTGACCTTGTTAGCAGAAGCGGTCTGTTTGCTGTGCTATAGAGAATCGGCTTCCCAAATAAGTTAAGAAAACTAGTGTCAGCTTTTCACGAAAATATGCAGGGCACTGTTCAGTTTGAAAGTTCTCCATTAAGAGCGGTGTAAAACAAGGATGTGTACTGGCCCCTACACTATTTGGCATCTTCTTCTCAGTTGTACTAACCAGTGCTTTTAAATCCCTGGAAGACAGAATATATATCCATAGCAGATCCGATGGAAGGCTCTTTAACCTGGCACGTCTTAAAGCCAAAACGAAAAGGCGTCGTATCTTGATAAGAGAGCTGCTGTTAGCCGATGACGCGGCACTCGTATCTCACTTACAAGGAGGTCTACAGAAGCTAGTGAACGCCTTAGCAGCTGCTTGTCAAGAGTTTAGCCTTACTATAAGTCTCTCCAAGACCGAAAACCTGGCACAAGACGTCGCAGAAATTCCTATTATACAAATTGGGAACCACACCCTTTCAGTGGTGCAGGAATTTACCTACTTGGGTTCAACAATTGTCAGTAACCTAGACTTAGACATCGAGCCGACAAATAAGATAGGAAAAGCTACCACAGCATTGGCAAAACTCTCCAAGCGCGTCTGGGAAAATGGTAAATTGACCACAGCGACCAAAATCCTAGTCTACAACGCCTGTGTTGTGAGCACTCTCCTTTATGGCAGTGAAAGCTGGCCAACATTGTAAATTATGGTTCAGTGTTTATGCATTACTTCTACTAATGCCACTATAGAAAGGGATGGGCTGCCTGAATATGCCAGGAAAACCACAAGCTAGCAGAGTTTAAGTCACTGATTAACTTGCAACTAGATTGACACATAAAATGTGTAGGACGTAATTATCTTCTCTTTTGAAGTAACATTTAAAATTGATAAAATACTTATTTTTTTGTCTTCTGTTCTGAAGAACAGACTAAAACGTTATTTAACCTTAGTTAGGCCAATAATAGAATACGCATCCTCTGTTTGGGACCCTTTAACACAAGAAAACAAAGAAACTGGAACAGACAAAAATAGAGCAGTGACATTCATAAAAAATATTCACATTTAGTAAAATCACTTAATTTAGAAAGCCTTCGGATAAAAGACTTAAAAGTAAAATAGCAATTATATATAAAGCACTGAACCATAATCTTCAAATACAAAATCTAATAAAATACTCAGAAAGATAAAGGCACATTCCTCGTTCCATATGCTAGGACAAATTTTTACAAATGCTCTTTCTTCCATAGCACTATTAGAGCATGGAATGGGTTGCCTAAGCTGGCCAGGAAAACCAGTGACTTGGCAGAATTTAGGTCATTGAATAATATGCAGGACGCTTAGGACATAATCATCTTCTTTTTTTGAAGTAATATCTGTTTCATATAATATAAGGATCTCAAAATTTAGTTTACTAATGGTGTTTCTCTTATCAAATACCAATTTTCACTTGTTATAAATCTCACAGCTCTATTTAGGGTCTGTAGGTTAAATAGCATTTTAGTTTTGTGTTTTGATAGATATGAAAAAAATTCTTTAACTAAGCCCTAATGCTTTTGAGTTTTGAATGCTGGTAATTTGGAGATACCATGATATTTTTTTATTTTTTTATTATAACACCTAGATATTAAGATTTTTTAGTCTGTTACTCTTTATAATTGGCCTTATTCTGGGTGGAAAGACAGTTGATTCATTTTTCATTAATCTTCTAATACTATTTGTAAAATTTCAGTATTTTATGTTTTTTTTTTTATTATGTAAATGTTCAGTATTCAATCATTATCCAACTTTTATACCATAAACTTTATAACTCAGATTTAATGACACATGGTTTAATTCTATACTAAAATAATATGGTCCATTTGCACCACTGGTAATGGCGCAACAGTGATAATTATGATTATAAATCCAGAGTTTACAATATCAGAAATACCAACCAAAAAAAAAATCTTCCATAAAAATAAAATTCTCTCTATGGCAAAAGTTAAAAAGTTTAATTAACAAACAAATCACTGTCGCTTCAAGCCCCTCTCTCACAAAGCAAAACAGACAACCTCAAATGCCACCCTCCTCCCCCAGGTTAACAGAAGACAGAATGGCTACAACTCAGTCGTGACAAGGTACACCTGAGTTTACTGTTATTGGTGTTAATTTGAAACCATTTAATATTGCAGTTTGTTCTCTCCCTATCAGGAAATCCTGAATCCATTGGTCCAATGAACCAGTTATGCTGAAATATTTTTATTTTTGAAGCAAGCTATGGTAATGAACTTAGTCAAATGAAAAGTTGAATAAAATGGAAGCTATTGGTTCATTATTAATAAGCCTTTTGAAAAATCTTCAATTAGACCTTTTAAAGCCATGATGGTATGGAGTAAAAACATTATGTTTATCTAATTCCAAGTGATTTAAGATGTTGCTACATATTATGTGTTCTGCTATTTTACATGTGATGCAGGTGAGTAGTAATGGTTTGTAGATTCCTGGATCAGATTTATCTCCTATTTTTAAATAGGGGAAACACAATAGCTTGCAACAGTGCAGTAGAAGAAGGCTACTTCAGTCTCTATTAACTCTTTCTCTCCTAACTGACGATACCAGCGTTGATTCTACCAGAATGTGGTAAATAATTGCGGAGAGAAAGAGTTAAAAGACGCTCCCTAATTCATATCACTTGTTGGATGCTTCTCTTTGAGTGGGGCAGAATCTTCTGTGACAAAACAATTTTGAAGAGGCAAAGTTTGTCAGCTCATTTTTCATCTAGTATGCAAATGGGATCTTCACCTCTTTGTGTCCCTAATACATTGACACAGTGTGTATTGGCCTGTTTCAAAACATTTCACTGCACACAATAATACCAATCAAAAGTAATTTTGTTGTTCTATCATATAAGAATATTTTTAGTTAGCATCCTTTGATATTTGCTAAACAACAAAGTCTGGGATTTGATGGTAAACAACTTGTTCAATTATCATAGAAATCAGTGACAAATTGAGAAATAAAGATTCTCATTCAACATAAAAATTACTCATAAAAATATTCTGCGTTTACAAAATTGGTCAAGCTAACAGCCTGTTAGATAAAACAACCCCTCAGCTAAGTTTAGTTGCATACATCTTTTTTTTTTCTAAATTATCTCAGCTGTCATTGTAAAACATTAAAGACACCTGAAACCATGATCTGATTTAAATACATTTTAATTCAAAGACTAGAGCAACCAGTGTCTCTAAAGTATAACACAATAAAAATTGAAGTATTAATCCCAGCACACTTTTGACAATAACAAATATATATGTTACTGAAATAAAACCTATAACTAGTGTGCGTTAGTCTTACACAAACCTGAATCTAAGTAACATTCTACAATACTGATTTTTTTCCCTTTAAAGAGCATACATATGATAATGTGTATATAATTTAGAAATGACATTTTTTATAGTATGAATATAATTTTAGAAAATTATTAATACGTTCAATATAATTTAGAATGGACATTTTCAGAGCATCAATAAATTTTTGTTGAAAATTATTTATAGGATAAATATAATTTAGAAATGACTTTTTCCTAGCATCACTACAATTAAGAATACATTTTAAAGCTCATTCTATTTAGCTGTCTTTAATCCTCTAGGACATGCAACTCCTGTCCCCCCCAGACCACAATAACCATCTTTGTTTTTGTCTAAGTACTGCTGGTGATAGTCCTCTGCATAATAAAACTCTTTTGCTGGAGTTATCTCAGTAGTGATTGTCCCAAAGCCTGACTTTGTCAATTCTTGTTGATATCTGTCTTTGGACTGAGTGGCCTCAGTCTGCTGATTCTCACCGTAAGTATAGATGGCAGATCTGTATTGTGTACCAACATCATTGCCTTGGCGAAAGCCCTGAGTAGGATTGTGATTTTCCCAAAACAGCTAAATAGAACAAGAAGATGTATATTTAACTAGTGAAAAACTAGAATGTGTAATGGTGATATAACAAATAGGATGGAAAGAAATAGTAATCAGCCTTCTTCAAGACATTCTTCACTTTCACCTATCCCTTAGTCTGCTGGACCGTTGGGGCACTACACAAGATTTGTTGACCGTCTTTCTCCATTCCTCTCTGATTTTTGCCTTAGAACATTTTTCAATGGCAGGCCCTTCCACAGGACATTAAATCAATTAAAAATATTTTTCTTAGCCCCTCCCAACAAATTTTTGGGAAGGATAAGAGGCTAATAAAACTAATCAAGGGTCTTTTACTCACAATGAAACCTGACTTCTTATTTAATCTGAATGCTCAACAACCAATACTGAAAATCCTTATAGATCCTCCCTGTATGTCCAAACTTGAGTGTAAAGAGAATTAAAGAAACACTGTAGAGAAACCTAAAACAAGGCTTTATTAAACTTTTACTCACAATGAAACCTGACTTCTTATTTAATCTGAATGCCCAACAACCAATACTGAAAATCCTTATAGATCCTCCCTGTATGTCCAAACTTGAGTGTAAAGAGAATTAAAGAAACACTGTAGAGAAACCTAAAACAAGGCTTTATTAAACTTTTACTCACAATGAAACCTGACTTCTTATTTAATCTGAATGCCCAACAACCAATACTGAAAATTCTTATAGATCCTCCCTGTATGTCCAAACTTGAGTGTAATGAGAATGAAAGTAACACTGTAAAGAGACCTAAAACCAGGCTTTATTAAACTAGAATGACACATGAACAGACAAAAGATATACAATAGCACACTAAATCAATGTTAAGAAACACATTCTCAAAACACAAATATAAACAAGTGTCCATGATATCACCACATTTAGTGTTCTGAACATGCTAAAAAAGAAAGTAAGGAGAGATGTTAAGCAAATCATCTTAAGGAGAGATGTTAAGCAAATCATCTTAAGGAGAGATGTTAAGCAAATCATCTTGCATTGTGCGGGACATAAAGTTAGCAACAAAAAAAACAACTGTTTTATAGTCAGTTATTTTCTTTTCTTTTTTTTTTTTTTACAATTTGATGTCGAGCCTTCTCTTACTGCCTTAGCTGAATGACATGCTTTAAATTGTGTAATAAATGGAAACATGTCAACAAGAAAAAAATTGATAATATTAGTATTAATGTACTTGTTTACATAAGTTGGGAAAAAGCCACATGCCACCCTGCTTTTAAACTGTTAGCCAAAGAAACAGATGACCTTAACATCATTTGCCCTACAGATCGCAAGGTCTGAAAGGGGGACTTACTGTACTTGCTTTAGTTGATCCATCAGAAGTTAAGGAGGCTAAATGATGTACATCTGCTAAAGGATTTCCCATTGTGGACTAAAGGTAGGGACATTTTTGGTTGAAAATGTTTACTCTAAAATCAAAGTTTATTTTTTTGGAAGGTAGGGCATCAAGATCTTTGAAAGTACATCAACTTCAAAATCCTGATAGCATATAATGCTTACTAAGGCTTTAGAGTCCTTTTGGGGTTGAGATTGCCAACTATAGTTATTTTTTACAGCTTCTCCTGCCAAACATAATGTTCAGGATTTCTTTTACTATTAAGTAGTATAAGTAGACATGAAATGGTTGATTAATGAAAGTGAAGATTAGAGCCTTTCATGCTGCCAGCCTCCATCTTTTTGTGCAGGTTAGAGCCTGGATGTTATAATCTTTATTTATGAACATGTAAAAAAAATTCCTGCTCTCTTTTGCTCAGTTAACAAAGACCTTCCATTTTGTTTCTGGATACTTCTATTAAACTTGCTCTTAATCTTTCTCTTTTCATTTTCTTAAGTTTATTTTTTACCAGTTACATTATTTCTCTATAGTTTCTTCTCTCTCTTACTGCATTTTATTGCTTAATGAATTTTTTTTTCAGTGTATGCTGGATCTTAACAATTGAAATATAAAGAAAGAACAGATTACTGTGATTAACTTAATGATGAAAATCCTCCATGTATGACCGCAAAAGACAAGGGCTTTAGAGCTCTGTAGCTAATCTTACCTTCAGTAGGTCAGAGTAAGTGATGCTCTTTGGATCAAATATTACTCTCACAACTTCTGTGTGACCAGTTTGTCCTGTACAAACTTCCTTGTAGGTTGGATTCGGAGTAAAGCCACCGGAATAGCCAACCTGAAAAAGAATTAAGGAATTGACAAATACTGTAAACCATCTTTAATTAATTAACAGCCTGCAGTCAAATCTAAAGCTATTAAAAGTCAGAGCAAAAGCAGCCTTTAGAATTGTGATTGCTCAATGGTTGATTTGATTTGATTTTGATTTTAGGCACATCGGCACAATTTAGGCCATGTCGTGCCTGCACTCCCTCAAGAACCACTCTCTCTCCACATAACAAGGGCCAAATTCCACACAGTTAAATCATTAAAATCAAGGTCTACTCACAGTTAAAATAGTAAAGGTAGTAAAAATTTAATAATTTGGTAAAAATCTAATGTAAATAGTACATGTTCACAAATTCATAAATCAGATCTTCGCAGACAACCCCACTTCCCGGACAAAGCCCAGTACCTTCCCAGGGTCGACACAGTCGAACAGTGTTTTTAAGTTAGTGGCTCTAAAATATTTCTCCCTGACATCCTGGTATCTAGGGCAATCAACGAGGATATGCTCAATGGCCTGCTACTGTTACCAAAATGGTCATTCAAACACAAATGATGATCACACCATTTCAAATCCCCAGATGCCTTTACTAAAACTTGTGTGGCTGCTATTTTCCAGCTTTCTTGTTTGCACTGTATTCAACATATCATTTTCAATGCTATGCTAGCGAATCGACTTCTCTTGCCTAAAGATACTTGGCTCTTTAAGGCATTTAAAAATGATTTGATAATAAATGATAATTTCATTGGTCCAAACAAATGGAAATTCAGTTTCACTATGCTTGTCCACCTCAGCAAAGAACAGACTAAATTGGACAGGTCACCTTGAAAGACAGAGGAGCGAAAATTGTATACAGGCAAAAACCAAAAGGCAGGCAACCCAAAGGCAGACCCCGAATGCAATGGATTGATGATGTGGAGGCAGATCTGCAACAGCTTGGGGTTAGGGGATGGAGACGAAAGGCCCAGAAGAGATCTGAATGGAGGAATGTGTTGAAGCAGGCCAGAGCGCCCAAAGCCCTTCATGGGCTAAAACCCCACTGGGATAGATGTCCACCTACTACTATGACAATAACAATATAGAGGCAAACACAACATTTACAGCTGAATAAAACCATATATCACTAGCAAGAATTTTCTAGCAATTAAGTCAAAAAATTAGGGGCATTAAGTTCATTATAATTAAATAACATTAAAAAAAAAAAAGGAGTACTTCATAAATCATCAAAAGAACATTTTCTGATTCATCATCTAAAAACTGACATTATATTTGAAGATTTTAAAAAAAAAACACTATTTTTATCTCAAAGAGATTATATAATTTAACCTCATACTGAGCAAGAAAGTCACCAATGACCAGAGAGAAATCCACAATGGAATTAGCCAAACAACCAAACAGTGTAGTTAAATGAGACATCGTCCAGCACCCTTGAGAACTGTGTAATCTGACTACAAGGCTTTCTTAATACAACCCACTTGGCATTGTATTATGATACTTGAACAGACAGGACAGTTTGATAGCATACATTCATCAAACAAATAACTTTGTTGACTAATGTGCATATTTTTTTTCAAAATATTTGTTTATTTTACATGTCATCTTATTCATTGCATATTATTTAATTGTGCAAAAAGCAAAATTCTCGAACAAATTTTCTTCAGGATAACAATTACACAAAAGCAGAATTTCACAATGAATGCAGTATACTAAATATAAAAAATAAAAGACTGAAATCTTTAGAAGGCATCCATGTTAAATGGGACTTCACTAACTCTAAAGATTAAAAAATGTTTGACGCATTAACTGTGGCATTTTATGCCTTGACAGATGATTTTTTTATCCTTTGCAACTTCTCATGTGACTAAAGAGACCAATCCTTGATACACAGCTGCGGTCACAGGTTGAGCCTATGTAATCACCATGTGCTTTTATCCTTTCACCATGCTTTCTACTTCTGGTGTGTAAGCCAACTGCAATCCAGGACCCTTCCTTATGCTTGCTCTCCAATGTGGATCCATCCAGTGCATCTTTTCCCCAATTGTTGGTGTTGATTTTGAAGAGCTTCATGCCCCGTTTGCATACATCAGTACATTTTAAAAGTGGGCAACCAGTGGCTCTCCTGCATTCTATTAGATCACAAAATACAGAATGTCTTGTGGCATTCTGTGAGCTGTTCTTTATTACACAGCTGGGGATGCGTAGCCACGGGAAATACTGCATTCCTCATTAATCTTCAGACTTGAAAACAACCCTTATTATTATATCTACAACAGTAGATATAGAAAAAAAAAATCACTAACCTGTGTAGAAAATACCCCCTTCTGCTTCCAGAACAATCTTTCAGCGCCCCAAAAACAACCTAAACCTACAAACAAAATTTAAAAAATATTTATTTCATTTTTTATTCTTATTCATAAAGAATAACACATGGAGCATTCTGAGAATTGGCTGCTTGGTTATATGGTATATGTTATAGACTATTGTCTCAATGGTTCCAGGTTTAAACCCTGCCCGGCAACCATCCCCACTGTCCTGGTCTAGGATGTAAAAAGTTAATTCTGAAGGAAACATCCGAAACAAACAAAACAATTAAAATTAAGGGCACTAGTAGGATCGAATGTTACTCGCAACTAGGTCAAGTATAAGGCTACTTATAACTTCCTGAGTATTCATTATCTCCATCTTAACAAAGTTTCTTATATTTCAATAGGCACTAATAAAAAGTGCTTCAAAATTACTAACATCATTTTTATTAAGTCTCTAAGTTAATTAAGAGTCAGTAAAATCTGGATACAGTCAGGTCTGTCAACAGTGTTACTACTAGTAGTTCATACCAAACATAGCTGTCAACAGTGTTACTGCTAGTAGTTCATACCAAACATAGCTGTCAACAGTGTAACTGCTAGTAGTTCATACCAAATATAGTGGTCAACAGTGTAACTGCTAGTAGTTCATACCAAACATAGCTGTCAACAGTGTTACTGCTAGTAGTTCATACCACACATAGCTGTCAACAGTGTTACTGCTAGTAGTTCATACCAAACATAGCTGTCAACAGTGTTACTGCTAGTAGTTCATACCAAACATAGCTGTATCCAAGTGTCCAGGGAAGGGTGGCACTGTTGGGTTCTTCAGTACAGTGTGTACTGGACTGACTCCGATTTTTTCAGAGCGACCTCAAAAAAAAGCATTTCAAACAATAAAACTACATAGATACAAAGAGAGAAACAAATTTAAAGGGAGAGAAAATTTTAAATTAATTCAAAAAGATGAAAAAATGTTCATGCATGACTGCAACATGACTTCTCAAAGAAAAGCAAAATCTCAATCTTATACTGCAAAGAATTTTTTTATAGCTAAATGTTAGAGCACAAGATTGAAACTTTTATTTAATTCTATGTCAAATAAAACATTTTCTGATAACAAATGAAAACGTTATTGCAGCTTAATAATAACAGGGTAAAAAAATACAAATGAGCAAAATGAATAATTCAGTCAGAATGTCGAAAATAATTACGGAGAGAAAGAGGTAATTACCAGGTAAAGCTGCACCTGATGAAACCATAGCTGTTTTGGATGACATTTCTCCCATGTAAAATAAACCTGCGACACCTTGCCAGCTGACAATTTTAGCGACTAGCAGAAACTTTGCTTTGCGTAGCATAAACCTGATGGGTAGTGCGTAAACTTTATTAGCATGTATAGAACAGTGAGATTATAATTACTTGTCATTGTGATAAAAAGAAACATTAGAACAGAAGGAAAAAAAAAGTTGTATTCATGAATAATAAAGATACATGCACTATTCATGTTAGAATAGCTAGACACCTTTTTTTTAAAAAAATACTTTTTTGTTCCATTAAGTAGGCCTATATTAAGTAAATCTAAACTTAGAGACAGTTGAGGACAGAAGACTAAAAAATAAAGTAGCTGAAATACATAAAATACTTAACCATAATTTACAAAAAACAAAAACACAACCTAATAAAATACCCAGAAAGACACAAAGATAAAGGCACATTTCTTATTCCATATGCTAGCACAAATTCTTAGAAATGCTACTTCTTCCCTAGTGCCATTAAAGCATGGAAAGGGTGCCTTAATCAGCTGAGAAACCAATAACTTAGCAAATTTAATTCTCTAATTAACTTGCACAATCTTACTGACAAATGGATATGCATTGGATGTAATTATCTTCAGTTAAGAAGGGCATTTGTAATTTATAAGATGAGAAGTAAAAATGTGAACAAACTACACAAGTTTGAGCAATACAACACAGCATTTTTTTTTATAGTATTTTTCAAAAGTACATTTAAGACTAAATATTTTAAATGGTGACAATTGAATTTCAATCAAAACAAGACAACTCTGAACATTGTCCAAAACAAAATTAAAAAACAACAAATATTTTGTTTCAGTGTTTATTATATAAATTACACTTAGGATTGTTCAATATTAAATTTTCAAGTGTAATTATTAGATAAATGTAGGCTACATTGTATTTTATGTATTGGAGAAGGGAGGCAAAGGTGACTTTTTTAAGCCATTGATCTCAAGACTTTATTTAGAATATAGATTTTTCAGTGTTAACCTATATTTTATCATATTATTGTTATGTAGGACATCTTACCCCATAATTGCAAATTATAGAACCAATCTTAATGATGTGTATAAGGTTATCATTTATATAAGCAATAATATAATAATACTTGATATAGAAATATTTTTTGGGGGAGCGGGGGGGTACTTTATGCTGTTATCCTAGCTAGGTTTGAATAATATTTGTTACATTATCAAATTTGATTGATGTATGGTTTTGTGAAAAAAAAATGTAATAAATAATAAGTATAAATAATTATATTATTGTATTTAAGGTCTCAGAGTAATATCAACAGTTCACAAAGTCATCATAGGCAATTAGAACAAGAACCTGAGAGTAAATAAATGAATAAGAAAAAAAAAACACGAGTTTCAGTGATAAAAGGATCATAAATTTTTTTATAAGTTCCTAGTGTTATATCATACCATATTATGTTTACTTTTAAGACACCATCATTTATAATGTATAATTTTGTCACTCAAGGGGATTGAATCTATAGACTTTATCAAAACCAACAAACTTGAAAAATGCTTATGAAAAGAGATGGAAAAAAAGGAAATTTATGATTATAACAGAACTAATAAGCTTCTCAGTATACAGTAGATGCTCAGTGTGTTCAGCTTCACTGCACTTCAAATATTAAAATCTTTTTCTGTGGAAATTATCTTTGAATGCTTCAAAACCCTAATTACTATCTGTTGTTTTAAAATATATACCTTGTTAGTAATGGGTAATACAGGATAATGCTGTACATTTCAGCTTTTTTTTGTGTATACTTTATTGTTATAATTTTATAGTAAATAAAGCATTAAAACATTTAGCATTAAAATGCTTGATTGTGTGTTTTTTTTTCAATGTTATGACTTATCTGTTTTACCATAAAAAATTTTTTTTAAATATTTAAAGCAGAGATAAAGTTGCTGTTTTTTTTATGTCAGACCAACCAGATCTAACTAAGAATACTCCATGTCAATATAAATATCTAATTAATTACACATCTTACCTTATAGAATACAGACGTTACTTCAAAAAAGAAGATGATTATGTTCCGAGTAATGATATAGTAAATAAGCATACAATGACATTAACAATGGTCATTGTTGTGTAACTACTATCTAGCATGATTGGCCTGCATGATTAACAGTTGGTTGCTTGGGAAAAAAATCTAGATTACCTATGTCAAGGTCAAGGCTGTAAAGACTTGTGGCCTAACTTAAAATGAGTGATATTTACAGCTATTCCAGGCATGGATATTATAAAGATGTATTGTGATCTAGACTAGAGGAATAACTTACATACTGACACTAAATGAAATATTTCAATAATAATTCTAGGCCTATTTATAAAAAAAAAATAATCATCCTATGATCATTTAACTAAATCTAGATCTAGACTTTTACACTTAAATCAACTTTAATCTAAATTGTTCTAAATCTAAATCTAGATGATAAATTACTCATACTACTTTTTTTTTCTAGCTACAATAAATTTTTAATAGATTCAGTAACCATAACCAACAGACAGTACATTACCAGTAAAACACAGCCCAAAGTTGTCACACTCACAGGTGACAGGTCATTACACCTAAAATTAGACACAGAAGTAGGCCACTAAAATCTCTAGACTGATATTCAAATTGGGCATTCCAAATTACTTGACCTACTATTTTCTTGACTATGACTAAACAATATTCACAGCCAGCCAGTCTTAGATCTAGAATCACCATGTGGTGGCATGTCATAATAAAGTAAAATCATATTGATATATAAACATATTTATATTATTATAAATACTTTTTAAAAATCAAAAACTAGACTAGCAACCCTTAAATCTAAACTATAACTAGATCTAGATCTCTATAGACTAGACTCTACTACTCTAGTACTCAGTAGTCTGAGTAGCACACTAGGCTAAGACGACTAAGTAGATCTACTTCTAGTGTACCTAATTAAATGATTCGACAGCTGCACAATGTCGGACAGTTATCCCACATGGGAGACAGTCGCATGCCCAAGGCGATCTTCTTTGGTGAGCTTAAAGTAAGACGGCATAACAGAGGTGCCCCCATAAGCGCTATATAAAGATCAACTCAGGTGCCATTTCACCCTCACAGGCATAGAGGAAAGTAGCTGGCAACAGATGGCCTCTGAAAGAGACAGATGGAGAGCTCTCACAAAAGCCTTTGTCAAACATTTGAGACTCAAAGAAAAGCCATGATAATTATTGAAGACAGGTGCAGAAGATGGAATGAAAACTTAATTAGACCGTCAGTAGACAACAGCTTTGCTGCACTTTGCGCGAAATAGAGGTTTCAAGTGGGTTGGCAAAGTCATGTGAAACACTAAAAATTCCTCCATACTTAATCTTTAGAATCAAAGACATTGCCATTATTATTATTAGATTAGATTTAGAGTAGCTCTAAGTCCCTCTAAGTAGTCTATTAGAAGACAAGTTTTATTAAATTAATTAAATAGTTTATTATAGTTTAATTTAACTTTATAAGTAGTAGTGGTAACTACAGTTACTTAGCTAGCGTATCTTTCTAAGTTGTACATACTTTCTAAGTTGTAAGTCTATTTAGTTAGAGACTAGTGACTAGAGTGGGAGTCTTTACATAACATAACAATTAACATAGAATAATTTAATATTAACACGACTTAAACACAATTTTTTTAAATTATCACTAAAAATAAATTTAAATAATCTAGATTATTCTTGATTCTAGAATTTAGATTAGAATCTAGATTTACATCCAATAATTTTAAAATTTTACTGTTACAATTAAAATAAGGAGATTTTGTTCAGCTTACATAACTTACTACATCTAATTCAGGCTCAGACTAAACAGTTATATAACTATAACTTTAAAACAGCTAGATTATTCTCATAGACACTACGGTTGTTACAGATTTTGCCTTCTCTGGTAATGAAGGTTATATTAGTAAACAAATAAATTTTAAACTTCATAACAAGAGAATGCAAATAAAAATAAGTTAAGCAGTGATAGTTTTGCAAACATGTAATTATTATGTGGTTCCATGGTGTAATGGTTAGCACTCTGGACTCTGAATCCAGCGATCCGAGTTCAAATCTCGGTGGAACCTGAAATTTTTTTTTTTTATTATTATTTGAGAATTTTAAAAAGTATATAATAATAATATAAGGCTTGTCTTCGAGTCCGAAGATTAGTTAGGAGTGGAGTATTTCCCGTGGCTGCGCAACCCCAGCTGTGACCTACATATTTTGCCACACCAGGGCAGGCAAATCAAAATTTAAAAAATATATATTATATGAATAAAAAACAACATCTCTTACATTTAAATATCTTGCATATAGACAATAAATTTAAAATAACTATTGAACCTCTCAGCCTTGTGATTGTTGGGATTTCTTTAACATAAAACTACTGCACAGCCCAGTCGTCTCCTTGATGCTCAGGTTCAAATAAGCTTCGATTCCAAAGGTTAAGGATGAGTGCAGTATTTGCCGTGACCACATTTGACTTACGTAATTGTACACATCCGACAGCCGTTTTAGATCTCACTTCGTCGTCAGCGGCTATCTCCGGCAAGATCTTTTCTTTAGCAGTCGAATGAGTTCCGCAACCAGCGTGAGATCTCTCCAGCTGTCTTTTTCTGAGGCCAACTGTTTTCCTCAATGCCAGTGAGGGCTAATAGGCAACCCTATTTATAGTGCTTTGGCATGCGGTCCGAAGATTCCAATGAAACCTGGTGCAGCAGTTGATGGGCCATTTGCACATTGAATGTTATCGACAAGGTCTGGAACCAACAGACGAATGCTCCTCTGCCGAGGTTGGAGAGAAAAGCCCTGATGGTGGTCAAGGAAATCAAATGGAACCACATGGCGAAGATGGACTTAAGCGTGTTGAATGTTACCAAGCTGCCCCACAAGCATGTTCTTCAGACAAGGCTGAAGATGATGACATGTCTTACAGCTTCACCACACTTGTAGGGGGTCATATCATGGGCAGCTGGATATTGTGTACACAATTCTGATTTACAGAATTGGAATATTCTGTGGGGAAAACACCTTGTGGGCAACACAGCCTTCGACTGTTAAAAGCAAGCGGGTCCTATCCCGGGGGCAGTGCGCTGTGTAAATGCTACGACAGGTCCAGCTTTATGGTCGATGGCATGGCGGATCCCTCACACAGAGCTGGGGATGACGAGCCCACGGTCCATGCTTGTCTGTCGGATTAAACCATTTCCGACGGTCAATCGAGATAATGGCGCCGATTCCCTACTGGACATCATCTTAAAGAAAGCCCAAATGTCAGGCCCATACAAAGAGGACCACTGTTTTATAGACACTGATTTTTGTTGGTAGACATAATCAGCCATTCTCTAAGTTGTAGGCAACTAAAAGCATCGTTGTCCTAAGCCAGACATTTCCAGTGTGCTGTCCAAACACAAAATGATTTACCACATTAAGAAGGTGGCGTGGCATTCACATTGGAGCTGATTTATTTCCGTTGGGAGACCACTAGAACATGACTACCGTTTTCAGACCTAACGAATCAGCAACTTCGTTGGCATCAAGTTAAAGGTACAGTTTGTTTACAATTTTCTACGAAGTGGTTTTGGTGGCGAGTATCCGGTTTGTTGTACTATGCAACCAGAGGCTTCATGGTTACGAATTTCTGGTGTTTTGCTGTGAAACAAAAGGATTAATTGTGGCAAGTTTCTGTGTTTGCTATGAAACCCGAGGCTTTATAGTTACTAAGAACTGAAATAAGTAGCAACTCTAGATTCACTTGAGATAATTATTACAGAATGGAAGTTTTATTTGGGCATTTAAGCCTGCAAACTACCATCTCATAAAAGTCTGGCCAATCTGTTTACCTCAACACTCGTCTTCCTTTGCCCCCCTTCCCAGTGTACCGTGGTGTCTCATTAACAGTCTTGGTCAATGTGTCCGTCTCATTAACAGTCTTGGTCAATGTGTCCGTCTCATTAACAGTCTTGGTCAATGTGCCCGTGGTGTCTCATTAAGTCTTGGTCAATGTGTCCGTGGTGTCTATCTCATTAACAGTCTAGGTCAATGTGTCTTAATATCAAACAGCACACAGGAAACAAAGACAGCAGAAATTTTCCTATTCACTTTATTATGTCAACTAAAAGATAATATATGATTTGTAATAGCAAAAAGTTCACAAACGAACCACAAACAGCTGACAACACACACAAGTCATAGAGCACAAGGCACTTATTGATATCATACACCACATCAACAGTTTGAAAAATGTTCATCTTTTACCCTTTACAAAAAAAAACAACAAATAAACACAAGATATTTTTTTTTCTTTTATGTAAAATTAGACAATTGTTTTCTAATTCCTACATTTGACTCACACTTTTGACTTAATCAAATGAAAACTTTAAAAAATTTTAAAAATCATTTTAACAAATTTTCTGTATCTAAAAGTTAACACCTATTCTTTAGGCAAGACAACACATTGAAATTTCAGAAAGATGACTTCATTGATTATTGAGTAATGTTAAGTAAGATCCCTTTTGCATATATTTATATATTTGCAAAGGTATGACAAGATAGGAGAAAGTAATAAATGAATAGTTTTCTGTATTCTTTGAACATAATGTAGGAATTGCTTAAAAAAAAAATATGACTTGTTTTTAAACATTACTACATATTTTTTTCAAAATTACATTAATATCAAAAGCATTTTTAAAAGTAACATACATTTTAATACACTTAGTTTACATTATCTTTTATGCATTAAGATCTTGACCAATTTTAATCTTTGCACTTTGATAAAATACACAATTTGTATAGGGAGAATAAAATGAATGCACAAAACCAGGAAAGAAACAACAAACAAGTGACAAATAAAATGGCAGTTTTGATCATAAACCATTTTCAAAACTTGATCAGTATAACAAGTCTATGTAGAATATCATTCAGAAATATATTGGTCCCAAGCATAATGCAGCATGGAATTGTACAGAGAAAAAAAAAAAACTAAAAAAAAAAAAAACCTAGATATACAAATAACACAAAGGATGGAATGTGTCCATTGGACGGTGCTACCAACTGTAACAGTGACTTTGATTAGAGACACAAGGGGAGGCAAGCAGCAAAATAATATTGATCTAGATGATCAAACAAAAAAAACTGTAAGGAAACAAAATGGTTGACTATCGAAATGCATTCAAATAAAACAGCAAATAATAGTTTTGCGTATAAACTGTTTGATGGCCACACATTCTCAATTAGTAAGAAAGTAGTTTGTGCTAAGCGAATATGTTGGTGTCAGCAGTTTTGTCTTTTTTTTTTATTATTCAAGATACCTAGAAAGTTACTTATTTAATCTTATGCCTTTAGATTCAGACCATTTAGTCAAAAAATGTCATATGGTAGTTAGTTTAGAATCTACTGAAAGTTGAATTCAATTGATGTAGATGTATCCAGAGACCCAGTGAATGGCAAACGTGTATGAATGAAATCTCTTAAAAGACCAGCCGCACTGGATACAGATGAACAAGTTGTTGGTAGACCAGTTAACTGAAGACACACACACACACAAAAGTAAAAGCAATAAAGTCCAAAGTTGAGAAATATGAACTCGGCCAAATGTAGAAACACATTTTTGTAGAGTAACTTTAGACAATATTCTCCAAGCCTTTTGAGCGCATTTATGTTTTGTTTCCTATGTTTGGGATGTTCTTCATAACTGAAGTTTATTATTTCCTAGCCTTGATCCTCTGCAGGAGGGCAGCGGGCAGGGTTGAACTTGGGACAGTTGTGATGGCAATGCAGAGCTCATACCAAATCACCCAAGGGCATCATGAATGTAAATGAAGCATATTGAGACTGTTGTGTTTTGCAAGAATACTTAAACAAATGACTGGCAATGAGGCAATTTACAAACAATCAAAACAATCACCCTATTTGGAATATATTTAAGTATCAAATGGACATTTTTAAATTCAGATTTTGGCTACCGAAAAAAAAAAATGCCGGTTCAGTAACTCTGTGCAAACAATAAATTTATAGCATGCACAAAAAACATTTCATTCAAAAACAAAAACCAGCAGCAGAGTACTTTGTATGGAGGGGAGGCAAGTGTGTATGTGTGATGGACAGAAATGTTGGTTTTAAATCAAAACTTTAAAATTGAAAACAATTTACAGTAATGTTCACTCATTCTATCCCCTGCCTTTTAAACCTATTATCCTCATGAACTGACCCCAACACATCACAAAGCACTTGTGCACAAACACCTAAGCGAGTATTATTACAAAAAGAAAACATGCCATTATAACCAGTTTTGCAGCAGTTAGGTCAAATAAAAAATCAAATGTGAAAACATAAATGGCTACAATAAAGACTGAACAAAAACAGACTGTATATACATAGAATAAATGAGCTAATAATGTGCAGTGGCTTGAAACAAATTTTAAAAGTTTTGGCAAAGAAAAAAATTGTAGTACTTATTTATACATTGTATTATTGGTACTTTTTATTTAAAAAACAAAAATGAGAACTGGAAACTAAGGCCTAATAAATTAGAATTGATAACATCAACCAAAAAAAAAGGAAGGATGTGTGTTAGAACATTGTAATTGATAACATCAACCAAAAAAAAGGAAAGCTGTGTGTTAGAAATTGTAATTGATAACATCAACCAAAAAAAAAAAAAGGCTATGTGTTAGAACATTGTAATTGATAACATCAAAAAAAAAAAAAAAAAAGCTGTGTGTGGGAGGATTGGGTTTTGGTTTGAAACGTGTATGTGGAGGGGGGATGAAAATTATGTGGAGATAAAAACAACAAAACTCCTGGTATTGAACACTTGAGCAGGGAATCACTTGGAAGTCTTGGTCTTCAACTAAACAAATCTGATTTATGAAGGATGGACATAATGTGTTGAGCATAACATAAAATGTTGGACTGAGTAGAAGAAATGGAAGAAACTTAGTTTCCATATTTTTAATAGTTAAATCTCTAAGGGAGGAATCATGGATGAATCACCAGCTTTACCATTTATTATAATACAATCTATCCCCTTGGGTAATGATCACTCTATGCACCTTCATTCTAATTGTTACCCCTTTGAATGAATATTTGTAAGATTACAATAAGCTAACGAACTATTCTTTCAATTTATACAATACTGAGAGACTAATGAGAACAAATATAATTACAGGTCTTTGTATTTTTCTTGTGGTAAAACATGCAAGCAACAACAAAACAAATACACTTGCAATAGATGAAGCACTTTAGAGAAAACATGATTTACAACACCAATTCTGTTGGCCACCAGCAACACGTAACACATTACACTGGAAATACTGCAAGTGTCAACATTAAACAGGAACCCCTAAAAAAGTTCCAAAATTTTTACAGGAACCTAAAAAAAAAAAAAACACGAGTTCCAAATTTTTACAGGAACCTAAAAAAATAAACATGAGTTTCAAATTTTTACAGTGTTGATATATTATTACAAATAATTTGCATTGATTCAATTGTAGTTGGTTACAAAAAGGTATAAGTTCATAGCAGATCTAAAACAAATTGTTCAAATGTAAACAAAAATGTTGCTATTCCAAATGGCTAGTATATCAGTAAAGAAGGATTTGAAGAATGTTACAAAAAAAACTTTTAAAATAAGTAAAAAAGAAAGAGTTTCAAATGCTTCTTTCAAAAGATTAATTATCTAGATCTAGACTTCTTTTGAATACACATCAGTACCCACTTTCTAAATGTTATGTTTTATTCTAATATATATATATATATAAGGAAGGAGATAAGCTATAAAAAAGTGACTGCAATTATTGCAGAACAAAATACACAGTTAATGCTTCCATACTTTGTACCACAGACTGCGCTATTAGTTCACCCCTTATATAGTTACAAAAAAAAAGACAAAAAAATAAAAATATGACGTACTTAATTGATTAAGTTTAGAATATCCCATTATTACCTTGACAATATTAAAATGGACTACCAGATGTTCTTTTGTTTACACAAACTGATATCAATAGGATAAGTCAAATGAGACAGTTGGTTTGCTCTCTCTCTCTCATCGACAAACTTCTAAAGTATTCTCAGCGAACTTTCATTTAATCACCTACACAAACATATCCAAGTCAACCTCACACTAGTCTTTTAACATTTTTATTCATTTAATATCAATACAATTTCTACAAAAAAAAAAAAAAAGGTATATAAAATAAATACAGCAATTTAAACAAAGGCATTGCACACTTTTCTTTAATTGAAGTTAGTTTAACTAGTCTATCACATCTCTCTTGTAATGTAAAACTAATGTTCACTATTGTGAAACACACATTAACAATCAAAGTTCCTTTACAGTGTTAGAATGGCCTCATGCTAGTAGATCAGATCAGGTCATCACTAAAGAAAATGTTTCACAGAAACAAGGAAAGGATTTAAATTTCTTTTGACTAATTTTCCCTATCGCTTCTAGTTTTAATTGAACTGAAAACCCCTTCAAAAGATGAGGGTCAGGTAAACGTCAAGGTCTCAAGAGAAATGTAAACAAGGATATATTTATACATTGTCTTCTTGAGCTTCTAAATTGAAGAGTAAATTCATGAAAGGGAAGTAATTCCTTTAAGGTGAGAGTACATTCTTGAACTTTTGGTCTGAAAACCTAAATATAGAGAAGACGAGTCTATTTCAGGGGTTTTTAATTTAAGTGTTTCAAGTTTTATATTATATCTATTCATGTGAAATTATTATTGAATTTGGATTATAATGTACATTATTGCTTAATGTATAGCGTGTGTACAATCTATTCATGATTCTCTACTTAAAAATAATTTATTTCATAAAAAGGAATTCTGTTTTTTCTGAAAACAACAAGATGTATTCACCATCCAACTAACATTGTAACAGAGACTCCTTAAGAGTCTAAAATTAACACTATTATTACATTCACTGCTTGCACAAGAAACAAATGATTTGAGCAAGAATGTTTATCTAGATTGTCAAAATGTACAACATTAAAACATTAAGAACCCATCTTGCTTTAATTAGTCTCCAGGCCACCTTAGACATGGTGAGGCTCAATTAGTTTATAAGGTCACATGGAGTACAGAAATAACGATCTGATAACATTATAAGAGACCAATGACTAAAAGTATCTATTGATTTGAATGGACTAGTCACTCTGTGACATTTACATATCAATAATGTCACAATTTTAAGTACCGGTACAACAGATGTTACTATTTGATTTCTGTCGAACAATCAAATGTAAGCGGCAATAATTTCATTGCTACACAAAATCCATTAAATAGACATTATGAAATGTTTCTACTTCGGTCAGCAATTAATTTAATATCTTATAATTTGCAGATAGCTGTAGTGGTATTCAGCTTCGAAACATTCAGAATGCAGATGAAAATGTTCTTTAATATAGATTTACGTTTGGTATCAAAGACATTGCATTGAATACAAAGCAACGTATATTGAAATACCAGTATATGTGTAGATATTTGAATGTGATTATAAAACACAAATTACAGTGAAATGAGAACAAAATCTTCAAAAGCATCATTCTGTTTAAAAGACATTCTTTCAGCTGAAATTTGGTTTCTGAACAATAAGTTTTTCTTTGTTAAAACTTAACGTTTTGTTTGCGTTTATCTTTTAAAATGTGAGCATCAGAAAAAAGTAAAAAAAAACAAACACCAGAAACAAGGTTTAAAACTTAACACTTTGATGACTTATGTTCATTGTCTAGTGTTCATAGTATTTCATTAGGTCGGCAATCAAATGAATACAACAAACGTCTTTGAATCCAAAAATAGGTCAAGCTGATGCAGGAATGATTAAATAAACAAGTTATAAACATGAGAGTGACTGTCAGATCTGGTCATATGTAGCAAGTCAATCCATGTGATGACTTCAAAACATCTTATAAACTTTTCAATCACAGGAAACAAAAAAAAAAATCAGCTCGTGAAATGAGATTTAGGTTCACTTTTGTATTGAGTGATTCTGACGTTCAAGTTTTGAACTTTCTCTTTAGTATGTAGACTACCATTACATCATATTACAGCAAGACAACAGACTTCCATTACATGCTATTACATAAAAAAATATATACAATTAGTGAGGTTTGATGATGAATTGAATGGTCCTTTTTCCACTACACAGGTAGAGAGAGCATCTTAGTGAATTGTTAATGATTGGTCCTTTAGCCACATAAAGGAGTGGAGCCTGGAAATGAATTGCCATGAATAATTATTTGGTCCCTTTACCGACATTGATAGGTAAAAGCATCACAATGTGCTGTGCGCCACAGCCTTTGAGGTAAAATATAGAGGAGTGTTCTCAATGTTCTCCCAAAAAAGAGTCCAACGAATAAAAAATTGATGAACTATGTTGATAGAAACCAGATGACAAAGCCCATTACAGAAAAGTCCCTGTGGGATGCAGAAATATCTATTTGCTGACAGGTGTGTCTGAACGGCTGTCAGAGAAACTGTCATTTTCAGAAAGAGAACTTGTGGTCCTTATGCTTTCCAAATCCTCTCTAAAGTAGGCATGGTTCAAAGCATTTCTTGCCATAATCCGACGACTAGGATTGAAAATAAGCATTTTCTGAAACAGAAAATTTTATTATTTATTAACATTTAAAAAATTATATACAAGCGAATAACTAAAATATAACAATTGTTATTTTTTAAAAATGATGACAAGAGAAATTTCATAACAAATAAAAAAAAAAAAAGATGCTAGGATTGAAAATAGGCACTTTCTGGAACAGAAAATTTTATTTCTAAGAATATAGTAACATATAACAAGTAACTAATTAAAATATAACAATTGTTATTTTTAAACAAAAAGCATTAGAAATTTCATAGCAAAAAAAAAAAAAAAGATGCTATCTTTGATAGTTCATTGACTACATATATGTACATGTGGACTGCCATGTTAGTTGTAAATAGATCAGTACCTCTAGCAAGTCTTTGGCTAAGTTGTCAATCTCCGGGACAAAAGATTCAATAGGAGGAGGAAGAGTTGGTTTAAATGAAGACCACAACAAGACTCCATCCTCTGGCCACTCTGTATGCTCAGGACGCCCTATCACTCTGTGATGAGATAAGAAACTAGAGTAATCAACACTACTAACTAGCAGACTATTTACAAAAATGTCTGCATTATCAAGTCAGCTTGAAAAAAATATTTTCAGATATAAAGATTTGCTGTTATGAATTTACTGGTACTTAAAAAAAAATAAAAAATTCAGATATAAAGATTTGATGTTATTGGTTTACTTTAAAATCAGCGTTTCTCAAGACAAGTTTCATGTATCACTATGGGTGGGGTGGGGGGTAAGCCTAAAGGTATTCTACAAAAGGACATCTTTTTCATGAGAAAAATTCATAGCTTTTTATGTGCTTATGAATGGGAAAAGGAGTGGGGGGGGGGGCAGGAGGTTGGTTTAAAGTAAAAGGGTACTTATGAGAAAATATTTGAGAAACAGTGCTTTAAATATCGCAATAAATAAATAATAAAGGTCAATCCTAATCTCAAGAGAGTCACAGAAATCAAACATAATTGTTTTCCGCTAGTTAAAGAAGGATAAATTAATAATAATTTTTCAAAAGTAGCGTTCCCCTTTCAGACCTTGCAATCTATAGGGCATATGATGTTTAAGGTCATCTGTTTGGCCAACAGTTAACTAGCAGGGTGTCATGTGGCCAGCACAACGACCAGCCATCTTTACTTCCCCCACCTAAAGTCAGGTACCTATCAGTGCTGGATGCACTCTTAAAATTCTCAGTGATGGGAACACCCCCGTTTTTTAACTGGCCTGTCGCTTTGACTTAAAAGAAGATGTTGCTGAATTTTTTTTTTTAAATTATGTAGCATCATTTTATTTAATATTTTCTTTAAATAATGTTGTCTTACATAATAATTGCACTACATAAGCTTTACTGCACACATGCACACAAAATGCATGCAAGGCAGAATTGTTTGTACATATAGATTAGAGGAGAAAGCTTTTTGCAGATGCTCTGGATCTAGACCTAGACTTATAAGACAAAACAATAACGCGAGATTTTTTAAAAAATAGAACTTTAACTGTGTCAAAAGACAGGATGCGCGCATGTTCAAAACAAGTCAAATCTTATTTCGCATTTTTCCAAAAATGGAAAAAAATAAATCAAATTTTTTTTTTCCTTTTTTTTAAAATTAGGATTTTTTAAAAAATGTTAGGGAACATCGGATTAGAAGAAATTTTTGGAATTCCGAAAATTTTTGGAAAATTCCCATCACTGAATACTGAAATTCAAAACTAGTCTTCACCAAGACCCCAGCAAAGTGCTTAACCACTCAGCCACTGTGCAATAAATAATAAAGATCAATCCTACTCTCAAAAGCATTAAAGAAAAAAAACAATAATTGTTTTCGTTAGTTAAAGAAGGATGTACTTACTCAAATATTTTTTTCAGTTGGTCTCCTTCTGAGCTCCCTTTAAACAGCGGCTTCCTCAGGTAGAGCTCAGCAAATATACAACCACAGCTCCACATGTCAACAGCGGTGGCATACTGACCAGTCAACAGAACTTCAGGAGCTCTGTACCACAATGTCACCACCTTGCAGGAAAATAAAAGTACAAGCTAGTCAACCATGTCCATTGCAAACACAACTGTTCAAAGTGAATTAGACAAAATGTACACGCCTGTTTCACTATAAATTTAAAAGAAATAAAACTGAGCCACAAAAAAAACAAAAAAACAAAGAAAGTATATGCTGAACATTCAAAACCATCTAATATTTTTCTTCTATATGCATTTCAGATGTTTCCTCCAAAATGAGAATTATTACATCCTAGTCCAAACCTCCAGCAGGTTGGCATAGTTCAAACCTAGGACCATTGTGATAAAGTCATATTACATGACATCCATAATGTGAAATAATGTAACATTTTTTTTCTTTTTAATTTTATGAGAGGCACATCAAACTTCTGAGTCCATTTCTGCCATCTACTAGTCACATACAAAAACTAATTAGTCACATACAAAAACTAATTAAAAGTATAATAATTTTCATTACTTTTTAATTACATAAGAATTAAACCTATAAAATGTTCCCAAAGACAACATCTAGCAGCACTAATGAATCTAATTCTCTTTGTAAAATTTCTGTATCTTGTGTTGTTTTTATTGTTCTTTATATTATGCAGTCATCTGCAAATAATCTGACTAATCCTGAACTAATGCAATTTGTAAACCATTTATGTAAATTAAAAATAGTAGTGGACCTAAGACTGTTCCTTGAGGTACACCTGAGTTTACTATTATTGGTGTTGATTAAGAGCCATTTATTATTACAGTTTGCTCTCTCCCTATCAGAAAATCTTTAATCCACTGATGCAACGGACCATCAATGCCAAAATATTTTAATTTTTTAAGCAAACTATGGTGGTGAACTTTGTCAAAAGCTTTGGAAAAATCTAGTAAGATAGCATCTATTTGCTCAGGATCCAATCTTTGTTAAGGATGAAATGTTAGGTCAGTACTGAATTGAATCAGTTAAGCCAAGTGGTGATCATTGTTTTTCTTTAATTATATAATAACTTACAATATAGGTAGAGCCATTTTTTTTTTTAAGTTGATATCAATGTGTAAAACTGTAAGGAATTTGTTGTTTTTTTTATTTCACTGTCACCCATATTTAACAAACGTTTTTCACTTAAATATTTATCCAGACTGACCAGGTTTACGAATCAAATTAGAATTTAATAGCAACTACAATGTTGATTCCCCATTAAATCTGATAACAACAAGACATGGTGTACAACAAAGTCAACACATACTCAAGCCTAAGTAGACTAAACCTACCACAGAGGTCAGCTTCATGTCTGAAGCATAGATCCTGGCCAGTCCAAAGTCTGCCAACTTTAGAACTCCATCACTTGTAATTAAAATGTTTTGTGGCTTCAGATCTCTGTGGACTATGCGGTTACTGTGCAGAAAGTCAATGCCATTCACCATTTGAATCATCAAGTCCTGAAGACATAGTAAATATAAACATGCTTGTTAACAGTGATTAAAAAAAAAAGCATGATGATTAGCAATGTGACGCTGGCGTTGATTTGTTAATACATTACATTGAGTGAATCAACATCCATGTGTTGGGGGGGGGGGGGGGGTATTAGAATAGGTGAAAAACAACAACCACGCAACGCTCTTAAATTATTAAACCCAAACTGAAATAATAGTTAAACTTAAGACACACTGAAATACAAGTTAAAAAGCATGATGGCACTCAATGTCAAAAAATTAAAATCCATAACAATAACTCCCTAAAACAAACTCATATTCCAACTCTTTTCAACCAAGATAGAACTCAATAGTGGTAAGAAATCTCCAGTAACTGAAGTTAAATTGTGTTTGCCAGTTGCCTCCCCTGCATAGTTTACATTTGTTTGTAGAAACAAAAAATACTTAGAATCAATGTATAAATATTCTGTAAACATTCTGCAGTCTTGGCCCTTTTGATTAAATGACAAACAGTTAAAATGCATTTCAATATTGATAAATAGTTACAATAGATTCAGTGATTCAAAAAAGCCTACATCACAACTCTTTTAGTTTAGGGAGAAGACATGCATCACCTTTTCAATACCTAAAACACTCATTTTATTCTCTTTTTTTTTTTTCGGTTACTAACATTATTTTGTTCCTTAGTAAAGATTTAAACAAAAAAATTGTAATCGATATTAATTGTATTTATGCACTGATGCCATTGCAATCATTTCCCTTCGTAAGGAAGTATTATATTAAATGTGTTAACTCTTTCAGTGCGCGTTACTCTCAGAGAGTAACTTTGCTAGCGCTGGTGAGTGCGGCGTTACTCTCGGCGAGTAACTTGGTTTAGAATATTTATTTCACTATCTTTTTTATGTTAAATTTTTTATTTCTCTTTTTTTTTTTTACTTCCTGGATGTGGGAGTGATTGTTCTTTGTTTTCATAGTAAATTCGATGCAGTACCAACAATTTAAAAAAAAACAAAAAAACATTATGTTAATGGTTCCTCTTTTTTACTTTATTTCCCGGGACCCGAAAAATGTAAATAATACAATTTCTTAGTGCATTTGTTGATCTTTTATTTATCTCTTTTATTCATCTCTTATTTATTTATAGATTAAATGTTTAATTAAAAGGTTAAATCTTTCAGTTTATCGATTTTTTTAATGAATTTTAAAAATATTTTCTTTTTCCGTACTCAGTTTAAAATGAATGAAAAACATTTTGTTTGAATAATTTATTTGATCTACTATACTTTTGTAGCCGATTCATTTTCCTTTAAAATTAAATCAAATATGTTAGATTATTTAATAAAATATAAAAGTTATAGTTGTTTTAGTAACTCTACCCCCTTGAAAATTTGTGTTCGTTCCGGAAAACTCCATTTTTTCTATCAAAATAATTCGCACTGAAAGAGTTAAGTCCTACGTCATCAGTTGTTCCAGCCAGCAGTGTTGTCTTTTATTTCAAGAGTGTCTATAATATATTTAACCAAAAATATACAAAAGAGAGTAGAGAATATTATGGAAAGTTGTGCAAGAGTTAACAGTGGTTCACCAATGACCCAACTTCAACTAGGATTTAAAGGTTTAATTTTAATAAAAACTGAAATGCTTCATTTTTTCACATCTAGATCTACATCTTTTTTTCCAACACTGATTTCATTTGTTTAATGGCATCATGTTGTTCGCTGAAATGGCTAGCATGGTCTTGACATGAACTTAGAACCATGTGTGCTCCAGTTCTTTACAAAATATTTTGACCAAGCTATGAAATAAATATTGATTCCTTTTGGTACATTGTGGAGTTTACATTCTTAATTATGTATTGATTCCTTTTAGCATGCTGAACAGTTCACATTCTTAAAAACATATTTATTGATTCTTCTAGTAAGCTTTACAATTGTTTAATAGAGTAACTCTACAGAAACTGAGATTTTCATTCAAAAAAATACTAGTATACAAGATTTTCATTATATAATGTGTCATTGAATGTTAGGTATATGTATGTGTGTTCGGCATAGAAATCAAAACTTTTAGACCAATCTTGACACTACTTCGAATAAGTTTTCCTTCTATCTTGGTAGAGACTAGTTAATACATTCCAATAACCTAAGGGCCCTAAAAATAACAATTCTAAATTTATCTCAATTTTTAACCAATTGGGTAAATCTATTTTCATAGTATTTTATATTTGATATGAATATGTCAGCTAAAAGGATACCCATTTTCAAATTTTACTTTAATTTTTTTTTTGGCAAACTAAAAAAAATTTAAACATTCGCCATGATTGACATACATCTAAATCTAATCCACTGGATTAGTAATACCCAAAGAATGGTCACAAGCCACATCCATGTCCTGCGAGTTACTAATAAGGAAAGTTTAAAAGTTTCTGACAAGGAATTTCATAAAGCTGATGACAAAAACTAAGGACTTTGTTAACGCAGGCTGATGACAAAAACTAAGGAATTTGATGAGGCAGATGACAAAGAACTCTTAATTGAGGCTGATGGCAAAGAACACTTAATTCAAAGTAAATATTGGAGTAAATGGTTCTGATTAAATCTATAGTACCGGTATTCAATGAATTTACTTAAACTGATAAATATTCAAAGTTTTTTCGATACACAGTAGCGAACGCTATCACAATGTGAAATCAATAATTCTAATTCCTCATATTGCTCTATGTATATCTGGAGACTATTAAAAAAATGTTGCTTTATGACTTTGACCAAATGTACATTTAGAATTTAAAAGTCAAGTTATAGAACCAATACGTGACTAAGTTTCTTTTAACAAAAAACTTGTTTTTTTCCCTTCACACACAAAATTGGCTATCAAGTTGACATGCTTGCAAAAACAGCTTCGTAGCTCTCACACCTTCAAAGTGCGCTCAACAACAGCTGCTGTAAATAATATCCAAATAAAACATTTTACCACAGAAAGTGGGGAACTTGACATTGGCTACATTAGAGCTCTTCAGGTCTGTAAGGAAAACAAAGTGCACACCCACACCTACCCAACCCTCCCCAGGTTTAGAATGGAACTGAGCTTAAACCAGGGATAGAGTGTAAACAATGCTCAGAACTGGTTCACCTGGAGCCCCCTTTAGAGGCCTAGTTTTAGTAAGCCCTACCCAAGTTTCAGTGAGCCTCCCCCCCTCCTCCCTGGCCAAGGTCACAGACCAATTATTTGAACTTTCGTTCAGCCTAACAGGTAGCCCAACATACAATAGGTTTTTTTTAAAGTTATCTCTGCAGAAAGTATGCCAAAGTTAACCAGTTGAAGAAACAAGATGTACTGCAAGAATGAAACGGCAAGAGGGCTAAAGACATGACAGCTATATTGGACAGAACACTCCTGGTACAGATTGCACTATCAGCTATCTCAATCACTGAGTCTGTTTCGTTACAACAAATTATGCACAGGATGCACTTTTTTTTTCAGGAATACAATAAAAAATAAACGAGCAAGGGGGAAGTAACCTTTGGAAAAAAAAAATTTGACAATGACATAATTTGGCCACTCCCTGTCAATGAGATACTATCAAGCTCTAGAGATGGCTAACACAGGGATTACACCGTAAGTGCCAACCTTTGAACAACAATCTACCAGTTAAATGTTGCAAGCCACCGGAGTGCTTGCAAAAGACGAATGGTGTAGGCCTACAACAAAGCAAAAAAACTATCAGAGACTAAATGAATGATACACATAAAATGATATAATTACATGATAAGTATAATATAAGAATACCCCCGTTTTACCCTACCCACTCCACACACGCAAATCCCCACCCCCTTTTTTTTTTTACCACTTCTTCTCTCACAATTGGGCAAACGGCCAACAACTGTGTAAAACGAAGAAAATTTTTTTTTTTACGGGGTTCAAGAAGTAATGCCGTGAGAATACAGGAATGCGTCAGGCGGCGAGCAGGGGAGCCTACTCCACCGGTCCAATCTGTTGCTCCATGAACACCGACCACCTAGGCCCCATGTTTTGCCGCCGCGTTTACATGGGTACCGCTAAACACATCCGCCGGAGTGAAGTTTCCCCTGGAACTGAGGGCAGAGTTGTCTCAATGAATCTTCTCAATGAAAGGGTGGGGCGAACTTTTACGCGCGCGCTACGTCAGTTGTGTAAGCAGACGATACTAGATCTAAGACTCAAACTAGAGCAAATTAAACGCTCCGTTTTGTGTGTTGTAGTTGTTGCCGCAGTTAGTTAATTAACTATGGTAGCAATACATAAATAAAAGAGTTTTTATTAACCGAGAAAGTTAGATGAAGGCGGAAAGGGGTGGGGAAACTGGTGACTGACACTGAGCGCGCCACCATTACTACAGCAATGACCCCGTGATTCATTCACCAACTTACACCAGAAATAGAAACGTGTGTGTGTACTTTCAGTGAACAACACATACAGTAGAGACGCCAAAGTTTTCATTAGTTTCATTCAAACTCGAAGTAAAAGAAGAGAACATATTGTTACCATGACAAGTGATATAACTGAACTGTAATTTATTTCGATATCGTGATGTCCATGGGTCTGATAATGTCACATTTATCTGTTTCTAGGCCAACGGTTTACAAGGGTATCACGTGGCCAGCACAGCGTTACTTTCACCGCCTGAGACCAGAAGGATGGGCGGACCTCAGAAATAATATCGGAATCAGGATTCGAGCCCATGACATTTAGCTGGGCAGGTCATCTTACAAATGACAAGACGTCCGTTCAAAAGAAGACACTTTAAGTCCTACACGCACCCATGTGTTGATCTAGCCACGCGTGTTCATTAGAGACTTAAACTCTGCTAAGTCTTTTCAAGTCTGACTCAGGCAACCCGTTCAATGCTATGATTATTATTTTGAGGTGTATTTGGATTACGAAATGTGCCTTAATCTTTGTGTCTTTTCGAGCTATTTTATTACGTTGTGTTTCTGTATGTATAAAAATACGGTTCAGTATACTATGTAGTACCGGTATTGCTTATTTTGTTACAATTCCTCTGATAAGCTTTTTTTTTCCCTAAAGGGTTCAACAAACCTGAAAACGTATTTTTAAAAAAAGGCAGCAAAGAGTCCCCCCAAAATTGGACAGTTAAGGTACATCTTTGGGAACAAAAAATGTACTACTTGACCACACAATGAATACTCTAGTTTGGAATATTATTTTTCAAAATATAATCAGCTAAAAATAAATGAAGGCGGGTATTCCCGCACTCGACCCAAATGTTTCTTTGTATTCAGCAAGGAATGGAGGGGGAATCGATTTGGAGCAAACGTTTTGCTTCTGTTGCTTTTAAGCCTTCCGTCCTGAAGTGACTATAAATTTAGTGATTTTAAGTAATATACAGACTTAAGGATTAAATAGGCTTGTTTTCCATGTCTTCAGATTATTTCATCCTAGCTTTCTTTGACCACAACTAAGTTGTTGTTTTTTTTCAAACAGTTTTCAAGAAATATGAGATTGTAATCCTAGGCTTTTAAAAAAAATTTTTTTTTGAAAGTTCCCTCTTCAGACTTTGCTATCTAAAGAGCAAATGATGTAAAGGACATGTTTCACGGTGAACAAGGGTGCCATGTGACCAGCACAACGACCAACCGCCTTTAGTCAGAGGCGCACAAAAGATCAGAAATTAAATAACACTATCTTCACAAGCGATTCAAACCAGAAAGCCACGCTTTGACAGCCAAGCGCTTTAACACTCATCCACCGCGCTTTTTTTTTTTTTTTTTGAAACCACAAACATTTTTTGTTAGCAGAGACACGGAAGACTCAGAATCACATGGATGGGCGATGTGTATGAAAGATTTGCCGAAGATGGGCGAGGTCAGAGACGGAAGCAATAGAGAACTAACTACACTAAAGGACTTACTGCTCGACAAAGTAGCGTTGTGAATTGAAATACTTTTTAAGGGTTCCGTTTGAAATCATCCCGAAATCCAAATGTGACTACACAATGAATAGGCGCTCGCTTATTTGTATAACCTGTTCATTGCATAAGTGTACCTTAGGAGACAGCTACGCAATTACGTCGGCGCTAACGTATCGTGAGTAGAGACTCGTATCTCTTCGACGACGATACTGAACGCAGCTATGTGAAAGTTTAGCCAACAAGCAAGAACATATTGAATGCACCAGTATCTTTTCAATTTTAAAAAGCGTTATGCTTCGTCCTGCGCTTAAACCTGAATAGTCGTGTCACGTGTGTATCAGTTGCATTTTTAAATAATAATAATAATTTATTTATAAAGCGCTGTTAACAAACAAAATGTAGGCTCAAGGCGCTGTAACAACATTACAAACACATACACGACAGCTAAAATGACAGTTAATCTAAAAAAGTTTTAAACAGATAGGTCTTAATGCTCTTCTTAAAAGTGGTGTAGCATGTTGTCTGTCTGAGACCAATGGGGAGTGAGTTCCATAGGCCGCATACAAGTAAAAAGTCTATATAATATAAATACATATAATATAATATAAAATATAATATAAAAACACGCTTTCTGCCCTCTCCACAAAAACTCAATGTATTTGTCAGTTATACTCGTTTCGGTGTCTTAATAAAGGGAATAACCCCCATGTTTACAGTCATACATCTCAAAACTGTACAATTTGTCTCCTTTTTCGATACTAAACAAAATGAATTAATTACCATTATTTAATGAGCTAATTTGTTGTTGTTTTTTCCCAATGGATTCCTATTTAGTTAGGGACATTAAGTGATGGTGTAAAGTTTCAACTAGATCCGAGAACGGAAAGTGGGAGGAAAATAACGTGTACAAGAGCTGTACCAGACAAACAGTCAGCTTGGTGGGGGGGGGGGGGGGAAGGTTTCCTGGTCATGTATATAATGAAGATGATGGTTTCAGCAGACGTTCCTTGAATTATCATAGCCACACATAGCCCGGTCGTGCGGTTTGCACGCTGGACTGTCGTTCGGATTTATCGATGGTCCCGGGTTCAAACCCTGCCCGCTCCCATCCCCCGTCGTCCTGCGGGAGGTTTGGACTAGGAAGAAAACTATCTTCTACTCTGAAGGAACATCCGAAACATGGAAAACATTTTACACAATTGCTAATGGTAGCCCACTTCTACTACCACTGTATTTATGGTTATAAGCGAGTCTCACGATGTGTGATGGTCTGTAAAAAGAAAGAGAAAAAAAAAAAGACGGGTCGGGCGTGACATCCTTATCTGGGGTCACGTGAGTCCAACGTAGACGAATCTTCCCGTATGGACGTCATAAAAGGAGGATAACTTATGCATGCTAAGTCATCGCTGAGAATGAATTGGTTTCTTTCTAGCCGAAATCAATATAAACAAATGAGTACGCTTTGGGTCACGTCAAACCCTTTAATCTGACAAGGATTACCTCCCTCTACTCACAGACGGGGCGTTAAAATATATATAAAATATATATAAATATATATAAAATATATATAATATATATATATATATATAATATATATATATATATATATATATATATATTACAATATATATTACAATTCAAATATTAAAATCAGCTTATATAAAGTTCAAATATTAACAATTAAAGTTCTGGTTACTTAATTATTGTTAAAAAAATCTTATAAATATATATACTTTTATAATGTTCGGATTGAATATGTTTATGTCTGATTACATGATAGTACTTCACTTATTCTAATCTGAACACATCCAAGGACAAAGCCATTCAACAAAACGCTACACTTGATAAGACTAGAGAAGACCACAACGATGACTCTTTACATAATGGGATGATCATCCTGTGTCTCTAAATCCGTCGAGATTTCCTAGCACTCCATTTTCCATGCATATTGTTCCAAGCCTAAACCTTATTCTCTCTATGGTCTACTCCTGCCACGTCATTAGTCTGATTACGTCACTACTTTTTACTGTCACTTAAAAGAATTCTCAATATATACTCTCTAAACTAAACGAGCATTCTCAATATTTATATACATATATACTCTCTTAACTCAACGAGAATTCTCAATATTTATATACATATATACTCTCTTAACGAGAATTCTCAATATTTATATACAAAAATACTCTCTTAACTCAACGAGAATTCTCAATATATATATATATATACATACACTCTCTAAACTCAACGAGAATTCTCAATATTTATATATATATACATACACTCTCTAAACTCAACGAGAATTCTCAATATTTATATACATATATACTCTCTAAACTAAACGAGAATTCTCAATATTTATATGCATATATACTCTCTAAACTAAACGAGAATTCTCAATATTTATATGCATATATACTCTCTAAACTAAACGAGAATTCTCAATATTTATATGCATATATACTCTCTTAACTAAACTAAGCCCCTACAAGAAAGTCCCAAATCCTAAAGTGTTTCGTGCCAAGTTTCGTTCTCACGGAAATCTCTCTAAACAAAATAGATGTAATTAAACCTAATGTTTCCACACACAAAAAGTCTACAACCGAACATGGGACACGGCCAGTGTCGCTCTGACAATGAAACGAAAACAAAGATTGAAGAGAAAATTTTGGTGGGTTGTTGTCAGCATAAAGAAATATCCTGGAGAGGCTGCGTGGGCGCGAAGCGAAACGTAACTCTTTCTCTCCTGACTGACGATACCAACGTTGATTCCACCAGAATGTGGTAAATAATTACGGAGAGAAAGAGTTAAGGACCACCGTATGTCAACCTACTTTTACAATGTCTAGTTACTACTAAAGATTTCATGAATCGTCGACAGTGATAGTTCTTTACATTCACTGTTTCTCTTTTAATTACCATTGCACTAACGTTGCTATATATCTACCCCCTCCCCCCCCCCCCCCCCCGGTAGCACTGATTAGATGAGTTGCTCACCTTTTAAGTATTGCTCCGCGGAAGATGCGACAGTGTCAAATGGATTTGCATAGGCCAACCACATTTGTGACATCGCCTCAAACTGATTAGAATATAGGCCTACCACAGTTGTGACAGTGTCAATTTGGTTGCTATAGAAAACAGTGTTGGGCTGTAGTGGTAGTCGGGTATTTGTGATTGTGACTGACAATGACATTAGAGTGAGGTAGTTAACTGGCCTATCTGGTCAGCGCTCGGCCTTAGGCATAGGCCAACTAGGCAGCCGCCTACGGTTCCGATTGGTGGGGGCCTCGTACAGGACTCAAAAATTATTTTTATAGAAAAAAAATTGCGAAATTTACATACCAAGAATCTATGGCTCTATGTCTACAAGCAATTCTCTCTAAGACTCTACTACAATTCAAGGCTATTCACAAACGGTATAGTATAGTACTTGTGTTAAGAGGACCTAATTGTTTCTTCCTTGTGGTGAAAAGTCCAAACGTTCTTTCTAGTCTGGTGATCATGAGTCGTCCACGAAACCCATTCGTGCTGTCGCCGCTTTAAGAATTGTATTTGTTCCTTTAGATACAGGAAACATTTTTAATTCATTGCGTAGTTTTCGTGTTTGTTGTTTTTTGTTTTGTTTTTCTATTTCACTTGGGGCCCCCCTATTCACTTCGCCTAGAGCCTCCATTTGCCTAACGCCGGCCCTGATCTAGTTGTTCCATAGACGAACCCGGCCTTTGATAGTTTATCAGCCTTTTTTTTTTTAATGTCCCACCACAACCCAGTCAAAAAGCAATAACCCACAATACTAGATACTGAAACAATGTATTGCATTTCAAAATGTGACTCACACTGACAGGGCGTTGTTTCCGCGTTATTTCGTGTCTCGGTGCATCTACTCGTGACATTCGGGTGTTGAGTGGCCGAGGGGAAACCTAGTCTAAATCAGTGTTTGAAAAGACTAACAATGTTCAACTATTTGGATCAAGATAAAGTCAGTGTCCATACAAAAGGGGAAAGAAGTGACATCAGATCAGTGTTAACAGAGACTTACGCAAACATGGCACTTTGTATGCACACACTTATTATGAACCAACGTTATTTAATCCCACGCCAAGATGTTTTTACCAAATACACCCACAGGATTTTCAAGATTGTAAAAGCGCACAGATTTTTGGAGGTGGACTTTGACAATAACCGTTGCTACGCATTTAAATACTTTCGTACCCACAAGATTTCCAAGATTGTAAAAGCACACAGATTTTTGGAGGTGGACTTTGACAATAACCGTTGCTACGCATTTAAATACTTTCGTACCCACAAGATTTCCAAGATTGTAAAAGCACACAGTTTTTTTTAGGTGGACTTTGACAATAACCGTTGCTACGCATTTAAATACTTTCGTGTTGGGCCTCGTTTTCATAAAGGGGAACACTCAACATGATTATCGTCTCCTTTCATAGGAGCTGCGATCAACACAAATGAAAGTGGGGGAGGGAAAGGGGTGGGTGGAGGGTCGAGAAGGAGAGAGAGAGAGCACACCTTAAGGAGACAAACCATATTTACACCTACAATTGAGACGTCAGCTCGGAGCCATTAATGACTAACGCCAGTCATATGCACACCTACTGATCTATCTCCACAGGACAGGAACAGAACGATCTCTCGTATCGATCGCTAAATGATCTGCCTTCGATCTCTGGCGTCAATGACCCAGTTATGCCAAAAATTTGTGGGTCTAGGAATGAGCGAGAAGCGGATCTTTAATATGCCAACAACAAACATGTTCAAAACAGTCATCTGCTAACCGAGGTCAATCGAACAATGACATTCTTTGGAAGTGACAAGGACTCCATTACCTTCAATTGGGTAAACGAAATTCTATCGATACTATTCGAAAGTGTAGTGTAAACAAAAACATTATCGATACTATTCGAAAGTATAGTGTAAACAAAAACATTATCGATACTATTCGAAAGTGTAGTGTAAACAAAAACATTATCGATACCGTTGAAAGTATTGCGCCTAGTCATTATGTTATTAATGACGACACGCAATACATTTTGTCTAGATCCAAAGATAAAAACATTTAAGTGGCCAGTGTTGTTTTTCAAGCCCTTTTGTACTTCAGACTAAACTACGGTGTTACAAGTTTCTCGGGAGATTTAGGGCCGGATTTGAACTTTTTGTGAGCAGCAAAAGAAAACAAGTTAATTCACATTCACCCATCAGTCTGACGACCACAAATCTAATAACTCATTCCATCTGTCTGTCTGTCTGTCAGGTAAAAATCTTGAACACGTTATTTCTCCCATTTGCCATGCTCGGATCAAGTAGAAATTTTGCGCAATTATTCATAGTAGATTACAATACATCAATTAATTTTTAAAAAATTACCAATTATTTAGTCAATAATGGTAATAAATTAATTTTGTTACATATAAAAAAGGGAGTTAAGCCTTATAGTACTGAGGTATACGGTGGTGATTTTGCTGTTCTTTCCCTTATATAATTTGTTTTTTTTTTGAAGTTATTGTATATTTTGCTTGCTCCATTCCTGTCTGTCTTTCCATGACAGTCCAGCCCACTCTTTGATGTCTTCCCATGCTTTCTCTGCCTGCTGTTTTCCCTGGTACTGTTCCCGGAAGTCTTTACGAGCCCCGAGAAGCAGTTAAAGTAGTCAGCCTGACAATTAATGAACATGACCAAAACAGAAGGAGTGGTCATTTGAGAACATTTCCAGTTTAGTGGTCATTTGAGAACATTTCCAGTTTAGTGGTCATTAGAGAACATTTTCAGTTTAGTGGTCATTTGAGAACATTTCCAGTTTAGTGGTCATTTGAGAACATTTCCAGTTTAGTGGTCATTTGAGAACATTTCCAGTTTTTACAGGGCGAATAAACCGACCAAACGTGAATGAACTATAGGCTCGACTACAACCAAAAATCAATCAAGCATGTAGCTGTGCCACAAAGCAGAGCTGCGTCATGTGTTCAGGATGTCAAGACTTTTGCTCATGGACCAAGAGGGTGACAGTCAGGACATTACCACCTTCGTCAACAACGTGCGATCTTTGCAAGCAATTAGCATTCCTGTCTGGTGTTTGGAAAGCACACAAAAAAATGTACTTGTGTTTTGTGATTAAAATCCTTCACGCCATGTCGTTACAATGAAAATATTCAGTCAAAACATGACGGGAAAAAAAAAAAAAAATTGGAATAACGTCTTCAGAAATCTATTTTTGGAGCAAGCAAAAAATAAATAAATAAACCGGAACTAATTTTTAGGCTTAAGTTAAAGTATTCTAGTTGCCATTGAAGACATGCTGAGCTATCTCTGTATCAATTCGAGCTTGATTATTCTTCTTTGCTGTTTTGCATATGTATTACTACAACTTACTGATGGTGTGCTTCTCACAGAACATTGGCTAATTTATTTGACTAAACCACCAATTAAAATGGTTTGAATTAGTCGAGGGATAAAACCATCGGGACCACATCACCGCCATCATCTGTTCGTGACATGGTGCGGAAGTAAAGCATCGCGGAGGTATACAAAGTATCAATACAAAGTATCGCGGAGGTATACAAAGTATCGCAAAAGCGACTGATCTTTTATAACTGCAGCTACATACTAGTACTACGTTTGTGCTAGATTGTGAAGTCATGCAATGTTCCATACATGAAGTTATTACAAACATAGTCAACAGTTATATTGCTACACTGCATTACAATGTCAAGTGTGACGATGTCGTCTGCAAAAACATACAAAACTAAGACCTAGTCAAGACACATAAAACGAAACACCAAACTAGCAATATAAGAGAATATTTGATTGAAATCGCGAATCTGTACAATCTTCTCTAGAAAGTTGAATGGTGATGTAAAATAAAAGTTCACCAACTATGGAGATGATGATTCCTTTGTAAATTGATTGACGATTTTATTGCACATGTTAGTAGAGACTAAGGAGGATTCTGAATTTCGTAAATTCATATACTCAGTACTGAGATAAACTATTTCCTCAATCCTCCCGTAATGCTCTGGCAAGAAACTGGGCCGTTCGGCGTAATGCCTCGTAGCTACCATACAAGTCGAGTGACTGCTCAGACGTGTCCCCCCTTAACTCTCTGAGCTGGGGACACTCGTACAAGATACGCCACACTGTTTCGACGCTCTCTCCACAGTGGCGGCATCGGGAGTCGTAGTTCGGGCGGAACCGGGCAAAGTATGCCCCAGCAGGAACAATGTTCCGTCCTACACTGTTTCGACGCTTTCTCCACAGTGACGGCATCGGGAGTCGTAGTTCGGGCGGAACCGGGCAAAGTGTGCCCCAGCAGAAACAATGTTCCGTCCTACACTGTTTCGACGCTTTCTCCACAGTGACGGCATCGGGAGTCGTAGTTCGGGCGGAACCGGGCAAAGTATGCCCCGTCAGGACAATGTTCCGTCCTACACTGTGCAATGATTGCTTGCTCTGACCTCCTTAACCGCCACCACGGATCGTCGCATATGCTGCCAGACACTACGTGCTGTGCCGGCTTCCTCCCAGGACTTTTAACCATTTCTCATGAATGAGTGCTCGGATTTCTGCCGTTGCTTGTAAAAACGTGCTTGGTGCTTCGAGGTACTCTAGATTTATTTATTATGTGTTTTGTTTCTAAAGGTTATTTTAAAAAAATAAAAAATGGGGTAGGTGAACGATTGCTTGCTTAAGAAACACAAAAGCCTCTGCTAGTAGTATCTTAGAAGTCTTCTAAAGACTGGAATTGTCCCCATCAGTACTTAGACAGTAGTTCTCCTGCCAGTGTTCTTATGTTTATGTTAGTTCCATTTATAACAACAAGACATTTCTGCACTTGAGATAAAGTCACTTCTCCAGCAATGTAAATATCTAGTTTGACACACACACATTCGCTCATATTTCATACCAGATTTAGATTGCCTGGAAATTATTTAAAAAAAAGAAAAAAGATAGAAGTGTAACGTTAATATTTGTAGGTCCTACAAAACAAAGACAATTAGCAAAGGAAACTGAAAACTAATGTAGATGCACTAATTGACTTTAGTTTCAGGCTGTCCTTCAGGGTTAAGGATTATTATTGTATTGAAGATGATTACATTGTAGCTCAAAGATCCTGCAGGACATGGCAGTTTCAGGCGTTCCTTCAGGATTATTATTGTATTGAAGATGATTACATTGTAGCTCAAAGATCCTGCAGGACATGGCAGTTTCAGGCGTTCCTTCAGGATTATTATTGTATTGAAGATGATTACATTGTAGCTCAAAGATCCTGCAGGACATGGCAGTTTCAGGTTTTCCTTCAGGATTAAGGATTATTATTGTATTGAAGATTATTACATTGTAGCTCAAAGATCCTGCGGGAGATGGCAGTTTCAGGCGTTCCTTCAGGATTATTATTGTATTGAAGATGATTACATTGTAGCTCAAAGATCCTGCAGGACATGGCAGTTTCAGGTTTTCCTTCAGGATTATTATTGTATTGAAGATGATTACATTGTAGCTCAAAGATCCTGCAGGACATGGCAGTTTCAGGTTTTCCTTCAGGATTAAGGATTATTATTGTATTGAAGATTATTACATTGTAGCTCAAAGATCCTGCGGGAGATGGCAGTTTCAGGCGTTCCTTCAGGATTATTATTGTATTGAAGATGATTACATTGTAGCTCAAAGATCCTGCAGGACATGGCAGTTTCAGGTTTTCCTTCAGGATTAAGGATTATTATTGTATTGAAGATTATTACATTGTAGCTCAAAGATCCTGCGGGAGATGGCAGTTTCAGGCGTTCCTTCAGGATTATTATTGTATTGAAGATGATTACATTGTAGCTCAAAGATCCTGCAGGACATGGCAGTTTCAGGTTTTCCTTCAGGATTATTATTGTATTGAAGATGATTACATTGTAGCTCAAAGATCCTGCAGGACATGGCAGTTTCAGGTTTTCCTTCAGGATTAAGGATTATTATTGTATTGAAGATTATTACATTGTAGCTCAAAGATCCTGCGGGAGATGGCAGTTTCAGGCGTTCCTTCAGGATTATTATTGTATTGAAGATGATTACATTGTAGCTCAAAGATCCTGCAGGACATGGCAGTTTCAGGTTTTCCTTCAGGATTAAGGATTATTATTGTATTGAAGATTATTACATAGTAGCTCAAAGATCCTGCGGGAGATGGCAGTTTCAGGCGTTCGTTCAGGATTATTATTGTATTGAAGATGACTACATGGTAGCTCAAAGATCTTGCAGGACATGGCAGTTTCAGGTTTTCCTTCAGGATTAAGGATTATTATTATTGTATTTAAGATTATTACACTGTAGCTCAAAGATCCTGCGGGAGATGGCAGTTTCAGGTTTTCCTTAAGGATTATTATTGTATTGAGAATTATTACATCGTAGCTCAAAGATCCTACGGGACATGGCAGTGGGTAGGGTTTGAATTGGGACCACCAAGATGGCAGTCCAGAGCACATAACACAACCAGGCAGCCATAATACTTAACGACACAATTTTTAAAAATAAAATTCCTCAACAAATGGAATAAGACAATTTTTTAAAAATCAATACTGATAATAACAAATTTGTGGGGAAAAAAAACTCGCAGTTAACACAACGATTTAAAAAAGAATATTCAAAAGATGAAAAGAAAAAAAGAAGCTCATTCAAATAGATCTATTAGAATCATGCCAAAGTTGGAAGTGGTTTGGGTGATGGGACATTGTATTATTCTAAAAGCTTGCAGAGAATGGGAGCTCACCAGGCACCCTAAGCCAGACCTGAACAACCCATTATAGTCCTGTGCCCCATAGATTTGCTTCCCCAAACTTTTGACTCTAATGTAGTGCAGGAAACATTTCAGTCTCCAAAGCTTTTAAAACTTTGATGTTGATGATGACATCATCCATTCAAATACAGTCATGAAATAAGCTCATCTCTGCCTGTGGTCCCTTCTGAGGCACAGGCCACCAACCAGCTTCTTCATGCCTCTTAGTTCTTGTCGAGTCTCTCAACTGTCCCCAAGTCTTGCCCATCTGCTTCCCAATCATGGCGCCATGTATTCTGGCACCTTTCCATGGAGGTTCCAGGTGAGGACTTGCCTTGTTATGTTGAATGCAGGCTACCAAAGGGTGTGATTTGTTCATCATCCAGATATTTGCTTAAATGGGCTTCAGCTTTGTTCTTTGCCACAGTTCCTCATTCGAAATCTTATCTGGCCAGCGGATCTTAAGAATCTTCTTGATGAATACCAGGAATATTACATTGTGGTGACGGACTTCTCCAGGTCTCTGCTCCAATAAGTAATATTCCTTCAATAAATCAGAAACATGTTTCCCTTCAGAGAATGAATCATTCCAACCTATTATCAAATCATCTTCATGAAATTTAAAGTGTTCAAACAGGAATGTGACGTTTCAAACCATTAAGATTCAACTTTAAGGCAAATGAGGCTTCAACTACTAAAGATCTTTAAAATAGAAAGTGCAACATTTCATCAAGTGTGCTGATGTGCCAAAATAATCATAATATAGAAAGAGAAGCTTGAACTACTTAACATTCAATATTAAAACAAAGAGCTTCAGTTACTCAACAAACTTAAAAGGAAAGTACAATTTTTGGTACAGTTTTGTGGCTTTATCTATGAGCTCAAACTGAGATAAACAAGCAATCTTCTCTTCCAAGACTTAGAGCAATCAAAGGATAAGCGAAGATGAATTCCTTCAACAGTATTGATGTGCTCAACTTTAAGACCATTTATCTCTGGCTATTTACCAACTAGTGAAACTACAGTTAGACTCAAAGACATCTCAATTTCCTTTAGACCAGTGATGCCCAAAATATGGTCCATGAGTCATATTCAAACTGTGAAACAGTGCTATCAATCCAACAATGCTGATAGAAGGCTTATTATAACATTGGCTCCATTGGACTCAGTGATTTGTGAATTAAAAAAAAAAAAAATGACCCCCCCCCCCCCTTCCCCACAAAGGTTGAAAATCACTGTTTTAGATCAAAATGAATCTAGAACCTTCAGTTTAGAAGCCACCCCATTCTCTTTAAACCTGTAATGTGTGCATGTTTGTAGTTTAGTAGCCACCCTACTCTCTATAAAACTGTAATGTGTGCATGTTAGTAGTTAAGTAGCCACCCAATGCTCTATAAACCTGTAATGTGTGCATGTTAGTAGTTAAGTAGCCACCCAATTCTCTATAAACCTGTAATGTGTGCATGTTAGTAGTTAAGTAGCCACCCAATTCTCTATAAACCTGTAATGTGTGCATGTTTGTAAGTTTAGTAGCCACCCCATTCTCTATAAACCTGTAATGTGTACATGTATGTAGCTAAGTAGCCACCCCATTATTTAAGCTTTGTATGCATGTAAAGACCTCGAAGCCTGGTATAAACTTCATCCAACCAGCAGAAGTGAACTTTTTTTTTTTAACATTCTGCCCCTCCAAGCCGCAGATTTTTAAGTAATAATAAAGTTATAAAAACTCAATAGCAGATAATATTCAGCACTTACTCTAATTCTGTCTGGACCCAGCCCAGGAGGTGGACATCTCTCTAGATAAGAGTTCAAGTCTTGATCAATGAATTCAAACACCAAAGAAAGACAAATATCCCTGTCTGATATAGCTTGATGATGGACATCTAGTAGCCTGTGGAACATATACTGGATCAAATCATGTGGCACACTCAAAGTTTATTTTATGTGCAAGAATGTGTTCGATGACTGTATGTTCACATTAGCAACACTACACACTCTGATTCAATTTCACTAGCAAAATTAAGAAACTGAGTGTATTGTTGTAACTCTATTCCCGCACTGAGATACATGGTGCACACTAGACACTGTTCCACACGAGCGTGAAACAAGAAGAGGAAGAAATGGAGACATGATAGTAAATGCCGGCTTATTTAGCTGAATCAAACTAGATCTAGAACAAACTGACATTCTTCTAGAACAAATTGACATTCTGTGGTTTGTGTGTGTTATTTATTTAACCATTAAATCCTTATCTATGTTATCATTAACCTGTTGAGTGTTTTCCTGGAAAAATATAGCAGTATATTCAAATTACTGGGTATTCATTTTATTCAGCCTCAATCATTACAAAATAATTCATTCAAACTTTAGAATGGCCAATTTTTTTTTCTGGGGGCATGTCTATATCTGTTTCCATGTTTTATGTATTGTTATCTGATACAGGCAATTCTGATAGACAGTTGCTTACTTCTGTGGCATAAAACATCCCTCTCTTATATGATAGTCAAGTACCAACTATTTATACAATTCTTCAAGTACCAACTATTTATACAGTTCTTCAAGTACTAACCATTTATACAATTCTTCAAGTACTAACTATTTATACAATTCTTCAAGTACTAACTATTTATACAATTCTTCAAGTACTAACTATTTATGCAATTCTTCAAGTACTAACTATGTGTACAATTCTTCAAGTACTAACTAATGTAGAGAAACACTTTAGGTGACTGACAGTGAGCGCATAATTGTGACAATAATCCAAAGCGAGACTGTTGCTTAGATAGATTAAACAGACAGTTAAGGCTAGGCGTTCATAGAGGTAACATCGTGCAAGATAGTGACTGAGACTGAAATCACTTACTTAACAATATTTGGATGTTCTTTGCTCTCTAGCTGTCGCAGCAAAGAAATCTCCCTAATGGCTGCCATGGGCATTCCCGCCTCATAATGGCGACCCTGGCGCTGAATCCTTATCTGTTTGATGGCAACAAAGCATCCTTCTTTATTAGGGTCTCTAGCTTTATACACCTGACCATAAGCACCTGTAGATAGAACAGAAGAGTTGAACTAACCTATAGTAATACAAAGAGTTTTAAAACAGGAGAGTTCTACCAACATTTTTTAAAAGAATCATGTAAATATTAACAAAACGAGTTCAATCCAGGTATTGCAAAAATTAGAGTAAATAATGTTAAACTTCTTAATAAATAAAATTGTAAAATAATTTTGTACATAGTGTTGTAGATATCCAGAGATGATTTTAGCCAAAATATAGTGTATTGTACAAAAAGAGGTCATAACAAATCAAACGAATTGGACTTCGACTATCTGGTATCTGGTTAATTTATGTATTGTAATTGGTTTAAGTGCTTTTCATTGGAACTTAAATAGAAACTGAACATTTCTAGAATTCTTATTGTTTTTTTTACATTCAGATTATTTATATTTAAAAAAAACAACTAATTGTAATTTATGCACATCTAAAACAATTCTTCAGAACCCTAAAGACCTGTAAACTTGCTTTAATTTAGCCAATATTTTACCAGCACCATCCAGACATAATACAGGTACATTTCAGCAATTTCAATTAAAATTTATAACAAGACATTCGGGTGTAGAGTTTAACCTATATTGTAGAGTTGATGGATCAAGCCACTGGTGGAAGACTGTTTATACATAGGGGACTGGATCATTAGTCTATGAAAACAGTGTAACCATTAAAGAGACTTGTGTACAAAAGTACACATTTACGTCAAGGTTCTTATCTTGTAGGCAATCATTCATTCTAGAAATGCTCAGATTTATCACAGGATTTTCCCCCAAGTACAAACCCAGTCTTTTATCTCTTTTATATAAATCCACGAGATAGGATCAATGCTATCAATATATAAACTGAGCTTTTGTTGAGAAATGTATTAAGGTAACTGGAGCAAGATTGTGGAATTATGCCCACTTTATGGGACAACTTGGATAAGCAAACTGCAAACAATCATGGCTTATACAGCCACTATGGTTCATTAATACCAGAACACAGGAAAAAGCCATGACCACTTTTTTGTATAACAACTTTCCTATTCAGGCATGGAAATAGTTGCCTAAATTAGACAGGAAATCAACTAATGAGTACAATTTGAATAATTACCAATATCTTGTTAAAGAATGTCTGTTAATTAAAAGATGTGTGTAACAGATGTTTACTTTACCTCAGCCATTCTCTCTGTGCTAAAGTATAACATGAAGCTTTGAAAGAAAGCCACCAAGCCAAGTTGTATAACAGACATTTAATGATAAATAAGTAAGACTGTGGTTCCGTTGTTATTGGGCGGAAGTGGTAATGGATATATGCACTCCTCTACCTATAAAATGCTTCCAATGGCATGCATCTCAAATAGTCTCTGACAATCAGTTCAACTTCTAGCTAAGCTTTTTCATGTGTTGCTCAAATATTGGGTCTGGCAGAACTATTGTCCCTGACAGAAGAAGGGCAAAGGTGAGCAACTGGCACCTACATTAGTAAGCTTCAGGCACAAAAGGCTTGTTAGCTTTTGCTGGTGTTCCCAAACGTGATTAGTCAATCATGAGGAAAAATCAGGAGTCAGTGACCCCTAGCCACACACAGTGCTACACCCTTGCAGAACCATCACCGATCCCAAACTGTATCAGCTGTGTGGTCGACATAATTCCAACCACACCTAATGCCCAGGATTTATCTCATTAGTATGAAATGATTGTTAGTCATTTTGCGACTGAAGAGGGCAATAGTAATATGTGTATTAAGAACAGCAAATTTGTGCTCAGGTGCAAGTAATAATAACATTTTAAAATAGCTGTAACAAAAATTCCCATTTTGAATCATTACTTAATGGTCCAGAACATGTATAGCGCCCAATATTAAAGGACCAAAATCTCACCCAGAGACTGCCAATCAGGTTTAAATTTTGAACATCAAAACTATTCAACAGAAAGCATCACTTTCACCTGCTCCTTACATGAACATTTAATCCAGAATCAGCTTGAACCTCCTTTTTTAAACATTTCTATCAGATGCTATGGCACATCTGCTCAATTTAGGCCATGTTGTGCTCTAAGTCCTTCAAAGACCCCCTGCTCTATCCAACATGTACAGTAGGGACATTAAAAGCTATACAATTTACTGTTTAAGTCTTAAAATAAGTTTATAATTCATGTATTAAAAATTAGTTGGTAATAAGAATCAATTGTTTATATATATATTGACTTAAACAGTCAGTCCTACTTCCCAGATAAAAATCCAGAACTTTCCCAGATAAAAACCTAGAACTTTCCCAGGATCTATACTGTCAAACAGTGTTTGAAGGCCGTTCAAATTAGAATATTTTCTTTTACTGTTCTACAGTGAGACCACAGTTACAATCATAACACAGTGGGGGCTCCTCTCATCTCAGTACAAAGGAGTGTGTGATGCAGGTGTAGCCAATTTTTAAGTCAGGACATTGTCATACTTTCACGCCATGTAAGACCCTGATATGTGGGCTGCCTCCTAAGATTTGACATAATTTGTTTTATTTTATTGTGAGCCTGTTTCCCATCAAGATATACACAAAAAGGAGGGATGGGTGTTATGGATTGTGTGTGTGTGTGTGTTTCTATGGTGGTAGTGGGAAGAGGTTAGTGATTGGTTTGTGAATGATGCAACTTAGGTGGCATTGTTGTTATTTGGTCTACCAGCAGTTTGGTGCTACAAGTCAACAATCAGTTATAACAACAGGGAGAGGTGAAATAATATGGAACATAAAAGAACAAGATTTGAATCTCAGCGTAAATATAAATTTTACACTGAACTGCACAAATTAAAGTCTGAATTTTTAAAAAAATATCTAACACAACAAACCCTCCTCCACACAACTAACTCAAAGGAAAAACTCCAGTTGTAACTTTCACAAAGAACACTTAGAGGTTCTAAAGTCAATTAGTCACCATTCGACAATGTTCAGATATGACAATCATAACTATTTACAATATTTTTGCCGAAATAAAAAAGACAAAAGAAAATATGTGTAGAAATAAAATTATCTAGCTCTGAAGAGAGTCTTGATGTTTAAACAGTTATCATGCCAAAATAAAGGCATTTAATAATGCACCTGCAGAAGCTCTTTTCCAGTTTTTTGTAAAATCTATACCAGGTGATCAACTGACAAGCTGTACCACTTAAATAAGCAGACAGGGAAAATTTGTTAATGACTGCACAAACATGAACAATGGAGCAAATTAATGTCTTTATACTGGAATGTTCAGACGGAAGAAGGGTGCTAACACTTCAGACAGAGAAAGCTTTCTATAAAGCTTTCTAAACAATTACAAAGTGAGATCACATTAGTTAATTTTCCAAAAAAAAGTTTATATTTCTAATATTTTCAAAGTTGTGTGTGTGTTTAACAATTTGATTAAATCAAATTTCATTAGTAAAAGTTCATAAATTCTATGCTTAAAATTTATTCCAAAATATAATAATTATTAATATGAACCCACATTTTAGATAAAAATTAGATTAGTTGATGTCTAAGGCTTCGGTGAGCATTAAAAGCCATTAAGAACTATTAATGGCAAAAACAAACATTTTCCAGGATATTATAGATAACACTATAGTAAGACCACTTCAGATTACATCCTTATTGTTTTAGACTGTGGCTATAAAATTAACTTCATTGATATATAAACAGATATATAGTGACAGCAGCAATATTATTGGCTTGACAATTCAAGTAGTCACATTAGGATTTTATGTTGTGTAAGTTTTGCTATTTCTATGTTGAATAATGCCTCTCCTTCACAACCAAAAGGAAATCTATTGCTGTTACAGGGATAGACAGCAGGAAAAGAACTTAAACTGACCATCTACAGACAGTTATATCTGTGCTGGATGTGGCAAGATATGTAGATCACAGTTAGGACTTTGGAGCCACATAAAATACTGCACTCCTTAATCTTCAGACTCAAAGACAAGCCTTATATATAATGCATCTTATTCAACAAAACGTTTTATCAAATAAAGAGTGATTAACAGGAACTACATTAAAAGAGGAGAAACAATTTTTTTTTGTAGAGCAGTGATGGTATCAGTAAAAACACCACAAATTTGTTCTCTATATCACAACTCATGAGGCTGAAATGTTTGTAAAGGCTATTGTATCCCACCACCTTGGTCTAATCTAAATATAAAGATGATGATTGGTTCCCAGAATAAATGAGCTATAAAAAATTTCTAACACTTTTCTTTTACTTAATAGTACATCTAATACAATAACTGACTGATAGCCAAATACATTGTAAAACAAAAAAAAGGCCATTGATAAACATCCTCTCATTCAACTTGAACATTGGACTGTAGACCACAACAACAGAAAATAAATGTGCAGTATTGGTGTGATGTATAAGATTCACTGAAGTCAAATATAATACAGTAAAAAATGGATTTGTTTCTTGTTCTCAATTTACATTTAAAAAAAAGGTTTGTGAAGCCATCCAAATTTGTCAATACTTCCTTGTCTGACATTACTTTGTGAAGCCATCCAAATTTGTCAATACTTTCTGTCTGACATTACTTTGTGAAGCCACCAAAATTTGCCAATACCTTCTTGTCTGACATTACTTTGTGAAACCACCAAAATTTGCAATTACTCTGTGAAGCCATCCAAATTTGTCAATACTTTCTTGTCTGACATTACTTTGTGAAGCCACCAAAATTTGCCAATACTTTCATATCTAACATTACTTTGTGAAGCAATCAAAATTTGCCAATTAATTTCTTGTCTGACATTACTTTGTGAAGCCACCAAAATTTGCCAATACTTACATGTCTGACATTAGTTTGTGAAGCCACCAAAATTTGCCAATACTTTCATGTCTGACATTACTTTATGAAGCCACCAAAATTTGCCAATACTTTCATGTCTGACATTACTTTGTGAAGCCACCAAAATTTGCCAATACTTTCTTGTCTGACATTACTTTGTGAAGCCACCAAAATTTGCTAATACTTTTATGTCTGACATTACTTTGTGAAGCCATCAAAATTTGCCAATTAGTTTCTTGTTTGACATTACTTAGTGAAGCCACCAAAATTTGCCAATACTTTCTTGTCTGACATTACTTTGTGAAGCCACCAAAATTTGCTAATACTTTCTTGTTTGACATTACTTTGTGAAGCCACCAAAATTTGCCAATACTTTCATGTCTGACATTACTTTGTGAAGCCATCAAAATTTGCCAATTAGTTTCTTGTCTGACATTACTTTGTGAAGCCACCAAAATTTGCCAATACTTTCATGTCTGACATTACTTTATGAAGCCACCAAAATTTGCCAATACTTTCATGTCTGACATTACTTTGTGAAGCCACCAAAATTTGCCAATACTTTCATGTCTGACATTACTTTGTGAAGCCATCAAAATTAGCCAATTAGTTTCTTGTCTGACATTACTTTGTGAAGCCACCAAAATTTGCCAATACCTTCTTGTCTGACATTACTTTGTGAAACCACCAAAATTTGCAATTACTCTGTGAAGCCATCCAAATTTGTCAATACTTTCTTGTCTGACATTACTTTGTGAAGCCACCAAAATTTGCCAATACTTTCATATCTAACATTACTTTGTGAAGCAATCAAAATTTGCCAATTAATTTCTTGTCTGACATTACTTTGTGAAGCCACCAAAATTTGCCAATACTTACATGTCTGACATTAGTTTGTGAAGCCACCAAAATTTGCCAATACTTTCATGTCTGACATTACTTTATGAAGCCACCAAAATTTGCCAATACTTTCATGTCTGACATTACTTTGTGAAGCCACCAAAATTTGCCAATACTTTCTTGTCTGACATTACTTTGTGAAGCCACCAAAATTTGCTAATACTTTTATGTCTGACATTACTTTGTGAAGCCATCAAAATTTGCCAATTAGTTTCTTGTTTGACATTACTTAGTGAAGCCACCAAAATTTGCCAATACTTTCTTGTCTGACATTACTTTGTGAAGCCACCAAAATTTGCTAATACTTTCTTGTTTGACATTACTTTGTGAAGCCACCAAAATTTGCCAATACTTTCATGTCTGACATTACTTTGTGAAGCCATCAAAATTTGCCAATTAGTTTCTTGTCTGACATTACTTTGTGAAGCCACCAAAATTTGCCAATACTTTCATGTCTGACATTACTTTATGAAGCCACCAAAATTTGCCAATACTTTCATGTCTGACATTACTTTGTGAAGCCACCAAAATTTGCCAATACTTTCATGTCTGACATTACTTTGTGAAGCCATCAAAATTAGCCAATTAGTTTCTTGTCTGACATTACTTTGTGAAGCCACCAAAATTTGCCAATACCTTCTTGTCTGACATTACTTTGTGAAGCCACCAAAATTTGCTAATACTTTTATGTCTGACATTACTTTGTGAAGCCATCAAAATTTGCCAATTAGTTTCTTGTTTGACATTACTTAGTGAAGCCACCAAAATTTGCCAATACTTTCTTGTCTGACATTACTTTGTGAAGCCACCAAAATTTGCTAATACTTTCTTGTTTGACATTACTTTGTGAAGCCACCAAAATTTGCCAATACTTTCATGTCTGACATTACTTTGTGAAGCCATCAAAATTTGCCAATTAGTTTCTTGTCTGACATTACTTTGTGAAGCCACCAAAATTTGCCAATACTTTCATGTCTGACATTACTTTATGAAGCCACCAAAATTTGCCAATACTTTCATGTCTGACATTACTTTGTGAAGCCACCAAAATTTGCCAATACTTTCATGTCTGACATTACTTTGTGAAGCCATCAAAATTAGCCAATTAGTTTCTTGTCTGACATTACTTTGTGAAGCCACCAAAATTTGCCAATACCTTCTTGTCTGACATTACTTTGTGAAACCACCAAAATTTGCAATTACTCTGTGAAGCCATCCAAATTTGTCAATACTTTCTTGTCTGACATTACTTTGTGAAGCCACCAAAATTTGCCAATACTTTCATATCTAACATTACTTTGTGAAGCAATCAAAATTTGCCAATTAATTTCTTGTCTGACATTACTTTGTGAAGCCACCAAAATTTGCCAATACTTACATGTCTGACATTAGTTTGTGAAGCCACCAAAATTTGCCAATACTTTCATGTCTGACATTACTTTATGAAGCCACCAAAATTTGCCAATACTTTCATGTCTGACATTACTTTGTGAAGCCACCAAAATTTGCCAATACTTTCTTGTCTGACATTACTTTGTGAAGCCACCAAAATTTGCTAATACTTTTATGTCTGACATTACTTTGTGAAGCCATCAAAATTTGCCAATTAGTTTCTTGTTTGACATTACTTAGTGAAGCCACCAAAATTTGCCAATACTTTCTTGTCTGACATTACTTTGTGAAGCCACCAAAATTTGCTAATACTTTCTTGTTTGACATTACTTTGTGAAGCCACCAAAATTTGCCAATACTTTCATGTCTGACATTACTTTGTGAAGCCATCAAAATTTGCCAATTAGTTTCTTGTCTGACATTACTTTGTGAAGCCACCAAAATTTGCCAATACTTTCATGTCTGACATTACTTTATGAAGCCACCAAAATTTGCCAATACTTTCATGTCTGACATTACTTTGTGAAGCCACCAAAATTTGCCAATACTTTCATGTCTGACATTACTTTGTGAAGCCATCAAAATTAGCCAATTAGTTTCTTGTCTGACATTACTTTGTGAAGCCACCAAAATTTGCCAATACCTTCTTGTCTGACATTACTTTGTGAAACCACCAAAATTTGCAATTACTCTGTGAAGCCATCCAAATTTGTCAATACTTTCTTGTCTGACATTACTTTGTGAAGCCACCAAAATTTGCCAATACTTTCATATCTAACATTACTTTGTGAAGCAATCAAAATTTGCCAATTAATTTCTTGTCTGACATTACTTTGTGAAGCCACCAAAATTTGCCAATACTTACATGTCTGACATTAGTTTGTGAAGCCACCAAAATTTGCCAATACTTTCATGTCTGACATTACTTTATGAAGCCACCAAAATTTGCCAATACTTTCATGTCTGACATTACTTTGTGAAGCCACCAAAATTTGCCAATACTTTCTTGTCTGACATTACTTTGTGAAGCCACCAAAATTTGCTAATACTTTTATGTCTGACATTACTTTGTGAAGCCATCAAAATTTGCCAATTAGTTTCTTGTTTGACATTACTTAGTGAAGCCACCAAAATTTGCCAATACTTTCTTGTCTGACATTACTTTGTGAAGCCACCAAAATTTGCTAATACTTTCTTGTTTGACATTACTTTGTGAAGCCACCAAAATTTGCCAATACTTTCATGTCTGACATTACTTTGTGAAGCCATCAAAATTTGCCAATTAGTTTCTTGTCTGACATTACTTTGTGAAGCCACCAAAATTTGCCAATACTTTCATGTCTGACATTACTTTATGAAGCCACCAAAATTTGCCAATACTTTCATGTCTGACATTACTTTGTGAAGCCACCAAAATTTGCCAATACTTTCATGTCTGACATTACTTTGTGAAGCCATCAAAATTAGCCAATTAGTTTCTTGTCTGACATTACTTTGTGAAGCCACCAAAATTTGCCAATACCTTCTTGTCTGACATTACTTTGTGAAACCACCAAAATTTGCAATTACTCTGTGAAGCCATCCAAATTTGCCAATACTTACATGTCTGACATTAGTTTGTGAAGCCACCAAAATTTGCCAATACTTTCATGTCTGACATTACTTTATGAAGCCACCAAAATTTGCCAATACTTTCATGTCTGACATTACTTTGTGAAGCCACCAAAATTTGCCAATACTTTCTTGTCTGACATTACTTTGTGAAGCCACCAAAATTTGCTAATACTTTTATGTCTGACATTACTTTGTGAAGCCATCAAAATTTGCCAATTAGTTTCTTGTTTGACATTACTTAGTGAAGCCACCAAAATTTGCCAATACTTTCTTGTCTGACATTACTTTGTGAAGCCACCAAAATTTGCTAATACTTTCTTGTTTGACATTACTTTGTGAAGCCACCAAAATTTGCCAATACTTTCATGTCTGACATTACTTTGTGAAGCCATCAAAATTTGCCAATTAGTTTCTTGTCTGACATTACTTTGTGAAGCCACCAAAATTTGCCAATACTTTCATGTCTGACATTACTTTATGAAGCCACCAAAATTTGCCAATACTTTCATGTCTGACATTACTTTGTGAAGCCACCAAAATTTGCCAATACTTTCATGTCTGACATTACTTTGTGAAGCCATCAAAATTAGCCAATTAGTTTCTTGTCTGACATTACTTTGTGAAGCCACCAAAATTTGCCAATACTTTCATGTCTGACATTACTTGCATGGCAAAGCGCAATTGACTAGGATAAACTACAAGCTCCAGTAGTGTGCCAAGGAAAAATACCATGTTGTTGTTTTTTGTTTTTTTCAGTTGTTCAGCACTGGATACAGAGTGTTGGGTTATGTTGGGCTGTAGTGGTAGTAGGATCTGCCTAAATTGGATTTAAATGGGACATTCAAAGAGGATATAATTCACACTTTTATAAAGGTGGGCGCAGTGTCTACAAGGGTGTATGAGTGGGATTTAATCTGTTTAGGAGGTAATTTAAAGGTGTGTCCTGTTCTTAGTTGGAGGATTGAAAACTGCTCTTTGCGGGGAGGAGACTAATTTGATACTATCCAGTTTGTTTGGTGTGGTCATTGCCTGTGCTTTCTGTTGCCTACTGGTTAAGCCACTCCTCTTTGTGATTGCTGGCTAACATTGACCTCGTTTCCTATGATGCCTATGTGCCCAGTGATCCATTGTAATATGACTGTTATATTAATTTTTGACATTATATGATGAATTATCAGGATTAGTGTTGTCAAGGGCTAGATGAAATGTTGCTAGTCAATGCTTGAAGAGTGGATTGTGAATCTGTAAAGACAATAATATCTGATGGTGCTTGTATTCTGTCAAAGAGCTTGTTTTCAACTGTCTTCAGAGCTATAGTGCTTGCTTTGATTTCAGCCTAGAAGTTTGAGCAGTAATCACCACAGTGTGCACTTATCTCAAAGTGTTTATTTTCAAGAAAGACCAGGAGCACTCCTAAACCAGCATTTATGATTTCTTTTGTTATAAATTATAATTATAGCTTTTATATAGCGCTACTTTCATGCTTATTATAGCATGCTTATAGCGCTATGGTCCAATCTCATTTGTGGACCAGCGGGGGAGGGGGTATCTGAGAGAAAGTTTTTCTGCACTGCCTTTAGGCGCTCAGTAAAGATAATTCTGCTCGAGTTGGTTGTCGAACCTCGAGCCCCCTTCATAATAGCCAAGGCATGTCAAGTTCAAGCGTACTTAGCCTCTCGACCATGCATCCCATAATTGTTAAGCCATTATGTGTTGAAATGATTGATGTTTGAGGTTAAGTCCATGAGCTATGCTAAAAAATCTGATAATTTTTTTCTCTGTTGATGTGTTTTAGGGCTAGTTCATCAGTAATTTGAATCAGAATTCTTCCCTTCTTTTTTTTTCTTATTATTTCTCAGTGAAAGTTTATTAGGATTATCATCCTCCAACGTTCTGTACTTCCCAACAGCCTCTAGTGCTGGTCTGTTACGTCTTACATTAACTTAAGAGGTTCAATATTGGAGGTTGCTGTACGAGTAGTTCTCATACCTTCACTGTTTATATGTAAGGCTTGATTTTGAATTGTGTCTAATGATGATTGATAAGATTTGCTGGAAAGCTATTTGTATGGAAAACAGTTGTCCATGACAGATATGACATATCCAGTATATTAGAGACTTGTCGCAGCAGTTTTGTTTAAGAATCACTGTGACATGATCTGTGATCACACAAAATAAGCGTGCCTTTCGCACATGGAGGTCAAGTCTCGTTTTGAATCTGGCCATGTAGTCAGACGCTGCAGTTCTTACTTGGTACTAGGAGAGGAAGGACATATGATCCATTTTTGTCTATAGGATAGCCTTATTAAGTGTACTTAGCAATTGATTCTTGGAATATTGTTTGCTTATTCTTTAAGCCTTACGGCTGGATTTGCCTGTGTATTATTATTCTATATCAATAAATGCATCATCTGCTAACCAATGAGTTAATTTGTGATTTTTAATGTCTGTTGTGCTATACTCACTATAAGTTCCATATGATTTTGAGATCTCAGACTTTAACTTTCAATATTTTAAACAAAAATGGAAAGCTTCACTATAATTCATATCTCATTGTTAAAAAAAATATACTTAGGAGTGCCAAGAAAGTTGAACGCTGTGTAGTATACAGTGATCTAAAATTGTATGACAATGTATGATAACAATCTATATACTAAGATATTTGGAGTGTTTGAGTGTGTTTCATCAGAACATATAGCAAATGTGGGCATCACATTTGATCTCATCTTCATTACTCAAATTTATAATTGCTTGGTCAATATGAGTGGTGCCTGTTACCACAACACAGCAAAATCAAGGCACTTAAATGATAATGACTTTATCTTATCAAGAGACAGGTTAATCCAGCCATGATCCACTCTTCAAATGGATTATCTTTTCTAATTGCAATATTGTCCCTACACAGTACTTTGAGAGTTGGCTTAGATACAAAATGATCACACCACTGCAACTTTTCTTGCTTCAAAGAATTCTACAGACTCAACCTATTTTCAAGTTCATTTATGACATTCTTGCACAGTGACAACACAAACTCAGTTTGATCCTTTTCTTCTTTTTATATTACACACTTATCTTTTATAACATTCAGAAGCCAAGTGCTTTACCACTCAGCCAGCACAACCCCAATAGGAGGTGCAGCGGCTGAACAGTATAGAGCTAGGCCTTCTTTTAGCAGGGATTCTGAGTTCAAATCCTGGTGAAGACTATGATTTTTAGTTTCAGGAACTTTGGGCACCTCTGAGTTCACCCCCCTCTAATGGATACCTGACATTAGTTGGGGAATAGTAAAGGAGGTTGGTCGCTGTTCTGACTACATGACACCCTTGTAGGCACATAAACAGATGACCTTTACATCATCTGCCCTATAGACCACAAGGTGTGAATGAGGAACTTAACTTTACAGCACATCCTCAACAGCGAATGAAAATTGTTTAAAATATATATATGTAATTCTTACCTGCTCCAACAAGGGACAAAAACTCATAGTTCCTATCACTAGATTCCTTCCCCTGAACTCTAGATTGTTGCTGGGGTTGGAGCAGTGACTGCTGAGATTGACATTTGTTGAGATGCTGCTGCCAAGGGGAGAGATGCTGCTGTTGACGACTTGGTTGTAACACTTGGTGCTGTTTGGAACCCTGCTGTTGCTGAGGTGACAAGGATGAATGCTGCTGTTGTTGGGGAGAGGGCAGAGCAGAGCGAATTTTTGGCGATGACGCCTTCATGGTGCTAGTATGCTGCTTTGACACTCATCCATTGCTGCTAAAAATCCTATTTAACAGTAAAGGGAAATTATATCAAATTGTAATAGCAGGATTGGTTTTATATTATGTTTGAATGTAGACATATTTATTGTGCGTATGATAAAAAATTACAGACTCAATCTTAATTTCTTTTTTCATTTTATATAATATACAAATTATCGTTACTGGTACTTGGTACTTGTTATATGTGACTTATAAGATCCTGTATAGGCTGATAACTATGAGGCTTGGAAAATTTTCAGAAGAAATCTTGGGTGACTACAAATATGGTTTCAGACTCAATAAATCCACAACCGATCACATCTTCACACTAAGATGAATACTCTAAAAATGCCATGAATACAACATACCAATCCACCAACTCTTTATAGACTTTAAAATGGCTTATAAATGACAGTATCTGAAGGAAATATCTATATATGACACTCTACAGGATTTTGGAATACCTAACAAGCTGACAAGAGTTATACATATGACATTTAACAACTCAAAAAGTAAAGCCATAATACAAGGAGAACACTCACAGGAATTTAGGATTAAACGAGGATTAAGAAAAGGGGACTCACTTCCTTGCATGCTTTTCAATTTGACACTGGAGAGAGTTATTAGAAATATACACAAACAGAAGGGGAACAATTACTAACTACTTCAGGAGAGAAAACACAGGTCCACAACCTTCAGTGAAGTCCAGTAGGGCGTCGGCGCCATAGGTGCCATTATCCCCTTGGTGGTTAGAAAGGCTTTTATCTAACTACCAGGCCTGGACATGGGGCTCTTCACCCCTGTCCTGTCTGAGGTCCACAACCAACAGGGACCATATACAACCAACCTCTACAATACCTTGCTTATGCCGATGACATTGCCTTATTGGGTAAAGAAACCTCTGACATTGCTAGAGCCTTCACACAACTAGAAGAAGAATCTCAACCAGCATGAACTTGAGGTCAATGAAAGTAAAACCTAGTACATCGCAATGACAAGAAACAACCAAACAGACATCAAAATCAAAGACCATGAATTTAAAAACGTCCAAACTTTAAAATATCTAGGAAGTGCAATTGATTTAAAATATGACATATTAACAGAAATAAAGGAAAGAATAGCAGGAAGCAACAGATCACTTTATAGCACTTGGGAACGGAAAATCCTTAGGAAAATCTATGGTGCCATACAGGATAAAACAGGGAGGAGGACACGAACTATCCATGAGATATATCAATTGTATGAAGACCCACCATTAGTGAACGAAATAAAAAAGAACAGACTACGTTGGGCAGGTCACCTTGAAAGAATGTCATAACAGAGGAGCGAAAATCCTATGCAGGCAAAAACCAAAAGGCAGGCGAGCCAAAGGCAGACCCCGAATGCGATGGATTGATGATGTGGAAGCAGATCTCTGCAACAGCTTGGGGTTAGGGCGTGGAGACAAAAGGCCCAAGAGAGATCTGAATGGAAGGATGTGTTGAAGCAGGCCAGAGCCCTCCATGGGCTGTAGCGCCACTGGGATGGATGGATGGTACTTGACCAATAAGAAAAGTTTTTCAGGTTTTTTTTTACTGGCTATTCTAAATTTAAGCTCTACTATGTACTTATTCTAAGAGTAAAAATTCAGAATTAGATTAAAACGCATATCAAAACAGTGGTTGGAAATTGTGCTTTTTAAACAGAGTTGTGTTGATTGCTAATAAATTGATTAATATTAGAATTTATAGACAATCATTATAGATATACAATATAAAATGTATTTCTATTCTATCTAGAATGTAATTTTAAAATACAGTAATATCTTAAATATAGAAAGACTAGTCCATTAGATGATGTTGATCTACAATTCTATATTGACCATAAGAAGCATGCCGCATTATTCAAGTCATTAAATGAAAATAGTATGATACAGATTCTAATCTCTATATATATAATCTATTAAGACAAGTGCTCCTTCTTCCTTAGTGTCATTAGAGAATGGAATGGGTTGCCTGAGTCAACCAAGAAAACCAACGACTTAGCAGAGTTTAAGTCATTGATTAACAATATTAACATGCATGACTAGATTGACACATGAAATGTGTAGGATGAGATTTTCTTTTTTGAATTAACTTATAAGATTTATAAGATAAAGACTTCATACGTTGATCAAGATCTAAATTATTCTAGATTCAAAAATAGTTGACTTCTTGACTGAGTGTAGTTGTAGTTACTAATCAATAATGACAAGTAATTGAAGTAAGTGAAGCCTTAGACCAAAAAATAAGGCTTAGGCCTTAGTTAGGTAGAATAAATCTGGAATATAGATCTAGATTTTAGAGTAGATTGAATTTTTCGTACAATTTCTAGATATAGATCTAGAATCTTATTTTTTAATTAAGCTATTTAGAATATTTAGATGTATAAATAGTCTTTACTCTAATTTCTAAATTATAGCTTAATAAAAAAGCTGATTGCCTACCCAGCCTAATCTAGATCTAGATCCTAATCTAAAATTTAATGGAATTAGTGTTTAAAAAATTATCCTATTATTATAAAAATCTATTTTAAATATTCTAGTCTTTGATGATACTAGATTAACAATCTAAGTAAATCTAGATTCTAGATCAATCAATTATTTAGAAATTCAGGCCTACTTTATATCTAAAACAAAGTAATGTTCTAGTTAACCTAGATTTTAGATCTAGATCTATTTCACTATTTGAAGCATTTATTTTCAGCTTTTTACACGACGGAACACAGTAGATTTTACTTTCACGTGGACCCACACGTAATCACTAGGCACATTATTAAATGACATTATTATGTCATAATGAAGGCCTATTAACACTACACTTACATGTGTTGGCCTACTGTGGCATGTGTAAAGGAAACAAAACAAGAAAACAAATGTTAAAGAAGAAAAAAACGTGTTCTTCAGAAACGATCCGTGAAGAAAGGATTTACCGCATGGAAAAGAATACGAAATGATAAAGTAGGCTACCACAGAACCTCACGCCTTTTGGTACGCTAGAAACAACCTGTATGCAAATGGAATGAATGAATGAATGAAGAAGCATTCCTCACGCAAGTCAGGGGCCGCAAGGCAAGAACATTGTAAAATTTAGTGGATCGGGTTTTTCATAAGGAGAACGGAAACATTTTCTTTTCCTTAATGAAAAGCAAATATAATTAAAATAACAAAGTTTAGGATTATTTATACAAATTTATATTTACCTCAGCATTTTTAACGCCTGAAATTAGATCTAGAGCTTTAGGAACAAAATCCCAGCACTTTATTATTTTTCCCATACGGTCGTACTAGATCTAACATTTTAGTCACGTGATCAACTTCCTCCCAGCCTTATCGTGGTTCTCAATTCTGAAGACAAAGAAGATATCTTGTTACATTCAATGTTCCTAAACTACAGAAACGAACTGAGTAAAAATAGTAATCACGACATTCGTAGGCTAGAAATGAAGAGTAAAAATGCGATTAGTAATATCTACCACAACAGACTTGTAAATATAAGATCTTAAATTATTACACAAGAAGGTCTCGACAGTGGCGTACCGGGGGTGGGGGCGGAAGCGCCGAAGCTCCCAAAGGGTACCAAAACAGTATATAAAATATCAACTAAACTTCATTTAAATCTTTAAAAAGCTTCAATAGGACAGGAGCATTTGTCAGATTTGACATTGCTAAGCATAGAGAAGGGACTGGTCGAAACAAAATGAATTATCGATAACATTGAAAAACTTCAATAAAATTATTATATATATATAAACTGTTTCTGTTATTATATATTGTTCATTAACTTCGATATATCATATATAATTTTGTATTGCTTAGTGGTGACTGTTCTTATGCATATATGGATTACGTATTGCTATGGAGTATTTTCCGACAAGATTCTGGGTATAAAAAAGGTGAAAAAGAGTGAGGAGGGCGAAGCCAGTTAGTTTTTATTTTGTCAAGGGACAAAAATTGTATTTTAATTTTTTTTGTATATAAATTCATGCTTGTGTATGTAGAATATTCGTGTTACACAAATAACAAACTAGTGTTTAAGAGGGAAGACATATTAGGAACTGCATTTATTACGTAAGCACAAGCGGTGTTGCACTGACGCGCTAGTGTGCAAATTACATATAATACCAATATGTTACAGTGTATTAACAAAGTTAAATGATATTATTATCGATGTTTCAACAAATAACATATTTTTAGTTCACGCTGTCGTTTCATATTCTAAGTAGCATTTTTTAAATGTATACCTTTTTCGCGAGAGGCGTCAACATAATATCTATTCAAAACTTTTTGAAGGAGAAATTTCAAAACGTCTCAGCTAATGCGATTTTTTTTTTTTTTTTGTGTAAGAACGGTCGAATTTCTCCTGACTTTTGTATATAGTTACGACGACCACTTTTGTGTGGGGAAAAAAAAGGTCCGCCATAAGAGGTTTTACTTTACACGAAGATGATCTTCCATGTACAGATGTACATACGTTGCGTTATATTTAACTGAAATGTCCCTCACATTATAAAGTATTGGCCAATGCTGTCTCCTTTATTACCAAGCTTATATTACGTTTTATTGACCAGTGCTGCTTCTTTTATTACAAACCTTATATTAGCTCACTCCGTTTTATTGACCAGTGCTGCTTCCTTTATTACGGAGCTTATATTAGCTCACTCCGTTTTATTGACCAGTGCTTCCTCCATTTTTACCAAGCTTATATTAGCTAACACCGTTTGTGAATATCTTGTACATGTTATTTCTCCCACTTCCCATTCTCGGAACAAGTTAAAACATTGAAAAATGATTCATTTTCGATGACAACACGTGAATTAATAATAAAAAAAAAAAATGACCAATTAGTTAAGTATTTAGTCGTGATCAATTATTCGTAAGTATTTTTTTTTTGTATATGGAAAATGTAATAAGGGGAGATGAGTCTTTCGATAATGAGATAAGAACTTCTGTAACTTAGGATTTTCAAAACAGACTAATTAATGTGAAGGACGCTGAATTGAACTTTTAAAGTTGCCAACTACATTAAAAAAAAAAAAAAAGAAGCTATAAACGAAGCGCTTAGAAAATTTGATTCTACAATGATACAAGTGCGAAGAAAATTATCACATACTGGTAAGTTTAAAAAAGCTTATTAACACGCCCTTTAATCTGAACACCGGATACACCAAGCCTACTACACACTATTGCATCTTGGTTAGGCCAATAATAGAATATGCATCCTCTGTTTGGGACCCTTCAACTCAAGAAAACATTAAGAAACTGGAACAGACACAAAATAGAGCAGTGAGATTCATAACAAACGAATATTCACATTTGACTAGAGTAACACCTTTAGTTAAATCACTAAATTTAGAAAGCCTTCAGGACAGAAGACTCAAAAGTAAAGTAGCAATTATACATAAAACACTGAACCATAATCTTCAAATACAAAAACAAAATTTAATAAAATACTCAGAAAGACACAAAGATAACAGTACAGTACTCATCCCATATTTGGACAAATAGGCTACTCCTTCTTCCCTAGTGCTATTAGAGCATGGAATGGGTTGCCTGAGCTTGCCAGGAAAACCAGTGACTTGGCAGAATTTAAGTCATTGGTTAATATGCATCTCAGGTAACTCATTCCATGCTCTAATAGCACTATGGAAGAGGGAGTATTTGTACAAATTCGTCCTAGCATATCTCGATTGGCCTTGTCCTATAGACCTCATCCACGAGACACAGATGCTTAGAGGATTAAAGTTTAATAATCCTGACTAGTTTATGGAAAGCAGGATCTTATTAAAAGCCATTTGATTTTTTTAAATTGATCATACAATAAGGCAATTTAAGTAGGTTATGAGTAGTACAAATCGATATCAGAAAATGTTGGTAAAAACGTCGACATTTTTTGTAAAGGATTAGTGTTACCAGACATGCTTCAAAAAGGAGGGCATATCCTCATTTAAGAATCGTGTCCACTGTCCGGCAGGCATTTGTTTAAAGTGTGAAAGTGTAGGCCTACTTCCGGCTAAACTGTGTTGTTCAGTCCGATTGCATATTATCCATCAATGATGATGCATAATATATAGAACAATAAAAACAACACAAGACACAGATATTTTACAAAGAGAATTAGATGAATTACAGAAATGGGAATCAAATTGGAGCATGTCTTTCCACCCAGAAAAATGTCAGTTGTTAAGAGTAACAAAAATACTAAAACAAATTAATTCCACTTATCTTATTCATGGCAAACCAATAACACAGACTAAAAACGCAAAATACCTAGGTGTTATAATAAATGAAAAACTGTCATGGAATCCACATATTGATGAAACTACAAAAAAATCCAACAAAGCATTAGGATTTATTAAAAGAAATTTCTATAAATCAAATAAGAACATAAAACTAAAATGTTATTTAACCTTGGTTAGGCCAATAATAGAATATGCATTCACCGTTTGGGACCCCTCAACTCAAGAAAACATTAAGAAACTGGAACAAACACAAAATAGAGCAGTGAGATTCATAACAAACGAATATTCACATTTGACTAGAGTAACACCATTAGTAAAATCACTAAATTTAGAAAGCCTTCAGGACAGAAGACTCAAAAGTAAAGTAGCAATTATACATAAAACACTGAACCATAATCTTCAAATACAAAAACAAAACTTAATAAAATACTCTGAAAGACACAAAAATAAAGGCACATTCCTCGTCCTCTATGCTAGGACAAATTTGTACAAATACTCCTTCTTCCCTAGTGCTATTAGAGCATGGAATGGGTTGCCTGAACTAGCCAGAAAAACCAGTGACTTGGCAGAATTTAAGTCATTGGTTAATATGCATGACGCGTAGGACGTAATCATCTTCTTTTTTGAAATAACGTCTGTATTACATAAGATAAGATAAGAAATACCAATTAGTTAATTAACTATTGGTAATAAATTACTTTTTTTTTTTGGTATCTTAAACAAGGGAAAGAAATATTACTTGACAGAAGTGGTGGTATAAGCTGATTTTTTTTTATTAAATTTTTTTTTATTTTGCTTGTTACTTCTGAGTGATCTTAAAGCATTATTTCAGAAAAGTTAATATTCTATTGTAATGAATAAATAAACCATCTAAATTTAAAATTGATTCCTGTGTTGTTAGGTAAAAGAAATAATTGCGCAAAATTTCAGCTTGATCCGAGATATGGTGTCGGAGAAATAACGTGTACAAACTTTTGGCCACACAGACAGAGTGAGTTGATGTAAAAAGTAAGTTTTTTTTTTTGTTTTTTTTTTGACAAATTCCTTTATGAACACGTGTTGAAAACATTGATACTTGTTTATGTGTGAGTAAAATTGTAAGAATATGTTTACAACATTGATTTAGTGTGTTACTATATAAGTTATCTTTTGTCAGTTTATGTGCAGTTCTAACTTAATATTGCCTTGTATTTTTTTTTCTACTGTATTATCTTAATTCTTTTAAAACAGGTATTATTGTTTCTTATCATATAAACTATAGACGTTACTTCAAAAGAGGACATAGGCCTAGGCCTAATATCGTTCTACGCGTATCCGTGTAGTCAATGCCAATCATATCGTATAAAATACAGACGTTTCTTCAAAAAAAAAAAAAGGATGATTATACGTCCAATGCGTATCCATAGGTCAATATAGTCATGCTTATTAATCATAATAATCAATGACTTTAACTCCGACAATTTCATAGTCCGTGCTATTCAAAAGAAACTATCCTCTAGAGCAGCGGTTCTCAACGTTTTAAGCTCGTCGAACCCTTTTTACAATATACCACTCTGCCGCGACCCCCCCCCCCCCCCCCAATAGACACACACAGCAATAGAAGAATAGACAATAACAATCCTTATTTTTGATATTCTTAGGCGACCCCTGGCAAACCGTCAATCGACCCCCACAGGTTGAGAACCCCTGCTCTGGAGCTCCTTACTTTTTTTTTTTTTTTTAAATATTTTTGTTCTTTTACGCAATCGCGACACAATAGGAAAGACAGAGGGAGGAAGAGAGAAAGAGAGAGAGAGAGAGAGAAATGGACTCTCCAATGAATCAATGAGAGGCATTCTTTTCACAGACCAATCTGAAGAAAACGTGTTCCATGCGCATGCCTATATTTACGTTCATGATGAGCTACTGCAAGATGTCGCTTCGTCCGAGGACTATGATAGGCCTACTCTTAAAACATTGGTTTACACCCAACGGATTTTACTGAAAGTGTCATCAATTCATTAATTAACATCAATTAAACTGTTAACCGAGTTTTTAATTATTATTTTTTTCCTTCGCAAGGCTTTGCCCTCTTTTGGTCGTGTGGTATGAGCTCTGAAGTTGAACAGTCGTCTCGATTGTCCCTGGTTCGAACTCTGCCCGTTCCCGCCTCTCTCTTCCGAAAGATGTGAAACAAATTTCTGTCCGCATTCGAGTGTCAAGGTGTCTGGAAATAGTAATACTCGTGATAAGAGACTAAGGAGACTTATTCCATAGCGCGCAATTCACTGAGGATAGGCCTACGTCATCTAGACCCTGATGACTGACCGATAATCACTACGTATCCCATTTGCCGTGTACGATAAAATGAAATTTAACGTCTGTATTTTATTAGATAAGATATTAAGGCCTGTCTTCGAGTCCGAAGATTAATGATGAGTTGGCCTATATTTTTTTTTACTTTAAATTTATTCTATTTCATAATAAAAGTATCAAATGTAAAAAATATAAACTTGTCTTGTGAGATTGTCACCATAGGCTAGTGATGGGCAAACAACGGTCCGCGGGCCAACTCGGCCGCGGAAATATTTAATCCTGCCCGCGACATGTTTTGTAAAAATTATTACAAAATAATGTAATTAGGGCCTACGTAAAAAAAAATCAAGCTTTTAATACGATTTGAAATATAAGAGAAATATTAATTTAGTTTTTATGATTTAAGACGGGATGCGCCTGTTGAATTGAAATTCGCACAAGGGAAGTCAACAAAAGAATAACTACGCCTCAATTCAAACTAAATTATGGCAACTTTAATAAAAACAATAACATCTTCGTGTGTCGCATTAGTTTAATTTTCATATCATTAGATCCTTACAAAAATTCAGGTGTTTGTTTTTTTTTCATTCAAAAAATTATGGCCCGCAAAAATGTTTTCTTTAAGTTTTTGGACCGCTAATAAAAACAAAAAAAGGTTGTCCATCACTACCATACGTCATACTAGCTACCTTACACTATTGTAAGTATGTCTCGATCACGGGCAGATCCAGGAGGGGGGGGGGCAGTATACGAATTTATTACTTATGTTAATAATATATACTAATTATTTTTATTTCAACCTATTTTTAGATTATTTCGCCCCCCCCCTCTAGTATGTAGGCTATGTAAGTCCTATTTCATTGAAAACATCATGACATGTCACAGTGCAATTGTTAAAAAATAAATTTGTTTCATTATTGCTTTCACAATGTGGTAAAGCCAGTATATTTCAAGATATAGTGACAATATAGTCTAATGCAGCGATGCCCAAAATACGGCCGGCGGGCCACATCCGGCCCGTCGACACATCGACACAAAGTGTAGAAAATCCTTTCTTCTCAAAAACAAAGTTTGGAAACAAAATCTTTCTTTACGTTAGGGTAAATGGATTGGTACTGACCTGATAATAAGCAAACACATTTGTTTTAGAAAGAAAGAGTGTCTCTGCTTAAAGAACATAGCATTAGACAGCTTTATGAAACCAAACACATAAAAAAAAAATAAGGCGGCATTATTGGTTTGAGACGCAACTATTAGATTACACTTATAGTGGAGGACTGCTGAGAATATTTACCAAAAAAAAAAGCCAATAAAATGAGTCGGCTGTAAGGCTAGTCACAGAGCTGTACATGTTGTAAGTAGAGACATAAAGCCATTTTCCAACGGTAGATGCATCAAAAAGTGCTTGCTAGCCATGATGGTAGAAATCAGTCCTGAAAAGAAGAATGCTGTTGAAGCCTTTAGACTTTCTCGTGACAATTGAAAGGCGAGAGAAAGAAATGGATAAAAATCTCCCTTCAAAACTAACAGACAAACCAGATTTCGACATGTTTTTAATTGCCTCTGACAAGTCTACCAACATATCTGTTGCAGCTGAAAATCTTGGTCATTGTTCTCTGTGCAAACAGCAGTTTTGAAAGTATGATTGACAGAAAGTCGTCGAGTCAAATGGAACAGAGCCTGTTCATTGAATTATTCACCAACAAAATCTATGTGGCAAGGAGTTCAGTCTGGACCATGTGATGATGATCGTGTTTAGATTGAACAATGTTCGTGGTTTTGAAAAATCCATCTGCGGTCAATGTGTCAAGTGCCCAGACAGAGATGCAACTGCTGCGGATTGACTTACAAAGCTAGACATCCCGCTGGACAAATTTTAAGGGATGCAGACAATTAATTTGTAATCGGTGTTCCTTGCAGGAACTTTTCTAAATCTTCGAAAACAAGCGCTAACGATGATCACAATAATTAACAGCACCTGTTTGTGAGGAAAAACCTTTTCAGTGATGAATCTTTTTTAAACTATGTAATTCGTATCAAGGACGAACATCTAGAATTCTAGATTCAGTACTCATCTCACGCAGCCGGATTTAGGTTAAACCTCTAATAAAGTAAATGTAAGTACTAGCTTCACGTTTCTAATAAAAATGGTTCATTGTATATTTCCTTTTTAAAAACCTTTTTGTTGACGTGGCCCGCGACACGAGTATCGGAAATTAAAATGGCCCGCCGGCCGAATAAGGTTGAGCATCACTGGTGTAATGCATAGTATTTGTGAGAAAAAAAAATAGATGAGGGTATCAGGTAGTTAAATGTATAAAAACCATATCTGGACTACTTTTTATTTTCTTTTTGACACCATGTACTATAACAGTGCAACCCAATTATTAATTAAAAAAAAATAAAAATAAACAAATCTTATCTAAGGGAAAGAACTCCACATTAACAACTATTTTAATGTAGAATTTATTTTCCCCTTTTGAGATCAAACAAAATAGTTAATTACCAATGATGAATTGGTTAATTTTTGGATTGATTCATATGTTTGTATAAACAATAAATAAGTGTGTAAAGTTTTAAGTCCATTACGTAAAATGCAACACGTGGAGCCTCACTGTCACGCTAGTGTACTAAAATATTAATATGTTACAAAGTACTAACACGGAGTCTAATCTTCGTCTTGAAAAATCTATTATAGAAACACAAGATGTGACACAATATGTAGTGGCAACTGAGTTTGCGTAGTCATGTGAAAATCTGTATTTATCCTTAATTTTGGAAATACAATGCCCCATTATTCCATAACGCAATAGTGTAATGGATGTAAGCTTCCATTTAGATACAACAGCATCTATATAAATAATTCTCTTCATGGCTCGAGTTTCGACACCAAGTAATGGAAAGTTCTCTCTTTTATTTCTGCAAGTCGGACGGACTAGAGTTACCCCACATAATTTTAGAGGTGAAAAAAAAGGGTGGGGGAGAACAAGTAGTATTCACACGTCACTACATAGCAGGGCCGGACTTAACCATTGTGACCAAGAAGTCATGGAAAGAGAACAAGTAATCTACTTTGTATTCACCCATCACTAAAAAGCAGCAGAGCAGAGATACGGATAATAAGTAAAAATTAAGAGTTAGTATTAGAAAATAAATTCGTTTTTGCATTTTATTCATTCTTAACTACGTACAGAATTACTTTACGAAACTTGTGTGAAGCAAAATCATACAGTATATCATAAGAATTCTGTTTCCTATATAGATCACGCTCAATAGCAAGAATGTTTCAATCTATCTTTAAGAATTGTTAACCTCAAGTAATTCTTCATTAGTTTGAGACATGAGCAGCTTCTTTCACCAGATTCCACAATTACGTGATAATGCTGTTTTTATTTTAGCGCGCGTAGGATTGGCGTTTTCCATATTGAATGACACCCCAAAATGACAATATTTGTTTAATAATTTCCAGAGATTTCAAGGACTTTTTTCACCGTTTAATTCCGTAAGTGTACATACATACAAAGTTCTACCAAATGTCCACGGCATTGTTTGCAAAGAATAAAATATTTTGCTGCCATCATTTTTTCTACATGTCATTAATACCTTGGTACCAGTACCGTAAATTATGTTTTTGATATTATTAATTGCCACATAATAATAATAATACGCTTATAACAATTAACAACATGCTTACATTTCAGGAAACAACAGTAATTTTTCAACAGCAATAAAAATAGATAAAGAATTAAATTTAGCAAAGATCTTTTCAGTACCAGGTATAAGTTTCTAGTTATTTCCTATTGGAGAAGCTAATTTTGGAGATGTTTAAATACGAACAAAGACAAATGGATCACTCAACAAGTTTTAAGCTTCATGTCAAATCTACTTTTCTGAATTTATTATTTGAATTAAATTTTTTTTGTATGCTATGCTAATAGCGAGTGGTCAATCTTTTTATGATTTCTAAATAAAGGATTACATTGTTTATTTTGTAAAGAGGAATCTCTTAAGGATCTCCTGGTAGAGCTTTCTAGAATGATGGTTGAACAAAAAATGATTCAGGATGGTTCAAATAAATTTTTAAAAAAACATCGCTTAAGATGTGACAATATCATCAAACAGTTAAAACAAACAAGGCCCTGCGATTGTATACAATGTTTTGCTTTTGTTTTAATAAATGTTTCAAAGCAAGTACTAAAATCAATAAAAAAAAGCAGCCAGACATATCCCAATCATCAAATAGAATGCATAAATGCATACAAAAACACTGTGTATCTTATTATTAATATGATCACATTTGGTAAGACTTTTGTTTATACACCACAATATTATTTGTATAACTGTCACACTCCCCTCCATCAGTGGATGACAGAAAAAGTTCCCATCAATAACAAACAGCTTAGAACATAAGTATCATAAAGTTTATTTACATTCAACAAAAAAAAAAAAAAAATGTTTACTGTATTTATCTATGAAATCTTTAAGAGCCTAACATAGATTGTCTATTTGGTCATAATTAAGGTTTGTATCCTGATTCATAGATGACAAGGAATAGTGAACAAATAACTAGCAATGTTGCTGATAATCTCAGGCATTTATTAATTGATACTGTCTCTTCATTAGACACATCCATGTGTAACACACAGGATTATTCTGACATAAAAATGGATATGAAAAAGAAACATAATTATTTCTTGCAATTATTGCAGCGGCTGAATTAGATATCTTCTTAGAAAGTTATTTTTATTTTTTTTTAAATACTAAAAAATGTTATAGGAATTAAAGTCTATCTTTTATTCCTGACTCCAAAATAGTCTGTACTGACTGACTTTCATTATCAAGGTCTACTTTGCCCTCAGAATGGCTTTTATTAACAAGGTCCACTTTTGTGCATGGACTGGCTTGTAGTATCAGAGTTGAACTCCAGCTTGTCGACAGATTCTTCCTTGATCAGTTCCTCCAACACCACAGATGGCTCCTGCTCATGACTTTGATATAAAACTGAAAGTCTGGAGGTGACTGGCTTACCAGAGAGCAACGGTGAAAGTTTGCTGCCAGGTGTCTGATCATTGGATGCAAGATCTTCCAATTTTAAGACCGCATCTTTCATGTACTCCTTCAATATTGCCAGAGACTTGGTGCCAACATTCTGACAAATGTTCAAACTGATAGAAAGAGGATTTTCCATGCACACAGCCTGCGTGTCTTCAGGCTTATCAAATGTTTGCCCTTCAGTGATGGAAATACTTTTAGTTGCAAAGTCAAATTGAGAATAAAATAAGAAGAATCCATGAAGTAGACTCTCTGAAATAAACACAGTATAGGCAGTTCATACAACATTTACTTAAAGACAATACATGAAGCATACATACTTTACATTACATATTGTCATATTAATTTGTTTTGAGGCTGCTTATTTAATACATTCTTTATCCAAACAATTATTGAAACATTGTGTTAATTTTTTTTTATAACTTATATAAGTATATCTGAATATTTTGTAATCTAAATCAATTTATTTTGTTTTTCATCTTAATTCCTAGGGATGCTTATTATCTTAAATGATTGCCATCTTTAATTAAGTGATGTATTGTCATAGAATTATAACCTTTGTTTAAGTGCTGAGGGTGGTTTCTGGTTGGTAGTGAAAGTTGGAAAGGGGTAAGTTACCTGAACTGGCAAAGCCTATACTCTACTACAGCGGTTCTCAACCTTTTATGCTCGATGACCCCTTTTTACAATCCCACACAAACATCAATAGAAGAAAAGACAAAAACAATCCATATTTTTGATGGTCTTAGGCGACCCCTGGCTAATCGTCAATTGACCCCAAGGGGGGGTCGTGACCCACAGGCTGAGAACCCCTGCTCTACTACATTACAATAATTGATTTCAAGATTCAGTGCCTCAGAAGTAGATTTTTAGCTTTTTCTTTGAACAAACACTCTGTATGGATATGTCATGTGAAACTAGCACAGTTACACGTTGTTTTCCCTAGTACCTATCATAACTGTTTCATTCTAATAATGGTTAGCTGTTATAATAAAATTATAACTGATCAAATGAGGCATTTGGTCTGGGATTCTTTGTTAAGCAGTCTCTCTATGCAGTATTAGTTCCAAGATGTAATAATAGAAGAGTGCAATAATAAGAATTTAGCACAGAAAGAATCAAATGAACTCCCTGAAATCCAACTGATAAACATTTCTCATTTAATGTTTGAGTGAAACTGCTGTGAAGTTGTATTTCATTTGCTATAGTTATAATATTTTGTTATGTGTAATGTACTCATTGTAAAACTAATTTCCTCATGGTTAATAAAGATTATTATTACTAATGATACAATTACAAAGTAAATATAAAAAAAATAGACTAGTGAAGTATTATTTCAACAAATTTTGTGTGTGTGTGTGTGTTTGTTAAGAAAAAAAAGATATCCTTTCCTTAATAACATGTATTTTTTTTTAAAATATGAATCTTTTATCCCAAAATTGGTCATATTTTTAATGTAAAATAATTCTTACCCAGAGATTCTTTATTTTTAGATATAGGCACAATGTTAGGGTCACCAGGTAAAGCAAACTTAATATCATCAATGTAGAATGATTCAGATGGCTCTGTAATATATTATACAAAATCAAGTATAACAGACAAAATTGTTTTATTTATCTTTCTTATCTTTCAAAATTAATTGTGAGCCTAACATCTGAAACAAAACAAAAAATAATACAAGACAATACTTTAGTTCTTATTGAAATTTTTCATACATGTCGGAAAAGCTATAAATAGGTAGGGAAGCTTTTTTTGGTGTATTCGGTGTACAAAATACAGTTAGGAAGTGTTGATAAGATCTGTTTTAAAGGTATCCAATAATTTCTGTGCACTTGTTAGCACTGCAGAATTAAATTTTCTAAGTTACTTCATTTGAAGCACAAAATAATTTCAATATAGTTGTATTTAATATAGGGTACCAAACTGACTTCAGCACACATAGTTACTTATCAAGTCGAGTTTCATTACTGAATTTTTATTCTCAATGTTAGGAATGATGACACACTGAGTTTCTGCCTGGTGTGTGCGCCGAACTGTCGTTTGGTGGTTTCGATGGTTCCCAGTTTGAACACAGCCTGCAGCCATCCCCCGTTGTTCCGTGGAAGGTTTGGGCTAGGATGTAATATCTTCAAATGTGAAGGCACATCCGTACTATGTGAAACATTTTACAAGTCATTAGAATAAGTTGATGTATAATTTGTACAAAGTATTTTGAGAGTCATAAACTATAAGGTCAAGTATTGTATTCGAATCAAATCTATATATAATTGTTATTGTCTGTTGTGTTCTAATATAATACATTTTAATTATTGGTGCATAAGAACTGTGCTGTCAAATCTATGAGTGCCTGTCCAAAAGTAGTTCCTTATTCTAACTTTTGGTCCTGCACAAAACGAGCCACTACATTAAAATGTGTGTCACTGCTATTCTCAGACAAACAAATCAAAACAAAACTTAAAAAAAACAAAACAAGAAGTGTTTTTGACCCAGAAAAATGAATGAAACAACTTACTTGCTAAAGATTGAATATACTTGAGTGTTGGGACAACTGGTGGTGTTCTGGTCTGAAGGAAAAAGATTAACATGGTCAAAAGTCCAAGTGTGGTGACTTTCTGCTGCTCCCCCCCAGAGGTCATACTATGACTCACAGCCCACTGCTTGATGGTGGCCATTAGAGGTTTGACTCGAGGATCACATACCGAATATAAATAAAGCATTTCTGTCATTTTGATACTGTCTCTATAAGAAAAAAAACCCACAAGAAACAAGACAACTGTAACAAAAATTGGTGAATACAAAATTAAATTAATATAATAATGGTAAATGATATTGAAAAGATGGGAGTCATATAAATAAAAAGACATGCAGATTTTATTTTTTTCCCTAGTGTGTCAGTAGCATGTCTGTTGAGACCGAATATATTAGTTTGTTGTTATTTATATTTGAGAGAGTTTAGAAAAACATGTAGGTTGCAAACTGGGTTTGCAATGCTTAACACAGCACTCATCCTTAATCTTCTGAAATGAAAACATTGCCATTATTATTATTAATCGGAATCGAAAACATTACCATTATTATTAATACTTTGTTTATTTATTCCTAGAATATAAATGTAAAGAGTATGCAGACTAAATGTTTTGATTTTGCTGTGTGAGAAGGGGAATGATTGGAGGCAGTTGGATTCTTGGAGTGAAAGATGACATGTGCTTCAGCTGTTACTGTTTTTTATGTATTAAACTTGATAGCTCGAGTTTTTGTGGATTTTTATTTAGCAGTATTTATTGTATTCTTATTAGTTCTTATCAATCTGTAGTTGTCAAAGATGTAGTCTTTCTAGATACCGGTACCCTAATGAGCCAAGTAAAGATGCTGACACACTGGTGAATATATTTTTCTAATAAATGTAGGTTTTAGCACAGCTAACTAAATATTTCTCCTTTATTTCTTTACTTTCATAAAATTTTGCTAACTGCCATTGATCTAATTGAATATTAAAAAATGTTAATTTTTCATGTTCTTTAGATGCTATGATTGCTAATACTAACAGTATCTGTAGATGCTAGGTAATCTAAAGGTAGAGATATATGTACCAGCCTCACTTACATGCTATGATTGCTAATGCTAACAGTATCTGTGGATGCTAGGTAATCTAAAGGTAGAGATATTTGTACCAGCCTCACTTACATGCTATGATTGCTAATTACTGACAGTATCTGTAGATACTAGGTAATCTAAAGGTAGAGATATTTGTATCAACCTCACTTACATACTATGTATACTGATATCACATTCCATTTTTACAGCCTCATGTTCAAAACGTACAATAGGCACCCTGGCATTCAGTATTTTGGCAATGTTCTGCACCCTCGGCATCAGCTCCAACAAGGATGCCACCATAGCCAGGGTACGCTGTGCAAGGTGCCTGTCATTAATAAAGGTTTCTGTCACAAACTTGAGCTGTGACCCTGACACAACTTCGTACTGTGATTTCATCTTTCAAAAGAGAGAAAAAAAAAAAAGAGCAATAGAATTATTTAATATTTAATGTAAACACATATACATTACTTTAATAATGCAAGGATATGGGGGGGGGGGGGGGGGGAGGCTTTGATTGATAGTTTTAACAAAATTAATCTTAAGAAACTCTTTTTAGTAGCCTCATATCATGCATGGCTGGGTGGTAAAATTATTGGCTCCTGAACCAAGATGTTTCATTGAAAAATGGGATTTTTAATTTTGGGATGTCTCAGGGTCCACCCAACTCAAATGACCACTTGACACTGGTTGAGAAAAGAAAAGGCGGGTGGTCACTGCACTGTGGAGAAGAGTAGAGGTGGCTTTGCATGATAATTTAAATAATGTAACGTAACATAATCTCGAGTATGTAGATAAGTTTTAATAGTTTAAAAGTAGTTTAAATTTTAACTTAAATAAAGGCAATCACCCCCTCCCCCCCCCCCAAAAAAAACACAAAAAAACAACAACAACAATGAAAATTACTTTGTTCCAAGACTTACATTCAATCCTGAATAAGGTTCATCATTCAAACATAACATCATATCAAGGTCACTGCTCCACCAGCCAAAGCCATTGAGGCAAGACCCATAAGGTATGACTCTGACATTTGGTAGGTTAGTCTGAAATAGATCCTCTACTAGCATGCACAGGAAGAACCTCTGTCTCAGGTCATGGTCATCTAAGCTTCTGTTCAGGGACAAACATTCCATTTCTTCAGCAAGCTAGAGGAAAAAAGTGTTTGTTGAATTAACTCCCGTTTGAATTAATTAAATAGAATTATTTTTACTCTTGATTAAAACATTTTGGTCATTCTATATTCAAATCCAATTAAATTTAAACCAAGCTTTAAAAACATAAACGAACATAACCACAGGCAAAAAATAAACAAACAACTAGCTATCATCTTCTCCCATTAAAACAACAAAAACTGGACCTGACAGAACTACATATATGGAATTCATAGAATTAAGTAATGCACATAGAGTGCAACAAATTTTGTAAAGGTCTCTTTCAATCAGTGTGTAGCAATCACCTAAAAGGGGGTGTGATGGCTGAGGGATAAAGCACTTGTTTTTCTGAACCATAAGGTCCCAGGTTCAAAATCTCTGAGAAGAATGGGTTTTTTTTAATTTCGGGATTTTAAGCACACCCTTGAGTCCACCCAACTCTAAGATGTACCTGACTTTAGTTGGGTAAAGTAAAGGCAGTTGGTAGTTGTGCTGGCCACATGATACCTTGCTCATTAACCCTTAAAGTGCTGAGCTTTTATACAATGAGTATACAAAAACATGGATTTACAATGCTAGTGTTTAGAGGCTAAAGTACCACACGCGTCTTAAGGGTTAATGGAAACAGAGAAAACAGATGACCTTTACATTATCTGCCCCAAGGATCACAAGGTCTGAAAGGGGAACTTTTCTTTAAACTTAATGCCATGTTTCTTCTTACAATCCAGGAAAAAAAACTCACCAATAAAAGGAAATCAAAGTAGAAAAAAAAATTCAAATAAAATACATAGATGCATAAGCATATCAACTAGAAAACTACTTTATGATAGGGATACACCACTTGCCAACTTTTTACTAAAAGTAAAATACACTGCAATTGGTTTCTGTATAATTTCTAGCAAACTTCTATATGATTTACTTAGTTTACCATTTAGCTCATAAAAGATTTGATGATATCTAATTGCTCAGGATCAATATGTTTAATTCATTAGATTTATTAGCTTTACCATAAATCCAAAACCGAACTTGATACAACCACAAGGGTAAATTGTGTAAACGTGTAACAAATGAAATTGACTAAGATATAATGTGCATATTCTGTGTTATGGGTTTGACATCTAATATACAAAACAGAAAGTAAGGCATAGGTATGCATACTTGATAAAACTTAACATTAATGTTCTTTGACCATGGCGAAGACCGTAGTGTATGTTTAATATCCCTACCACTACTGGAGGTCCCTAAAAATAGACTAAAGGTACCTAATTGTATCTCTATTGATAAAGGAAACAAATCGGGTAAACCCATTTTCACACTCTACTTTTGATTTCGTGGCAAAATAACAAAAACAAATGTCAAGGGAACATTCTCCATGTTTAACATAGATCTAAATTCAAACCAGTAGATAAGTAATACCAAAACTAAGGCAGGCAGCGGGTCATATTACGGCAAGTAATAAATCAAACTTACTGTGTTTTGGATTGGGAAATAGTCTGATGTCTTTGTATTCCAGTTACCTTCCGATGCAGGTGGCATTAAACTCAAATTTTTCTTGCCGTGGAAATTATGCGCCCTAGTGTCACACAAAACTCTTGATTTCAAAGGAAACTGATTTGATTGAGAGAACAACGCAGCGTTGCTTTTAATCTTTGTGGGAGTTGTTTCATTAGCGAATTCCAATAAAACGAAACTCTGAAAACACAATAAATAAAATTACCAACTAAGACCAACTAGACAATTATCTATACTATGAAGATTTACTAATTAAACACATTTTAATGTGCTTATCCCAACCTTATCTGGCATGATATATTGTGCATGATTGATGCGGCCAAAAGAAGCCAGACTTCGCATGGTATTCATTGCATTGTCTGTCCTTACAAGTAAACTTCGACGAGATTCTAAATATCCTTTCTGTAAAATTTGCTGAAATGTGGGCACTGTAATAATACAAACAAGAGCCTGAATTATTTTTATTTCATTGTATTATATGAACTTGGCAGTCTAGTCACAGTTGTAAAATAAGTCTGCAAACAAAAAAATTTTTTTTTAAACAATGGAAGTAAACTTATTTCAAGTCAAGTAAAAAAAGGATGTCTATTTGCTATTTTTGTCTAATATAATGTATGGTTTTGAAGACACTTGGCAAATTTTAGCCTCTATTTTTTACTTTGTTGCATCCCAAACATTTATTGACATATATTTACAGTAGTAGTGGAATTGACTAAATATATCAAGTAGAAGGAATTAGCTTTGAGGGATTAAAATAGAAATCAGAAAGAGGAGAGTTGAGCATGGTGCTAGAAATCCTAATCTGTAAAACCTCTATAGCTACAGGACTGGCATAGAGATAATCTACCAATCTCTGTGGAAAGGGCTTGCCATACTACACCCCAAATGGTGTGGGAAGATCTAAGTCTAAGTAAGTGGAAATAAAAAATGTATTTAAAAGAGTAAAAACTAGAAATAAAATTATCTCATAAACATAGCTAAACAGATAATTAGTCAAGACTATATCTATATGCATATTTGTAATGAACTCTAAGATCTCAAGGCATGGATCGAGAGCAATCATCATAGTAGGCCTCAATACTGACCTGTGACATTGCAATCTGTTAGCCGTTTAGACCAATATATAGCTCATTGCCATGTCACAGATCAGTGTTAAGGAGCCCTATAACAATTGGTATTGAATAGATGCTGTAAAGTAAGGTTAGGGCAAGATAAAGAAATGCTGTCAATGTCTAGTTAATCTACTAATCATCTGATAAAGGGAAGGCAAAATAAAAATAATAAAAATTATGAGCTAAGTTAAATGATAAAAAGGGACAAAATTAAGATGTCAAAATTCAACTTTCCTATTATGGCCTTAAAATTTATGAAAAATTGAAGTAATCACATATTTTCATAGTAATTTTGATATGAAATTGACTTGGAAACACCCAAGGACAGAAGACTACAAATATAAGAACAACCTAATAAATACTTAGAAAGACACAAAGATAAATGCATTTACTTATTCAATATATGCTAGGTAAACCTAAGTGCTCTATTGTAGATCTTCCTTAGTGCCATTAGAGTGAGGAAGAAATGGTCACAATAACCAAGAAAACCAATGACTTTTTTTTTAAAGAGTTTTTCGAATTAATTTGCACAACTAGATTGACACATGGATACAAGTAGGACATAATTATATCTTCTCCTATGAAGGAACATAGCTATAATGCGACTAGTGTCAAAAAAAAAAAAGTAAAGGGACTCTTTTCAGATGATAAACTCATCTGTTTGCTTAATGAGGTTTGTCATCAAGAACAACCACCTTTACTTCCATAAATGACCCAATAAATGTCTTGTACTTGTACCCTAAGTCCAATACGCCCAAATTTGAACCCACCCTCCACTGTCATCCTTCAGGAGGTTTTGGCTAAGATGTAATCACTGTTTACAATCTTCTTTTTTCTGATGGAACATAAAAATCTTATTAAAAAAAACTTGATACTAGTAACTAGAGTTAAGAAAGACTACATTAAAATAAATAATAAGTAATACATCTAGATCTATTTATATATCTATAATCTATATAAATTTATAAATATCTATTTAGAATAATTTAGATCTACATTTTGGAAAATCTATATCTATATATATGTATTGTGTATTGTATTTAATTATTTTATTGTACATCTCTCTTATATATATAAAAGTAATACACATGACATATTATCAAGATTCTAGATCAATATTTGATGATATTTTACATTGCAGGAACTCAGCCTTAGATGAATATCATAAAAAATAAATGATGATCAATATGTCTATGGTTACACTAGATGGTAACTAGATCTAAGTACTAAAATCTAGAAGATTAATATAAAAATTACCTACACTAGATCACTTGGTGTAGATCTATTAGAATATAGAGTTAATAGACTATAGTTAATACTATAGTAATAGAGTTTAGATTAGTCTAGAAGGTTAACTAAATGGCTTCTAAGACAACTTAGGCTGACTTAGCTTTAAAAATCATAAATTAGACTATATGTAATATGCAAGTGGCAGCAAGCTACATTTTTAATTTTTGTCATTTTTAGAACTAATTTTATTTAATTTTTTTGTCTAGGTCTAGACTATTTAATTTTAATATATTTAGAAATTAGGGGGTTAGACTGGTTAGAGTACTGTAGTGTTAGGCCCAGTTACTGAGTTAGGGCTAGGCATATAAAAAACTGGTTGTGCGGTTTGCGCGCTGGACTGTCGTTCGGATTTATCAACGGTCGAGGGTTCAAACCCTGCCCGCTCCCATCCCCCGTCGTCCTGCTGGAGGTTTGGACTAGGAAGTAAACTATCTTCAACTCTGAAGGAACATCCGAATTATGTAAAACATTTTAAAACAAACAAACATAATTATAATATCATATGAGACATGTCATATGTATTCATAATTCATTTGATATATAATAATATATTAAACTAGAAATAATCTAGATATACAGACGTCTACAAAATTAGACAAATGAGTACTCGGTATAGATCTATGACCTTTATTGATTCTGGTATCCTCAGAAGCATCAATGATATGATCAGTCCCTATGCCGGCTATGCCCTCATTATTCACTGTATTGTTTTTCACTGTCACTTTGTTGTTACGAAGACTCAGACTGCCACCAATCGCATTGCCTAGATTAGCTGGTGTTATCGATGTTTTTGGAAAAAATCCTTCTAGTTCAACGCCCTTAGATTTTGGCAGTTTTTTCTTTTGAAATTTGGGGCAGTTCAGGTGTATTAAACGTTTGTTGGTTACAATGTAACTGTTAATTGAACTATACGAAGTCAAGCGACATAAAGTTTGGAAGGGCGCAGCCATCTTTGTTTATTGAAAAGTATAAAACACGAACCACAGACCTATATATATGATACTAGCCTATCTTAGATATAAGATCAACTTACGGCGCCCTGCATACTAAATTTCTATCCACGGTAAGACAGAGAGAAGCAACAAGTAAAATATTTAAAAATAAATTAATTAATTAAATAATCATTATGCATAAATATCTATAATAGTAATAGATACTTAACTGTATAGTTACTATAGTCAATGACTCAGTAACTGAGTCTGAGACCTTCACACCAACTTATTCAGTTATAATTTAATAGTTAGACTATCAGTTATATAATCATAATATAATATTTAATAATAAATATATCGACTCTAATATTAATAATAATATACTTATAATATTTTTTATATTAAATTATAAAAAAAATAGATCTATAGTTATAGTGACATAGACAATATAGATCTATCTAGATCATAGTCGTAGATCTAGATCTACCACCTCTACCAGTACCTACTATTATTAATTATTATTAACCTATTTATTATACAATATTCATCATGAATGGGCGTAGCCAGTATTTTTTTCGCCCACCCCCCCCAAAAATATATATATATTTATATATATATATCATGGGCGTAGCCAGGATTTTTTTCGGGGGGGGGGGGGGGGGGGGTTGCACTGCACTATTTCTGATATTGAAAGCCAACAAAATGCCTTTTCTGAGGTATCTACAGTGCATTTTCAAGCTATTAAAAAGTTTTAATTCAAAAACCTAATGTGCTATTCTTACTGACTTAGACCCTCCCGCGCTGTTCGGCGCATTTGCAGTCAAGCTGTATCCACAAAAATCTGTCACTGGTAATCTGTCACTGGTCTAAAGCCTCTTCCATCTGCTCTGAGGACCCACATGAATGTGTGGCGCCAAGTTGTACTAGGATGTCATTGCAACTCTCAGTTTGGCATAGGATTTCCTTGATTGAGACCTGATCTCTATAACTTACTTTTAAAATCTGTCTTAGCCATCTTTGTTGAGCCACTTTTAGTCTTTAGTCTTTAGTCATTTTCGGCAGATGACTATTCACTACACTTAATTAATTGAGCCCAGCCACTGGTAGAAATTTGTAACCTCTCTTGGCTACGCTCTTGTAGGAATTAGGTGACTGTAGTTCTTTAGATTTTATATCGAAAAGGGAAGTTTTATCGTCAAAATCATCTGTTGGGGGTTTTAAACTAAAAAATCTCTGGGGTTATGTTGTTTTTTTTAAAATTCAAAACCCCATTTAGCTACGGTCATAGAATTTAGTAACTGTAGTTTGCTTTAGAATAATATTGAGGATAGAGGTTTTCCACCTCAAAACGTTCTGTAGGGGGATTTTAAACTCAAAACCATCTGGAGGGGTTTTAAACTTTTAAAAAAGCATCTGTAGGAGAGGGATTTAAACTCAAAACCCCCAATTTTCTTGGCTATGCTAAAAAAAAATTTAGTGTGTAATTTGCTTTTTTTTTTATATTGAAGAGGTATTTTTTTAACATCAAACCACTCTGAAGGGGGGTTTAAACTCAAAACTCCTTTTGGCAACGCTCATAGATTTCTGAGTGTGTATTTTCTTTTTTTTATATTGAAGATGTAATTTTTAGCTTCACTCCACTTAAACTCCACTGGAGGGGAATTTAAACTCAAAACACCTTTGAATAAACTCTTAACATGTTGAGTGTATAATTTGCTTTGTTTTTAATATTAAAAAGGTATTTTTTACCTTCAAACCTCACTGAAGGGGGCTTTAAATTCAAAATTGAGTCAAAACCCATTTAGCTACGCTCATAACATTTTGAGTGCTGAGTGCGTAATTTGCGTTTTTTTTATACCAGGTATTGAAGAGGTATTTTTTAGCTTCAAATCCTACTGAAGAGGGGGTGGGGGTTAACTCAAAACCCCTTTGGCTACCCTCATAGAATTTTGAGTGAGTAATTTTCTTTTTTTCATACTAAAGAGGGGGGTTTATCGTAAATTTTGGAGGGAGTTAAAAATCAAAATCTTCCTTAACTGTGCTCATGAAATTTGGGGGATTGTCGTTTGCATTTTTTTTGTTTTATTTTTTAGAAGAGGGGAATTTAAATGCAAAAACCCCTGGTAGATGGTTTTAAACTCGAACCCCCCTGGTAGGGGGTTTTAAACTCGAACCCCCCTGGTAGGGGGTTTTAAACTCGAACCCCCCTGGTAGGGGGTTTTAAACTCGAACCCCCCTGGTAGGGGGTTTTAAACTCAAAAACCCCTGGTAGGGGGTTTTAAACTCAAAACCTCCTTTGCTGTGATGGGGTAAGTGATAGTTTAGTATTAAAATCTCACCTAAAATAAACAAAATCAAAGCAAAAAAGCAGTCACTAAATTTCGGGGGGGGGGGGGGGTTGAACCCCAAGAAACCCCCCCCCCTGGCTACGCCCATGATATATATATAAATATATAATGTGTGTGTGTAAGTTTGAGTGTGTATGTGGTTGTGTGTACATAATTAATTTTTATCACATTCTGACCTGGAATTAGTGAAAAAATTGTAGACTCCCAGCCATTGCCAGCTGTGAGCTCCCATAGCCCAGGGTGGAGCCCCGCCGCCAAACACTATTTCCGGTATTGAAAGCCAACAAAATGCATATTCTGAGGTATCTACACTACATTATCCTGCTATTAAAAGTTTTATTTTAAAAATTTATGTGCTATGCTTACTGCCTTAGATCCTCCAGCGTCGTTCGGCGCATTGGGCAATGTCTGAAGCCTCTTCCCACCTGCTCTGAGAACCTACATGAAAGTGTGATGCCAAATTGTACTAGGATGTTCCTGTTTGCGCTTTTCTCGTAATGGCCTCCATGTAATCGCAACTCTTATTTGGTATGCGTAATTCATTTTGTCTGAGAATATGTCCCGCAAACCTTATGCGACACTCTGTCACAATCTTACTAAGGGGTCGACTCTCAGTTTGGCATAGGATTTCCTTGATTGAGACCTGATCTCTATAACTTACTTTTAAAATCCGTCTTAGCCATCTTTGTTGAGCCACTTTTAGTCTTTAGTCTTTAGTCATTTTCGGCAGATGACTATTCACTACACTTAATTAATTGAGCCCAGCCACTGGTAGAAATTTGTAACCTCTCTTGGCTACGCTCTTGTAGGAATTAGGTGACTGTAGTTCTTTAGATTTTATATCGAAAAGGGAAGTTTTATCGTCAAAATCATCTGTTGGGGGTTTTAAACTAAAAAATCTCTGGGGTTATGTTGTTTTTTTTAAAATTCAAAACCCCATTTAGCTACGGTCATAGAATTTAGTAACTGTAGTTTGCTTTAGAATAATATTGAGGATAGAGGTTTTCCACCTCAAAACGTTCTGTAGGGGGATTTTAAACTCAAAACCATCTGGAGGGGTTTTAAACTTTTAAAAAAGCATCTGTAGGAGAGGGATTTAAACTCAAAACCCCCAATTTTCTTGGCTATGCTAAAAAAAAATTTAGTGTGTAATTTGCTTTTTTTTTTATATTGAAGAGGTATTTTTTTAACATCAAACCACTCTGAAGGGGGGTTTAAACTCAAAACTCCTTTTGGCAACGCTCATAGATTTCTGAGTGTGTATTTTCTTTTTTTTATATTGAAGATGTAATTTTTAGCTTCACTCCACTTAAACTCCACTGGAGGGGAATTTAAACTCAAAACACCTTTGAATAAACTCTTAACATGTTGAGTGTATAATTTGCTTTGTTTTTAATATTAAAAAGGTATTTTTTACCTTCAAACCTCACTGAAGGGGGCTTTAAATTCAAAATTGAGTCAAAACCCATTTAGCTACGCTCATAACATTTTGAGTGCTGAGTGCGTAATTTGCGTTTTTTTTATACCAGGTATTGAAGAGGTATTTTTTAGCTTCAAATCCTACTGAAGAGGGGGTGGGGGTTAACTCAAAACCCCTTTGGCTACCCTCATAGAATTTTGAGTGAGTAATTTTCTTTTTTTCATACTAAAGAGGGGGGTTTATCGTAAATTTTGGAGGGAGTTAAAAATCAAAATCTTCCTTAACTGTGCTCGTGAAATTTGGGGGATTGTCGTTTGCATTTTTTTTGTTTTATTTTTTAGAAGAGGGGAATTTAAATGCAAAAACCCCTGGTAGATGGTTTTAAACTCGAACCCCCCTGGTAGGGGGTTTTAAACTCGAACCCCCCTGGTAGGGGGTTTTAAACTCGAACCCCCCTGGTAGGGGGTTTTAAACTCGAACCCCCCTGGTAGGGGGTTTTAAACTCAAAAACCCCTGGTAGGGGGTTTTAAACTCAAAACCTCCTTTGCTGTGATGGGGTAAGTGATAGTTTAGTATTAAAATCTCACCTAAAATAAACAAAATCAAAGCAAAAAAGCAGTCACTAAATTTCGGGGGGGGGGGGGGGGGTTGAACCCCAAGAAACCCCCCCCCCTGGCTACGCCCATGATATATATATAAATATATAATGTGTGTGTGTAAGTTTGAGTGTGTATGTGGTTGTGTGTACATAATTAATTTTTATCACATTCTGACCTGGAATTAGTGAAAAAATTGTAGACTCCCAGCCATTGCCAGCTGTGAGCTCCCATAGCCCAGGGTGGAGCCCCGCCGCCAAACACTATTTCCGGTATTGAAAGCCAACAAAATGCATATTCTGAGGTATCTACACTACATTATCCTGCTATTAAAAGTTTTATTTTAAAAATTTATGTGCTATGCTTACTGCCTTAGATCCTCCAGCGTCGTTCGGCGCATTGGGCAATGTCTGAAGCCTCTTCCCACCTGCTCTGAGAACCTACATGAAAGTGTGATGCCAAATTGTACTAGGATGTTCCTGTTTGCGCTTTTCTCGTAATGGCCTCCATGTAATCGCAACTCTTATTTGGTATGCGTAATTCATTTTGTCTGAGAATATGTCCCGCAAACCTTATGCGACACTCTGTCACAATCTTACTAAGGGGTCGACTCTCAGTTTGGCATAGGATTTCCTTGATTGAGACCTGATCTCTATAACTTACTTTTAAAATCCGTCTTAGCCATCTTTGTTGAGCCACTTTTAGTCTTTAGTCTTTAGTCATTTTCGGCAGATGACTATTCACTACACTTAATTAATTGAGCCCAGCCACTGGTAGAAATTTGTAACCTCTCTTGGCTACGCTCTTGTAGGAATTAGGTGACTGTAGTTCTTTAGATTTTATATCGAAAAGGGAAGTTTTATCGTCAAATCATTTGTTGGGGGGGTCTTGAATAAATACATAACCCCTTTAGCTACCTTCAAAGAATTTGGTGACGTTTGCTTTAGAATAAAATTGAAGAGAGAGGTTTTCAACCTCAAAACTCTCTGTATGGGGGTATTTAAACTTAAACCATCTGGAGGGGTTTTAAACTTTAAAAAAAGCTAAAAAAAGGTTTAAACTCAAAATCACCCTTGGCTTGGTTACGCTCATATAATTTTGAGTGCGTAATTTGCTTTTTTTTTGTATATTGAAGAGGTATTTTCTTATAGCTTCAAACCCCGCTAAAGGGGGATTTAGACTAAAGAATCCCTTTGGATACGCTCATAGCATTTTGAGTGCGTAATTTGCTTTTTTTTATATTGAAGATGTTTTTTTTAGCTTCAAACCCAGCTGAAGGGGGTTTAAACTCAAAATCTCCCTTGGCTTGGCTACACTCAAAGAATTTTTAGGATGTAATTTTTTTTTTTTTATATTGAAGAGGTATTTTTTAGCTTCAAACCCTGCTGGAGGGGGTTTTAATTCAAAACCCCCTTTGGCTACTATCATAGCATTTTGAGTAATTTTTTTTTTATATTGAAGAAGTATTTTTTAGCTTCAAACCCCGCTGAAGGGGGATTTAAACTCAAAACCCCTTTGGCTATGCTCATAGCATTTTGAGTGTGTAATTTTCTTTTTCTTTATATTGAAGAGTTTTTTTTTAGCTTCAAACCCCGCTGAAGGGGGTTTAAACTCAAAATCACCCTTGGCTTGGCTACACTCATAGAATTTTTAGGATGTAATTTGCTTTTTTTTATATTGAAGAGGTATTTTTTAGCTTCAAACCCTGCTGGAGGGGGTTTTAATTCAAAACCCCCTTTGGCTACTATCATAGCATTTTGAGTAATTTTTTTTTTATATTGAAGAAGTATTTTTTAGCTTCAAACCCCGCTGAAGGGGGATTTAAACTCAAAACCCCTTTGGCTATGCTCATAGCATTTTGAGTGTGTAATTTTCTTTTTCTTTATATTGAAGAGTTTTTTTTAGCTTCAAACCCCGCTGAAGGGGGTTTAAACTCAAAATCACCCTTGGCTTGGCTACACTCATAGAATTTTTAGGATGTAATTTGCTTTTTTTTATATTGAAGAGGTATTTTTTAGCTTCAAACCCTGCTGGAGGGGGTTTTAATTCAAAACCCCTTTGGCTACTATCATAGCATTTTGAGTAATTTTTTTTTTATATTGAAGAAGTATTTTTTAGCTTCAAACCCCGCTGAAGGGGGGTTTAAACTCAAAACCCCTTTGGCTATGCTCATAGCATTTTGAGTGTGTAATTTTCTTTTTCTTTATATTGAAGAGGTTTTTTTTTAGCTTCAAACCCTTCTGAAAGGGGGTTTAAACAAAAGAATTCCTTTGGCTACGCTCATAGAATTTTGAGTGTGTAATTTGCTTTTTTTTATATTGAAGAGGTAGTTTTTAGCTGCAAACCCTGCTATAGTAGGTACTGTTAATGCAATCCATTGATGTGCTATTTAAATTCCTTAACTTTTTTTTAATTTACAGTATTTATCACTAAAGATATGCAGATGAAGTGAAACAAGTTGATTAGCAGCTATGTCTGAAGGTGGTATATCATGTGCTGTTTGTGGAGTCCATTTCAACTCACGTAAGTAGCGATAGTAAGGAATCCAGATCAGTTGTCTTGGTTTTCTTATTACCTAAAATATTTGAACAAGAAAATTTTTTTAAAGTTGAAATGTTTTGTTGAAACATTTTGTCAATCAGATTAGACATTTAAAGTTACTTTTATTTTTATTATTTTGGCCATGAATTAGTCTTATTTAATATCAAATTAAATGTTTGAAAGCAAGATATAAGGGACTGTTTGTATTTATTGAGTCTTTGTAAAAAAAAACATGTACCTAATTGTTTTATACAGAGAGAGATTACTTTGGTCACTGTCAAGGCAAAAAACACAAGTCTAATGAAAACCTGGCCAATTTGCAAGAGGCTGCTCAAAGGACAGTTTTTGTTAAAGGATTTAATGGTAAAATGTTTTCTACATTATGTCAAGTGAAATTAATTTTGGCTACTAAAGTTAAAGAGTAGGGGGAAAAAGCAACTGATTTATATGTCAATATTTAGAACACATTTATGCTTGGTGACCACTACATTATAAAACAAACAAAACAAAACACAATTGACCAAAAGTTAAGAAAAGCTGTACATATGTCTAGACTTGAACCTTCTGGTGTGGTGAAAGCAGAAGGTTTTTTAATTTCTAAACATGGTTATCCTTGAGTTAAGTATGATTTCTCTGAACTAAACATCAAGATAAACAAGTAATTTAAAAAAGAAATAAAAATAAACGGCTACTTTATATTTAAATAATAAACATTTATATTTCATCTGTCATTGAAAAATAAAGAGTATGTATGGGGATAGAACCCTTGACATTCATGTTATTAGCAATACACTCTAACAACTTAGCTTACTGGCCATTCTACAAATATAAATATATATCTAGATCTATAAATAACATCTGAATGAATCAAAAATAAAATGGTGGCCAATTTTTTTATCTGAAGTTTATTTGTGAAATTTCATCTCAATAGTAGAATGAAAAGTAGTCAAAAGAAATAATTAACATTTTTTATTTTTTATTTTTCTTTTTGACAAGGAAGAAATTGTAAGTTAATAGTAGAAATTGATAAAATAGAGAACCACTTAACATCATCATTTATCTTCCCTTTGTACAGGATACAATCCCGATTGTAAGAATGTCTTGGGACTCTACTTCTCTGCGTTTGGTCCAGTGACAAAAATCAAAGTGAACAACAAATCTGTAAGTCTACTCAATTTTCTTTTTACTGTAATGGATCTGTGTTCAAACTAGTTCTCAAGATCACAGCTGTATACAAAATAAATATATGAAATTTTATTTAGTATACTGATAATTTTGTCTCTTGTCCTATTTTTTAGGGAATTTTTCTGTTATTGCAACATATTTTAAATGCATGTGTTGAATTCTAAATAAATCATATTATGAACCTTTTCTTGACAGCTTGATCAAATCAACAATTTTATATAGTTCATAGATCTTTACTGTTGTCTTTTTTAAACATACATTGGATTAATGGGTTTAAGTTCTCAATAATCCAAAGAGATTTTTTTCCTAGTGAAAAATGCTTCTTTGTCACATACCAAGAGAATCCTGTGTGTTTAGAAAACTATTAATATGTCAAAAATTGTTAGCATGTAGGCAACTTTGCCTTTTAAGTATACTAATTCTCATGTAATGAAACTTTTTTAGGCAAAAACTGAATGCAGACACAATTTTTTTGGTAAATTAAAAACATACTTTTAAGTATCACAAATCAAAACTGTGACCTCATTCTAATTCTTTCTAGAAACAGGGTCAGGTTAAAAAAGTCACAGAAAAAGTCAGGAAAAAAGTTGCATTAGTCAGTTTCTGAAGGGTGATAGATAAGAAAAATATTTGGTACAGAATTTTCTATGATTTTAGAAAAGACCATTTAAAAAAACTAATTGGGGGAAAGCTTGGTCTGTGTTTTCTGATCTAGTGGATTTGATTTGGATCTAGAATGGTGAATGTTCCCTTCACATTTTTTAAACTGTGTCTTGAAAATAAAAGTTGAGTGTGAAATGGGTTTACCCGTTTAGCCAACATATTCAAATTAACTATAAAATACTGTGAAAACGGGTTTAACTGATTTGTAAAAAGTTTCATTCTTTAATAAAGATACAATTAAGTTGTTTTTTTTAGGGCTCCCTGGTTGTGGGAGGGACATTAAACATACACTTCGGTTTCCGCCATGATCTAAAGAACATTGATGCCAAGTTTTATCAAGATTGGTCAAGCGGTTTTGATTTCTATGCGGGACATACATACATACATACACTTTAAATTCTACTTTCTATATTACATATTCGCACACACACACTTTCACCTGTGATGCTATAATGTTTGTATTTAAACTTACTTGCAACATATAAAGTCTTACTTTATCGAGCTCAAGTTTTTGTAGGCATTCAAACCTGTTGTACAAAGTTGCATTGATTTGTTACTCAGGGTGGTTCCATTGCTAATGTTGAGTTTCAAGATCTGCCCTCTCTTGTGAAGTGCCTCAGCGTCAAGCACCATAGCCTCCAGGGTTCACCACTCTTCGTAAAGCAGTATGTCTTTCACTTGCCCAAGCATGAGCAGATACGGATGATACATTTACAGAATGAGAAGGAAGAAGAGCAAAAGAGACAAAATATTCATTCAGCGGTGATGAAGTCGTTGATGTCTGCGTGCAATGTAAGTCAAGATTTTCTATCAATTATATTCTACAGCTAAAACAGCTTTTCTCTGCCTGGTTGGCGAGTCAAATGAAGAGAAATTTCTATATGATTAGCTTTTATATTCATAAAGCCCTAGTATCATTCTTTTCCCAGTCTCCTGACATCATTTACCTCAGTCTGTTGAATTGTGGACAAAAGAGATAGAATTTAAAAACAATACAGCATAAAAAGTTCAGGTTTATAGTGATCACAGTCAGAAATGATAAATATTTCTTCACCTTCGCCTTTCCCTGTTAGACCGCTAGGGCACCATACAAGATTTTTTTGACCACCTTTTTCCATTCCTCTCTTTCTTTTGCCTTGAATAGAACCTCTTTCAATGACAGGGCCATCCATTCTTTTATGCTGTCTTCCTATAGCTTTTTATATCGTCCTCTTCTTCTTTAAAACAAGTTAAAGATAGGTGTTCCTTTTTTCATCCATATTCAGTTGACTGACCAAATTAACCAATGTTCTTTTTTTCATCTGTATTCAGTTGACTGACCAAATTAACCAAATGACAGAGATGTTAAAGTTGACAGAAGATGATGAAAAAGTTAGAGCCTTGATTTGTGATGACATGACCATATTATTTAATAGATACTTTGAAAGTGAGTATGTAGTTGTTTTGTTTTTTTTTAAACCATTTTTATTTAAATTACATTCTGTTATAAATATTAGACTACCACTACAAGCATTGAACTGTTAAAGTACTCAGACATTTATATACTATTCGATACCCGTGTTTACTATTGTGAAATAATTGACATAGCAGTTTTATTGCCTGCTAGTTGAAAATAGTGGTTTACTTTAAAGTTTTTTATGTTGTTATTAAGATTTTTTTTTTTGCCTTTAAATGAACGGACTATATCATAGTGCCCTAATCCCTCACTTCTTTTGTCTTTACATCCTAAAAACTTAGTCGTTATCCTTTTACCTCCTTTCATAGTTTCCCATACCCTTTTTAAAACATGTATATAAACTTCTTAGGCCCATCAGTTGTAACTTTATCGTCTCCTGTATAGAAGTGGTACATTTTATTCCACAATGTAGCACAAAACTACTCTAAAGCACATCAGTGGTTATTAGAAAGTTACTCATATGAAAAAAAAAAAAAAAGAAAAGTTTTTTTTGATGGTCCAAGACATTACGAATAAAAGAAATAAATATCCTTAACAACTACACACATTCTTATGACACATAGCACTGCATATAAGAAGAGGACATACAAAATAACAAATTATTACTTTTGCCCCACAGGCTGCTCTGTCCATCAGTTTGGATCTTCTATTAACAGATTCGGAACGAAAGGCTGTGACCTTGACCTCTTTTTGTATTTGAGAAGTGATTTGCCTTATTATAAGGTAAAAAATTTTGCAAACAAAATAAGTGGCTATGAAATTTTTTAATAAGATTTAAAGCTATTACAACACAAGGATTATGAATTGTTTGCATGTAAAGTCCTTCTTCTTTGTCTAGCCAGCTTTTTGATGCTGAGCTGTAAGCTCTTTTAGCAGCCTGTGCCACAGGAAAGTAGCATGCTGTTTTTCCCAGTTGTTCCGCACTGCCATACAAAGTGTTGGTTGTGCTGGGATGCTGGGTTTGTTGTGGGTAACAGGGTTTGTCTGAGGTAAATTTAAATGTGGGGTATTTTAAGAGGGTAAGTTTGACTGGTTTGTAATGGTTGGAACTGTGTGTACAATGGGGTGGGTATGTGGGGATTTTTCTGTGTAGGTGAAAATTGAAAGATGTGTGTCCTGTTCTGGGTTGAAATATTGTTGATTACTCATTTCCCTGTACATAGCTCGGCTTGTGCTTCCTGATGCCCATTGGTTGAGCCTCTTCTTTATGATTTGTGGCTAACGTTTCATGAAAGTGTTGTAATTTTCTGGGGTTACAATTTTTTTTCATTGATAACTTGTTTCCTGTGATACCTATGTGCCCAGGGATCCAATGTTATGTGGCTGTGATAATAAATTTCATTGTTATGGTGGATTATCAGGAATAAAGTTGTATTATTCCAAAACAATTGTACTTTAACATATACTATGGGCCATTTTACAAATGTATAATTTGAATATTATATTCCTATACTCATGTACAACTCCTGGTATTTGTTTAATGGTTTATATATACTGGTATTTGTCTACTGCATTTGGTTATTAGATTTTTGTACTGTAATACTGACTTCAGTATTTGGTTATTGTTTTAGGCTTTCTTACTGAAATATTGACTTGTTCTTTTCTTTAGAAACCCAGAGTACAGTTACCTTTTCACAAGGACATAAAAACTCTAAAATTTGATTATGGCCCCTTATCAACCGAACAGTTGGCAACAATGGATTTATATGATCAGGTAATTATAACACTTTAATATAAATATATATTTTATATAGATCATAGTGAAAAGTTGAGGAGCACTTGGCTTCCGAACTGAGGGATCTTTGGATTTCAAATTTTGGGATTTTTAAGACACCATCACGAGTCCACCCAACCCTAATGGGTTGAATGTTAGTTGGGGAAACTAAAGGTGACTGGTTGTTGTGATGGTCATATGATACTACCATTGTTAATAAACAGCCATTTAATACAGATGATCTTTACATCATCTGCCCCATGGATCATCTGGAAGGTCTGATATGGGTACTTTACTTTGTACTTTACTTTATTATTACACTTGACAGAAAGGTTTGAATTATTAAAGCTGGCCTTAGAGGCTATATCGTCCTAATGATCAGCTGGGGTTGTTTCCTTGCTACAATTTGTCACCATAGTTTACTCTTATTTCTAACAGATCCTTTTCAAAGCTCACTTCAGAAGCAAGGCGACTTAATACATCTCTTTAGAGAGGAACTCATTCCTCATTGTCAACTGCACCAAAATACACAGAATGCTTTAAAATACACCTGTTCAAATATATATATATATATATATATATATATATATATATATATATATAAAGATTTTTTTCCCCTTTCTGTTTAGATAAAGCTGGTGGCCAAAATTCTTGAAAATCGTAAAAAGTGGTATACAGATATTATTACCATTCCAAGTCACAGATGCCCTGTCATCAAATTTACTCATCATTCATCGGGCATTAAAGGTGATTTGTCATTAAATAACAGGTCAGTGTTGTTTTTTGTGTGTTATTTTAAAATCAAGTCTAATTATTCCTCTCATTCCCTTTGTTTTTTTTTTTGTTTTTTTTGCAAGCTAGAACTTAAACTAGAACAATATAAAAATACTAAAAAAAAACAACAAAGCTTTTATTAAGCGTAAATGTATCAATTAGTTCGGATCAGTCATACAATTATATGTGTTATTGACCTAGATATATAAATCAGTGCCATAGAAATATTTTACAGATTGTTTTGTGTTTAGCTTTTAGCATTCTCAATGTATTATGATCACTTGTCTGGACCAGTTGTGAAAGGGGGAGGGAAGAAGTGAGTATTGTGGGGAATTTTAACATGATCGGTTTTATAATTGCTTAAAAAAAAATGTTCACTCAGTGCTCAAGATTCCTCAAGGGGACTAATTCAACTTATACCACCAAATCTATCAAATACAATTTCTTTCCCTTGTTTTGTCATGTAAAAGAAATAATTGAAAGAAATAATGTGTACAAAATTTTTACCATACAGAAGGAGTGAGTTGATATAAGCTTTTTAAAAAAAAATAATTAGCACTCACAACCTCTAGGAGTATTCTTTACCTGTATTTAGGGTGTTTGAGTTTGGGCATAAGTATCTTCTTTCTAGAATGGATGCCTGAAGTTCTAAATTAAAAAGTATAAACATTAGTCAGTGATAGTAAAAACACATAGTAAAAAAGTTATACTTTCAAAAAAAATCTGAAAATCTGTGAAAGTAAAAAAATAAATTCTTTGATGATAAAAAAAAAGTTTGTAATAGTAAGAAAAAGTTTGTGATAATTTTTAAAAAGTCAGAAAGTAAAAGAAACTTTTGCGTTAGTAAAATTCCTCCAGAATGAAGTTATTATGACACTAAATATTCTGCCTCTAAGATAACACAAGTTCTGTTATTGATTTTTTTTCCTTCAATCGCCAGAAAAGCTCTGTACAACAGCCTCTTGTTGCGCTTGTATGGATCCGATACACGTATTCAAAAACTGGTCCATGTAGTTCGCCTGTGGGCTAAGGCGCATGAGCTCACCGGAGGAGTTGGTAAATTCCAAGTGCTGACTAGCTATGCCCTGACATTGATGATTTTGTTCAGTGTGATGAAGAGAGAGCCAAAAGTTATTCCACTAGTGTGTGAGGTGGACGGCTCTGTGAAAGGTACGATGGGAAAGGTTTTAAAATAATCTACCACATCCATTTACAGCATGGACACTACAGCCCATGGATGGCCCTGACTTGTTCTAGCACATCTTTCCATTCTGATCTGTCCTACACTTAACATCTCCATCTACCTCTCCATCATCAATCCACTGTACTCGTGGTCTGCCTTTTGATTTTTTCCAGTGAACAATCTTTGCTCCTCTCTGACATATTTTCGAGGTGACCTGCCCAACATAATTGTGCTCCTTTTTATTTTTGCCACTATGAAGGGTTCCTATAGCTGCTATATGTCTTGGTGCAAGTCCTCCATCTGGTTTCCTCTTGTATGGCACCTTAAATTTTTCTGAGGATTTTCCTTTCCCAACCTACGACCTCCCACCAATAAATAAATTAAGATTGCAAGATGAAATTTTAGGACCAGTGAAGTATTAAAAACCAACAACTGATAGCTGATAGATGAATGCTTAAGTCTTTGACAGGACGAAATAGAGCCTGTATCTATGGAGCAATAATTATGGTAATTGTATTACATAGCTTTGCTGCATTTGATTTTACTGCATTTGATTTTACTGCCTTTGTTACTTTGTGGTGTATTCTAAACAATGGCTTAGAACAGCTCACACTGCTAGTTCTACTTGATTGGACCAAATGTTTTGTTATGAAGGCTATCACTATCATATCAATCATTCTTGATCACGTTTAACAACGACTAATATTTTGTTCCTTAATAGGTGCATATAGAGAAAATGTGGAAAACTGGGATTGCATTGTTGTTCCCTCAGATGCCGTTCTACCTGCGACTGATAATAAAGAAACAGTTGGTTAGTTCAACTTTCCTTTAGTCTTTTTTAGCTGCCTCTACAGAGAAAAGATATTAGTGTTTATGTAGTTTTTGTCTATTGCATATATATCTATATATATATATAGTGCTTGAGAAAATCTGATTTCGCCCTTGCCTTCATTATGCTCAGAAAGGTGCACCTACTTTTTATCAGATATTTAATTTTACATAAATGTTTGTCCAGGTTATGAGACTGCAGATTCAAAAAAAAAAAAAAAAATTTTTTTTACTTAACCTTGTTTTTTTTTTTTAATGCAGTGGATCTGTTGAAAGGCTTTTTCCAGTTCTTCTCCGATTCAGTCAATTGGGACACTGATGTGTTGATGATGTGGGACAGCTCCATTGCCAGTCGAGCCACTATATCACAGGATCCATTCTTTACTTTAACTAAGGTAATTAGTTCCATTAGGATCATGATTTTGTGCTCATTCATTAGCCCTCCTCTAGTCATGTAGAAGATGCCTAGAATGTTTAAAAATGACCAAACAAATTGGACAGTATTCATATCCTCCTCTGCAAAGAGCTATCTTTTAATTCAGTTCAGGACACAGATTTTAACCCATTAGCTCCTTCTGCATTTGGAAATGTTTTCCCGTTTTAGTCCTAAACCGTTTGTAGAATGTTTTTAAAATCCCCTATTCATTATACTTGCTTTAAACTTTTTAAAAAGAAGATTTATTCTAGTCTCGTTTCAAGGGTGATTACAGATAATTTTGGAGATTTCCGATTCTATTTGTAATAACATTGGGAAGATTTTTATTACTAAAATAATTTTTTAAATGAACAGGCCATAGCCCCAGTGTATAAGCCCCCACTTGGCAAAATGGGTATTTTTGAAGCTTTTTTACATTCAAATGGTATTAAAGTATATATATATATTTAAAATAGACATATCATTTTAGTTTTTAAAGCTGTTTGTTTGTTTATACGTATTAGATCTTAAATTTGATTATTTAAGAAAAAATATTTTCTAGAATTTTTTTAAATTGGAGTTATCCTTCTTTGCTTAGGGCCTGGAAATAGGAGCTAATGGGTTAAAATTTTCTTCTAAACACAATTAACTCCACACACATAACCCACTATAGATATTGTGCCCACCCTTATGAAATTGTCAATCATGCCCTCTTAAGAGTTCCCCTATTGCCTCAGACAGACCCTATTACCACAACACCCCAGCATAACTGTGGAACAGCTGTGAAGAACAGCTGACTACTTTTCCTGTGGCACAGGCTGCTAAAAGAGCTTACAGCTCAGCAGCAAAAAGCTGACTAGACAAAGAAGAAGGACTTTACATGCAAACAATGTATAATCCTTACATTGTAATAACTTTAAAACAAAAAAGAAAAAAAAAACATAGCCCTTTTTTTTTTGTTTGCAAAATCTTTTACCTTGTATGTAATAAGGCACATCTCTTCTCAAATACAAAAAGAGCTCAAGGTCACAACCTTTCATTCTGAATCTGTTAATAGAAGATCCAAACTGATGGACAGTGCAGCCTGTGGGGCAAAAGTTATGTTTTGTTATTTTAGTCAGTTACTTATACAACAAATGGAGAAAGTTCTTCAAAAAGCACAGCAGCTTCAGACCATGCAGAATCAGTCAGACTTCAGTTAACAATCTCCCTCGATTCCTGACAGCAGTCAACAATCTGCTTCAATTCGTGGTAGCAGTCAAAAAACCTCTGCCCTGTTCTAGCAGCAGTGGTAGTTCAGCTCAGGATACTCCACCTAAAGCTGACTAAATGAAGAAGAATGTGAAAGCCTAGTTTAGTTATTTTTAAAAGTTTTTATTGACTTATCCATGTCAGATGTAGGCAGGGTGGCTGAGTGGTAAGGTGCTTGGCTTTCTAACTGGAAGTCCCAGGTTCGAATCTTGGTGAAGACTGGAAGACTGATTTTTGGGATCTTTTGGGTGCCTCTGAGTCTACCTAGCTCTACTGGGTACCTGCCGTTAGTTGGGAAAAGTAAAGGCAGTTTGTCATTGTGCTGGCCACATGACACCCTAGTTAACTCAGTCACAGAAACTGGGCTATAGATTGCTAGGTCTGAAAGAGGGACTCAACTTATCCATGTAAGACTCATCTCAATTGTTTAAATGAATAAATGATTTTTTTTAACCGTCTGACTGAAGCAAGTGTTGTGTTTCTGCAGGCTGGCTGTATGATGCTGATAGATCCCTTTGTTCTCACTCACAATGTACTTGGCAATGTGAACGAAAAGACAAGAGCTAAATTCATTCAGGAAGTAAAGAGAGCAGCAGAGATAATGTCCCCCTGGCCCTCCAGTGGTGAACTTCAGCCTTCCTCTGAAATTTGGGGTATAGCAGGTAATAAAGTTGTGTAGTCAAAATAATGAAGAATAATACATGGTTTTGGTCTTAATAGCCAAATAATCCAATCAGACGTTTCCAGTGACTGATCTCTATTGAGACAGCTGGCTGCCAATGTGCCAAGTGGTATGGAAGATTCTAAGTAAAGTAATTTATAATGAAAAATTAAAAAAACAAGTAGACAAAATTATAAAAGTATCAATAATAATAAAAAACATATTTTTAAAAAAATTGGATAGATAAAATAACTAGATAAATAAAAATAAAAAGGTAATTTATGAATGTTGGTAAACACATTGACTATTGTAATCTTTAGACCATTTGATATTTTCATTTCAAACTAATGAGTATAAAAAATCTTTACTATTTCAGAATTATTAACAGTTATTCCAGAACCTCCTAATAGTCCAGATAAAAGTAAAGGCCAAGTTAACAGCCAGAAAAAAACAACTGACCAACATGCGACCAAAATTGAAGGTGAGCAGGACAATGGAGATTTCTGTATCCCTATACAACCCTCGCCGGACACAATGGCCAGCTTGCAATTGAAATCTCAAGCTGAGAAGAATCAGCAGAGCGTAGCACTACAGTGGTGTGATCTAGCTCACACAATGGCTCTGAACATTCTGTGTAAAGTTTTCTTGGCATCCATCACATCTCTTGATGAGCCAGACAAAAATGTCAGCATTTCTGATGTTAAAACTGCTGGGGATTCAGTGACTCAGACAATAGAATCAATCTCACCATCGATAGATTCTATAACCCTCTCAAATAATGTCAGCATTGCTGATGTTAAGACTGCTGGGGATTCAGTAACTCAGACAATAGAATCTATTTCACCATCGATAGATTCTATGACCCTCTCAAATGACTCTCCCTTATCGGAGAGAAACTGTCAGTCTACCTTGGGAATGTCCTCCTGCAAGAGAAGCAGCGATGAGGCAAAGCTGGACCATTTGATCAGTCGCGAGTCCTTACATTCCTCAGACCTTTGCAGAGAGAACATGGTTGAGAACCCCATGAAAAGATTCTGTGAAGGAATCTGTAAAAATTCCATCAGTGCTAAGCAGATGTTATCTGAGCCCTCTGAAGATTGCTCACCAAAATCTGAAAACATTGTGGTAACGAGACAGAATCAACTGCTAAATTCTGATGCAGACGCCAACTGTGATTTGTTGTCTGGAGACCAGCCTCTTTCTAAAAACAAAATTTCTTCATATCGGTGTCAGTGTAAATACAAATTGTGGATAGGGAGAAGTAAATTGAAGAAAAATCGCCTCAGTAAATGCAGCTTAGAGTTTGAGACACAAATAAGTCAGTTACTTATTCAACAAATGGAGAAACTTCTTCAAAAAGCACAGCAGCTTCAGATCATGCAGAATGAGTCAGACTCCAGTCAAAAATCTTCCTCAATTCCTGGCAGCAGTCAAGAATCTCCCACGATTCCTGACAGAGGTCAACAATCTTCCACAATTCCTGATAGCAGTAAACAATCTGCCTTGATTCCTGTCAGCAGTCAACAATCTCCCACGATTCCTGGCAGCATTCAACACTCTGCTTCGATTTCTGGCAGCAGTAAGCAACCTCAGCCCTGTTCTAGCAGCGGTGGCAGTTCAGCTCAGAAAGATGCTTCACCTAAATCTAGCAATAAAGCTGGATCAGTTCGGAAAACTGCTGAACCCAAAGATAAAGAAGTTGAGTTTACTTGTGAGATTATGTACATGAAGACTGATACTATGTTGCCTTATATTCTGATTAAACTCAGACCTACTCCAGTATGTCTCAATAACTTCAAAAACTTTTACTACTCTTTCCGCTCCATGGCCTCTAAACTTATTGTTTCACAAACTGACTTTTAATTTTTTTTGATGTGTAAAAAGTCCAGATAATTATATATAGTTATTATTATATTATTATTATAGTTATTATAAGTAACTAATTGTTTTAAAAAAATTTAGACCATTTTACAATGGTCATCAACATGAAATAAGCTAGTCATAGCTGCACTTTTAACTTTTTATAGTAATTAAATATATTGCATAATTGATTATTTTATAATTAAAGTTGCTCATTTATATTCAAAAACATTTTTTGTCTGTTCTTTTATTATCTTTATTATAAATAGATTTCTTTACTTCAAAATTAAGGATTCACATTTTTTTTTGTTAATTTGCCTACTCAGTCCTAAACATTTAGGGCTTTCATTTAAAACTGGCAACAGTGCATGATGATTAACTAAGTTAGCTAAGAAAGCTTGCACAGTGGAAGGTGAAATTTACCATCTAGGTAAAACCTAGGCAAGGGTTGACTACCACATTAAATTTTACTTCCTGGGACTAAAACATGTTTCAGGCTGAGATTGTTCTTCAAGCTTGTATGGTCTTGTAACTTGATCTAACAGCCTCCATTACAAATCATAGTTTTAAACATTGGAATTATTGGCTTAATGAGACCTGTAATTAAATATGTAGCAATGTATTCTGTTTAACTGGATTTTTTTGCTAAACAGTTATATTACGTCAGAATGATTCCGATTTCTTATTATACTGTTTAATTGGATTTTGTGTAAGTGATTGATGAACTACACACTTTACGTATCCTAGAGTTGTAATATTAAATTTATATTGAGGATTTCTTTAACAAATGCCACAAATGAAAAGAGTGACTAATTATTGAAATAAACAACCAAGTTGCATATTTCATGTCGGCACATTACATGTCCACATATTACATGTGAAATATTGAAAACTTCTTGTGGGTTGCTATAAAAAAAAATCATTGGGATTCATTGATATTCAAAAAGAGCATCGACTTTTTAGTCTCTCTAGATTGACAATTTTTGTGGTCCCTTTCTTTATTAAATGTTTGTGTAAGTAAATAATTAAAAAACACACATAAGATAATCTGACACGAAATCAACATTTATTTAGTGTGACCAGTTATCAACATTTTTAGTTTGTGCTCGGAATATTTACTGAAGAAAGAAGTATTTTAAAAATCAAAATACAAATGGCCAATAAAAAAAATAAATGGGAAAAAAAAAAGGGTGCAAATTTTTCTTTTCAAGGGATGGGTATGTATGCTACCTAGAATTAAACAATCATTCCAATGTTAAATCCATTTCATTCAACATATTTTCTAAGTTTTGTTGTTTATGAATAAATAAGTGAAATGTACATTGTACAGCAAGCTTGTCAAACCCCGCAGGGAAGGCACATTGTAATATTAGGTGTGTGTGTGTGATGGATGCAACAGTGGAAATGGATGACACAATAAAAAATTACAATCTGGCATATGGCAGAAATATGTTAATAGTGACAGATAAAGGAAATGTAACTCCAGGAATGTTTTAATAGAGAAAATTATAAGTCTTTGTCTTTGATTCTGAAGATTAAGGATGAGTGCAGTATTTCACATGACCATGTAAACCCAGACCTGCATATTCTGCCAAATGTGATGCACGAGTTTGTTTTCTTTTCATCTTCTGCACCTGTCTTCGACAAAGGCTTTTCTTTAGGCCCCCAACTGTGTGTCCCACAACTTGAGAAAAATAATACACTGTGTAATATATTTCTTACAAAACTCTGCTTAATTCAGAAATACTTTACAATGGTGAAAGAATACAATAATGTCTCCAGGTACAAGAGAACCAACAAAGTTGAGCTTTTTTTCAATGCAACATTGCAAACAAATGTCTTCATAAAATGTTTTACTTTAAGAAGAAAGAACACAAATAAGCACCGGTTAGTGCCTCTCAGAGCATTAATGTGTGTAAGAACTATTACAAGAGATCTAAAAAACAACAACACATTTTTCTGAGCACATTAATGCAAAGGTTTCTAAACATGTCAGTAGCACAGCAAGCTGTTGCATGAGTTTCTAAACATGTCAGTAGCACAGCAAGCTGTTGCATCAGTTTCTAAACATGTCAGTAGCACAGCAAGCTGTTGCATCAGTTTCTAAACATGTCAGTAGCACAGCAAACTGTTGCATCAGTTTCTAAACATGTCAGTAACACAGCAAACTGTTGCATCAGTTTCTAAGCATGTCAGTAACACAGCAAGCTGTTGCATCAGTTTCTAAGCATGTCAGTAACACAGCAAACAGTTGCATCTGTTTCTAAACATGTCAGCAACACAGCAAGCTGTTGCATCAGTTTCTAAACATGTCAGTAACACAGCAAGCTGTTGCATCAGTTTCCCCTTTTGATGAACTTCTCTTTTGCATTTTACCAAATTAAGAATTCTCAATTGGTTGGGCCAAAACAAAAATTAATTAAAGCAATAAAATACAACATACTCTACAATCTGAATGGTCCATTAGTAAAAGGAAGTAATGAAAATAGGGACCCTTAAAACATTGCTAATAATGTCAGAAATTCCTCACTGCAGATGGGAGAGTTGACTTGCCCAGAACCGAGACGTTTGGTGAAGCTCGTTGGTGGCTTACCCTTCAGACGAAACCACAGGCAGAGATAGGGATGATATGAAGTTATGATTTCTATGACTGAGAGAGTTTGATGTTGTATATGACATAAGTACTACTCCATTTTGCTAAAACAGAATCCTTAGCAAGCTGTCTTCCAAAGTCAGTCTCGTGTCACAGACACAGTGCATCAGTGTTAAGTCATTTAAATAACCACTGGTACATAAAATCAATAAGTATTTGTATAAAAAAAAAATTACATTCTAAGCATGTTAGTTTTCATTTTACTCTGGAATAAAAAAAAAGTTATAGAATTTTAATTTTAAAACTAATAGTTTACAAACTGGTTTACTAAATGGATCTAAAGAGTCTTTCCTTCAAAGAAGAAGATAATTACCCTCTACTTGTATTCATGTGTCAATCTAGTATTTTGAATTGACATTAGTATCACAGACAGTCTGTACTTCAGTCTTTTAAGATTTTTCATTTTCTACCATTATGTTTAACAAATTCATTAAATATTAATAATATTTAGAATCTCAATTCATATGTTTTAAAAAAAACTTATTCAAATTGCAAAAAAAAAATTTCTAAGTATTTTCAGAAATTCAAAAGGATGCATAACAATAAAATAATTTGATCAACATTCAATAAGAAAATACAATATCATATTGCAACAATTATTTTGTGAATTCTAAGCATTTAGTGTACCAGCTCATAAGCTGGGGCTAAAAATGTCTTTGGTACCAAGCCTATTTTACCTTCTAGCTCTCCAACCCACCAGTTATCAGAATCTAGATCGCGGCTAATGACATGGATTATCTGCCCTCTATTGAAACTTAATTCTTGAGATGAAGAGCTCTCGCTCTTCCAAACGCCATAATACATGTTCTCGAAATCCTCTGACAGGTGCATAATTTTTCCAAGAGTAATCATTTTCTTCCTGGCCTGTGGGAGTTGGGGGAGGGTTTCTATTGATGGCGGTGGAGGCAGAGGGACATTTCTGTTTGGCAATGGAGGTGGCAAGTCAGGGCTGGTGGCCTGAGCAGGTGTGGGAGATGAGTGTGGAACATGTGGGGGCAAAGGAGGTGGTGCATCAACCACTGGACTGCGTGGGGGAACTGGTGAGGGTAAAGGTGGCGACAGAGTATCAACAGGTTCATAAATGAGTGAATCATCATACTCCTCTTCCTTTTTCTCCACAACAGGTACTTTAATCACTGGAGGTGGGCTGGGTAAGAGTTTTTTCTCTACCGGAACTGGTAACGCCGCTTCAGTAACTAAAGAAGTACCATCTTCATAAACTTCCTCCATGGGCTCAGTGACAATAGGAACTGGGACAGGCATTTCCATTCTTTTTACAAGTTGAGGTTTCTCAGCAGGCATCTCTTCATAAATATCACCTGAGGTATTGAGATACAAAGTAAAAAAAAAATAAACAAAAAGTAATAACATCAGGGCAATATCTTTCAAGTATAAACCATTCAAACTCTGGAGATAAAACTTTACGAATATTAGCCTTCTGAGGCACTGTTCTAAAATATTGTAACTAGTAACATTTTTTTTTATTTCTTGGTATACTATGTTTAAAATTTGTAGAAAGTCAAAAGCAGACTAGAAGTTCCATAAATCAAATGCAATTTAGTTTTTTTTTTGGTTGTATTATTATGTTTAAATGTAACCTTTTTTCCTTTAGTCTAATAAGATGAAAATAAAGGATATGGAGAGATTCCATTGTATTTGCCGAGAATTACTCCTGTCTGCATTAATTTACAAGTTTAGTTTTATAATTTAGGGAAAACCTTTCTCACTGATCATTGTTATTCAAGCCAATGAGAGAGTGAGACAACACAAGGATCAAGGACACTGTAAGAAAACAGACAACAGACATGACACTAGGTTCATGGTTAGAGGCTAAATTATCCTTAGTATCAGAGGGACTAGAGACACAATGAGAACAATAAGATAGATGGATGTTTGTGAGACGTAGACTTATGTGTACTGTATGTGTAACAATGATAGGGACTTATGAAGATTTTCGACCAAGTAAACCTGACTATAAAAATAAGTTAGTCTCTTTATTTTTTAGTATTTCTTTTATAAGTTTAGTCTGTCTTTCACAGGCATATCTTAAGATGTGCAAGTGGTTTGTGCTGCACAGTGAATCTGCTAGTCAGAGGCATCAAACTTTCTCAGAGTATGCACTAACTTTATAAAACCAATATTCCAATTTATCAATGTACATCTAAAAAGACCATGCCCCACCAGTCTGATTTATCTGTCTCAGGTATCTTACCACAGACTGTCTGTAATTAGAAAATCTGGCACGACGAAGAGATGAAAAAGACTTTGAAAGACAAAAATCAAATAAATTTCTTAGAGTTGATGAAATTACTATTTTGAGAGAAGATATGCTTCTAACCAAGGTTGCTTCTTATCTTATTTTATATACTACAGACGTTACTTCAAAAAAAAGCGTAATTGCGTCCTACAAATACAAAATGAATATATTATACTATATACTACTATATACCAATATATACTACTCTAGACTGGACATGGAGATCTTTTAACCATAGACTTATATGTACTACTCTAGACTGGACATGGAGATCTTTTAACCATAGACTTATATATACTACTCTAGACTGAACATGGATATCTTGTAACGATATACTTATATATACTACTCTAGACTGGACATGGACATAATTTTTAGATACATAATCTAGAAAGATCTAGGTAATCAGTCTACTTAAATGTACATAAGATGATTAAAATCAATAGACATGAATTCTTTCAATCTAGGATTTTTGAAACATTATCTCAATGGAAATGGCTTTGTTTCATATATTGGCGTGAATATATAGTTCTGTGATTAATAGCCCATTCTAAAAAAAAATCAGAGAAATGAGTTTGCATTATTTCAAAACTTTGAAAACTAAAAATCATGACTTTTCTAAGACAGAAAAGATTAATTTTCCTAGATTTGGGGCGACTGCCCTTACAGCTTGAAAAAGAGTTACATACATAACAATCTCTATATATAGGTCTGTGAATCCGATTTCCAGTCTAGATATAATATTATGTCTATTGTTCTTTTATTTATTGACATTAAAAACTTTTCTCATTTTTTTTTTCTCTTTACTTAATAATATGTGAAAAAAATACTGTAAAACAGATTTATAAACTAATTTTTTTTTTATTAAATCATTTTATAATTATTTACAACAAGCAGCTCTGACACTAATTATACTATATTTCTATACATACCATCAGATTGATCTTCAGCCTCGGCAGAAGCAAGGGTGGATGACTGAAATGCTTCTTTCCAGGAAATGACATCATCCTTTAAGCTGGCCAGAAACTTGAGAAAAATAGATCAACTTATTAAAAAAACAGATTAAAACTCTGAGGCTAACCAAAAATTCCAAGCTTCAACGAACATAATAAAGCATATATGTATTTCTTTTTTTTTGCCATTAGATTCACAGCAAATTTGTTTTTAAAGAGAATTTAATGGTAAAATTTCCTTTCAAGATTTTTAAGAGCTAATGAAGACAAATTTTGGAATAAAGTTTCACCTTCACCTATCCCTTAGTCTGTTGGACTGTTGGCGCAATACACCGATCATCTTTCTCTATTCCTCTGTCTATTGCCAGGATAGAATTTCTTTCAATGGCAGGCCCATCCATTTTTTAATGTTGTCTTCCCTTTGCTTTCTGCCTCTTCTTCTTTTTCATGGCACTGTTCCCTGAAGGAAGGTCTTTGTGAGCCCTGAGAGCCTTGTAATGCGGTCTTAGTGTTTTAGTTCATGTTTTTTTAACAGTAGTTAGCAGGTTATCTTGGGGTTCAATCACTGTACTAATCCTGACTCTAATCTCTTCGTTTGTCAGTCATTGTCATTGGCCTCCTTCAGTCGTAGAACAACTATGGTTTATCTTGCACACTTCCTCTTGTGGCTGTGGAGCCCTATTTTGGAGAGACACTCCTGCCACAAATATCGCAGGTTAAGGTGGCTTTTGCTTCAGTGGTAGAGGAGCTGGCCATTTTTTGCATTGTCCGTTTTTCTTCTGCAATGTGATACCCAGGATCTTTCTTTTGCATTTTTTGCTTTGTCCTTTGCTAGGATCCTCCTCTCTAGTTCTGCAGTCAGCATCCAAGTGCTGCTGTGGATTGTATACATCCAAATATATTGAAGATCCTAAAAATCCCATTTCCTTATGAGCCACAGCCCAAAAACAAAGACAAATACAAAGAGGTGACATGAGAAAAGCGGATTACTCAAAGCGTAGACAACATGATTAGCTGGACTAGAATCCTGTAATGATTTTTAATCCCTATGTTTGAGAAAATGGATAACAAACACACACAGGCATGAACACACATGAAAAGTAACTTAACTAAAAAGATGTACAGCAACTACCTGATATGATTTTTTCCAAGGAGAAACAAGCTCAAAACATAAATCTTTTTTAGCTGGATCTTTGTGGTAGTGTGGGGCTTCTCTGAATTCATAACCTAGAGAGAAAGATATATTAGTTGGCAGCATTAACTATTTTAATTTTGTGCTATAAAATAAAAAAAAATTAATAACCAACAGGCTTCCTACACTGAAATATATATATATATATATTGTTATAAACCTGGTGGTGGCACAGATGGGGGTAGTGGTATGTGTGTAGTCAGTCGATGCAAATCGCCCCAGGCCAGCGCTAGACGAGCGGTCAACCGTGACGAGCTACAACGGTCAACCGAGACGAGTGTCAACATGACGGTTTGGGAAGGACCGCCGTCGTGAACAGAGCTCAGGAGCGTCATGAGGGATGTAGTCATGTGATGAAGCTAGAAACATCCAGCGACGTTCTGCCTGGTTCTAGAAGGCCAAACAGGGACCCTATATAAAGAGCGGAGATGTCGCAGTCACGACGGTTCACGACAGGGGTCCAGAGCCCGGTTCACTACAGTCCGGTCGACTACAGCACAGTCCAGTGTGGTTCTGTACGGAGCATTACGACGGTTCAGTGCGGAGTACTATCAAGTACAGTTGAGACGAACGGCGTCTTGATCTTGGTCTATGATCGAGTCCGACACAACGAGCCTAGTGTGTGAAGTTAGTCCTGAACTGTTGAACCCAGTGCAAGCCCGGAAAGAGATGGAGAGGCCAGTGCAAGAGTTGATACAGTGTTATCGGAGAGATATTTGTACAGTGTACGTGTTGCCAATTGTATAGTATTGGCTGTTATTTATTCAACTATTAAAGTGTTACGTTACTTTGGAGCCCTGAGTTGTCAAGTTCTTTAAGTGGTGGTGTATGGTGCAGTTTGCAGAGAGCCTGGATAGTGAGATTCGTAACAATATATATATATATATATTATATATTTCTTTGCGAGTTTGAAATGTTTTATAAAAATACAAATTTATACTTTTCTAGTACACTTGAATGGTTTCTAGTATCATAATAGTAGTTACAAAAGCTGGACAATGAATTCAAGCCTTTAAGAGTAAATGCTACAGAAAAATGCTGGGTATCAGATAACAAGAAAAGAAGACAAATGAGTATCTGCTTTTACAAGTCAACACTCTGAATAGCAAAATGGAGCTGGTTTTGGACAAATAGTAACAAATGACTCACTGTCAAAAGTCATTCTTCAAGGTACAGTGGAAGGAGCACAAAGAAATGCTGGCTGAGACAACATAAAAGAATGGACTGGCCTCTCTCTTGATATCCTGCTAAGAACAGCTGCTGAATGAGATTAGTGGAGGGATTTGGTTACGCAAATTGTCACAGCACCCCTACGATGAAAGTCAAGGGACAGATGATGATAATATTATATTACTATATAATAAAGGGGAGTTAACTCACCATTTAAAAAGAAGGCACATTGCTGTTTTTTATCATCAGGTTTTTTGAAACAATACAAAATATTTTTATGCAGAACACAGTACCGCTTTTTCCAGGAAAATATATTTCCAAGTAATGTACCTACAAAAATAATCATTTTATTTTACAGAAATCCCACAGACTAACACCTAATTTAGTATTAACCAATGAGGCAAAGTAAAAAAAAATTATACAAATTTAAAAAAAAAAAGTATTCAAATACAATAGCAAAATATGAGAGGAATAGTCTTACTAACCAGTATTTTTTTTGTCTAAGTATCCCATTTTCACTGGATTGCTAAGAGCCTTCACTGTTGTGTCTGGTATATCTTCACATTAAAGAATAAAGGATTTTTAAAAATGACAAACACTTAGAGCCTGGTGGAGTCTTCAGATATTAAAGACTCAGTCTAAGTCTAAATTAAAAAGAAGAAAAGAGAGGTTGTTTATTAAATGGATTACTTACTATCAGAATAATTATCTTCTTCATTTCCATGACTGCTGTCTACTGTCATCTGAGAATCCTCTCCTTGTAAATAAAATGATAGAAACTTTGATAACTTGCTAGTGAAATAGAAAGTCAATACATTTATGTTAATATCCATCAGTACAATTAAGTTAAATTGTTTCACAAACATAAAGAAAAATGTAACACGAATAATCCAATTTACAAGAACTAAACATTTATTTCCCTTTGATATCATTCAGAATGGTTTCATTAATAAAAGTATATCAATTCTTTGATCAGTTAAAAGATTTTATTGAGAACCATGATGGATGATATGCAGTATAAGATTGGGTGTTCTGTTTTTTAGGAAATAAATTAACCTCAAACGATTGTCTGAAATCACTCTTCTGAATTATTACATTTTCCCATAATTGATTTTTGCTTATAAAGGTTTAGGAATGTGTCACCACCTCAGAGTTGCTTCCATACAGTAGTATAGCTTATTTGATATTATGAGTGTTATTCACAACTCATTTTTCTGAAGGTGAACACTTTTAACCTTGAGCAAACCAGTTACTTGATAGTAGTCAGTAAGAGCAGTCAGTAAACGCAAGCAGTTAGTAGAAGTTAAGACAGTTACAAAGTTATTACTATATTAGTCAAGTATTCCTACAAAGTATTTCCACTGATTATAATGGGTATTATGTATTTCAATTTTATGTGGTGATTCAAGATATTGTATATATTAAACGTACTATTTGTGACTACTATATCAAGTGTTATTTCCTCATCTTATGAGAGTTGTCTGAACGTACAAGTATTCGTCCTGATTATGCTAAATTACAACTAAATAGTCATCTTGATAATGCCTACAATACATCATTGTACTATGAACCCAATGTCAACCAACAACCATCTAAAATAATAGAATGACAGAAAACTAATTGTGTGTACACATTTTTAGACTCTAATTGAGGTTATTAAGGATGTAGGACCATGTCTGTTGTTATTTCTTTGTGATATTGAGCATATATTTTTTAAATCAGGGCAGATTTTAATGAGCTCTATTTTTTTTAAATTTATATCTTAGTTCATTTTTTTCCTAAGTTTTATTAATGTTTTAGAATTACAAGCTATAGTTTTTAAAGTTATTAAACAGAGTTAATGAGCTTGTCTTTCAATGCTCTTGTCTATAAATAGCACAAAGCCTTTAAAATTCACGAGTTTAAAAAGGATCCTAAAAACTGATACAAAATTCAAAATGAATCACATTTCATTTTCTGAATTAGAAAATAGACATTTGTACTACATAAGCTTTTTAATGTATACTAGTCGACCCACAGCGTAGCATACGTCGTTATTTTGCAGGGCCTGCCAAAGGCCACTGCAAACTATGCAACCGTAGTGTGTCCCACACTTTCAAAGGACCCGCTCTAATTCTAGGTGTAAATTATTACATTAAAAAATTTTATAACTTGTAACAGAATTCCCGCAGTCTCCTGATTTACCAGGAACTCCTTGAAATTGCAAATATATGAAGTCAAGGAAATGTCCTGAAATTATTAAAATCTTTTGAAAACTCAAAAACAAAATAAAAAATTTCCTGAAATATATAGAAAAATTGTCATTTTGGAGGGTAATTCAAAATGGAAAATGCCAATCCTACGCGCAATGAAAAAAAAAACGACATTATGCAATACCCATAGTGGAATCTGGAGAAATAAGCTTCTCGTGCCTCAAACTAATGAAGAATTACTTGAGGTCAACAACTCTCGAAGATAGATTGAAACATTTGGTAATTCTTGCTATTGAGCGTGATCTATCTATGAAACAGATTTTTATGATATGCTGTATGACTTCACTACACGCAAGGCTCGTAAAGTAATTTTGTAGGTAGTAAAGAATGAATAAAATGCAAAGACGAATTTATTTTCTAATACAAATTCTTAATTTTAACTTATTATCCGTATCCCTTCCCAAACTTGGCCCCGCGAAATCCGTTCCGGTTGAGTCCGGCCCTGCTACTTAGTGACATGTGAATACAGAGTAGATGTGGAGTAGAAATAAATAAGAGTAATCTTTCCATAACTTCTTGGTCACAACGGTTAAGTCCGGCCCTGCTATTTTGTGACGGGTGAATAACACTTGTTCTCCCCCACCCCCTCTTTTTTCCTTTTTTTTTTTCGTAGGTTACTCTAGTCCGTCCGACATGCAGAAATAAAAGAGTGATCTTTCCTTTACTCTTCTCGTCCAAACTCTTAAGCCATGAAGAGAATTATAATATATAAATACTTCATTCCAGACATTTTCAAATGAAAGCTCATGAACATTAAGGAAGGCAAATTAAAAAATTTTATTCAGTGATGTAAAATATATATAAACCACTACTCATATAATAGAAATATTTGTTCAATAAAAAAAAAATCAAATTTATTTAAAGATGCCACCATAATATAGAGACAACAGCAACCCCTTAACATAGTCTACTATTTAACAGAAAATTAGAAGAATAAAGAAAAGTATTGAAATGTTTAATTTGATATGTTGTTATATTATCACAATACACTAACAATACTGATGTATAAAAGTTACACTTCATTTTTATTAACGTGAAACAAGGGGAGACCAACCAGCAGAGACTAATACACAGTTAATCCACACTACTGACACACTTAAGAGTAAACCGCGAACACGTGAACATACTGAACAATAGAACAAGGGAGACTACAAGAGAACAAACAAATACACACACAACATACATAAACATAAATACACATATAAATGTAACATATGTGAAGATGTTTACCTAAAGAGTTGTTGCCGCCTGTATCTCTGGCACTGGATGTACTTCCCTCATCACCACTAGGAGCAAGGCTTGTGTAGTCACCATACAGCTTTTGGATTAATTCAATAATCTTATCTTTTTCTTTAAATGCTTGTTTACTTAAGTTCTCAGACTTGAGAGTCACATTTAGAAACTTATCTACTTCTGAAAGATAAAAATAAGTCTAACTTTTTAGTAACCAGTTTAATAACTTTAAAAAATGTATATTATTATTTTATTTAAATATAAATTTTAACAAACTATAATCTAAAAAAGTCTGTTTAGTATTTTCATCATTTAGATTTTCTAGATCTAGAATTCGTAGCAAAACTGACTCTCTGGATTGGGGTTTATTTGTTTAATTTATTCTAATCATATTAATTTAATTGATCATATAATATATGGACTGAATCTGAGTGAATATAGATATATGAGCTTTAAATGAACTTTATTAAGAATCAGCTTAAAGCTTATATTATAAATATGATTATCTAATGAATATGAACTACTCTAGTTCTAGATCTACATTAATCAAGCTTCTAAAATACTGTTACTAAGACAAGACTAACTCACTAAGGGTAAGCTAGACCTGGTCTAGCCTAAAACTAAAAGAAGAAATACTTGTACTTGTAACTTGAAATCTAGTTTAGATCTAGCAGAGTAAAACAACTTTACAAGTACTGAAAGTGAAGTAGCTTAGGTTTAGGTTAGGCCATACCTGCTATCAACTTTTTCACGGCATAATGATAAGTTGACATTTTGATGATCCCAAGCCAAAAAAATGCAAATAAAGTCCTTAAAGATAATTTTAAATTATTGTAAACAGTTTAAAACATGATTCTTAACACTTGAATTGAGCTTGTCTTATAAGACTACCAGGAAGTTTATAGATCTAGATTTTCTAAAGTTGTTTGTTTGTTTTTTTCCCCGCAACATCACCGCTCATCAAAAGCATTTTACTTCCTTATTTACATTTTCTTATCTAAGAAAGTAGATAAGTTAATTACCCATGATGAAATGCATTCGCCTTTTATCTAGCCTGGATAATTTAATTTAAAAAAAAATGGCATTTTAAAAACAATATTTCTTTTCCAAACAAAGCCTTTTTAGATGTCTAATTTAATTATTATGGCATTATGTTTCATCTTGAACACTTTTCATATGGCTGTAGAGTCCTATTTTGGAGAGACACTCCCGTCCGCATATGTTGCAGATCAAGGCGGCTATCGCCTTGGTGGTAGCGGAGCTTTCCATTTTCCGTGTGGCACGCTTTTCTTCAAGAGCTGAGGTCCATGTTTTCTCGCTGTCCATAACTTTCTTGGTTACCGTCTATCTCCAACTAGTGCGGTCTAAGGCTATGTCTTCCCAATAGTCAGTATCAATGTTCACTTATTTTAAACCCTGCTTTATCACATCCACGTAACGGAGGTGGTGGAGACCAGCTTTTCTTGAGCCAGACGCAGAAGGATTTTCGGGATACGATTGTCCTACATCCGGCGAACATGTCCGAGCCAGCGCAGGCGGCGTTGCCTGAGCACTAAAGTTGCTGGGAAGGCCCGTTCTCGCGAGGATCTCGGAATTACACACTCTTTCTTTACATGTTATTTTTAGGATCCTTCGAAGCAGCACAAGTGGAAAGAGTTTAGTTTTCTCTCTTGCTTTGTGTCGGTAGTCCACGACTCGCTGCCTTACAGTAGCGTGCTAAGAACGCTGTGGTGATCTTCTGGTTTTCCCAAACTCTTGGTCGGAGTCTAGCGAAGGTTGATGCGGCCTTCCCTATCAGGGGCGTAGCTAGAAATTTTACATTATTTGGGTGCCTGTGGGGCTTGACCTCTTTGGGGGCCCTTACATTTTGCGTAATGTTTAATATTAATGTAAAAAACACTCTTTTAGGAGAGGGTCCCGGGGGGATTTTCAAATTCTCCCCCTCATCCCCCACCCTAGCTACGCCATTGTTCCCAGTGCGTTTTTAAAAATCTCCTCTAGAGATAGGTCATCTTGAATTGTAGATCCAAGGTAGCAGAGCTCGTTTACGGCGTCCAGCTTGTTATTGTCAATGAGGATGGATTGTTTTGCTGTAGCAGGTAATCCCATAACATTTGTTTTCTTTGTGCTGATGGTTAGGCCATAATCTTAAAGGCACATTCCTCGTCCCATATGCTAGGACAAATTTGTACAAATACTCCTTCTTCCCTAGTGCTATTAGAGCATGGAATGGGTTGTCTGAGCTAGCCAGGAAAACCAGTGACTTGGCAGAATTTAAGTCATGGGTTAACATGCATGACTGAATGCATGACGCGTAGGACGTTATCATCTTCTTTTTAGAAGTAACGTTCTTTGAGTTGGTATTATAGTTTCGTGTGTCGCAGTCTCCAGAAAGCCTTGATTATGAGAGCGGTCACAATACCAATGAAGTCTGCAGACAGGTATTCGAAATCAAAAGCTGTGACACTTTTTTTGGGAGATTCTAATTGGAATAGACTACAATTTGGTCTCAAAGTAAGCTCAGAGATTTCTTCGTTTTCTTAGCCAGGCTCTTGAAGGACTATCTGGTTGTATTAATGTGATAGATGAACATTCTCCATATTTAACATAGATCTAAATTCAAACCAGTTAATTACTAATACCAAAACTCAGACCCGCAGGCCGAGGGTCATATCCGGCTAGTTTTAAATAAAGTACATTGACATTAAAGATATGAAATATCAACAATGTATAAGCTTCTCTATGATACTGGGCATTATAAGAAATTAGACCGTACACATGCGGAAAGACTTAGTTTTGCTCGCAAAATCAGCAACAAAAGTGAATGCCTATATTTTAGCAAGATGTTTACGTGCCAGGCGATCTCAGTTAACCCTTTCCGATCCAATATTACGCAAAATGCAAGGTTCCCCAGAGAGGTCTAGGCCCCCTCCCCCGGGCCCCCAAACGATGCAAAATATTCCTAGCTACGCCCCTAAATAAAATAGATCGACAAAGATCGTTTTTTACAGCAGACAGGCAGTACGAAGGGTGGCGGGGGGGGGGGGGGGAGGAATCTATCCAGAGGCTAAACAAAAAACAGCATTTTACAGCTATCTCTCCAAAAACTAAAGACTGCAGTGTCTGCAGTAACAGAAAAACACCTGGCAGTGGGCGTAAGGCAGTATTCTACTGTGAAACGTACTCTCATTTATTTCAGTTACGCCCCCCTGGATTGTACCCTCGGGAGTGCTTTAAAAAGTACCATACACAAATAAGTTTTCAAAAATATTTTTCATTGCTATAAATAAAATATTACATAAAATTTAACTACATTTATGTTTTAAATGTTTGTTTTTTTCTGCTTTCTTGAAAAATACTATGAATCAGCTAGAATTTTATTCAGACCTGGCTGCCAACTCCTTAAAAAATATTGAAGACTGGTAAGGGTTAAACATGCATGACAAAAAAAAAAAACAGCAACAAAAAATGATAACCTTTACGAACCTATTGTCAGCACGTTATACCCAACAGGATGAGAACCACCTAAAACATTTCAAACATTCTTACCTACATTGGTTGGTATCGGTTTTTCGATATGCTCTGAATAGGGTTCTTCATTGTCTATCCATTTGAATGTTTGTAGATCGTCCAATCTGTCCAAGCCTATGTAAAGTAATGGGTGCTCATGATCTGGTCTTCCTTTCAAAAAGCCCGCAAAAAAAATTAGTAAAGTACTCCTTTCGAGCCTTGCGATCTATTGGGAAGATTATATAACTATATAATGTCATTTGTTGCTGTGGCCCACGGTTCACGAGGGTGTCATGTGGACAACACAAAAGCCCTGGATTCGAACACTGTTCGGAAGCTAAGCGCTATACCACTCAGAAAACATTTTGCCCAAGTTTTTGTGTTAGTGTGGCTTGAAACCCTCTCTATTAGGGGTTCTGAACCTGTGTGTCGCGACCCCTGGCAGGGTCGATTGACGATTTGTCAGGGTCGCCTAAGATCATTGAAAATATGGATTATATTTTGTCTATTCTTCTATTCTTCTATAGCTGTCGGGAGGGGGGGGGGGGTTGCAGCAGAGTGGGGCTTGTAAATAGGGGTCGCCGAGCTTAAAAGGTTGAGAACCGCTGCTCTATGTTGACAATGACTTCATCGTCAAGATGATAGAGAGAGTTAGTATGACTCAAGACATGAGAAACTAAGAGATTTTTCACTTCCAGACGATCATTGAGTTACAACATCAGTAGTGACAAAAGTTTGGACTTTAAGTAGAATAGATAATAGATCTCTGTTTTATTATGCTATTTATTCAAGTATACATTTTTGTGTGTAATTTCGCATAACTGTAAAACTAATTGCTATTTTATAGAGCAAGCAAGTCAAGCTCATTAAGGTGTATGGGCCAGATTAAAAACTTACGATGAATTAATAAATTATAACTTTTTATATAGCGCTGTTTTTATGCTTATAGCATGCTCAGGGAGCTATGGTCCAATCGCGTGTATGGACTAGTGAGTGGAGGGGGGTATCTGGGAGAAGGTTTTTCGTGCTGCCTTTAGGCGCTAGGAAAACACAATTCTGCTCGAGTGGGGTGTCGAACCTAAACTTGTGCTCAAGCCCCCTTCATAGGTTGCCTAGCGAAGCCAAGTTCAAGCGTACTGTTGGAAAACATATCCTACTAGTTCTATGTAAATTAGCAAAATTATAATAGAATATGGAATACATGTCCCTTAGTGACATGATTACACAGCGATGCCATCATCAAGGTACATGACATATTTTCTGGGATACCAATTTATTAATGTCAGATTGAAGTTTGCCACTGACACTTTTATCACCGATGACACATGTTGTATTCTTTTTTTTTTTTAGTTCCTGACACGTTGAGAAGTGAACAAGGTTTTTTCTAGATATTTGGTTTATCCACAGTTGTAACTTCTCTTGAAAGCACTTTACATCATCATACGCATCTGACACCTAATTTGACATCAAATCTGACACAAGATCTGACGCCAAATCTGACACGATGTTCTGTTGTCATAGATAAATATATAACATACTGTAGACATTAATCAATAGCAACAAAAATAATAATATTTTTATTAATAACAGAGACTTTGTGTTTATACAAGAACACATTCTTATTCTTCTAGCCAGCTTTATTGCTGCTGAGCTGTGGGCTCTTTTTCAGATTGTGCCAAGGAAAAAAAGTGTGCTGTTTTCTTCAGTAGTTCAGCACTGCCGTTGGTTATGTTGGGCTGTAGTGGAAATAGGGTCTGCCTAAGGAGGGTTAGGAAGGGGCATTCAAAGAGGATATGGTTTACGGTTTCATAAGGGTGGGCGCAGTGTCTGCAAAGGGGGAGTTGTGTGGAGTTTATTTTGTTTAGATGGTGATTTAATAGTGGTGTGTGTCCTGTCCTTAGTTGGAAAATTGTAGATTGTTCTTTGCAGGGGAGGAAGTTAATACTGTCCAGTTTGTTAGGCATAGTCATTTCTTTGTACATGGCTCTGCCTGTGTTTCCTGTTGCCCATTGGTTGAGCCACTCCTCATAGTGATTGTTGACTAACATTGACTTAAGGTTGAGGTAGCTAACAGGTCTATCTGTTTGTTCCATAGATGAACCTGCATTTGATAGCTTATCTGTCTTTTCATTTCCCATGATGCTAATGTGTCCAGGGATCCACTGTAGTGTGATATTGATATTTAATTTTGAGATCATCTGGTGGATTATCACAATGAGTGTTGTCAACTCTCTTGGGCTGTTTGAGGTGCTGCTGTTAAGTGCTTGCAGAGTGGATTGGGAGTCTGTAAAGACAACAATATCTGATGGTGATTTCACTCCTTCATATAATTTGTTTTCCACTGTCTGTAGTGCAATGGTAATTGCCTCAATTTCGGCTTGAAAGTTTGAGCAGTAATCGCCGCAGGGTGCACTTATTTCAAAGTGTTTATTTTTAGGGAAGACAAGGAAGGCACCAAGATTAGCATTGATTGTGGCTTTGATTGCCAATCCGTCGGTATATATGTATATATGGATAGCTTTCAATTGTTTCGATCGTGCCTACTTTGAACTCCAGTGGATTTGATTCTTTTGTTAAGGTGTTATTTAGTAAATTTGTTTTAATGGTTGGTTGTTTGTAGTTTAGTCCAGGCGTTATGTTTGAAAATCTGGTATTTTTTTTCTCTGTTATTGGGTAGGTGGTGTTTTAGGGCTAGTTCGTCAGTAAGTTGGATCAGAGTCCTTTGCTTTTTTGGTTGTTTTTCCTATTTCTCTGTGTTAGTAGTTTATTAGGATGATCGTCCTCTATCCTTCTGTATCTCTCTATAGCTTCTATTGCTGCTCTATTGCATCTTAACTTAAGAGGTTCAATATTGGAGTCTATTTCACAGGTTGCTGTATGAGTAGTTCTCATACCTCCACTAACTAGTCGCAAGGCTTGGTTTTGGATTGTGTCTTATGATGATTGATAGGTTTTGTTGGCAGCTACTTGTATGGAGAGGCAGTATTCTACTGTGAAACGAGGTCCGGGAAGATTAGAAAGAGAGTGCAGCTAAGGGCTGAACCTTGTGGTAATCCTTCTTAAAACTTTTTTTTTACTAGAGATGGCAACTTCGAATCTGGTTTGGATGGTTCTGTTTTTAAAAATGCCCTGATCCAGCTGTACATTTTTCCATGGATGGCCATTTTTTTCATCTTCAAAAATAGACCTTTTCTCCTTGTTGCAAATCAATAAATACTGCTGTAGCGTGCTTGTTTTCATGAAACCATTCTACTGTGTCCTGGATAAAACGAAAGAGGTGGTCTTCTGTGAAGCCAGCTTGTGCATTGTGGATTGAGCAAGTACTTTCTAGCCACCAATAAAGTCGATTATTGATCATTTTTTCTGCCTTTTCATTTTGCCAATGTTGGGTGTTAGAGATATTGGTCTAAAACTTATTGGGTCTCCAGGTGGTTTATTCTTCTTTTAAATTGGTATTATGTTTGCAGTTCTCCAATCCTGTGGTATGTCTCCAGTTCTCCATGTATGGTTGATAAAGTTAAGTATACAGTTTTGGGCCTGTGGTCCTAGTCCCCGGATCATTTCATTTGTTATTTTATCGGGTCCAGGGGATTTTCTTGGCTTGAGATTTTTTAGGGCAGTATTGCGCTCATATATACAGTGTGGGGGTGATCTGACAGTGTTGACTCGTACTCAGCAACGTATTGATGCTGAAGGCCACCACTTTGGACATTTCTCAAATCAATCACATTTATTTTTCTAATTGGACATTAAGCTTTCCATGTCCCGAAATTTAGCATTGTAGAACGGGAAATAAATTGTCAATGACAGTTCAAAGTGTGTATAATTTTTTTTGACGCACCCTGTATATAAGTCTATGAGGAGAATATTGTTATAACTCTGCCATGCGCACCGCCGCCGTTCAAGATAGTGCAGCAGGTGCGCACTTCCAGAAACCAGACTAGGAAGGATGCATTATTTGTGCATTTACATATATCAGCAGTGATCTTCGTATGAAATCTCATGTATTAGGCCTACCGCTAGTTAGCTTGAAGTCCTAGAGTGAAAGTGTAGTCCATCTTCCATATTGAAATTATTGTGTGCAACAAACGGAAGACATGTGAAATATTGATTCTGCAGTGCTAAAAAAAAATTACATACATAGACCTGTATATATATAGGTCTGTGATTACATACATACCTTATCAGCTTTCCCATTCTGTTGTTACACCGGATACACCAAAAACTTGTTAACTCGTGTTCCCTCCATGTTTGAAAATCTCCAATATCTTGTAGTGTTCGTTTCTTGTTTCTCTGCACACACCAAGTCGTCGTCTTCTTATTTTACATGTCAGAAGGTTCGGATCAGTAATCCTATATCTGAGATGAACTGCGCAGTGGTTTACAGATCAGGCAGTTCTCCGTAGAGTTTTTGTTCTATAGGAAGGTTTTGGGGCCAGTGTCTTGTTCGGGTCTCTTCATGTAGTATGCAGCTTTGAAGGGCATGGTCTGCATTCTCAGGTGATGCTCCACAAGGGCAGGTTTCGCTCGTCCCGACTTTGAGCTTCCTAAACATATGATGTCTCATTCTGTTGTGTTCGGTTCTGAGTCGAAAAATTATGCCTAGGTCATGTCAATGTATCTTACTGGAGTTTCTTGATTGGCATGACTTTTGAAAGTAAAAGACAATTATTATGCTTAGAACAGATACCAAAAGGTAATACATTTGTAACATCTCATTTCTTCTTGTGGTCCCGTTTGGGCCATAGGCTACCAACCAGCTTCTTCCTGGCGTCCTTGTTCTAGGCGAGCCTTTTCGTCAACATAATCTCGAAATTTCTGAGCCGCCTCACTTTCCTTAAGGGTTCCAGGCACGGGCTTCTCTTGTAATGATGGGTGCATGATTAGATAAGGCGGTAAGTTTATTCAAATAAAACAAATCAATACAAGCAAAACTCATTTTGTTTTATTTCCATACTAATAAAGCATGAAAGAGATTTATTCATTTCTTTTTAATATATATGTATAAGGCTGCCTTAATCAAATGCCTGTTCTTAAGCTATTCCAACGAGCTGCTTCAGTTGCTTCTTACCTAATCATTGCTAGTAAGTTAGTCAACAGAAGCTGCGAGGAGTGGGTTTCATTGGAGAAAAAATGTGAACAGCAAAATTTTTTGTGTAAGATCATAGCTCATTAGTATGTTCAATCCAACACTATATCGCAGGTTTACATACAGAAGAACCGTGTTCTGACAGTCGACAAAAATCTGGGGGAAAATCCCAGCGATAGTTGGTTAGGACAGTAACTAATACTCTAGGTTAAAACTACCTGCAATAAGAAAGGAAAAAAAAAAGTCAACAGTTTGAACTTTCAGAAATTCTGGGAGTGAGAAACGGAAAGATGCCAAACAAAAGCCAGCTACATAAATCAAAATATAACAAGTCTAATTGAAACTAATACAGCACCCTCACTAATATTAATAAAACTTAGATCCCTGTTGCTTGAAGAAAATAAAAGAGACTTAGATCCCTGTTGCTTGAAGAAAATAAAAGAGACTTAGATCCCTGTTGCTTGAAGAAAGAAAAGAGACCTAGATCCCTGTTGCTTGAAGAAAGGAAAAGAGACTTAGATCCCTGTTGCTTGAAGAAAGAAAAGAGACTTAGATCCCTGTTGCTTGAAAAAAGGAAAAGAGACTTAGATCCCTGTTGCTTGAAGAAAGAAAAGAGACTTAGATCCCTGTTGCTTGAAGAAAGAAAAGAGGGGACTTAGATCCCTGTTGCTTGAAGAAAGGAAAGAGACTTAGATCCCTGTTGCTTGAAGAAAGGAAAGAGGACTTTATATGATTTCAAAATGGAGGGAATAGTAGAGGACTTAATATTTAAACAACGTCCATGCACTCTGAATAAAGAGGGCTGTCAGGAATTGCAATGTAGCCCAATCTTATAGCAGGACAGAGGGGATAGCAGTAGGCTAGAGCGCGTACCACATGGCCACGAAAACATCATGGTCTAATAACAGACAATGCTACAGCTGAGGTCCAATGCTATTTGTTCCAAATGTTTTTTACGCTCTAACTCTGGAACATGCAGAAGGAACATTTATGAGATCTAGGTTGTTATATGCTGCCAGTTGTTTTCTGATTAGTTATTTAAACAACAAAACTTGGATTGACGTGTACATTTGTTTCCATTCTGTCGAGAAGTACAAAGAACTCTGAACTACAAAGTAAACAATCCTCAAGGAGCCCTCTACATAAAATAAACTTTATTCTATTTTTTTTTTTTTAATGGGAATTATTTATGTTGGAAAACCTTATGAAATATAGCAATAATAATTTCTCCATCACAGGAGAGAATACACAGCTGTACAGTTGTAAACCATTGACAACAAAAAGGAATATTAAAATTTTGTTTATGTGAGTTATGTGTGTGAAAACTATTTGAACAAATCATATCATATGGTACTAAGAAAAATGAATCATACTGGTAGCCTTGCATTTTAATACTCCCAGTCTTTAATGAGATATAAACTTGAGACTCTCAGTTCAGAAGCCAAGAGCTTTATCACTCCACCACCATGCGGCCCCCATTCTAGTCATTAATAAACACGACGATAAAAGGTTGGCCAATCAAACGACTATTTTTTATTTGTGAATTCATTGGACACGAACGTATAGCCAAATTTGAAATTCATTGCTTTTGATTCAAACATTTCAAACGACGACAAATAAGTAATTTGGCATTATCAGCTTGATGGATTAATTTTATTCTAATAATTACAGACCTATCCTTCAAAAAAAAAAAAAAAAAAAAAAAAAAAGGATAATTGCCATGTTCAATTGTTATCAATATCTTCAACTGAATTTGCAACTTAACTGCTAAATAATAAAAAGTTTTTCCCTGGATCTGGGCATTACCTCCCTTATACTGCTCATGCTTGGAAAAAAAAAAAAAGTTGCTTCATCAATTTGTCATACAATGTGATAAGAAAACTTCATTTTAATTTCATGTCTACTAGTTCAAAACTATTTCAATGAATTTACCACAGATGACAACAAAAAAAATTAAAAAAATGTGTATTTAAAAATAAAAACAATATCAAACTAAACCATGACAAACATTCAAAAAGTGTATATTTGAAACGCTAATTATATATTCAAAACGCTAAATAAGTGCCCACTAAAGAATTACCCAGGGAGAGGGCAAATGTTAATACATTATGCTAATCAATGCAACTTCTGAAATTTTAGCAAGAAACTTGATTAGAAGAAATACTTTGATCTAGCAGAACTTACACACAAGATAGAGATACAAGGGTTACAAAAGAATGGCACCTAGAGTGAATGAAAAAGATTTCTCCCAGAAGTCAGCATTGAAGCAGTTACTCTTTACCCCTACTTCTGTCTAACACTAGAAAACGACACCACACATTTTTCAGACATCCTTGTAATTTCATGGTATAACAATGCAGTAGAATAAGTAACAGAAAGTCTATTAACTACATTGGACCAACAATCCCATATCATCCACAGACAGTATCATGCAGGGCTTACATTAACCCAAGTCATCCACAGGTAAACAGTGTGACACAGCTGACACGCATTATCACAAGTCACCAACAGACAAGCTAATAACATTTGAGGATCACAAGTTTATGGTTTTAAGAAGTACAATGTCAAATTGCTTTGTGTTTATAGAATTTGAATGTTCACCAATAAAACTGAAATTAATATTTGTATATAAACGATTGTATCAATGGCACTAAAAACAAAGCAACAACTGTTCTATTTGTAGCCATCGTGGGGTTTTCTTTTCACTAATTTTACAGTTTGCTTATAATCGAGCAAGAAATCTATTTCAATCCTGATTTAAAATAACTCACAACTTTCATTAACATTTCAGCTGACACTCAACATTCAGTTTTGAGAAAATGATGACATTTGACTTAAAGATATAAAAAAATGTTCCTAAACATCTCATAGAGATAAGAACTTAAATCTAGATGAATGGTGGATGCTAAATAAATACTTCTCAATGAACCAAGTTCAGTCTCATTTCATACTGTACTACGCTAAACGCAAATGTCACAAATTTACTGATACAGAGATTTACAGCCTTATGATGAGGATCTCATGTCTAAATTAGTTCTAAATTAAAATTACAATGCCAATGTACTTAAAACTAGGAACTAGCAAACATTAACTCTTTCTCTCCAGCAATATTCTAGCTAGACGCTCAAGAGACAACCTGGCATCTGATGCCCTGAACTCTTGTAAGCTTTTGATTGCTTCCTGGCTGTGTTGGGAGGCCAGGAGTTTCGTCTGTTGGACTCCCTCACTCTGAGGACAAGCAAAAAAAAAAAGTCGTTACATTTGTGATTACCAAAGTACTAATTATAACTGGAGTCCACAATGAAAAGTGAACTTTATATTAAACATAAGAATGTGTTAAAAGCTGTTTACTTTGGCCACCAAATGTCTAGCAGTTTCTACATCTCCATCTACTGTAAACCTTCTCATTATCATTGGATGTAATTCTGGGAACTGAAACAAAATAAGCAAAATTCTGAAAATCTTTTTTAAAAACAAAAGCTTATCTATAGGGGAAGAACTACGCTCTTAAAACTATATCAATAATGTACACATTATTTCCCACATTTGATATCAAACTAAATAATTAATTTCCAAAAATTCATTAACTAATTGGTTATTTTTTTATTTATTTATGTTTTATTAGGTACAATAAATACTTGTTTAAAGTATTAACTTGATCGGTATATGCATGAAGGAGAAATAGCATTATCAATTATATAAGGGGTCAAAACCAAACAAATTTAGCCATATCTGTAAATACTGAAGCATTAGTTTCCCTCATTGCAATTAAGCAAAAATATTCAATTACCAGTAATTAATTGACTATTTGGTTACTTTTTTTTTTTTAATTGATTCATATCTTGTCTATACCAATGAGTAATTGTGCGAAGTTTCAACTTGATCTGAGAATGGGTGTGGGAGAACAAAAAGTGTACACACTTTTATACCAGACAGACACAGTGAGTTTAAATAAGCTTTGTAAAAAACAAAAGTATTTTGTAGAATTCAAAAAGAGTTACGCTTGGACTGAGAAATTAAAATAAGGATAAAACCCTAAGCCTGTCTGATTTGTGATTCACACATGTAAGAGAAGAACAAACCCCAGCTGCTCAGCTTTACGCCCACAAACTTTTACTCTTTAGGTTCAACTCTTGAAGCAACAATGTCTGCCTGGTCGTGCGGTTTACGCGCTGGACTGTCGTTCAGATTTATCGATGGTCCAGGGCTCAAACCCTGCCCACTCCCATCCCCCATCGTCCTGCGGGAGGTTTGGACTAGGAAGTAATTATCTTCAACTCTGAGGGAACATCCGAAACATGTAAAACATTTTACAACAGAGATTATATTTCCACTTCTCTCTTTATATTTCTTTTGTTCACTAGAATTGTAAGCTAATAAATTTACAAATAATGTGGATATTAGTCTTCAAACAACGTCAGTTATGAGTTATTATTTATCATTACAGGTAGGTTTTTTTTTCTTTTTGCTTTGGCTTATGCAAAGAACAACAAGAAAATGTATATATGCATGTATTTACAAGCTGCTACAAGGATTGTAAACACGGAAAATTATGGGGCTCATTGATCAGGGTGAAAATGTGCACAAGAGTAAATATATCAAAAATACATTTCCCTCCTCCTTTCTTATATAAATGTAACTAAGGATACGCCAACTTTATATCATTATAATCCATAAAGAAAAAAAGGCAACAGGCAAACCTTAAAAAAAGATGTTTTTCAATGTGGCTAAAAAAAAAGGTGTGTTCACTATTAGAAAGTAAAGCACCCCTTTCAGACATTGCAATCTAGAACAGATGATGTAAAGATTATCTGTTTCTATGGTAGTATGTTAATAAGGGTGTCATGTGGCCAGCACAACGACAAAACAGTCTTTACTTTCCCCAACTGTCAGGTACCTATTACTCGGCATTCCAGTACCACCTCATCGTGGTTGTCGGGTGAACACTCCGCTCTCCTGGAGTGGCTAAGAGTACTGGTTGCTTGCCGCTGATGGAAGAGCAGCCGGCAAGTGTAAAAGGAAATTAAAGGGGCTATGTCCAGCCCCCCCCCCCCCCCGTGGGGCCCCGGGGCAACGGTTAGTAAGAGACTCACAGGTTCTCCGAAAAGCGGATAGCGCTGGACACCAACTCGAGGGTTGGTCGGGTTCTCCAGGGACTCGGCTGATTCTTTTAGGCAAAGACTGGGCTGACTGGCGTGGCCTTAGCGGGCTGCGTCGGGCGGACTGGTTGGCGCCCACGAGCTAGGCTCTAACTAGCCCGTCTCCTGTGAGGTAGTAGAGGAACGCGCTTCCCAATAAGCAGTTTCGATACTGGGGATATCGAGCAATCCTCACACAACCACTCCTCTCGTAAGCGAGCTCTTGCCATACGGAGGTGGTGACCAGTGGTGCGGACTTCCCGCACCCTAAGACCCCGGACCCTCTTGCAGGCCCTATGAACACTACCTCCTAATCGGCAATAACTAAGGCCGCCAACGGTCTTCGACTTCTATGCAGACATGAATATTACACAACAAACCAGAAAACCCGGGTACGAGCAGACCCAAACAGGCTCCGTCGCGCGGGTAGTGGGCGGCAGGCCCGACAACAAAAAATGCACTACTACTCGCCCCGTGGTTCCGATCCGGTGGAACCTGTCGAACCACGTTAAATTAGCGAAGGTTCCCCATCTCAGGAAAAAGCCCTCTTCCCAGGCTACACTGCATTCGTTCTTCCCTCGGAAGAACGGTAGCCAAGGTGTGACTAGCCCACCACACCAACCTGGTGAACATGTTTCGCACCAGGCCAAACCAACTATTACCACCAAAAAGGCCCAACCGACTATGACCAACGAAGTGAGGACCATTGGTCCTCCAGAAAACCAACCATTACAACGGTCTGTCACTCCCAGTCCTAAATCCTTAGGGAGCGATAAACTTAGCCAAATAAAAGTACTTCAGCTCAATATCTGTGGGTTAATACCCAAGATATTAGAGCTTACAAAACTCCTCCACGAGAGGGCAATAGACAACGCGCTCTTGCAGGAGACTTTGGTAGGCAAGAAACGAAGCAGCCACATCAGTGGCTACACGGCTTATAAATGTAAATGCGACGAGTGCCGTGGAATTATCACATATGTAAGAAACGGAATGACGGTTTCACAAAATCCTGGCCCTCAAAGCGGGCGTACCGACGCCATCTCGCTTGATATATTCAAAGCTGGTAGAAAACTTACGGTCATTAACTGCTATAACCCGCCAAAACACGAACTTGCCATCAACCTCGGTAATAAGAATATCCTCACTAAAACTCTATTAGCTGGGGACCTAAATGCCAAGTCTCCTGCATGAGGCTATGACACAACCAAAAAGTCCAAGAAATTCTCAACACTACGAACCTATTTTGCCTGCAAAACAAACATAGCCCGCCAACCCTCCTACACACTGGCAACGGGTCTCTGTCGAGACCTGATCTAACTCTAATTACTGCAGACCTAGAGGGAAAAACCACAATTAATGTGCTTGAGGATGTTGGAAGTGATCATAGGCCCATTGAAATCACTATTGCCCTCTCAGAGGCCAGGGGTGTAGCCACTAAACGGCCCAAAAAATGGAGCTACACTAAGGCTGACTGGCCAGCATACGGGGCGGCTGTCGACTCCGCCCTGTCGTGTATCGCGGTGGAGGAAGGAACAGTCGACTCCAAATACGGCGAAATCACTGCAGCGATTTTGGGTGCGGCTAGGAAGCATATCCCGCGGACCTATCTCGGTATAGACCCGCCTGGTCCCGAGAATTAGATCGAATAGTCAGGGCCAGGAAACGGGCAAGGCACAGAGCACAAAGAAAGGGGACCCCCGAATGCCGCAGGGAGTTCAATGCATTATGCCGGAAGGCCAGCGAGGTGGCCCAGCGTGTACGAGCGGACCACTGGAGGGATGCCTGTGCCGGGCTGGATCTTCGGGATACTTCCAAAGCCTGGCGTCTTCTTCGCAATCTTGAGGCCAAAGATTCGGTACGTACAGCCACCCCATTATTGTCACCCAGTGGGGATCGAGTGGCAAAAGATCAAAAAATGGCCGACTTGCTTAATAAATATTTCGCTTCGATAAGCAAGTCCGAAAAGAAGACAGCCACATCTATAGCCCTCAACAAGGAGCGTAAAAGACTCGAGAGGGAGCCGGATGGGTTGAAAGACCTGGACACGTGCAATGCGCCCTTCTGCCGTGCTGAGCTGGACAGAGCGATAGCTAAGTGCAAAAACAGAAAAGCTCCGGGGCCAGACAAGGTTACTCCTGAGATGGTAAAACACCTCGGGGGTATTGCGAAAGACAAACTCCTTGAGTTTGCGAATCGGACCTGGGTAGAGTCCAGACTACCAAGGGCCTGGCGCTGTGCTACCATTGTTCCAATACTAAAAAAGGGCAAAGACGCGACTAACGTTGAGTCCTACAGACCCATATCCCTGACCTCCACTATCGGCAAGATAGTAGAACGGATGGTCAGCGAGCGACTCGTGTGGAGCTTTGAGAGTGCCGGTATCCTAGCGCCAGAGCAGGCTGGCTTTAAGGCAGGCTTGAGCCCGATCGACCAGGTCACAGTATTCATGCAGGAGGTGGCCGACGGGTTCCAGAGGGCCGAGAGCACATATGCAGTATTTATAGACCTTAAACAGGCTTATGACCGGGTGTGGAAGCAAGGCCTCTATCTTAAACTTAGAGCCATGGGCGTACACGGGCGGACCTATAACTGGATAAAACAGTTTCTAACGGAGAGGAAAACAAGAACGCAGTTCCAGTACTCTCTAAGTGGGGAAAACACCCCAATCAGAGGGTTACCCCAGGGATCCGCCCTCTCATGTATTCTTTTCATGGCCTATCTTAACGATTTGCCCAGCTCACTCCGATGTCGCAAACTGCTATATGCTGATGATATTGTCCTCTGGTCAACCGGGAAGAAAGCTGACCAACTTCAGGCAGCATTACAAGCCGATCTCCATACCATCTCCTCGTATTGTTCAAAATGGCAGATACGAATCAACGTTGCCAAAACGACCTGGTGCCTGTTCAGCCTGGGAATCGACATTCTTGGGGCCCCATTCGAGCTCCAACTCGGTGGGCTGCGACTCCAACGTGAAAACACGCCAAAATATCTAGGAGTCACCCTAGATAGAAAGCTCTCAATGCACTTGCACATCCAGGACGTTGAAAGAAAGGCCTCGGAGAAGTTAGGGTTACTCAGAAAGCTAGCCAGTACCAAGTGGGGCGCCCGAGCTGACATGCTCCGCACACTGTACACGGGGGCTGTCAGGTCCCAAATTGAGTACAGCCTGCCGGTGCAGGTGTACGCAAGCAAGACGGCCCTCGAATCACTCGATCGTGTACAGGCCCAGGCTCTTAGATTCATTTGCGGCACCTATAGAACGAGCCCAACTTCCGCTGCAGAAATCATGTCCAACATGGCTCCTCTCAGCCTGAGGAGAGAGCGCGCCGTGCTAACGGCCCTGGAACGCTACAAAAGGGGCGAACCAGGGCTACCGACCCACACCTTAGTCACTCGGTGGAGAGTTAAAAACCGGATTAAACGGACATCATTTATGCACTGCGCAACAAATTTGAGTGCTCAAGCTGGTCTCTCCACTGACCGGGTCCCAATCCGACGGATAAGCATGTGCCCGCCCTGGAGGAGACAGCCCATCCCTCCCATCAATCTAACCATACACGGGTTGGAGGGGGCCAGAAAACGACATACACACCCGGACTTACTAAGAAAAATGGCAATGGACACATTAAAGACCTACCCGGCCAACGCCATTTATTGCTACACAGACGGGTCGGTCATGAAGGACCCCGTAAGAGCTGGGTATGGGGCTTATATCTGCTACCCAGACCACGAACCAGACAAGCTTTCAGGCACATGCGGCCTCGCTGCATGTAGCTTTGATGCTGAAATAACGGCGATAACAAATACACTCAAATATCTGCTCCAAAAATTGCGTGAAAAGATAACCGTTGCGACTACTGTTGTAATGGTTACCGATTCCCAATCCTGCCTCCAAGCCATGGCTGGCTTAGGGGGAAAGTCCGAACTGGTGGAAGAGGCATTAGGCGCCGCAAATAACATCCGCCTATTTATTGGAGCTGTCATCTTTATGCAGTGGGTGCCCTCGCACTGCGGCGTGAGGGGCAATGCCGTGGCTGACGCTCTAGCTCGAGAAGGAGCGCTGGCCGTGCCCACTTTCGAATCACCAAGTACGTTTAAACAGGCTACCACAGTTATACGAGAGTGGGTACATAAAAAGTGGTTGAAATCCTGGGATGACTCCAACACTACCAGGGGAGTCTGGCAGCACATGCGTCGCCCAGATCGAGAGGACCCGTGGTGGAGGCTAAAAAGGTCAGAACAAACAATAATAGCGCAGTGGCGCACGGGACACTGCCCAATAGGTGCGTACTTCGCCCGGTTCCGACCAAACTTTGATGCCCGTTGCCGACACTGCGGGGAATCAGACGGTGGCGCACGTCTTGCAAGAGTGCCCGCAGCTCGCAGAGCTGCGGGAAGACGTATCAGGTGGTTTACTATGTCTGTATGGAAGCTATGAGGCACTACGCCAAACAGCAGAGTTCCTTACCAGGGCACTACGGGAGTCCTAGGTCTCCCTGCCTTGTCACCAATTGGAGTTCATCTCAGGTACCTATTAGAGTTGGGTGGACTTAGGGCATCCTAAAAATCATAAAATTCAAAATACCAGTCTTCCCCAAGATTTGGGTTAAAAAAAACAAGTGCTTTATCACTCAGCCACCACATCCCCTAGGTTCACTAGTGAGCTAACAAAAAATACATTGAGTTGCAGCACTCTGCTCTTTCTACGCAGAAACTTACTTCTTGAGCAGCAAACAAAACTGGAGCAGTAGCCAACCCTAACTTGAGATCTGCGGCTGTAGGTTTACCCATCACCAGTTCACTTGATACGAAGTCCAACAAGTCATCAACAAGCTAAACAATTGTCAAGAACAATAAATTTTACTTTCTTTGAAACACTTTAACAATTTTTTTTTCTCATTCTTTCCGATTGAATATGAAATAGCAAGTAATAAAAGACTTGTTCACGAATCTCATCCTTAAAAGACAAATACAATCATGAAATTGAAAATAATGAGACTTTTCTCTGCCAACACTAATGTAAATGTCTCTGCTTTGAGCGTAGTTAATTTTTAGTCTTAAAAGTCATCTTTCTCTAGCACTATAATCCCAAGAAAAAAAAAATTATTTACTTAATGTAGTGTTTGCAGATTTATAGTTTTAAATTTTAATTTTGTAAATATTCATTTTATCAAGAGCATTTTTTTGTACTTAAGTACTCTTAGTTCACTATGATATGTATTTAATTCAACAAGACTTGAATTATTTCTGTACAAAAATGACACTTAATAACTTCTTCATATTTGTTTCAAAAGTCATCCTTTACAAAAAATTAAATAGACAATAAGTGTTTTTTTTAACTGAAATTACTTCTTAAAACTGCCATACAAAAAAGGAAGTTGAATCAAACACCCACAGATTCTTACAGAAAGGGAGAAATATCACAAATCTAATTATTACAATGAGCTTCTAATTCCATATTTATTTAAATGAAAAACAGAGTTAAAACCAAAAACAAAAAAAAAATAATAATTTTTGTATAGTAGAGAAACATTAGATCAAAAGAACTACTACTTTATGATTTATCAAATTGGAAAATTTTTTGTTCAAGTAATCTCTGAATTTTCAAAATGTATTAAGAAGAAGAAAATACATGCACATAAAAAACAAAACATTTTTGGCATTTTTTTTTTTTTTGCTTTACCTCATAAATTTTTAAAAATAAATCAGCTGTGAATACCAGTTTAAAAAAAATAAATCAACTGTGAATACCAGCCTATGTACCCTGTTTACAATTATTCTTTTTAATTAAAACTTATTTTTACAGTTTCTTAAAAAAAACAGACTTACTAATTTTAAAGATGATTAAAAAAAAAAAGATAATTAATATTGAAATTTAGAAATAAACTAACTGAGCTAAAGAAATTTACTAACAGTTTGCAAGACAAAATACAAGTGTAGTAACCACAACGTCTGGTTCAGAAAGTCGAAAGATGTGTGAACAAAAACAATGAATGTAAACATAACTGGCTAACAAAATAATCTTACCTGACAACGATAACTAAGATGCTTAGTTTAATCACACACCTGAAATGCAATGCCAAGATTTCTGCCATACTGGTACGCCTTCTCTGACATGAAATCATCACACTGTCCAAGAATGGCTACCTACATGCCCAAAGGGAAATAGTAAGACAAATACTGTTTGTAGATCTCTATGTTACAAACAATATACAATATAGTATTGAAAAATGCACATAATAATGAAAGTGAGGATGATTTTATTGCAAAGGTCATCTCAATTTATCTCTGTCTGTGGTTTTGTATATGTCATATGCCATCAACCAGCTTCCTCCAGGCCTCATATTCCTAGGCCGTCCCCTCTTCGTTGGGGTTCCAGCTAAGGGTGTGGCCTATCCATCTCAAGCGTCTCTGAAGGATATCTACTTCAATGGGCTCTTTGTTCTTTGCCACAGGCAGTTATTGATGAATACCTGGACTTTTTTCATGGTGGTGACTGCTCTATAAAGTGTTAAAGGCTTAAAAATGATGTTGAAAAGCCTTGTGCTAATGTACAAGTGAGAAAATGAGAGGGGCTTCATATTCTAATTACCATTCTCAACAATGTTGAAGTATTCTAAAAATTAAAAAATAACTATTACAGAATGCATTTCAAGTGAATAAAAATAAGATTAGTAGAAGGCTTTCAGAATACAACTAAACTGATGCTATTATCAGGCAGGAGGTGTGGTGGCTGAGCAGTAAAGCACTTGGCTTCCAAACCAGGATCCCAGGTTCGAAACCTGGGATTTTAACATTTCTAATGGGTACTCGACATGAGTTTTGGGAAAAGTGAAGGCAGTGGGTCATTGTGATGGCCACATGACACCATGGCTAACCATGGGCTATAGAAACAAATGACTTTTACGTTACATCTCTACAACATGCTATGAATACTTACAGCTTTACAGGTGTTAGCAATCAGGCTAGCAGTTTTTTTGTAAGTTTTCTTTAAATAATGTGAGAATCTTTCATTTTCATCTTCTTTAGAACCAAGTTGCATAAACTCTCCTGAAAAGAGAAAACACATTGGTTATTTTGTGCTGTCGGAACATCTATTCTTATCAATTACAGGCGTTACTTCAAGAGAGAGGATAATTATAACCTACGCATTTTATGTTTCAATCTAGTCATGCATGTTAATCAGTGACTAAACTCTGCCAAGTCATTTGTTTTCCTGGCTGATTCAGGCAATACATTCTATTCCCTTATGGCACTAGGGAAGAAAAAGCACTTGTAGGAATTAGTCCTAGCATACGAAATAAGAAATGTGCCCCTAACAAGTGATAATGGTGTAAACATTATAGTATATACCTTCAAGTCTACAGAAACTAGGAGCCCAAAAAATGTCTGTCATATAAATAATTATTCTACAAGTTATAAGATTATTTTTAGATCATTGAATTATCATTGTTTTAAAAATCATTAAACAGTTGAGTAAAATAAAAACTTTTGGTTCTATGTAAAATAACTAATAACTAAATAACTAATAAGTGTTATTTACATGTAGATAAAATGGAAGCACAAGAATATTCTATTGTTCAGAGAGAAAATGACAAATGATCTGACCAGGGCACCAACCACGGACTTATGATTTGGCACCCATGTCTAACAGTAACAAGCTTCACATTTATATCTTCTGCTTGCTCATGGAAGCGCCTATGTTAGTGTTGTTCTGTCGAACAGACTCTATATACAACACAGGTGTCAGTCAATTGAATTTGTATGTTCATTTACAGCTTAATGGCTACCCACTTGCTGTAGTACCTATACATTGGAGCAGGACTAGTTAACTGTATTATTTGTAGCAATCATGATGGTTGGAATGCACCTCTCATAATTAAATTGCCCCTAGGCAGGGATACAGAGTTAGAGGCTCTTGTTAGGACTTGCCTTCAGTTCAATATATTATATTCATTATTTGTTAACATCAGTCAAGGGGAATCATTCAAAATACTCATATAAACAATGTCAACATTATTTTCTCTCTTTAAAAACATTGTAGTCTTTGTGTAACATGTACATGAGTCATTGTTTAAAGCTTCACATATTTACTTTGCCAATTTAGTGGCTATTATATATGACCATTAAAGGTTAAGGTGCTAAAAACCATTAAAAACATTTCATTTTCTATTCAATTCAAATAAAAAATTTACTTCCTTTTATAAGAAAGAATTTTTAAAAAAATATGTTCAAACTGAAAGAACATATGAGAATTATAATACGTAAAAATGGTACATTCTTTATTAGTACTCACCGCTAACTAAGTCTTCCAACACAGAAGATAAAATAGTTATAACCTGAGGGTTCCCTGTACTGGCCAATGCTATAGATGCTTGAGATAAAATGTAATCACCAACAAGTATTGACTGAAAAGAGATTGAGTTTCTTTACCTTATACTACACCAAATTAAATCTAAATATATGTAATTAATTCCAATAGAGACATTACTTACTGAACCAAAAAAAAAAAGAAACTCATTTTTAAAACTTATTGTATTGTTTGAAGCAAAGAAAATATTGTAATAAAATATCTAGATTTTTTTTTATAACAATTAAGTCAAAAATTACTAAAACAGTTAGCAACAGGCTAAAAACTTATGAAATAGCTCTAAGTATATATTTGTAGGATCAAAACGTTCATTTCAATTATGCACAATTTTTTTTTAAGAATAATAAACAGTTTTAATATCTTTTAAGCCTATAAAAATCTGGACTTTAAGGCTTAAAGTCTGACCATAACATTACTCAGTGAATTCATTCAAATTTATTTTGTTAAATGTTAATAGTAAAAGTGATCCTTTAATCTTCATGGTCCCCATTGTGAAAGTGATTTAGATGTGAATTGTGTGTAGCAACATGTATGAGCTGTAGAACTGTTGAAGGCAAATCATGACTTAATGTAAACTAATTGATGGATTACAATACAAATGTATTTTTAATAATACAAAGCACATAATGATCAACATTAATTTAAGAAAACCTGCTTGGTATACTCTGATTATTGTTGGGAGATGGAGTGACTTATTCTGCCTGATCATGCCAATCAACACTCTAAAATTTCTCAGCATGATGCTGAAGTCTTTGCAATGTTTTATATAGCTTACAGCCACCACAGAGTCAATAAGCAGATACCTCTTAAAGCCCCCTGTAGATATGTGTCTAGATAAAGCTAGTAGAGCTTTTGGCACCTTTCAGTATGAAAACATGACTATAAATGCATTGTTTTTTCAATCAATTGAACCAGAGCATAACCAGAAATATTATCTTTCTTTTTAATACTTAAATACTTATAGGGCTCATTTTCTGCAGACATTAATGGGAGCAAATATATGCTTTTTTTTTTCAAATCTGTTTGTCACATTCAGTTCTCAAAAACTAACAGCGCTTTTGAAAATCTGATTCACCTTTGCAAGTTAAGAGTTAATTTTGGAAAATCTATATATAATTTAGTAATTGTTTTTCTTTCCATACAGATACACCATCTTTAAACAGAGATTTTAAAGTCTTTAATTTCAGAAGCCACACATTTTTTAATCATTTTAAAGATAAGATAATTTATATAAAAAACTTTAAAGGCAACATTAAAAGTTTCCACAAAAAAAACAACAACTATATCTAGTATCCTAATTATATTGTAAAATCTACATTGGTGAAATTAAATGAAAGAAAACCGCTTACTTTTCTTTGACCATACATTTTATTTAAACTACACTGTCCTCTCCTTGTATCCGAAGCATCTATCACATCATCATGAACAAGGCTGGCTGTGTGAATCATTTCAGCCACAATGGCAACTGTTCTTTGTTTACTCAGAACCCTGAGATCAATGTTAAAACGGCTCATAACAAGCAAAATATTAGAACTACTTCTTAAAAAACTAAGCTTTATCTAAGCTATATAAAAAATAAACACAATTAATTAATAGCCACTAATTAATTAACTCATTGGTTAATGTTTTCATTGATTCATAAGTTGTCATCAACAGAGAATAATTGTGGAAAGTTTCAACTGGATCCGAGAATGAGAAGTGAGAGAAATAAGTAATTCTACACACACACAAAAAAAAGGGGGAATTATAAATGTCAGTTACGACAAAAACAATCTGCAAGCATAGATACCATCACCACGGAAGCTATCAATGCAAGGTTCCCACACTTACGGTTTTAAAAAAGTCCAGACTAAGATCTAAAATTCCAGATTGCTTACTGGACCAACATAATCAGAAGTGTATGTAGCAGAAGTACAAGGTTAATGTCAATAATAAATATAAACTTCAAAAAGCACACACTCAACATTCAACAAAAATAGTGTCTATGAGATATTGACCCTTAAAAAAACACCAATTAGTTGATCATTTAATAACATCATTTAGGCTGGGCTCACCCCTGCTTTTTCATTTGATAGTAATATAGCCAATAGCAGTTTATTACAATGAACAACACAGAACACATTACAATATGAAAACAATCTTATGATAAGTTACAAGAACCTGTAAACAGAGCAACAATTATAATTAAATTGGAATTGGGCAGCTGTGCCACGATGTATTTAAACCATGTCACCATGCCATTAATGGGGCATGGTGGCTAAGTGGTCAAGAGTTTGGCTTCCAAACTGAAAGGTCATGGGTTTGAATCTTGGTGAAAAGAATTTTTAGATGTCATTGAGTTAAACCAACTCTAATGGGTACCTTACTTTAGTTGGTCATTGTGCTCGTCACATGACACCTACATTAACCATCAGCAATAGAAACAGATGACCTTTTTCATCTGCTCTATACATCACAAGGTCTAAAAGGGCTACTTTCCTTCACCATGCCATTAACTTAGAATCCAAAAATTTGAAGACCTTAACTAGATGGAGGTAGATAGAGACTGTATCACTGGCTGATATGAGGGCAGTTTAAAAAAAAAAAAAAAAGAAAAACTAAATTGAGAATGACATGAGTGTTACAGCGTAAGGTTGAAGGTGTAAGTTAGATGATTTATATACAAAAATTTTTACGATTTTCATATTCATTTGGTATACTTACACTTTTTTTTGTTATTGTCAATAGATAATTTATAAAGGCAATACCTGTCACTTATATTAGTGCTGATGTTGCAAGCTTTTGACATGAGTAGTGCTACAAGTGGACGAAACGTCTTTCCTTTACCATCAAAGTAATAATGGGACATGGTCTTCAGCAGTGTTTCCTGAGTATTTAGTTGCTGAAGAACAAAACAAAATGAGCGACATCGTAAATAATGTACTATTGATAAAAAACAACAAAAATGGATTACATCATTTTTTTCTTTCTTTTTAAGGATGTTGAGTCATCAAATTACTTTTGTATACATTCAAATGTCTATATATTAGCAGTCATGAAGAAAAGATTAAAGAGAAAGCTTTAAATCCGCCTTTAAAGATGTTCCAGAATCCCCCTGGCCCCAATAGATAATTAAAATTTGACAACAAAACAAAATTAAAAACAGTTAGTGAGCCATTAAATCAGCTGCTGCACAAACCTCTCTGTCTTCAAACAAAGCATACATTATTAACAACTACTATTAATAAAGTATTTTGAACTTCAAACACCCAGGTGAAGTCGCAATGAAAAAATAGCACCCCTATCTATTATAAAACACTTTTGTTTTAGCAAGAAAAATTCTTGGCAAATGGCAAAGAGAAAATTATAGAGAAACAAGATGCTGAAGATAACCACTTTGGAGATGATGGTAAATAAATGAGAAAGCTTTGTTTGTAAAAATGTCATGTTTCCGATGATCCTTCAGAGTTGAAGATAATCTATTTCTTAGTCCAAGCCTCCTGCAGGACTTAAGGGGATGATGGCAAACCTCGGACTATCGAGACGACTGAGAGACAGTTCAGTTTGCATACCATATGAATGTATTTTTAGTCCTGTCTGAGCCCAAAGGGTGGAAATACATTGAAGAGCAAATAATGTGAATTTGATCATAATGTGGACTCCTGATGAATATAGAGTTGAAGATAGGTGCTGAAACAAATGTGATACATACATATATTAAACAGCAGCACCCGGTACCAAGTTTTTAAATGAGAGAAAGTAGTGAATTAAATGCTATGAAAATAAGGAACTGTGCCGACCAAGGCTCGAATCGATAACCCTGGAAATAACAACACCGCCTAGCAATAACACACTAAGCAAACTTAACCTCTAGACCATTACAATGTCCAAAAAAAAAAACAAAAAAAAAACAACAACATTCTTACGTCAAGGGTCATTTCGCCCATTAGCAAATTACCACCCCCAGTTGTCAATGGTCACATGTCCTAGCTAGCCCATTCCCCCACCTCACCACATCTGTTCACCAACAACTTCAATAGAGCCGACACAGACAGCCATTAGTCATGTATTAGACAAACAATGGCTCAATTTTAATTGTGTATCTCTCATAATGACACGTGGACAACATAAGTACATTACATATAGAAGCTTCAGTGGGTGTTGTTGTTTCCAGGGTCATTGGTTCTCTCATTTAAAAACTTGGTCCCTAGTGCTGCTGTTCATTTATGTTTAATATATGTATGTACTGTAGAATATGTTGTTTTATTTACAAGTATTGTTTTATGTATTAGCATGCCTGACAGACAATGGTTCTATCAGCTCTTTCTGTTACAAAATATGTAACAGCTGGGACTGCTTAGCCACTTTTCATTAATCTTCTACTAAAGAGAAGCCTTATTAAGTTATTAAGTTTTTTGTAATTAACATACAATGTTCTAACTAACACTATTTACAAATTTTATATTCAAATTCCACCTTTTTTATGTCATTAGCCAAGCTGGCCATATCAGCCTCCACCAGTTTGTATGGATCAATGTCAACATACACATCCGGCTCATCTTTACCTACAGTAGAAAATGCTCTAACTGCCTGGACATTGCTGTACTGACATGTAGATGGTAATGCTAGAATTGAAGTAGTGTTGGCATTCAATGTAGTGTAGATAAGGGAGGTTCTGTGTGTTGGGCATAGTCTATGACTGTGACAGGATGAAGAGCTACAAATCACCTAAAAATATGAAACAAAAAAGGTTAACAAAATGTTGAATGTATTATAATATTAGATTTAATTATTGTAATACCTCCACTTCCATAGTCTTAAAGGGAAACTCTAATGGTTTTGACAATTTTTGATATAATATATGTTTTGATTTACAGATGATGAATATATTATTCTTTTTTTTTTGTATTTGCAATAATAACTTAGTAATTGATTTTTTTCCAATGTAATTTTCCTGCGCATCCAAAACAGTCAGACTTTCACCAGGTTTCTATGTAACGTCACAAATACGTTTAATTTAATCTATTGACTTCTGTATAATGGGATATACAGCAAAGTTTACATTATCGTAAAAGAAATATACCTTCGTCTATGCAGTTAGATCTAGGATCTTGTATGCAAAGAAAAAAATGCATATTAAAAGTAGATTTACATGCTTGACTAACCACGACAGTGTGTATTTTCTCGCCAGACCACTCAACACACAACAAACACTATCACTTGGTTGTCTTGTCATGACCGAATACACGTAATCTTGACTAGCCTTACACTGACCAGTTTGTTCGAATCAGTCAGAGACACGATCTATTTACTTCTTGACACAGGGAAAGGCTTAGATGAAAATGTTACTTTTTTTCTCGAGTTGGTTATCCAATGCTTTTAGATCTATTTATACAAGTATATATATATATATAACTGTATCATAGATCTGGACTAGGCCGTCACTAAGATTAACAGCTACTGTAAGAATGAAGCGATACGATTGGTATTGTTGTTTTGTTGAGGGAAGTGACGTATGAACTAGCTTAAAACAAAATCTCAAAGAATCCCGTTTTTTTTTAGATGTCAAGAATTTACTGACTAATTTATTAAATATAAATGTTTCTAAGCATTTAAATACAAAATGGTAAAATGTTTACTATTACAACTTTTCAAGCAGAATTTAAATATGTCAATAACTCAAATTTGAAAAACCTTCAGAGTTTCCCTTTAAGTCAACTTTTTAAAGTGTCTTTTAGTGACTTTTTCTCCATATTCTTAAAATAATATAGAAACCTGATTCTGCATATAAACTAATACCCAATATATTTCAATTCAATATTTACAATCATTACAGAGGCGTAGTGAGGGAAAGGCAAGGGGGCACGGTACCCTGGATGCCACCCTCAGGGGGCACCAAAACAAAAATTATTGTAGATATTTAAGTTAGGTAAAATACATTCAAATGTTATTTGTATTATTATTATTATTAAATACTTTTTATTTGTAAGCCTAAATTTCTATGTGATGTTCATGGATATGGAAAATTGTGGGGGGGGGGGGGGGGGGGGGCGATGCTAATATCTATAAAGTTTCTTCAACTTGCCTCACTAAGGGTAAGACTAATAAGTAAGAATAAGCCTCTGAATCATTACTTGTAGGCCTACAATCATACAATGCCTACATCTACAACTTAAATTAATCATGATTAAACTAGGTGACTAGATGTAGATCTATATCTAGTCATGCATGACCTTTTTTCTAGATCTAACTTATCTAGATCTATTATATAGAACTATTATTATATAAAATCTATTACTTTAGTGACAAAGTGAAGCCTGTGTGACAGTGTCTGAAGGACAAGGTCGTGCACACGTACTATAAAACTACTGAAGGTGATGAAAAAACAATTTGACTACATTTACCACGTTTTGACTTCTTTTGTGAACAGCATATCGATAATCTTCTGAATTCCCTATAAGAAATTCACAAGCTCTTAATTGTTCAATTACATTTTGTGTCCACTTGTTAAAATGCCGTGTCTCTTTCAATACTTTGAAAGACATGTTTGGCGAAATCCTAGTTTCGTTTCACAGCTTTAAAAGGTATCAATTTTTGCTGATTTACAAATATAGGTCAAACTCACTGAACTAAAAAGTCTGCTATGATCTAGATCTAGAGTAGGTCACTAAGTGTGTAACTGTAAACAATCATTACTGTGCACTTTTTTTTGGTTGTTAACCTCTGATCCATATAGATCTAGATCTACTGTAAGCAGATTATCCTCAGGTAAAACAGTTCTTAAACTCAGTAACATCAATACCACAGAAGAACAGTCCAGATCGCATGCCTGAGGATCTGGCAGCTAATATTTAATTCACCATTTCTTCTCATTAAAACATACCAATTATAGTAATATAGTGCTGTCTCTATATATTTAATATATGTAACATGCATCATATAGAGATTGCATTACTTGTTTGCTGTGATTTAACAAATTTTAACAAATAAGATCATTTTACAAGAGATAGTATATGCAGCATGAAAGTTTGAAGAAGAGTTACTATGCCTTATTTTAAGGCTTATAATAATTAATGATTTTAGTAAACAAAAAATTTTGAGACATATTCTGGTAGTCCTATTAGGTATTAACTTAGGATGAAGATTTTTCGAAATTTAAAAACAAGTAAATTATAAAAATAATACTTTTTAAATAAGACAACTCCTCCTTTATGAAGCCAATGAATGTTTCATAAGAGCAATTATTTTACTCTCAATATCTAATGAATGATAAATTTAAAAAAAAAAAATTTCTACCCCCTCCCCACTAAAAAAATCCTGGTTAAGGACAGGGCTTTTTTTGTGATGGTACGCCCAGTATGGCATACCGGCACCTTTTAAAATTTTCTTGTATTTTACTGCATGTTATTAATTTATTAATAGTTAAAAGTTAGGCAATCCATCACTGAGTTCCAGCACCTATTTTTTTTACAAAAGCACTGGTTAAGGTATGTATAAATCTACTCAAAGTCAAAGTATATGCAACTTCAATGATACACCTATAGATCTAGACTTAGAAGACAATGTGCAAATTTATTAAACTCTATATGAATAGTGCCTACTTGCGGAAATACCTGAAGAGGCCAGGCCGGTAATCTGTTCAAGATAAAGATTTTCTAGTCCTCTAGCAAAAATTGTATGAATTTTTGTTCGATACTTAGAAATATTATAATGGCTGCTCTAGAGTTTTCTAAGTGTGGCCAAATAGCTAGTAATTCTTTTCCCAAAGATATACATCAACCATCCATTTTATAGGAAAATGTTAAAAGCCATTTTCAAGAACCATGTCCACCCACCTACTCTGTGCCCATGAATGTGCAACCTGAATAGAGGATTTTTAAAAAAGGGGAAAAATGTTAACAAGCGTATTTTGTTTCTTATTTTCTCTTCCCATCTCATCATGTTCATTATCACCATTATCTTAATAAAAACTTAACATCAACTGCATTACTTTTGTGTCTTTCAGCCGCTGGTCTATGCAGTGTGAATTCAAAGCCACATTTAAATAAAACAGCCAATTTAGTTACACTTGGGTTTGTTAAAGAATTAAATCACAATGTGTGAGTACAGCTTACTGATCCTAGGCTATTTTATATTTGTCTCTCAGCATTCTCACACTCATGAAATTTTAAATGTTTTTTTACAATACCTCTATTCAAGTCACTCCTTCATGGAACCTAGATCCAGGAGCCTGGACAGCTGATCTCAAAAACGCCTCTAAAGATTTTCCTAGAAATTTAACAGTGGATGTATATTGCTGAGAAAAGATTTACTAGCTTGTTGGCCACACTGGGAAAAACACTAGTTTGACCATTATAATTTTTCAAAGTAAAAAATAAATGTATTAAAATTTGGCTTGTCTAGACAGAAAAAAAAAACGGCCATGGGCCAAAGTGTTCTGAAGTTAAATAATAATAGGGTAAATTTAAAATTCCCTCAATTTTATTGAAGCTTTACTAATATTTTTTTTACATAAATCTGATAAAGATTACATCTAGATTCTAGATGTTTTTCTTGTTAAGATGTTGACATTTGATTGTTGAATGTAGCTTCTTGGTTTTATTTGTTAAATAAAAGCACATCAAATATGTAGACTAATGTTCCTGTACTTTAAAAATTAATTTTTGATTTAAGGAAGTAATCATTTCTTTTAATAATATTCTTCCTAAAATGAAACGTGTGCAATTAAGACATAAAATAATTACATAGTGATGACTAAGTAAAGACAATAAGAAATATCAGAGAATGAGTGATGAAGATCATTTTTAAGATCTAGCTATTCAGGACCTAAATTGTGTGCACATGGGCCTACCCAGAATGTTTTGTCTCTATTGACTTGTTAGTTTCAGGATTGAAGCTTATTACATCCTAGCTAAAACCTCCAGCATGGTGGCAGCAGACAAGTTTAGAACCTGGGACTATTAAGACGACAGTCCGTTTTGCCTACCCCATGACCAGGCACCCATATAAGTCGCTTATTAACATTTTAGTATCTGCATAGGTGTTTTAAGGCTGGCTTAAGAAAATGAAATTAGATTTATATTTAAAACAAAACTTTTTGCCGTTTGGTTTTCTAGTTTGTATGATCATAGCCATGCTGGAAACTCTGAGAGGCTATGTCACTGAACATCCTTACCTAGCTGGTGTTGGGGCAGTTACTGTTCTGGTTGGGTTACACAAAGTTGTCAAGGCGAGGAGGTAAGTATATGTTATTTTTTCACTAAAAACAACAATTTGTATAACTTGATGATAATAAGTATTATAAATTTTTATCCCAAAAAAAACAACAAAATTGAACCTTAGTCAAAAACATTATCAAAAATGGTAAACCTTAAGGCCAAATAGTAGTTTAAAAAGAAATTGAACTGATTATGTTTTAGTGACATTCTTTTCCTCTCAAGAAAAAGTAAAAACATCCCTTTAAACCAGTGATGCCCAACCTAATTCTGCCTACGGGCCATTTTAATTTCCAACACTCGTATCGCAGGCCACATGACCGGAAAAAGTGCAAAAAACGAAATGAAATCCATCTGAAACTATTTGATAAGAAAATTACAAATAATTAAAGAGACATTGGAAGTTAATCTTTTTTTTTTACGCATCAGAAAATGGCTTCACTTCTCTACTTAAAATGTGAACAACTTTGTAGCTAGTTTTACCGCCAACTCATTTTCTTGTCTCTTTTTTAAAAATGTTCCCTTAGATCCTCCAAGCTCTAGGCGTAGTTAAGCAACCTTTTATTCGTGTTTCAAACCATGAATGCCACCATATTTGTTTGCTTATGAGTTAGAGATATTGTTTAAACAGCCACAATGTCTTTATAAATTAAATATATTGGCTTATTATCATGTTCCACAAAAAAAAGTAAAGATCCGTTCACTTTACCTGCTTGATTCTACATTCAGAGTCCCATTTCAGAAACGTACAAGTGTTACAAATTAATAGTGGGGGCCCTAACATAGGAAGAGTTGCATTTTTCAGACTTTTTTTATGAAGAGGGGATTTTCTACAGTAGTGCTGAAGTTTCGGTGGGCCAGATACAAAATGTATTTACTATCAAGCCATCTTGACAATATGGCTATGAGATAAAAGATAAAAAAATGTTTACACAATATAACAGGTTTAAATCCATGAAACATCCTGAATGATTAAAACAAAACCAAAAAAAAACTATTGATGTAAAAAATGTTAAATCAATTCATAGCTTATTTAAGTTAAAATCAGGTTGGATTGTCGCTTTAAAAAAATGCCAGTATGGGAATTAAATCCATGACATTTTCATTATTAGCATGACTCTCTGTCTGCTGCTAATTTCAGGAATTTCCAACTTGACCAACTTCTTCCTTCCACCCTGAAAAACAAAAAAGAAAAATTTTCAACTTAAATTTTTTAATCCATTTTTTGTAAACTTTTTTTGCATAAAATTTGTTTTAAACCACTGAATTTTTTTTTTGTTAACTCTAATACTAATTCGTTATCAGTAAGGGTATAAGTCAAACATTTCATACTAAAAAAAAATATTTTTTGCAGTCTAACCAAGATTTACTACTTGAAAAATGTAATAGCTAACAATATTTTTAAAAATCTTTTTTTTTTCCTCACCCTCATATTTTATTGCTATTGTTGTTTTTCTGACCTCATGGTTGAACTTAAAACAAACTAAATGGAGAAAAAAAATGTTTCCCATCAATGTCATCATTTTCCTCAAACATTTTTTTTAATATGTTGTTAGAAATCGTGAGGCAAAGAACTACCCACCCAATACTGTAATACTGTTTCAATGGCAAAGAGGACCATATGCTCCATCAGTATCACCCTTTCCTCTCAAACTGGAGACCTACTTGAGGATGTCCAAAATCCCTTATCAGGTAAATTTGTAATTTATTGTAGAGCTCATATTCATTTTGTTGATGTTAGGTCTGAGAAAAAATCAGAGCCTGCGACTTTTGGCAGCTTGCAGCACACTGTACTACACTTTGGTAGAGCCTGTGATGCAACTGATCCCAAACTTGCCATTTCTTTGGATAGATCAGCTGCATGGAGAGATGGGAACTTCTGTGTGGGTGGCACCATTCCTAACATAGCTAATGCCCAGGCATTCATCTCATTTGCATGAGATAATCCATAGTTATTTCTCAACAAAAGGAGGCTATGAAGTTAGGTTTATGTTTCTTTTCAACTTATCTATTTTATCTTGCTTAAGTATCAGCAACAGTTCTCAGACTACTTTGCTTATCACCCCTCTGCTTTTATTAAGACTTAGGATAGGCAGTAGTTGTCACTGACGACTGATTGACTTAAATTGTTTAATAGTTAAAATCCTACTAAAGTAGGTACAAGAAAAACTGGTCGCCCCCACCTCCGTTACATAGATGTAATAAAACATGACCTCAAATCAGTGAACATCAATACTGACAATTGGGAAGACATAGCTCTAGACCGCAACAGTTGGAGAGAGACAGTGACCAAGAAAGCTATGGACAGTGAAAGTACATGGGTCTCAGCCCAGGAAGAAAAATGCACAATCCAAAAAACGGCCAGCTCCTCTACCACCGAAGCAAAAGCCACCTTAACCTGCGCTATCTGTGGACGGGAGTGTCTCTCCAAAATAGGGCTCCACAGCCACATGAGGAAGTGTGCTCTGAGATGAACCATAGTCGTCCTACGACTGAAGGAGGCCAATGGACTAAAGTAGGAAAAGAATAATTACAAAGATTACTCTTTTTTATTTCATTTGTTAACTATATTTTCATGGCAAGTTTATATTTTTTAAATGTATAAGAAAGTGTACTTTAGATGATCTAAATTATTGAGTTGTTGTTTTTTTCATCTCTGTTTCTTGCCATTCAGTTTTAAGTGTTGTGTTAAAATATGAAATCTGTAATACTAAATAATTCAATACTATTTAAAAACATAACATTCTAAATTCATAAAACAGAATGAATTTTTTTTTTTTTTTTTTACAAAATTACAATATTCATCTCACTTTGAATGGAGATTTTTACAATTATTGAATCTCAAAATTTTTTTTTGTAATCAGCTTTTCAAAGCATAGATAAAACAAAACTGTAGAGTTGATAGGAAATGAGATCGTGTTTTTCAGAAGAGAAACTTATCAAATCATGTTTTGAATGCTATAATTATTGGAAATGTATTGACATCTTATTTTGTACAGAATGATTACTCTGGAAAGTTTTCTAAGAAGGGGAAAACTCCATTTATCATCTACAATGGTGAGAACATTCCGGATTCCCAATTCTGCATTGAGTACTTGAACAAGAAACTGAATATTGACAACAACAAATATCTGAACCAGACAGAAAGAGCTGTGGCAACAGCTTTTCAAGCTATGATAGATGAACATTTGTACTGGTAGGTATTTCATACACGTTTTCTCTATTGCAGACCCTGTAAGATTTATTATTTTAGAAAGAAGGTAAGATTATAAAGACAAAATATAGATAGATGTTTTTTTCCATAATAATAATAAAACTAATTTGCTAAATTTGTTTAGACTTCGATTATCAGCTATCATCTTGTCTTTAATTATTTTTTTTTGTGGTGGGGTGGGGGGGGGGGGGGGGGTATAGTTTTTACCATCTGCAGTTACCATGTTTTTGGACCTTATCTCTCTTGTGCCATAAATTGGCACCTCCTATTTGTAAATCACTCAATCTAGCTCTTTTTAATTTGATCAACAAGTTTTTTTTTACTCAGCTTTCACCCTCCCTATAAGTGTATTACATTACATAGGGAGCAAACCTTGTTTTGGTGTCAGATCTATTGGTTTTAAATTCTTTCTTAGCTACATGACTTTTTAAAAAAAAAATTGTAGCATGTGTTGATTTAAGAATGTCTTTTTGTTATCTTATTTAAACTGGATTAAATAGATCTTTTCTGTTTGTTTTTATTCTTTAGGACTATGGTCGTTTTTCGCTGGGTTTACAATAAAGAACAAGAAATTATCAAAAACTATGTGATTAGATCTCCCTTGCTGCGCATTTATTTAAATCGTCTTGTCTACAAACAGACTTATGACCAGGGTATTGGTAGACACAGTCCAGAGGAGGTCAAACATATTATGTTGACTGATTTGCAAGCATTGTCTGATTACCTAGGTAACTTTCAATTTTAATACTTCATACCTATATTTGTCAGAAAAATTTGTGTTATTCTGTTTCCATTACATTTAGTGATTCATTAGATAATAACTGAAAAGAAATATTTAAACATATTGAATGTTGGGTGATCTATTTGTAAAACTTGTTGCTGTTGATGAGGTAGACTTCCATGATGCACGTGAACAAGTGTGGCAACGTAGAGGACTCAGCATATCCGCAAAACTGAAAGTCTACAGTGTTGTAGTGCTCCCTTCACTCTTATATGCATCAAAGTCCTGGACCTTTTATTCCTGCCACATCAAAAGCTAAACTCCTTCCACCTTCGCTGTCTAAGGAAAATTCACAAGATGCATTGGTCTGACCACATAACAGATTCTGAAATCCTAAAGCTGTCCAACATGAACAGTATTAATGCCACAGTAAAAAGGTCCCAATTTTAATGGGAGGACATGTAGTGCGCACGCCAGACAATCACTTTCCCAAATGACTTCTGTATGGGGATCTGTGTGTAGGAAAGTGCTCCCAGGGGGGTCAATACAAGTGCTATAAAGATACCCTTAAGAGCTCCTTCAAGAAGTGTGATATTGATATTGACATTCATGGCTGGAAGCACTAGCTCATGATCGCTCTTAGGAGTTATGAAGCAAGAAGAGAGCCCAGCGTGAAAGAGCACTAAATCATCAAAAAGCTGAGAGGAAAAAGCAGGTCTATCTGCAACTGACCAAACCTACCCATGCTACATATGCAGCCGGCTTTTTAAAGCGAGGATTGAACTTTGCAGCCATCTACGAGTTTAAAGGATATGAGAAATGTTCTCATCTTCGATCACAAAGAAGCAGCTATTATAAGCATCTTGACTTCTGGTGAAGACTTACACTTTTTAATTTCAGGATCTTTAGGATGCCTTAGAGTCCACCCAGTTCACATCGTGTTGGTTAACTATGAGCTACAGAAATTGATGACCTTTACATCACCTGCCCTATAGACTACATGGTCTAAAATGGGAACTATATCTATGGGTTGTCATATTCATTGGCCTCCTTCAGTCGTAGAACGACTATGGTTCATCTCAGAGCACTCTTTTTCATGTGGCTGTGGAGCCCTATTTTGGAGAGACACTCCCCTCCACAGATAGCGCAGGTTAAGGTGGCTTTTGCTTCGGTGGTAGAGGAGCTGGCCGTTTTTCGAATTGTAAGTTTTTCTTCCTGAGCTGAGACCTATGTACTTTCACTGTCCATAGCTTTCTTGGTCAGTGTCTCTCCCCATCTGTTGTGGTCTAGAGCTATGTCTTCCCAATTGTCAGTATTGATGTTCACTGATTTGAGGTTATGTTTTATTACATCCATGTAACGGAGTTTTTCTTGTGCCAGCTGTATTGGGCGTTTTGGTGTCGGAAAAGTAAATGAAAATGGACAAAGGCTCCTCGAGGTTTGTTCACTACACTCCCTCTGTGTCACTTATACCTATTTCAAGACTAAACCGCAGCACAGAGTATCTTGGCGGCACCCTCGCTCCAAACACTGGCACCTAGACCTAATCAAGGCAAGACAAAGTGCTTAAAATTTTTCAAGCTTACCAGGTCCTATCACAGTGCAGACTGTGACACAGATCACTCCTTGGTTGTCATATATTATATGGGAAAAGACCCATAGTCATATAAGTTTTTGAAGAAAAGGAAAGGAGGGGGATAGTTCTACCAACAGAGATAAGTTTACAGTACAGTTTTTCTTCGGAACATGTGTTTTGGTCCAGTCCCTAACATACAAGATAATTTCAACTGTGTTTATACCTTAATGACTGTATTCCCACCGAATAAATTCTAACTCCATCCTCAAGGCACTTTTGTTTTTACCTTTTTTTAAAATAAGTATATAATGCTTTGAAAAATACTTAGAATCTATCTAAATAGGAGATAAGCCATTTTTAATGGGAGATAATCCTTGTGATGTGGACTGTTCAGCCTTTGGATTATTGGCACAGATTTTATGGCATGCCCCAGAACACAACAATCTCATACCAAGTGAGTAGTTTGGAAATATAGTGACAGAAATATTATTAGCAATTAAACGAAAATGTTTTGAGGATTTAAATCTAAACAAAGACTCTTTTTTTAAAAAGTATTTTAATAGCTTTTTTTTAGCAAACATAGATAAATAGGTTTCTCACAGTAACACTTAAATATTATCAGTTATTACAAGCCAATAAGTTATTTCTAAAATAAGAGTGACTAGGCAGAATTTAAGTCATTGGTTAATATGCATGACTGAATGTATGACGCGTAGGACATAATCATCTTCTTTTTTGAAGTAACGTCTATATTATATAAGATAAGAAGAGCAACTGTAATATTAAATTGAAGTATTTTTCCTTATATATAGGTCTTAATGCTGTAAAATCTTCAAAGAAAATGTATGTATCTTTCTCAAATATATTTGTAAATTATTTTATTTTATTGTAGATTCATTCCCATCTCTACATCGCTACTGCCTTCGGATGAAAGAAAAATTTTGGCCTGACTGGGATGACTGCATTACTCATGGAGGAACTAGAAAAAGTATTGCTTAAAGGTTCCAGCCATCACAATAAAGTTTAACAGATTTTAACAAAATTTTGTGTGAATTAGTTTTGGTCAGACAGGTCAAACTATGTAATAGTATTACAACTTAAAACAAAGTCTTATGTAAGAAACTTCAAATATGCATCAATATTTGTAAAATACACAAGTTAAATTTTGTAAATGTATACTTTTATTCCTAATCTAGAAGTTTATATTAAATCAAACATGTAATTGTAAATCAACAGCTTATGATCAACAAAACAGCTGTATTGGAGAGTGTTTTTATGTAATACTGTTCACTGTTTTCTTTAGTTCATTTTAATATTATTGTTTTTATTACATTGATATTTCTAGCTGCATAATAAAAAACAAAGATGTGAGAGTTCTATGTGGCAATAGTTTTACTAAGTAATTTTTTAATCTTTAGTACTTTTTATACGGAACTTAGTTTGTACCATATATCAAATATATTTTATACAAGATTGTATATTGATTTTTTTTTTCTGATGACTTGAAACACAAATTATTATACTTTATCAGCTAGATTTTTGTGTTCATTTTCTCAGGGTAAATCAATTTTTGTGACTTACTAGTTTTATTGTGCCCTATTACTTATTATGTCTCCTCATCAGAATATTGGGCAGCCAGATGAGTCCTGTTGACTAGAATCTTATGACAATATCATCCATCCTTTTTTTTTAATGGCATTATAAAAAATGGACATTATTTTACTTTCCTAGCCTTATATTTGTTGTTGAAGCAAATTACTAATAAAGCTGTATTAATTTGATTGACAAAAAGTTAAACACATTTTTTTTTAATACAGGGAGAAACATTAAGATTTCCAGCTATTTTCTCTGTTGTAATGTTCATTAAAATCAAATATTTTTTATTAGTCACATCCTTTTAAAGTTCTTATTAGTTTTATTATTTCAATAACTGTTTCGTGTCTTACACTCTGCTTTGACTCTAGTTAATTGTTGATTTTTTAACCTATAGAATTATATGTAACATTGTAAAGTCCCCATGGATTTAGTTGTTTAGTCCTATTGAGTTTTGTGTGATTTAGTCATGCAATTGTAGTACAGTAATGCATTTTTTTTAATTAAAAAAAACAACTGACATTATCCACAGGCTATGTTCACTATTTTCATAATTTTTTTTATAATTTAATTTTAGCTATCTCCTTAAATTATTAGTTGGAGTACAAAGCATTAGCAGTAAGAATAAATACAAAGTCAAGACATGGCAATTACACCCTTTTGCTCTGCCTTCTCCCTTTATGTAGCATCATCAGAAAAATGATGTCACCTGATCCATCTTGATGGATTATATTCTTAAATGGCTTAAATGGTGGGTTGTTAGATAAGCTGTTTTCTGCTCTTCTTAAAAATTGTGTACAATTCATTACTGCTAAGAATTCAAACCTGAAATCCCATCATGTTTATATGGCTTTTGTTTTTGCCTACAATTTTTCTGAAACTTGGTTAGTTATTTTTACACAGATTTCCTTTAATTAGCGTTTAGTGTCAGTCTTCTCTGTACAGGATGATAGTTGTGCTGACAATCAGGTATCATTTTTTGCTATTTTTTCGTGCTTAAGTCAGAAAAGCTGTGTTTTTATTTTTGTCAGTGAATTTCTTATTTCTTTTCAAGTGCCTTCAAATTCAATAAATGAATTTTAAAAACTATATACTAGGGGTGCACCGGATAGTACTTTTTGATATCCGGCCAGAGCCGGATATAACCGTATAGTAAAATTAGATATTCGGTCGGAGCCGGAACCGAATACCTACATGACTCAAACAGCTCGTTTTACTAAAGTTTTTGCAAATCTTCTATATAACATACCTATATTCATATTATTTTGTTATTACTTTATCACTGATTGATACATTAAAATCAACAGCATTTTCTTTTACAGATATGCTTATCATAAACTAATCTTTGTAACATGAGATGGTGTGTGCGTATGTATGAGGCCGCTAATTGTAAAGTAGAATGTGGGATAACTCATGCAGAATATATAAACTTATATGTAACTAATGTAAATCTTTCAAAGGTAAAGTTCAATCTTGGTTTTATAGCGTAAAATATTTGCGACTAGGCACAGTGTATCTTTTCTCCAGTACTTTTGAAAGTCCAATAAATCCAGGTTTCTCAACTACTTGGTAAGGTTCCATGTCAGTTGCAATCATCTTTGCTATGGCCAAGTGAATGCGTTTAGCATTATCACTATTAATATCTCACAATTTAGCTTTGTCTAAGACCTCTTTAATCCCTGGTTGCTGCTTGTGTGTGAGGCTTGACGAATCACTGGAGCTCGTAGACGTACTGGCACAGGCAGTGATATTACTTGATGCTGATTTCAATGCAGTCATTTCGTTGAATAAGTCTGGGTGTTTCGAGCGTAGACGATTAATCATATTGCTGGTTGAGAAGTCTTTAGGTTTGCCTAGTTTACCACGTGACAGAACTATTTTACAAGCATTGCAAACTGCTTTAGAGTTGTCCATTGTTTTGACATTAAAGTAACGCCATATAAGTGATGACTTTTTATCAGCCATTATTATTACTTTTCAATTTACTAAATGCCCTTGCAAGCCACTTTTATACCCGTGGCCTGTGTAACAAAATACTTGTAGGGGTGTGTCCTGTAGTTCAGCGCTCTAATTGACATTTCTCTCCAAGTAAACAAACTTAGTGTCATCATCTAGTGACCTCTAGACAGTGTCAATATGTCTTAACAATTTGCGTTAATCCATTCTGGCTTAAGAATGGTCAATGTCTATATTCTCTATCAATACATTGTCATGGATTAAACAAATAAGAAGTTGGGGGTGTTGAGTCTCTTGAGCCCTCCCTTTAAAGATACCCTTGGTCAGTGTCTGTTTGGCTTGTAGTCCTGACTTATAATTGAGACTTAACTCAAAGTAAACAAACTTATTACCCGTCCAATAGTATAAAAGGTGTGGTTTGTGGTCCAGACCTTTGATTGACAACCTATCTCATAATAAACAAACTCATACCAAATTAACCTTATAGAGATTTGGCTTGTAGTCCCGCCCCTAATAAAAATTCTACTCCAAGTAAACAAACTCAGTTCCCTCATAAGATGTGACCTCTAGACAGTGTCAACACGTGGTCAGCTGCCTATATGTGAACTCAATGTTATGGACTAAACAAACAAAAGGAGGTGGGGGTAGCTCATCTCTACCTCTGGAGATATACCCGCACATCTAGACAGATTATCAGCGTGACGTAGTTAAGGAATATGACATGTTTACTAGACCACTCAAAGGTCAAGACAAGCCAGTGTGCCAGACATCGCTGCTACGTATGTAATACGAATTTATAATGTAAAGTCTAGTCCCCCCCCCCCCCCCCCCCCCCCAAATAACAAACCTAGTTCCCTCGTGTGACCTCTAGAAAGTGCTTACGTCCATCGTATCTGACTTGGGGTCACCTGTCAATCAATGAACTCAATGTGATGGGCTAAACAAATAAAAGGGGGATGGAGTTGTTCATCTAGAAATATACCTGGTTAACTTAGAGGTGTGGCTCTTGTAGTCCAGCCCCCCCCCCCCCCAATAAAGATTAACTACTAAGTAAACAAACTCAGTTCCCTCGAAAGGTTCGACCACTAGAGAGTGTCTATACGCTGACATTAAACCTACGTCCATCGTATTTAACTTGTGGTTACCTGCCTATAAAAAACTCAATGTGATGGACTAAACAAATAAAAGGGGGTGGGAGTTGTTCATCTCTACCTCTGGAGATATACCCGCACAGCTAGACAGACGTCTGGTCAGCATGACGTAGTCAAGGAATGTAACATTTTAACATATTAACTAACTTACTCAAAGGTCAAGACAAATTGAAAAAAGTGCATTTATGATGTAAAGTTTCATCTCTATTTATATTAAGTTATTAACATGCCTTGTCTTTATAATAAACGATGTTTGGTGCATATTCAAAATGTCTCTATTTTTAAGCACATTATTTTGTTTTCATATAGACATTAATACATTCTGTAACAGACAGTAATGGAACGAGGTTTACTTTATGCATATTAAATAGGTGTATTTTTTACTATCCGGTAGTGATATCCGACCGGAGCCGAATAGCACCGGATAGTAAAAAAAGCCGGATATTCGCCAGAAGCCGGAGGGACTATCCGGTGCAACCCTACTATTTACATTACTCTATAGCTTTTATATTCCAATGCATCTATAGTTGACAGCATCAGTTTTATTGATGGTTCTAGGTTCATTGCATTATTCCTACGGCAATGGTACTTAATTTTCCCTGTAATGATTCGTTACCATAGAAAAAAACCTAAACGAAGCTTTACTTTATCTACTTTATCTGTCTGACTAGGCTTGTAGAGTTTCAGATGTTTCTTTAAATGAAGATTGGTATGCCTTTTCCCAAACTCTATGCAGGTTTTAGGGGTGGTGGCTGGCAGGGTTTAAACCTAGGAGCGTCGTAACAATATATGACCAGGTAACCATCCAGGCCTGCATTTTAATTGTATGTTATGAGCTATAAACATACTTTTTATCCAATTTTACTTTCTTATTTAACTTAGTACAATATAACCTACTGTTAAATTATCACTAGAAGAAGTATTTCACCATTTTACAAGCACCTTTATATTTAAACATTTTTATAAAAATATATTTTGTGATTTTTTTTAAATACATTTTTGTTTCATACTTCCATTTTCACAACCAATAAAACACGAACATTAGTTTTCCAAACATTTTACATTTTGGAGTTGTAATGTATGTGTAAGTATGTGTAGATGTTGTGGTTGATAAATAAATTGTGAACTTATTGACTAAAGTAAGATTTGGTCAAACCATAGATGACATAATTATGAATGGACTTTAGTTGTAAATATTAACTTAATGTTATATTGTTACAGTTGTAGACATAATCATTATGAAAATTTCTTTGCTATTGTTTTATTTTCCTGTCTAAATCTTTTGCTTATTTGAAACTAGCCGTATATGACCTGCAGGCCATTGTTTTGGTATTACTGATTTACTGGTTTGAATTTAGATCTATGTTAAACATGGAGAATGTTCCCTTCACATTTTTTTTTTATTTTGCCACGAAATCAAAAACAGAATGTGAAAATGGGTTTACCCGATTTGTTAAAAAGTTTTATTTTTTAATTGAGATACAATTAAGTACCTTTTATCTATTTTAAGGCCCTCTAGTAGTGATAGGGACATTAAACATACACTACGGTCTCCGCCACGAAATAAGGAACATTTATGACAAGTTTTATCAAGATTGGTCGAAGGGTTTTGATTTCTATGCGGGACATACATATACACACACACATACATACGCCTTACTGTCTGCTTTATATGTTAGATTGAGTGATACTAAAAAATGATGAGAAAGTCTAGTTCTAGATCTAAATCTTTAAAAGAGACAAAGAGTTTATAAAGTTATTCAATCTCATTTTCAGCCTATAATTTCCAGTGGAGTGACCAGTGCGAGGCATTCGGTTTAGCAGGAGTTGAGCTGGGCTCATTCCTGATTACTGTCCAGGTGTAGCCCATGGGAAAAAGTAGGCACTGACATAATGGATATGGATATACGAGGGAACCAGTACCTAATCACTGTGGACTATTATCCCAACTTCATAGAAGTGGACTTATTGACAACAATGACAGCACTGGGTCATCACCAAGCAAATAAACTCTTAGCTTATCTTATAAAATACAGACGTTACTTAAAAAAAGGAGATGATTACGTCCTACGCGTGTTTAATTATTACCTAATGACACCTAAATCATTACCTAATTTATCATTACCTAATCATGACACATAGTATACTTATAAATAGCCTTATATACTGTAATTTGAACTAGGCCTAAAGTAGCACTGACGAGAAACCTAAAACTAATTAAGGCTTTATTAAGCTAGAACGTCATATGAACTGACGAAAGATACTTAGACAATAGCACACTAAATCAATGTTGTAAAAAGATTCTCACGACGTTACACAAACATAAACAAGTATCAACTATTTTACACAAACATAAACAAGTATCAACTATTTTACACAAACATAAACAAGTATCAACTTTTTACACAAACATAAACAAGTATCAACTATTTTACACAAACAAACAAGTATCAACTATTTTACCACATGAATGCCACAAACAACTTGGTTGCATTGCCGTGTAAAAACTCCGTCAGTAGCATTTCGCCTTGGTTTGATCAAAGAGAGCTGCCTCCAGATAAATGAGATTTTAGAAATAGGCATCAAACGTATCTTATCTTATAAAATACAGACGTTACTTCAAAGAAGAAGATGATTAGCCTACGTCTTACGCGTCATGCATCTAGTCATGCACGTTAACCAATGACCTAAATTCTGCCAAGTTACTGGTTTTCCTGGCTGTTTAGGCAACCCATTCCATGCTCTAATAGCACTAGGGAAGAAGGAGCATTTGTTTGTCCAAAGACTAAGACAGCTTTATTGATCCTTATGGAAATTTGTTGTGATTACTGTGCTAATTCTGCTAATATTATATGGTATTACGTCATTGTTTGTTGTTTATGTTTTGTGCGAAAGCAAAGGATCGGACGGAAATAAATAGTTAGTTATATATGTCTACCTTGATAAAGACAGTCTCATTATTATCGTTATTATTTAGTAACGTCTACAGTAATATATTATTAATCTGTGACAACAGAACATGGGTTGGGAGCATGTTTTAATGCAAGAAGACAAACCAGTTGCGTATACGTCAAGATCATTGAAACAGAGTGCAGATATGCACAAATAGAAAAGGAAATGTTAGCTATAGTGTTTGCAGCTAAACATTTCCACCATTATATTTTTTGAAGAACCGTGACTGTACAATCAGATCACAAACCTTTGCAAACTATTGTGACGAAGCCTTTACACAAGATTTCACCAAGACTTCAGTTGATGTTAAGACTGTTGAGATATCAATTGACAGTAACTTACACTCCAGGTTCAAAAATGCAAATAGCTGATACGTTATCGCGTGCGTACATTAATGGTCAAGAACAATATAATTCAAATGAAGACATGGTTATGAGAATTCATAGCGCAACAGCACAGTTTCCGGGAAGTGATCAGAAGATTATAGAGATTAGAAAGAAAACTGAATCTGATGCTAAATTGAAACTTGTAATTAGTTATGTCAGAGAAGGTTGGCCAAAGATAAAAACTCAAGTTCATGAAACAGTGAAAGTGTATTTGTCATTTAAAGACAGTATTCATGAAGAGAATGGAATATTGTTTTATGAGAACAGAATTATAATTCCTTTAAATATGAGAAATGAAATTCTCGACAAGTTGCACATAGGCATTTTGGTCTTGAGAAAACCAGATCGAAGGCAAAACAGAGTGTGTTTTGGCCAGGATTGTCTAAAGATATTTTTTCGACAATAAGGAAATGCTCAACATGTGCAACGTTCAAAAGAAATAATGCGAAAGAAAAATTGCTCCCTCATGCTGTACCAGACAGACGATGGAAAAAGGTTGCAACAGATTTGTTTGAATGGCGAAACAATGACTATTTGCTGGTTGTTGACAATATCTCCAAATATCCTGAGATAAAACGACTTGAGAACAAAACAGTGGAATGTGTTATCAGGGCAATGAAAGGTATTTTTGCTAGACATGGCATACCAGAAGAAATAGTGAGCGACAATATGCCATTCAATAGCTATCAATATAGAGAGTTTGCTTCTGAATGGGGTTTCAAGATAACAACATCAAGTCCCAGGTACCCTCAGTTAAATGGACAAAGTGAGGTGTATGTTGGTATCGTAAAGCAGATATTCAAAAAAGCATACAAAAGTGGGAAAGATCCATATCTCGCTATGCTCGAGTATAGAAATACTCCGATAAGCGGACTGCTTTATTCGCCATCACAACTGCTGATGAGTAGAAGACTCAGGGACATCATTCCAATTGATCCCAAACTATTGAAACCATCGGTAGCTGAAAATGCAGAGACATAACTCAACGAACGACAGATGAAAAGCAAAGTGAAATACGATGCAAAAGCAAGGTTACCTAAAGATTACTCTGTCGGGGAGAAGGTGAGAGTTCGTCTAGGACAAACATGGCAGAAAGCAGTCGTCATTAATTAAGAAACATCCATCACCCAGATCTTACATCATAAAGACAAATGATGGAAAAACATACAGACGAATTCAACGGTTTTTAAACTAGAACTACGAAGAAGACATCTCTGGATACTATGATAACGACGAAGACAATGAACAGCAAACTGTTAGAACAAACGAAACAGACAATTATAAACCAACATCTAGAGAACTTGTGCCGGTCAAGAGAACCAGAAGTGGTCGAGTTGTCAAAACTCCTTGTAAATATAAGTCTTAAGAACTTTAAAAGGAAGGATGTGATGATAGCTTCAAAGGGAAGGATGTGCTAATATTATATGATATTACGTCATTGTTTGTTGTTTATGTTTTGTGCGAAAGTTAAGGATCGGACGGAAATAAATAGTTAGTTATATATGTCTACCTTGATAAAGACAGTCTCGTTATTATCATTATTAGTTAATAACGTCTACAGTAATTTATTATTAATCTGTGACAACAGAACAATTACAAGGACTTTACAAACACAACAGAAACACACATAAATAGGACAGACAAAACATAAAAAAGAGTTCATTCAGCGACTACACACAGACATCCTGGTCTTTTTCTTGTCTCCTGAGCATATGGAACTAGGAATGTGCCTTTATCTCGGTGTCTTTCTGAGTATTTTATTAGGTTTTGATTTTGTATTTGAAGTATTTTTTTTTTAAATTCATTTTTTGAAAACCTGTGGTTTAGCCCTTCCGCCAAAGTCAGGTCTGCTAAAGTGTAGGGGCCACTACAGCTCTTATGCCACATATTGTTCTTATAGAACGACTAATTGGCTTCAATTTGCAAAGTGAGAAAGGTGACATTAATAGTGCGCGAGTGGTTTCTTTTTATTTGCTTCTGTTAATGTAGAACAATTACACTACAGCATATAATGTACTTACGTAATGTAGCTACGTAGGCCTAATGTATTATGTTTTGTAACAAAATTAAGGCCCACAGCTTAGAGGCGGACGTACTGTATAGTTATTGTTACAATGTAAGAGACGGATGAGCCCGTTAGCGTGGTGAGTTTACGGTATAGTGTACTATAAATATAGTCTACCCTTACGGCTAAGGGTCCCGCGCACTGCTAAGACCGCCCCTGCACACATTCGATATTATGTATATACATTCTGCGCTATTTTGTGGTAAAATTGTATTGCTATTTGGTCGACACTATTTCGAAGACATTATTTTCTCAATGCTACTTTGTCGTATGCAATTTAGGCAGGTAACCCGATTTTACTATTGGATGCTTCTTAAAACAAGATTAACTTGGCAGCCTCTACTATCAGACGCGACCGTCGTCCAGAGAACGCTCTTCGTCGAAGAGAAAGGTGAGAGGTTGGCTAATCAGTAACGCCTCTATGTGAAGGTTCAGATCAACTATCATTTTTAAATAGCTTATATCAATCAACTCACTCTGACACAACAGAAATCAAGAGAAACTAATCAGTTAATTAACTATTGGATATTAATTATTTTGTTGGGTATCAAACAAGATAAATAAATTGAACTTGACTGATGTACCGTGGTGGTATAAACTGGAATACCCCCACCCCCTTTTTTTTTTCGGGTAGTTCTCTCTTTTTACAAAATAATAAATGCATTTAAAAAGCGACTACGGTAACATTAACACAGATACTCACTTCTTTCTCCATCCACCCCTTTCCCAACTGGTCCTACACGGGATAGAATCATAGCGTATTGAGAAAGCTAAAAGCATTTCCATGTGCTCTTGGTAAACCAGGAGGCCGCGGAAAATCTGTTTTAAGTTAACAATTTTAATTGAATCATTTACACCTAGGATTAGCGTGGGCCTATGAAATTACGGGGCCCACTGCGGTTGCATAGGTTGCCCATAAAATAAAGCATGATGCTTAGGACGTAATCATCTTCTTTTTTTAAATAACGTCTGTATTATATAAGATAAGGACGGCCCTGCAAAAATAGCGGCGCATGCGTGGGTCGACTAATGATAATAATTTTATATAGTGCTATTAAGAAATATAATGTAGGCTCAGGGCGCTGACTCAGAATCTAGACAATTAAAACTTAATTAATGAAAAAAAAACGTGGATGGCCAGTATGGGAATCGAACCCACGACATTCGCGTTATTAGCACGACGCTCTAACCAACTGAGCTAACCGGCCTTTGTTCAGTCGTGAAAATGTTTTTATATAGCTTTTGTTTAAAAAAGCAATACAATTTGTGTCCTTAAAAATATGTAGTGTTTACATATATATAGATCTATCTACTTCCATCAAGACTTGAATATAGTTTAGTAGAAAAGAAAAGTAAAATTAAACAATCTAGATCTAGACTAATAGTAGTTCTATAGTAGTAAATCTAGTTTTATATTTAGATCTGCGGCTCGACACCGGAAGCACATGGTAAAAACCTCTTCAGGGCCAAAATTTGACGTTGTTTATTAACCCGTGCTTTTATCACGTTGTTGTTTTGCTGTGTATTTCATCTTATAGTACATCTTTTATTCTAGAATCTAGATTAGATCTAGATTCTTTGCTAATTTGCATTACAAATCTTGCTTTGTAAGCCAACTAAATTTCATTCACTCTTATCTAAGTTTAGAATTTGACAGCTCTGCCTCTGGTGACTGAATTAGATTAACTTTACTTATAAAGAAAAAAATAATGTCAGAAATGACATCAGATGAAATAGGTAGGTTACTTAGTCGACTTAGAATGATAGATCTAGATCTACTTAATTTTAACATTTTTGATAGAGTTTGACTTAGAGTAATCTTAAGTGTAGAGTTAGTTAAAACTATTTTTTTTAGTAGAATCTATACAAGTTATTTAGAATCTACTTATTAATTAGTCTAGTTTATTATAGTCGTGACTCGTATGGTATAACTTTTCAACTACTATAAGTCAAGTAAAGTCAGTATAGATGTAAATATAATCTAGAGTCCCTTTTCATTTGGAAACAACACAATAGCCCACTACAGGCCAGTAACTTAGTAATATTTCAAGTCTGTACTTTTACTTAATAAAATAATTTTTTAAATATCCGATCTCTATTTCCTATTAAAAGTAAAAGTAACATTAAAAATAAGAGGTGAGGATTTTATAACTTAAAACATAAGATATATTACTATAAGTAGTATAAGGGTAATGAAATTTAAATTAGATTTATCTAAAGCTAATATTCTTAAGTCAGTCTTAAGATCTAGATATCTAGAATATTTTGCATCATCCCCATGCATTCTCATCCACAGGAGACAAAGACAGAGTCTAGATCTATTCATATAATAGATCTAGACCTAATGGGCTATACTAGATCTATATACTATATTCTATATTGATAATATATATTAATAATTTAAAGTTTTTAAACCAAGTCCAAGTAGAAAACATCTAGATTAAAGTGAGATGTTCGAAAAGCCCCAATTTGTATAGAGGTTCAAACGGTTCACTTTTTATTGCTAAACCCAAAGCTTTTTTATTTGAATGTTTACCAAATTACTACTATATTTTTTTATTATTTTTTTTTTACTTTTTAAAATGCTTCTCAAATATAGTGCATACAGTTCCAGTTTTAAATGTGTCTTGATGAGTCATTAGTCTCGTTCGTCTTATACCCATCCATGGTATATGATGACTAACCTTAGCACTGAACACATGTATCACATTTTTAGAATTTGTTGGATTTAAAAAAAAAAATTTTTTTGAATGAGAAAAAAATGTTACTAATTAACTAATAACTTTTTTTTTAAGAAGCTGCAATTGGCACTTCCCTATCTTCTCTTAAGGCTAAGTTCTGCATGGTAGATCATCTAATGATCATGGCAGATGACCCTCTATGCCTATGGTCATCAGATTAGTTAAAACCAATGACTTTGTAGAGTTTGTCTCTTTTTGTTAGCGCTTGAATAAGCTTATGGTGTAATTTTGTTTTTAAAGCAACATCTGTAACATGCATGACATATATATATACCTTTGTTTTTTTCTTTCACAGTGCTGATCAGTGTCTCAGACAAAACAGGATTGATTCCTTTTGGTGAACAACTTTCTGACAAAGGTTTTAAACTTGTTGCTTCTGGTGGAACGGCGAAGGCCTTACGTGATGCAAACATTCCTGTTAGGTTGGCTCATTTCCTTTATTGTCAGCTGACTCAATGGACTACAAAACAAATATGTTAAGGGCTAGTTTTATTTCATGATGTAGTTTGTGCTGGTTACTGTATTAAATGAAGTTTTTTTTTTCTTTATTGATATCAGATGCTTAAATCCATTACTTATTGTGTAATGGCAAATTGTTTTTTTTTTTTTAAATTCCATTCTAAAAAAAATCAATTGCATTCTGCATTTTGTTTTTAAACTTGTGACTAATGATGGCTTTCTTTTAAAAGAAAAAAATAATGTAAAAAAAAACTACAAAAAAACTATTATTTTGTGTCTAATAAATTTGTATGATTGCTTTTGTATTGCGCTTCTGCAGTATGTTCAGTGTGCTCTGGCCCAATCTCTTTGTAGACTTAAGAAAGGGGGGGGGGGGGTAACTGGAAGCTTTCCATGCTGCCAATAGGTATTCAGCAAACACAGCCATGTTCAAGTCAGTGAATTAAAAAAAATCCTAGGCCCCCCCCCCCCCCCCCCCCCCCCCCCCCCCCCCCCCGCGAGGTAGCCAAGTAATTTAAGCCACACATCCTACTAGTGTGCCTCTAGTCCAAATGTTTGAAGTGCAAGTGGATAATGTGTTATGATGAGTCTTTTGTCTCGTTCGTCTTATAACCCTAGCGGTGTATGAAGACAAACTTTTACCCTGAACACATTTCTCCATAACTTAAGATTTATCAAACCAAATTATTAGTGAATATAATAATAACTTCTTGGAAACTGATAATAGATCTTATAAATTGTAAGACTTGTGCACAGTAGATGCTAACGCTGTTGATTTATTGTCTGATGTCAGTGATGTGGAAGAAATCACTGGAGCCCCTGAAATGCTTGGAGGTCGTGTTAAAACTCTTCATCCTGCTGTACATGGAGGTAATGCATGTTATGATTTTAAATCATTCTTTATCACAAGTATTCTTTTGTCCATATTAGGTCTTCTTATCATGCCCTCTTCATATGCAATTTTTTTCACATTTCAATTACTAATAATTTTTGTTGTTAAAATGTTTCGATATAATTAGATATATATCTAACTTATTTAAAAGATAATAAAATTAGTCAAAAGCACTATTTTTTTTAAAATTAGTCTTTTGTACTTGTCATAGAAGTCCTATTTATTTATTTTTCTTGTGTGCGTGCATCACTTGTAACGTTTCATTGAAATAGTCATTGGACTAATTAGTTACATTCTTTACATTATGTTTTATTTGCGGCTACGTGAATTAATTATTTTTTTTATCAAGGTATTCTGAGTAGGCTTAGGGAAGAAGATCAAGCAGATATGAAAGAACGGGGTTATAAAATGATAAAGTAAGAACTAACATTACTTTTACCAAGTTTATAAAATGTTTCTAATTGCACTAATTGATTTTTTTATGCTTGTCTTGATAGATTACTCATTTTCTTGATAACGTTAGCTTGCATTAATATTAGATATTCAGCTTTATTAATAGAATAGTTGTATTCATTCCATCTATTTTCCTCACACCAAATGTCTTTGTCTTACAGGATCGTTGTCTGTAACTTGTATCCATTCAGTCAAACAGTGGCCTCTCCAAATGTGTCTGTGGAAGATGCAGTTGAACAGATAGATATAGGTACAGATAGTTTGCACCTAATGTTTATTATCAAATTTGTGACATTTTAAAATTGTGTCTGTGTTTTAATGCATCAATACAAAATTTGTTGGACAGCTTAGTCAAGTTATATTTTACCAGTTTTATAACTGTGTAGGTGGCGTGACATTACTGAGAGCTGGCGCCAAGAATCATTCTCGTGTCAGTGTTATCTGTGATCCCCAAGATTATCAAAAGTGAGTTGTTTTTTTTTTCATTATTCTGGTTTATTTTGTTACTATATGAACTGCTCTCTTAGTTTGTGAAGCATTGTATGGAATGTATTATGATGAGTCTTTAGTCTCGTTCGTCTTATACTTGTGTAATGGTAGTTAATTACAAACTTAAGGACTGAATATACATTTCCTAATTTTGTTAACTCTGTTTTATAGTTGCGTTAGAGAAATCATTATGTAAAGGGTTTTTAATGACTTGGTTATCGTAAAACTGCAGAGTTATTGATGAGATATCAGCTTCTCCACAGAAGGACACATCATTAGAAACAAGGAAAAAACTGGCTGTCAAGGTAATTTTTGCCTCTTTTGTAATTGTATGATACAGATAAATTGAGATACGTTAAGATGATTATCTGGAACCAGTATGGTTAAGTCTAGTACAGAAACTTGATTTTATTAAACAGTTTAAGGATAGAGACATTGTAAACAATAGAAAGTAATATGGTTCCACATTGGGACATTTTGTCTTGTAAAAATAAACATTTGTTCTATATGAAAAAAACATCTTGTGCATTCTTTAACATTACTACACAAGTAGCACATCATTCATAACCTCCAGTTTATAGGTAGGAGCTAGCTAGAGGCTTTTGCAATATGATTCATATTTTAAGAAATATTAATGTCACTCCACCTCAGGCTTTTAACCACACTGCTGGATATGATGCTGCTATATCTGATTACTTTCGACGTCAGTATTGTGCTGGTGAGTCCCAGTTGACTCTCAAGTATGGCATGAACCCTCATCAAGCTCCTGCTCAGATCTATACAACATTGCCAGAGCTGCCTCTGAAAGGTGATTTATTGGTTGTTTGATTAGCTCGTCTATGGCAACAAATGCATTGATGATTTCTTTGTCTCGTTCGTATTACGTCAAATGTTTTGGTGAATGATTTCAGCTATTTTATTCTGAGCATTACAATGATTAAATTTGCACTCATCTGGAGTGGGGTGTTTCTTGACTGAAAAAAATTGTGTGCTGTTTTAATTCTCTGCAGTGGTCAATGGAAGTCCTGGATTTATCAACTTGTGTGATGCTCTGAATGCTTGGCAACTAGTCAGTGACCTGAAGAGAGCCCTTGGATTGCCAGCTGCTACTTCTTTCAAACATGTTTCACCTGCAGGTATTGACTGATTGCAGAGTTAGTTGTTTGCATATACCTTTCTTAAAATAAATAGTCAGTTGATATTTTGTAATATTCTTTGTTTTTTGTTTACATTTTTTTAATAATTTTCATATTTGGTTTTGGACACTTCTGTTAAACCTAACCAGTTGAAATGTAGTGCTTACAGTTTCTAAATATTAAAACAATGAAATGTGTTATGATGAGTCATTAGTCTCGTTCGTCTTATGCCCATTGTGTGTGATGACTAACCTTGGCACTGAACACTTGTGAATCATTTTTTAGATTTTTTTTTTTTGGGATGTTGTTCTACAACTAGTTTACTGAGGCAAACATTTTTACAATTATATTGATAGGTGCTGCAGTTGGGACTGCCCTATCTCCTGTTGAGGCAAAGCTTTGCATGGTAGATGATCTGAAAGATTTATCCCCCTTGGCCATCGCATACGCAAAAGCTAGAGGTAAGTAATTTAAAATGAACAAATCACTGAAACTAACTGGGTATTTAGTAAGACTATTTAAATCTGTGTTTGAGTCTGAAGATTAAGGAAGATTGCAGAATTTTGTATTTGCTATACAAACTTCTTTATAGTTATGTAGACCAATAAGACAATGTTAAAATGGTTTTGGGTGGTGAATACATCTTGGTATTTTCACAAATTAAATGTAGGAACCTATATCTAGTTGTTTGCTGGGGACGCTGGTATTGGGGAAGAACCAACACAACTTCTCTTTTTGAAATAGAATAATTGAATTTTCCAAGTTGAAATCATGCAACAATAGATCACACACTGTATGGCACACTATGTTATTCTATTTCTGCTATAAAGTCACAGTAGTAGACTTAACATTTAGAACTTATAGACTCGATAAACAAGTTAATCTCATCTATTTATAGGTTTCCCAAGCAGAAAATTGAAAATTTCTGGTATTGGAAATGAATTATCTCTCCTGCATTATTTATTCTTCTTTGTAGAAGCCAATGTTAAAAAAAAAACTTTTCTGTTTGCACATTTCTCTGGCAACCTTGACGATACACCACATGATTACTATCAAGTCATTGTATGTCAAATTGAGAAAAGACTACTGGTGTTGTCTTTTAAGGTGCTGACAGAATGTCTTCCTTTGGTGACTTTATTGCTCTGTCTGATGTTTGTGATGTACCAACTGCTAAGATCATTAATCGTGAAGTGTCTGATGGAGTGGTAGCCCCTGGTTATGAGCCTCAGGCATTGGAGATTCTAAAACAGAAAAAAGGAGGAGCTTACTGTGTTTTACAGGTTTGTGCTTGGAGTGAACATTAAATATTTTTCTGTTGGTCATTGTGTAATCTTCAAGTGTGTTTGGGTTTCATGCTGTAACAGCGAGTCAAAATAAATATCTTAGTGTATTTTTTTTCTTCTTTCAGATTGATCCCTCCTACGTTCCTCCACTCATGGAAGCTCGTACATTGTTTGGATTGCAGTTGGAACAGAGAAGGAATGATGCTGTTATTGATAAAGATCTCTTCACTAATATTGTTTCAAAGAGAAATGAAGTAAGTTTTTACATTAACCCTCATTCTCCTGATTTATTTTTTCCATGTTCTGACTGAACTTTCACATTTGTAGTGCACCACCTTATTAGGATTTAGAAATCAACTATATATTTTATTTATCCGAAAATGTAAAATTTGATTGGTGTTAAGGGGCTTCTTTTATTTAAAAAAAAATAATTTTTTTATCGCTATATAAATTACACACCTACTCTGAAGTCACATAAATTTAGAGTATATCTAGGTAATATTTTATGATTCCAATTGATTGAAAACTTAATTTATGATATTTTCCAAAATTTCACAAAATAGAATTAATGACACTGAAAAACACATACAGCATCAATATAATTGCTAAGGTATGCAACTTTCAGAGACTTAAGAAATATAAACATCAGTCTTGGTCTTTGATTCTCATTTTGCTCAAACTGTTTACTCGTGCAGCCTTTGTCACTACTGCCATGGGTTCACAGATCCATGTTGCTCTGTTGTTGTCCTAGGAACATGTGTCCTCCCAACACACCAGGACTGTCCACAGGAGCAACCCTTCCACTGTTTCAGACACCTTCCTGTCCTGACAACCCCTCACCTAAACTGTTTTTCACATTGCTGGCCTGTCAGCTAGTAATGATCTCTTGAGTGTTACTAGAGGTCAAGCTCTAACCTAAGACATTGTGTCTCCCTTTTTTCCTTTCTGTCTCTTTATCTCATAGCACTGATGTCTTAAACCAGTTCTAAAAGGTGTGCCTGGGTCTCTCTCATATAGCACTGATGTCTTAAACCAGTTCTAAATGCACGGATGTCTTAAACCAGTTCTAAAAGGTATGCCTGGGTCTCTCTCATATAGCACTGATGTCTTAAACCAGTTTTAAAAGGTATGCCTGGGTCTCTCTCATATAGCACTGATGTCTTAAACCAGTTCTAAAAGGTGTGCCTGGGTCTCTCATATAGCAATGTCTTAAACCAGTTCTAAAAGGTGTGCCTGGGTCTCTCATATAGCAATGATGTCTTAAACCAGTTCTAAAAGGTGTGCCTGGGTCTCTCTCATATAGCACTGATGTCTTAAACCAGTTCTAAAAGGTGTGCCTGGGTCTCTCATATAGCAATGTCTTAAACCAGTTCTAAAAGGTGTGCCTGGGTCTCTCATATAGCAATGATGTCTTCAACCAGTTCTAAAAGGTGTGCCTGGGTCTCTCTCATATAGCACTGATGTCTTAAACCAGTTCTAAAAGGTATGCCTGGGTCTCTCTCATATAGCACTGATGTCTTAAACCAGTTTTAAAATGTATGCCATGGTGCTCACCACAAACATCAGTGTAGGAGCAGAGTTATTACAATACCATGTTTTATTGTCACCATCAGATCAGCCATTGAGTCTTCAGTTTAAATAAACCATATCAGTTTTAACTTCATTTTAGGATGGTGTTGTGAGTATATGGTCATTTTGTAGTTTTGCTACTATGGTTTACTTCCAGTTGCCTGAGGAAGCTGTGAGAGATCTAATAGTAGCTACTGTTGCTCTGAAGTATACCCAGTCCAACTCTGTCTGTTATGCTAAGGATGGCCAGGTGAGAAGCTTTGCTAACATAATTATTTCTAAGGTAGTCTTCAATATCTTAATGCCTGTCTTAATGTGTGCCTCTTTATTCTATTGTATCCAGGTGATTGGTATTGGAGCAGGGCAGCAGTCACGTATTCACTGCACACGACTTGCTGGGGACAAAGCTAATAACTGGTAATGATCTAACTGTTGTAGCTGAGTTGTCATGTATAACATGTTAGTTTATTTGTTATTGCTGCTTGATGCATGTTAGTATTGATCTGAATTGTTCTCTGTATTTCCTCTAGGTGGCTGAGGCAACATCCAAAAGTTCTTGGCATGAAGTTTAAAAAGGGTGTAAAGAGAGCAGACATTGCCAATGCTATTGATGGTTATGTCCTTGAAACAATAGGGCAGGTGAGCAGAAGTGGGACATTTTGTCTAGACGTTTTATTGCTATTACTTGTGTTTTGAAAAATAACATTTTATACTGTCGCATATTCAAATTCTCCTTACATCAATCGAAGTAGTGTCAACTTTAGTTTATCTCTCTTGTGTAAAATAGTTATAATTATAGGCCAGCATCTGCTCTACAATTAGGTACCATGAAGTAATAGCTAGTTAATTGTTAGAATTTTTTTTTTTATTTATTTTTTTTGCAATTATATGAAAGGAAGAAAATAGTTTATAATATTTCAACTATGTATTGTACAAATTCACTCTTAAAACTTAATATTTTGTATTGAAAAAGTTCTTGTAACTCAATGGAGTTTTGCCTTGTGTCTGCTATTGATAGTTGCTATCCATTCTTCTAGCCAGCCCTTTTTCTGCTAAGCTGTAAGCTTTTTGTAGACTGTGCCAAGGATAATTGTTTTGCTGTTGGTTATGTTGGACTGTAGTGGTAGTAGGATCTGGCCAAGGCGAATTAAGATGGGGCATTTAAAGAGGATATGGTTTACAGTTTCATAAGTGTGGGCACAGTGTCTACAAAGGGATAGGTGTGTGGGATTTATTTTGTTAAGGTGTTGCTGTCCATAATTCAGTAAAAAAAAAAAAAGGTGAACTATTGTAAACAAACTGTTGTCCATGTAAAGAAGAAAATCAAACATGATCTAGTTGCTGTGTATCTATCCCACATTAGTTTTCATTAGATTTAATGTTACTTGTTTTCTTGTACATTTATTTATGTTATGTATTTCAATTATTTAGGATTTAGCTGCATTTGAAAACCTGTTGGAGAATCCACCAAGTCCACTGACTGATGTGAGTATATTAGAAGGTATTAATTTAATCAGTTATTCGTTCAATGCTTTGTAGATTTGCTATTAATGAAGCCTATTGATTTTGCAGGCAGAGAGAAAAGAATGGATTTCACAGATGTCTGGTGTCAGTCTAAGCTCAGATGCCTTTTTCCCTTTCCGAGACAGTGTTGATAGAGCAGTCAAGGTAATGAAAAGGTTTCTAGTGTATTTATGGTAAAACTATGTCACTATTTACTTGCCAAGGATAAATGGAAAAAGAAAGTTTGTATTTGATATAGTTGGACACTTAAAACTTAAGGATATTTTAAAATTACATTTTAAAATGGAATATTTTGGAAAATCCTAAGGTCTACATTTTGAGCACATTTTTTTCAGTCGAGAATAAAAAAAAAAATTCTCAGAGTAGTCATGAACTCTTGTGTTACTCTGTTACTCATCTTGTATTTATTCTGGTATTTGTAATCATATTGTAGTCTGTTTTTCGTGACCAATTTAGGACTTGTGTTATTGTGCTATTTCTCTGTTGTGTTTTAATAAAGCCTTCTTTCTAAGCTTAAGGGTTGATTAAAAGTATTTCTTATCCTTGTCATACAGCAACAAAACATTGCACACCTTTTTTTTTCATAATTTAAGTGCCTTATTGTAGATCTAAGTGTTATGCTTGCAGAGTTAAATGAATCAACCATGTCCTTTTAACCACCTGGTCAACTATTTTTATAATTCTCAACAAAAATCTTTAGAGGAGAAAAAAAAAAGGCATTTCCTAGCCTAATTATAGCTTAGATCTATACCTCATGTAGAATTCATCGAACTTTAACTCAAGTTGAAACCTTTGTTTTTTGGCTGATGCAAAATTTTTGGGGTAAATAAATGTAAGAGATCACAAGACTGGCCAGTTTAGGCAAGAACTACATTTTCTTTTAAAAATGAAAATTCAAACATTAAAAGGAATAATGTTTTTATGCAATCAGAATAATATTTAGGTTTATTTTAGATCATGGTTATTGAAATCCCCCCCCCCCCCCCCCCCCCTTTTTTTTTTTTTTTTTCCATTGCTGATTTTCATTCCCTTATGTTGATCCTGTCAGTGTTCAATTTTTTTTAAAGAGTTTTTTTTTATTTATTTTTTTATATTTCATTCTATTTGAAATTGTAATGTATAAAGGAGGTATTGTCTTTTAAAAAAATGTTATTTTTGTTTTTCTTAATTATTTGCTGCTGTTGATCTTAAATATCAAACTGTGTGTTTCAGCCTATTTTTGAGTTTGTAGGCTGCCATATCAAGGCCTAAGATAGTAATTTTGATTATTTTGTGTCTCCACAGAGTGGTGTTGAGTACATTGCCTCCCCTGCAGGCTCAGTTGGAGACCAGAGTGTCATAGCAGCCAGTGATGAGCACAATGTTGTATTGATTCACACCAAACTCAGGCTGTTCCATCACTGAGAAACAGGCTGTCCCATCAATGAGAGTCTCCCTTGTTGGATTTATGGATGTGTTCATTATCAACATTTTAGTTAATGTTACAATTGATATTGTTTATGTTTTAGCTTTGTTACTTTTGTAACTGAAGATAATTTACTTTTTTTTTTTAGATGCATTGAAAACGATTATTGTTTCATGTGATTTTTTTTTTTCTTCATAGTGATAATGAAGTATTTGAGGATGTCTTGTAAGTTTTGTTCTGTTTATGTGCTGGAAACCAATTTGTAATGTTTTTAAAATTAGTTGATTTTATTTTCTTGGAAACTTGAAATTAATGTAAATTTTGTAGTCCTGAGAAGAATGTAATCTTTATAGTCCACAGTATTACACTACAATCAACATACGTTTGTAAACATTTTGTGCATTTAATTGTATACTACCTGTTTTAAGTCAATAATTAATTAACATAAACTAATTGTGATTTACTAAAATATACATTTGATGCAATTTTCACTGTCAGAATGATTATTGAGTATAATCACCTCCCAGTGTAGGGGCATAACATGTACCTAATCAGAGAAATGTGTTTAAAAACTCTTCATTGTACTATGTCATTGTTTCAATATTATTGGTTGGATTTCAATACAAATGCACACTGCTTGCTCATGAACATTTTTTATGCGGAATACATCAATCATATCATTTTGATCCAGACATCTACTCAGTATCCTCATCACATTTTTTGTGTGTTTCAATCTTAATGGTTTGTGAAGGGCTTTCGAGATTTACATTCAAACTCCAAATACTCAGGGCTTTAATGTGATTCCAAATGTTGTACAAGTTGAATGGGAATAAACTTGAAGTGTACTAGAGTTGTCCCTCTTTCTTTTATTTCTAGTAACAAGTGTCATATTTAAAAAAATTTACATATTACTTTCAAGTAACCGAACAGTATCTCTCTGAAGGCCAGTTTCTGAGCTGAAAAGCTACTTCTACACTAAATGCCTACTGTGGTACTTTGTAAAATTAGTAGAAATACAATACACTAGTCGTATAGATATATATAGATATTTAATGAGATTTACTCTTTACACAATAGCAACATTTTGTTACTGATATTAAATATTTTAACATATTTCTGTTTCAATTCATCAAAGAAAAATGAATCTCTAACAAGAAAAAACATAACAATACTTTAAAAAAAAACAAAGCTTATATTATACTTAAAAAAAAACAAAGATTGTAAGATGTAGTTGTATGTAACAATCATATGTTTTCGAGTGTTAGATGTGATGTCTGGATGTTAAGATGCAATTGTGTTGATCTGTCACTGATATTATAATTTAGTAGATTTCTGTTCTAAACAATAACTGAACGCTCACTTAAATACACATTGTACAATAAAATGAAGCAAGTTAAATATCTTCGTTCAAGTTCATGACTACTACTACATCTCACAATGGTTCTGGTTCTACCGCATCACTAGATTTTTTTTTCTACAACTGACTTTTCTTTGTCCTTCCCAAACTTAGGATTATTCATTAACCTCTCTGCATTTGGAAATAGCCACGCCTTACCCTCCTCCCTCCTCCCCCCCCCCCCCCCCCCCCCCCCCCAAATCTTCCGCTGCTCCTTTTATTGTCATTGAATTCCTTCGTTTCTAAGAAATCATACTTGCTACTAGAGCTCGTCAACAATCATTCTTGACGTTGCTGTGGAGATGGTTGCTTACTTAGACTTAGGTCCTCCCGCGCCGTTCGGCGCATTGGGCGGCAAGCTGTCTCCATAAAGATCTGTCACTGGCAATGTCTGAAGCCTCCTCCCACCTGGTGTCCACTGTTTTGAGGTCCTCCATGAAGGTGTGTTGCCAAGTAATACGAGGGCGTCCCTGTTTGCGCTTTCTTTGTTTTGGCTTCCATGTTATCGCAACTCTTGGTGTGCGTAATTCATTTTGACGTAGAACATGTCCCGCAAACCTCATGCGACGCTCAGTCACAACCTCACCAAGTGTTCGACTCCCAGTTCGGCATAGGATTTCCTTGTTTGAGACCCGATCTGTGTAACTGACTCCCAAAATCCGTCTCAGCCATCTCTGTTGAGCCACATTTAGTCTTTTCTCAATTTTGACAGATGACTTCCACGTCTTACATGCATATGTAGCAGTTGGAATGACGATTGTGTTGAGAAGGTAGGTGTATTTTTGTCTCAAGTCCAATGGCTTGGCTAGTCCAAATAGGCTGCAGCCTTTGGAAAATGCTCCCTGCCTTTCCTATTCGGCACTCTACATCATGGTAAGCATCTCCATCATTTGTTATGATGCTGCCAAGGTACGTGAACTTGTCCAGCTCTTCAAGCTTTGACTCGCCAAGTCTGACGGGGACACCCTTTGCCTTATATCCCACTCGCATAATTTTAGTCTTATCCAAGTTTATGCGGAGGCCAATTTTGGGTGCCTCTCTGTCTAGGCTCTCCGTCATTTCTTGAATGCATTTATTTGTAGCCCCAAGTAGCGCAACATCATCAGCAAAGTCCAAGTCCGTCAATCGGAGCTGTTCATGCCATGGAATACCAAAGGCAGTCTGGTTCATTGCTCTCCTCGTTATGTAGTCGATAGCTAGGAGGAAAAGGAAGGGAGATAACATGCACCCCTGTCTCACACCTGTCTCGATTGTAAAAAACTCTGTTGTTCCCTCTTCTGTTTTAATGCAGCAACTAGATTGACTGTAAAGGTGTCGTAGGATCTGGACGAATTTTTCTGGGATACCGTATTCTCTAACTATTTTCCATAGTGATTCTCGGTGGATACTATCAAACGCTTTTTTGAAGTCCACGAAACTGATCGTTAGCCGTTGTTGGTACTCAAGACTTTGTTCTATGATATTTCGTAGAACGAAAATCTGCTCTGTACATGATCTGCCTCTTCGGAAACCTGCTTGTTCTTCTCTGAGCCTTTCATCTACAGACTGTTGAAGCCGTCTCAACAAAACAGTGCTGAAAACTTTGCCCGGGACAGAGAGGAGAGTAATGCCCCTCCAGTTGTTGCAGTCTGCCAAGTTGCCCTTTTTTGGAAGCTTTACAATCACTCCCTTTTGCCAGTCCTCTGGGACTTTTGAAGTTCGCCAACAGAGATTTAAAAGATCTGTCATTCTGTTAACAATGCACTGTCCCCCATATTTTAGCATTTCTGCTGATATCATGTCTAGCCCTGGTGCTTTGTTATTCTTTAACTCTGCAATGGCCATGGTAACCTCCTCAGCAGTTATTGGGTCTGTCTTGATGGTTGCAGAAAACTAAAAATAAACTTAGCTTCATTATGCTATGTGACATTGTATCAATTAGTTTGGGTCAGTCATGTAATTAAATTTGTAATAAATCTAGACCAACACTAATGAATCTGAGCGATTACAAATATTTTTACCAATTTTTTTGTTTGTTAAACGCTTTTATCTTTCTCAAGATGCTATAGTTCTATCACTGGACCAGTTGGAAAGTGACAAGGGGGAGAAATAAGGTGATATCTGGGTGACGGTTACTGTGATCGCTTTTAAATGTTTTATTTACTTTTAAAGTTGTACTACCGCAAGAGTGAGTTGATACAAGATTTGTAAAAACCTGTAACGAATTTCCCTATGCTTAGTTAAAACATTTAACTCCAGATTGTATACAATGTACATATTCAAGTTGGTCAACTTCCCAATCCTTTGAACATATGACACATTTAGTAGATTTTTCTTGTTTATAAGCTAGGTGTTTTAATAAATGAAAAACTGTCATGGAATCCCCATATTGATGAAACTATCAAAAAAATCAAACAAAGCATTAGGATTTATAAAAAAAAAAATGTCAATAAATCAAATAAGAACATAAAACAAAATGTTATTTAACCTTGGTTAGGCCATTAATAGAATTTGCATCCTCTGTTTGGGACCCGACCCCTCTCAAGAAAACATTAAGAAACTGGAACAGACACAAAATAGAGCAGTGAGATTCATAACAAACAAATATTAACATTTGACTAGAGTAACACCTTTAGTATAATCACTAAATTTAGAAAGCCTTATAAAAGTAAAGTAGCAATTAGATTTATACATAAAACACTAAACGATTATCTTCAAATACAAAATTTAATAAAATACTCAGGAAGACAAAAAGATAACAGCACATTCTTCGTTCCATATGCTAGGACAAATTTGTGCAATTTCCTTCCCTAGCGCTATTAGAGCATGGGATGGGTTGCCTGAGCTAGCCAGGAAAACCAGTGACTTGGCAGAATTTAGGTCATTGGTTAAAATGCATGACGCGTAGGGCGTAATCTTCTTTAATGAAGTAACGTCTGTATTATATAAGATAAGAGTGTGATATGTGGTTTACAATAATAATAATAAGGCTTGTCTTCGAGTCGAAGATATATGAGTAATGTAGTTCACACTAGCGCAAACTTAATAGAACTACGGTATATGAAATAAAGGGTTTGTGTTAGTTCATGGTTTGTTAAGCGCACAATGTGCATAATGAATGGAATCATGTTATACAGTGTAGCAGTATTTCGAAAAATAGGTCAGTTGATGATAACACTGTCAATTTAGTACTCCTAAATGGTTTTGAAAGTAGAAAAAATCTTGGAAGACAACGACCAACCGCTCCATCAGAACTATGTCAGTGGACGACTGTTGTCAATCAAAACAAGAACAGAGCGGTACAAAAACTCTTACCTTACTCGGTCAGACTATATCAACGCCACTCGTTAATCAGGAATTATGACAAGGACCATGATGCCTCTGTGTAGTCGCTGAATGAGCTCTTTTATGTTGTGTTTTTGTAGACACAACTAATTCCCAAAAGGATCAATAAAGCAGTCTTAGTCTTAGCTTAAGTCTTAGTCTTAGAACACTAAGTTGAGCCCACTAGCGGATCCAGAACTTTGGAGTAACGCTCAGTAAACCCTAAGCATAAACCAAAAACGTTTTCTTGCATTCTTCACAGCAGAAACGCATTCTCCTAACATCTACAGCTCATTATTCATCCTATTCAAAAAGGACCTTTTGAAAATGTTTTACGTGAAAAATATTATAATGTGAATTTACAGGCCATTACTACGTGGCCAATACAACCGATTAGTTCCTTGAAAAGATAAGATACCCCACATTTTTAGATTAAGGCTTAAGGATCGCCGCCAAAAAAAATTATTTGAAAAATAAAAAAAAAAAAAGCAGCCACGTTGAGGCTTTTCTCTTGATAGCCAGTATTCTGGGGGAGCGTCTGAAGCTCCCCTAGTGTGGGTCCGGGATGAAGCCTCTACGCCAAAGGCGTTTTCTTGCATTCTTCACTGCAGAAACGCATTCCCCTGACATCTACAGCTCATTATTCATCGTATTTAAAAAGGACCTTTTGAAAATGTTTTACTTGAAAAATATTATAATATGAATTTACATGCCCTTGCTACATTGCAAATACAACCGATTAGTTCCTTGAAAAGATAAGATACTTTGAGGATCGTCGCCGAAAAAAAAAATATTTGAAAAATAATATTTTTTTTAAAAAGTTCATATGTAAGTGATACATTTTGTTCAATAGGCATATTTGTAACTTGGATTTGTTATATAATTCAAAGTTCTAAACAAAAAATTTCAGAAGTGGGAGGAGAAATTAAGTAGGCAAATTAGATTCTACTCTAAATTTTTTAGGATTCAAGTGAGTTATAGTCTCAAAATTTTCTATACAATAGAAAAATATCATTATGAGTAAAGGTTGGAAAAAGGTGACTAGGGAATTAATATTTGGGTTCAAAACTCATCTCATTTGTTACTCTTATAATGAAAAATCTCGTATGAATTCTAAAGTTTCTAAAAGTCTTTCTTAAAAAAAACAAGATAAATTCGTGTGCAATTACATAAACTCTGTAGCCATATTTCTATTCTGTCTTAAAACGTCATGTTTGCTTCTGGAAAGGGGAGAGGTAGAGTGAAAACCTTAATCCTTACCTCTTTTTTATAATTTATGCTAATGATTGCATTTGCAGATGGCTGCCTAGTTGTGCGGTTTGCGCGCTGGACTGTCGTTCGGATTTATCGATGGTCGAGGGTTCAAATCCTGTCCGCTCCCATCCCCCGTCGTACTGCGGGAGGTTTGGACTAGGAAGTAAACTATCTTCAACTCTGAAGGAACATCCGAAACATGTAAAACATTTTACAAACAAACATTTGGCATTAACGAATTCTTCGATATACGAATTTAATTTAAAGTATATATAAATTATATCAGTGAAATTAATTATTTTTTTTGGTAATTTCTTAACTAAAATACAAAAAGAATATAGTATTGGTTTTTCCGATGGGCGGAAGGCGAAATATGTATCGCTCCACCCACCTGGCACAACCTTTTTTCATTTTATATTTACTAATGATAAAATTTGAGATCTGAATGTGTCTGCGACATGATATACAAAGGGGTTAAAACATCAATATGTAGCTTATATTATATAGATTTTCAACTAATTTTGTTCACAAACTATGATTTCTCCATAGAAATAGGGCCGCCCCCCCACCCCACTCAGAGCTCTAGAGTGGGGAGGACAGTAGACGCAATCGCCCCTCCCCCCCCCCTTAACTCACCGAATCGAATCAGATACAAGAAGTGTAGCGACATAATATAACATTATATAGTAATTGAACTAATTTTGTTCTTAAACTATGATTTTTAAATAAAAGTAGGACCCCCCCCCCCCCCCCCCCACTCTCAAAGGGTGTAGGTGGGATGCGTCATTCATTTAGTCATGCCTATTAATGACTTAAATTCTGCCAAGTCACTGGTTTTCCTGGCTAGCTCAGGCAAACCATTCCATGCTTTAAAAGCGCTAGGGAAGAAGGAGTATTTGTACAAATTTGTCCTAGCATATGGGACGAGAAAATGTGCCTTTATCTTTGTGTCTTTCAGAGTATTTTATTAAATTTTGTTTTAGTATTTGAAGATTATGGTTCAGTGTTTTATGTATAATTGCTACTTTCCTTTTAAGTCTTCTATTCAGAATTCTAAATTTAGTGATTTTACTAAAGGTGTTACTCTCGTCAAATGTGAATATTCGTTAGTTATGTTGTTACACGACATGTCACGCACCCTATTAAATTGTCAAGGGACAGAAAGTGACGACGAAAGTGTGCAAAAGATCTTTAAAAAAAAGGCTCCGTGGGCTCTTCCATAAGTGAATATTTTAGTCTTTTTTGCAGAGTAGTAAGGGCCTTACGTCAATCAAAGAGGCACATTGGTATTGACCCTAATGCTAACATGGCCAGTCCGCCCCTGCTCAGTAGCCGGCACACGAAACTTGTTTCTATTTCGATTTTAGACTGGTCTTACAATAAGGAACTAGCCCAACCATAGTCCAACAAGTGGGATTTTCCGGTACCCACTCAGAAACTGACTCAAGTTTTAGTTTTACATTTTAAGTTTGAGCCTTCAGATGTTCTCAAGCTGAGTTACTTATAGTTCTATAGGGAAGGCGACCTATAACAATAATTTCTTATCATAAATATTTTGTTGGCTATAAGATTGTCATTAAACTAGTATTATTATATTGATTACATTTTGGTATTTATCTGCAGAATTATATTTGTTTGAATATTCAGTGACGATATTGTTTTAAAAAAAATTCAGCATTGCATTAGAGAATGAGCCAGTCAAAGTGTCAAAACATCTAATTGAAGGTGTCATAACATATCAGAAAGTGTTTAAACACCTTAAAGAATGAGCCAGTGAAAGTCTATCGGCAGTTCTCACAATTTAACTCTCTGGGCTCCTCTTTCATTCGTAACTCCAATGCACGATGACTCATCGCAATACATCCGAAGATGGCGCGTCACGTTGTCCCTTGTCTCAGCTTTCCCAAATGGATCGATTCTGTAGCCATTTTGTTATAAAGCTATACTTGACTTTCAATGAAAAGAATAACATATAAAGTTAAATGCATTCCAGATAAACAAAGTTAGTATGAAGTGTAACTTTTGTTAGACACACCCTTGCAGTAGAAGCGCATCGATGGTGAATTTAATTATATAGGTTGGCCTGGATGTTGAAACCTTATTTTAAGTTTATGCATAAAGTACTGATCTGTTTTAAAACGTTATAATTTTGAATTAGGCCTACTTCGTGCTACTAATCCACGGCAGTGTCGTCACTATCACAAATCTCCTCTCGGCCCTTCCCCAAGTAATTGGGTATACCCCTATCAACTGTTTCTACGGAATTCGCTGGTGTAGGCCTACTCTGAATGTGTAGGTCACGTTTTGTTTATATAGATCGAGTCAGGAGCACACGACACGAACAATAGGCTAATATTTAGTGACGCTATTCCTTTGTCAGGATTGTGTCTGTTACTGGGCGATCTGTGTACTTCATTACATTACCGCTGGATTCACTGCTTCCTTGTGCTGGAATAACATATATCAGATGAGTTACCGGTCGTGCGATCGCACCGCGTTGTCGAACTTTAATTAGACAAGAGTTATCATTCATTAGGCTACACACACTAATGTGAATGATAGAGCAATGGGTAAGTTGCGTGAAATTTACAAAAATACTGTAAATCTAGTCTGTATCTGTATTTGATGGACCTAAACTAATATATTATTTTGTTAGAAGATTGGATTTGCCTAACAAAAAAATAAAAAGAAATTATTAACTTATGCTAGTAAAAATAAAAGTCGTCATAGTAATCTAAAAGGCTACATTGATAGAGCCTGATAGATCTAACAATTAACATTTCAACTGCTGCATTATTTGCAATGATTGGGCAAGGAGAGAGTAGATTTAGGGCCTAAATATAGTAATTATAACTTAGGTCTGTAGATACATCTTTTTTTCCCCTTTAAATAGCATATTTATTACTATTATTAGGCCTATAACTAGTAGCCTATCACAAATTATGACCATCATTATTATCGATACTAAGTAACAAAAAATGTCATTTGCAAGTTCTAATTCAATGTAAATCTCTTTAGTTCTGGCTTTTACCAACCGGACAGGCCTTCTCAGGCCCTCTGTTTAAATACCGAGTAGGCTACTACTTCTACTTTTATGTTTCTAGTAGCCTCCATAATGGGAAAAGCCTCTATTAGTTTTGCGTGGTCGTTACGTCCGATTTTCCGTCACGGTTAAATGTGTAAAATTATCATGACAATGTACATCATCGAAAATCCGATGTCATATTTTATAGTATATATAGACCAACTAAGTTATGGTGTTAAGTTTCTTTTGTCTGCTGAAAGCGAACCCTTTACAAAGCTTATATCAACCGAGACCATTCGTATAAACTCACCCTGTCTTGTAAGAAGTTTGTACACATTATTTCTCCCACAACCAATCTCAGATCAACCTGAAATTTTGCACACTTATTTCTTTTACTGAACAACACAAGAATCATTTTAAAAAAAATTAACGAATTAGCTAATTGACTATTGGTAATTAATTATTTTGTTTGGTATCTCGAACAAGGGAAAGAAATTGTACTTGACGGAGCCTTATTCTTATTATTAGTTTTATATATAGGAGGCATTGTCTTTTAAAAGTAAATTATTTTAAATGTTTTTTTTTTCTTGATATTTGGTTATTTTAATAAATCCTGTAGGCCTACTTGTTATTATTGTCAAATGTGAAGCTTGTTTGTATTTGTGTATAAGTTATGACTTCCCTTTGTTTTTTTTGGTCGAGAGGCTAAGTACGCTTCAACTTGGCTTTGCTTGGCTACCTATGAAGAAGGCTCGAGGTTCGACACCCGACTCGAGCAGAGTTGTTTTTACTGAGCGCCTAAAGGCAGCACGGAAAACTTTCTCCCAGATACCCCTTCCCCCCACTGGTCCACAAATGAGATTGGACCAAAGCGCTCTGAGCCATAAGCATGAAAGTAGCGCTATGTAAAAGCCATAATTAATTCACACCTGGTTTCTCCTCAGCTCTCGATGTCGTTATTAATGTCAATGAGACATCAGACGGCGATGACGAGGACTGGACTGCTGGTAGTGGCGGAAGCGGGGATTATTACTCGCCAGACACCACATTTAAATCTAGTAAGTTTGCAAGATTTTTGCTAAAAATTGCTTGTCTGTTCAGAGGGCTGCAACATAGTAAAAAATAAAGTTCCCCTTTCAGACCTAGTGGTCTTTAGGCCAGATGATGTAAAAGACACCTGTTAACGAAACGTAGGGATAACAAATATATAGGCCTAGATAGTCTATACATAAAGAAACCCCAGCTGGACCAAAGTAGGCCCTAAATACAGAGGTACATAATTCGGATGTTACTACACAGAGTTGAAAACAATCTAGGGGTCTACATCTTAATAGAAATATCCTGCAGGGCGATAGGAGATGGCAACGGGCAGGTTCAGGGCTGGACTTAGATAATTGAAGGCCCTAGTCGAAATGAATTTGGTGACCCCTAATAAAATAGGAAATGAAAAAATAAATAGCGAAAAAACTAAAATTACGCATTTTATTAAAAACCTAGTGTAGTCCAACAATAACATTGAGGACAAGTTTCGCAATTTATTCTCTAAAAAAAATTATCAAGAGTTCTGTGCGAGGCCCCCACCAATCGGAGGCCGTAGGCGGCTGCCTAGTTTGTCTATGCCTGACAAGGCATGAACCTGGGACCATCGAGACGTCCGAACGATAGTTCAGCGCGCATACCGCACGATCATTGTGCTTCATCAACTACGAATAATGGCGCTTGGTTTCCGAACCGGGGGTCAGGGGTTCGAATCCTGGTGAAGACAGGGATTTTTAAATTTGGGGATCTTTGGGCGCCTCTGAGTCCACCGAGCTCTAATGGGTACCTGACATTAGTTGGGGAAAAGTAAAGGCGGTTGGTCGTTTTGCTGGCCACATGACACCCTCGTTAACCGTAGGCCACAGAAACAGACGACCTTTACATCATCTGCCCTATAGACCACAAGGTCTGAAAGGGTCTATTTAGGACAGGTTCACATCTAACTTTACATTCACTTTCCCCTATCCTTTGATCTGCTGGACCGTTGGGGCACTACACAAGATCTGTCACAAGACAATCTTTCTCCATCTTATCTTTTTACTTAAGCTACGAATAAACGACGTCGTTCGTCAAAAGAATAGATAATGGCGTCCTACGCGTATCCATGGGCTGATCTAGTCGTACATGTTAGCTAGAGACCCAAACTGCTAAGTCATTGTTTTTTTTTTCCTGGCTGATTCGGGTAACCAGTTCCATGCTCTGAAAGGCAATATCCAGAGAACGTTATGTTACGTCACAAGACATGCCAGGAAGTGACGTCATTAACTAAAAAAAAACAAAAAACAAGAATCCTCCATGTCTTGCTACGCATTTGTAAAATCCTACAAGTGAAATGAGAGGCTGGAAATGTGAGAGGAAGAGATTATATAAGTATAAATAGCCCAGTGTAGTCATTACATCATATTAATTGCGACAGTGATAATAACGACAACCAAAAAAGTGTTAGGTAGGAATGCGGGGGACACATTGACGAGGCGAGAAAGAGAAGCAGACGGAAGTGGGACACAGACGGAAGTGGGACACAGACGGAACAAAAACCAAACATCGATTATTACACAAATTCCCCAAAGAGATTGGGGAGGGGGGGGGGAAGAAGTGGAACAGCTACACGCCTCTGGAAGTGATGACAAATACAACAGTGTGTGCGTCAACACACTTACGTTAATGTGTAGGCCTACTTCCTATATAGAGACGGGACTATCCTATTAGTGAACTATATAGTATAATATAGACATGCTGCTTTTGTTCTTTGACCTTCCTCTGAAGACTTGATAGGAACTATAGTCTGTAGGACAGGAGGCATGGTGGCTGAGCAACAAAGCGCCTGCCTTCCGAACCTGGGTCCGGGGTTCGAATCCTGGTGAAGACTGGGATTTTCAATTTCGGGATCCTTGGGCGCCTCTGAGTCCACCCAGCTCTAATGGGTACCTGACATTAGTTGAGGAATAGTAAAGGTGGTTGGTCGTTGTACTGGCCACATGACATCCTCGTTAACCGTAGGCCACAGAAACAGACGACCTTTACATCATCTGCCCTATAGACCACAAGGTCTGAACTTTACTTCTTTTGTTTTTAATAGTCTGTACGACGTGGCCTCGAGTTAATGGTCTTCACTGCTCACTGGTTGGGACGTTGCAGATCAGTATTGAGGCCTTCTGTAATGTCTCGGAAGGATGGACATGCAATGATGCAAACTATTGTTCTACTTTTTTCTTCTTCCTCCTCGTTCTCATTATTATGTTGGAGCCTTCAGATGACTAGACCAATACATGAGATGAACTGCGCAGTGGTTTCCAAATCAGGGAGCTCTCAGTATAGTTTTCTTTCTATTGGGGTGATTTGGGGCCAGTGTCTTATACGGGCCTCTTGGATAAGAGAGCAGTTTTGAAGCAGGGGCTGACTGGCTATATGGGCTTGATGGGCCGGTACTCCAATGGGTTGGTAGGGCCACAAAAGGACCGCGCGGATGCCACTATGGCACCTTTAAATTGTTAAAGGTTTTATAAAACCGCATAAAATGGCCCTCTGAGCGTTGTGTTTTAAAAAAAAAAAAAAAACTTTCACAGACTCTACAGTGTAATACTACATTTATCTAACACATTTTCCGAAATATTGTGATAGCCTACATCCGTAGATAGTGCTACTAGGCTTCATCCTTTTAGGGCCTACACATTTAGCGATGGAAAAGCAACATAACACCTATTCTCCTTTAAAGATTTAGAGCTCACTGTATGCATGCATATCGGTATATTATCAAACTTAACATAATGGCGTATAGGAAAATATTATGTTCTATTGCATTTTATTGTATCTTGTGATTTATGTTGTATCTTGTGTATCATGTATATTATTTTGTGTCTTGCATGTTATGTTGTATCTTGTATGCTATGTTTTATCTAGTATGTTATATTATATCTTGTATATTATATTCTATCTGAATCTATATTGTATGTTATATTGTATCTTTTATGTTATATTCTATCTTGTATGTTATATTCTATCTTGTATGTTATATTCTATCTTGTATGTTATATTCTATCTTGTATGTTATATTCTATCTTGTATGTTATATTCTATCTGAATCTATCTTGCATGTTATATTGTATCTTGTATGTTATATTGTATCTTATATGTTATATTGTATCTTATATGTTATATTGTATCTTATATGTTATATTGTATCTTATATGTTATATTGTATCTTATATGTTATATTGTATCATTAAATTTATTTTGTATCTTGTATGCTATGTTGTATCTTGTATGCTATGTTGTATCTTGTTTGTTATATTGTATCTTGTATGCTATGTTTTATCTTGTATGTTATGTTTTATCTTGTATGTTATATTGTATCTTGTATGCTATGTTTTATCTTGTATGTTATATTGTATCTTGTATGTTATGTTGTATCTGTTGTATCTTGTATAGTGTGTCATGTTGTATCTTACTGCACTGAAATTTTTTATTTTCTTTACAAACTACGGCTTGTTGAGTATCACACTTGTTCTTTACATACGCCCACTTAACCTTTAAACCAATTCAGCAAACTGACTCACGGCAATGTTTAGTAAGGTTAAAGAACCGTGATATTGTTCTGAATAGTTTCGTAGACTTGAGCAGACGTGTTTAATTCGTCGTTTGTTTTTAAGTGCTGCACGTGTCAAGTCAGTTAGAGAGGACAAATGTGCAGGGAGACACGATGTTATTGAAAGTGGTCAGTGATACTAGTCTTAGCTGTGACAACAATACAATGTTAGATGTGACAATTATGACAAGTCTATGTCAAACTTCTTGTACTGGCCATTGACTTCGACCTTTGAGACAGAGCAGTTTGTTCAATCAGGATTAGGGGCCTAGAGTTTTGATTGTCTATCATTCTTTCTCTCTCTCTGTATGTATGATATGTGTATATATAATATATATATATATATATATATATATATATGTGTATATATATATTGTTACAAATGAACAGTGACAAGTAGAGGTATACGTGTGACCCCAGCGAGATGACACAGCACCGAGTGTTCTCTGGAATCTACGCGTATAAACAAAGACAGGATATGACGTGCCCTCACGTGTTGTTCCAGAGGACGAACTGATCTACGAAGGGGGCAGTGTTACAAATGAACAGTGACAGTTAGAGGTCACTACGTGTGACCTCGGCGAGATGACACTGCAGCAGGTGTTCTCTGGAATCGACATGTATAAACAACGACAGGATGTGATGTTTCCTCCCGTGTTGTTCCAGAGGATACTAGCAGTGTTTTTGCAACAATGGACAAGCGATTAGGAACTCTATATAAGCCAGAGAGTTAATGTGAAAGTCAGTCGTGCGTGAGTCGTCGGTACTGTTGTCTACTGTGCGAGACAGTAGATGAGAGATGTGTACGACTCGATGCAAGTTAACTAGGGTAGAGTTAACTGGAGTGGACTACTGTCGTTATAGTCTATACAGCGAACTACAGTGGACTTGAGCCGTTACAGTCGATACAGTCGATGTAAGACGTGTGCGGCTCTGATTCGGTAGACTTGAGTACGACTTGGTTCAGCTTTGGGAGACCTGGAGCGACACTGGAAAGTGTGTCGTTGGTCTGTTCTGTGGAATACGGCTCGATGCAAGTTGAGAAGAGATGAATTGCAACGAAGTGAAGAGATGAATTGCAACGAAGTATAGCTAACTGT